>JAOEGL010000010.1:14623770-15223770 GCA_034509955.1 Urosaurus nigricauda
ACCGTTTCCGCATCTGGGACATTTCACAACCCATATACCCTCCAAGGCTCACACGCCCTGGTTTTATCTTCACAACAACCTCGCAAAGTGTGTTGCAGACACGCATTGAACGCAACGCATGCGACGTACGTTGCCCACGTATGTGCGACGCTGGCTGCTTTGCAACAATTTTTGGCGAAAACCTCGCTCTTCCCCGTCTAAGGTCCAACTCCAGAGTGCCGAAATGCAACGCTTTTGTGCGGAGGACACATCCGCTTTTCCTATCCTTCCTCTCTTTCATCCCTTTTCCTCGTTTTTACCCGTAAGGCGACTTTCTTACCTCCAAGAGGGTGCGCGGAGAAGCCGATCTGCGACATTTCCATCTCGAAAGAGCTGTATTCCCCGGGTTCCTGAGCGGGAGGAGGAGAGAATAGTAGCCGTCGGTCAGTATTTGCACAGATTGGACACAAATATGGCCCCCGTTTGTGCAAACCGGACATAAATATCGGACCTATTTGTACATACCGGACATCAACATATTGCACCATAAACATAAGCGGCCAAGGAAATAAAATAAATCCACTCGTAATACGAGAAATTGTGACCCGTCAGAAGACTCCTGAGTCTGAATCCAATTTTCGGACGGTCTTTCCTTTCGGAAAGGGCTACGAGGACCGTCCCGCGGTTCCCAAACTTTGTTCCTCCGGGAGTTTTCGGGCTCCGAGTCCCAGCGGTCGGGGATTTTGGGAACCCGAACCTCCGGAGGACCAAAGTTTGGGAAGCACCGGTCCGGAGCAACGTCAGGGAGACTCGAGCCGAGCTCTCCGAAAAGGTGTCCATCCAACCCTCCAAAGACGGAGAAGCTCGCCTTCCTCGCAACCCGGAAGCCGTCCGTCTCCGGATCCGGATCCCCCGAAACCCGCCGTTCCCCCCAAAAAAACTCTCCGGTACCTTCGAGGCTGAATATCCGGTCGCCCAAGGCGTCCACGATGTCGTTCAAGGCGGCCTCGTCCGTCACGTTGAAGAAATACTTCTCGTCCGGGTCGCTGGCGATGTATTTGATCTCGTTGATGAAGGAGTCCGGGTCTTTCTGGCGGCGGATGTAGTGACCCAAGACCTGGGAGGACGCGGCAAAAAAAAAAGGGGAAGCGTTCGCCGAGAGCTGCGTCGCGTCGCGCCGCGTCTCTTAATCGCGTTTTTCGACGCGGCGCTTTTTAACGAGCGTCTTTACCGTTAAATGTTCGGTAATCTCTTATCGTTGCAACTCGATGTTCTTATCATTCATCTTCTTATCATTCATCCGTTGCAATTTTTTTTTGGCTTTATTCTCTCTCTCGTTTTGTAATGTCTGTATTCCTTTATTCTCTTTACGCTCTACCCAGAGATATATATATATATATATATGCGCCATATATGTATATATATATATATATATATATGATATGCCAAGCTTTACCCTTGTTAATATATATATATATATATATGCGCCATACATATATGATATCCTAAGCTTTACCCTTTTTGTGTGTAAATATATATATATATATATGAATGATATGCCAAGCTTTATCCTATATATATATATATATATAGTTATGCCAAGCTTTACCATTGTTTTATATATATATATATATATATATATAAATGATATGCCAAGCTTTACCCTATATATATATATAGTTATGCCAAACTTTATCATTGTTTTATATATATTTGTGTGTGTGTGTGTGTGTGTATATAATATATATATAAATATACACACACACACATAGATATAAACGTACATATATGATATGTCAAGTTTTACCATTGTTAATATATATATATATATATATATACACTATGCCAAGCTTAAAGTTCGAGATATATATAATATAGATATATATATGTATTATATATATGTATATATGCTATGCCAAGCTTAAAGTTCAGTATATAAATATATATATATATATTTATATATGCTATGCCAAGCTTAAAGTTCAGTGTGTGTGTATATATATATATATATATGTATATATATGTGTGTGTGTGTGTGTGTGTATATATATATATATATATAATAGATGTATAGATATGTATTATATGTATGTATATATGCTATGTCAAGCTTAAAGTTCAGTATATATATATATAAATATATATATTAATATATATATATGTGTGTGTATATATATATATATATATATAAAATAGATGTATATATATGTATTATATATATGTATATATGCTATGCCAAGCTTAAAGTTCGGTGTATATATGCTATGTCAAGCTTAAAGTTCAGTATATATATAAATATATATATATATATTAATATATATATATATGTGTGTATATATATATATATATATATATATAAAATAGATGTATATATATGTATTATATATATGTATATATGCTATGCTATGCCAAGCTTAAAGTTCGGTATATATATATATATATATATATAATAGATGTGTATATATATATATATATGTATTATATATATGTATATATGCTACGCCAATTCCTTGCTACCGAATTCCTTGCTCCGGCCGACGCAGGGCCCGCGCGCGCGCACTCACCGCGATGGCGTAGCGGGTCACGTTGCGCGCCTCGCACTCGTGCAGGGCGCCGGAGAGCTCCTGGCCGTCGTGGGACTCGCCGTCGGTCACCACGATCATCAGCCGGGTGGCCCCCTCCCTCCCTCCTCGTTCGGGGCTGAAGGCCTCGGTGCTGGAAAGAGAGACAAAACGGAGAACCGCGGCGCTCGGGACGACCCAGATTCTTATAATCCTATAAAAGATTCCTAGTGATTGGGTGGGCTATAAATAAATTATTATTATTACTATTACTACTACTACTATTATTATTATTACTATTAGGTGACAAAAATTTGGGGGAAAAGGCATGTTTTACCCGCCGCGAACGCGCGCCTACCAGGCTTTGCGGATGGCCGCCGCGGTCCGGGTCTCGAGCCCTTCTTGGCGGCTGATGTTTTTGGCGGCTTCGATGACCTCCGCGGCCGTTCGGTGGTCCTTCAGCGTCCATTCGTGGACGGCCGCCTCGCTGTATTGCAAGACGCCCACCTGCGCGGAAAGGGTCGCGTTTTACGGCCTTAAGGGTCAGATTAAAATCGCATTTTAAGGTGTCAAGGATCGGATCCAAAACGGCGGTCCGTTTGGTTTGATATTTGCAACGCTTTCCGGCAGCAGCTCCGTTACGAGTCTTTCCCGGTTTGGGGCAGAAATGATGGAAAAACCAAAGGCTTGGCGTTATATTAAGATTACATAAAATACAATATATATTTTTTTTATTTTATGTAATCTTATAATATATATATATATATCAAATATATTATATATTATATACTATATATATTATATATATAATATCATTAGCATTATTATTTTAACACCCTTTCCACCAAAGGGCAGCACATCCGAATATATACAATGAAAACATACAAAGGGGTCGCTCTTCCGGAGAGGTTTGCCGTCGCCTTCCTTTGAGGCCGAGACAGCGCTGCCCATACACGCCCCACTTTTTGCAAAAAGAAAAAACCCCAAACTCACTTGGATCTGCTCCGGGTCGATGAAGAACTTGCTGAGGATGTTGCTGAGGAAGTTCTGGACCTCGTACCAGGGATAGATGCTGTTGGACCCATCCAGGACCAGGACGATGTCCATGTAGGTCGAGCATCCTGCAAAGAAGTCGGGGGGGGGGGGGGAAATAGGATGTCGAAAAGGCACATTGTGGGGAGATGCTCAAACGGACCACAATATGGGACCGACGTCTTGCATCGCCGGCGTGACGGAGAGCCGCCGTCGGCGCGTGCAACGAACCCCCCCCCCCCAAAAACCCCCTCGTCTCGAGCCAGGTTCGGAGCCGGAAGGGACCCCAAGTCGGACCACCCTCCAAAGCAATCTGTTCCCAAGTTTTCGGGGGAATCTCTTTTCTCACCGGACGTGTCCTAATCTCCGGAGCGTCAGAAAAATAAAAGTTTGCTCCGTCTTCGATAGGACGTCCTTCGTGTATTTCAAGAGCTACCAAGTTGCTAAACCAAAGCGGTTAAAGGGGTGCAAGACAAGTGCCTTGCGTCCCCAGAGATAGCCCTCTCCTTGAAAGTTTTATTCTTAATTTATTTTAAAGTATGAAAGCTTTATTATTGTGGTTTTGTTATCCTTTGCTGTGCCCGGCTGTTGCACAGACGCAGAAAAATGGCGCAGGGGGCAAAAACCCAGGGAAAACCCAGCAACGTGGTTCCTCTTTCCCTCTTTGCAAACCGGAAAGGTTGGCACGGGTTTGCCACGTCCGAAGCGGCACGGAACAAAAGTCATCGTCGGCACACGGAATATGTTTCCATGCCCCCGGTTCCTCTTTCCGAAGGTTTGAGTCATGTGGAATAACTGCGTCCTGGATTGATCTGACTGATCATGAGGCATCCCATGTGGGAGAACTCGAACACAGCTCCAGCACAATTCTTTGAGGCCCTACGGGCGCGTCGGCACTGTGGAAATGGTGCACTTCGACCCCCGTTTTACCCGCCGTGGCTCAATGCTATGCAACTCTGGGACGGGTATTTAGCCTTCCCTGCCACAACGGACTACAAATCCCAGGATTCCATAGCATGGAGTTAAAGCAGTGCCGAACTGCATTAACTCTGCAGTGCAGACGCAGCCTAAGAAATAGACCCTGGACTCACAGAAAGTGCGAACGCAGCCACGGAAATATAGAAGAACCCGGCAAGAATTTGCACAACCGTAGCATCGGTTCCGTGCCATTTTACACGTCCTGCCTCTGTCCTTGGGAATCCTGGGATTTGTAGTTTAGTCTTAGGAATTCCGAACGCCTGATTCGCAAGAAACGGCGCTCACTTTCGTCCTAGAGTCCCACCTTGGGCTTTCCGGATACATCGGACAACGTTTGGCTTAATACTGTCCCCAAAAGCAAAGTCCCCGAAAACCGGAGAGGACTCCATACGGATCTACAAAGGTTCCCAACTTACTCCGAGCCGTCGGGGCGATGTTTTCCTTCGGCCGGAAGTTTCCGTCCACGCGGGTGCAAATCCCGGTGCTAAACACGGAGGTGCCGCACTCCTGGGACCACAAAGGGGCGCACGCCTGGCGAGAGGAAAGAAACTGGATGCACTGGGAACGGAAACTGGTTGGACTGGGAGGGACTCACATCCCCGGCGAGGGTCACTGGGGCATTTTTGGCCAACGTCTGAGCACTCCCGTGCGGGGGCACAACGGTGCGTTGGCGTCTCCGCAAGAAAGCGTGGCTTACCACGAAGCCGTCGTCCCCGTTGGCCGCCAGCGTCATCCCAAAATGCATGTTTTTAATGCGCCGGGAGTGGTTGCGGAGGGCCAGGTCGCCTAAATTTCGGTTCGCCGCGGACGGAAGAGAGAAAAACAGAAAATAAGACGGTTAAAACCGGGAGAGGAAGCACCCAAAATGTGAGTCTTGGTGACGTTGGCACGCCTGGCACAAAAACGGCATCCGCGCACGGCGGCTTCCCGCCAAGGTTGCCAAATCTCCAGAGCCTCCCGGAGAGAGTACAGGGGTGCCAACGCTCCAGTTTTGGAAAACGCGATAGATTGCTTTAAAGGAGCTCTTTCCATGGAAGCAAGTAAACCGTAAAACCATTTTCCGGACTACGGCTCCCAGCGTCCTCGCCGGGGGACCCGGTACCCACCGAGGTTGACTTTGGCGCACGTGGCGTTGTCGCGCGTCCCCACCGCGCACTTGTAGACGTCGCCTTTCCGGTCGCCCGGCGTCCCGTCCCACGGCGCGCCCACCAAGATCCTGCGGAGAAAACACAGCCCGCCATGAACGATTCCAATAATAATAATATTTATAATAATAATAGCTTCTTCGCTTCCACGATTTGGGGCTGATCCTATTGATCGGAGCCACTACTTTCCCCAGAAAACAACCTTTAAAGGATCAAGCGCAAACACGGCTTTGTGCATTTTCCTTTCGAACCCTAAGAGCAAAAACAGAAGCGTAATCTCTTTCCCAGGTTGGGTTTTTCCATATTTTAATTAAAAGCATCCATCCGCAAATGTCTTTCATCCTGAAATCGCCAACTTACGTCCATCTAAAAACCCTTGGGGTGTTTTTTGGGATTTCATTTTAAACTCTAAAATCCAAAATTATTCCTGATATGATTCGCAGATACCGGGGGAAGGGGGTCAAAAGAAGAGGCGTCGGAGACGGTTGTTTTCCAAGTTCTGTCCCGTCGTTTCCGCCGAACGAGGTTCGGGGAAAACAAGAGACGTCTTTTTGAGGATGACGACACCCAGAATCCTAGCTGGGGTGGGGGATTCTGGGAATCGTAGTCCAGAAAAGCGACTTTGCAAACTCCAGAATTTAGCGCGTGATGCTGAGATTTAAGGTGTCGCCAAGTCGGTTTGATCCCACTTTAAGCGCCTGGGGATCTGTGGTTTTGGGAATTGCCTGCAAAGCTCCAGTCCTGTAGATTTAGTAAATAATATATTTATTATTTACTAAATATATATTTAATAATAAATATCTTATAAATATTTATTATTATTATTATTATTATTATTATTATTAGGCTTGATAAACCCATTTTGGCCCTTAGTCTGGACAGAGACCTATCCAAAGTGCTGAAACCGGTGCCCCACTTGCAACGATCCGTGCGCCACCGGAGCGTCTACATTGCAGAATTAATGCAGTTTGACGCCGCTTTAGCTACCTTTTGGTCCCAAGCTGGGGCTTCGTAGCTTTGCGAGGCGCCAGACCTCTTTGCAGAGAGGACTTTGCAAAAAGACAAACCCCAGGTTTCTATGGGCGGTTAGAGCGGCATCAAACCACATTATTGTTTCTACAATGCAGACGCACCCTGAGTCATAGGGTCACCAAGTAATAATGATGGTAATAATAATAATAATAATAATACATTTCTCCATCCATCTGCGTCAGACTACAACTCCTATCATCCCCTGCAGACAAGAAGTCCTAGTTCCTCCGTTGCAGGCCAAAAGTCCCAGACGGTTGCGTTCCAGTTTTGCAACGCATCCACCCACCGAGCCACACTTTCCAAAAAACATCTGCCAAACCCATCCGCCCGGGCGGCTCGCGTCGACGTGGCTCGGTGCCACGGCGGGACGGCGGCCCAACCTCCGTCTCCCAACGCCCACCAGCAGCTCCAACTGGGACTGCCTTTCCTGGACTGGGATCCGGCCAGTTTCGCCGCCTCCTCCGTGAACGATTCTCCAGGAAGGTCCTTCGCACGGCGGCTGCGGCGTTTCATAGGGAAGGCCCTTTTCTCCAGAAACAGCTTCTGGATCAGGGTTTAGGAGAAAAGGGACCAGAGTCCCATTTGTGGACCCTATAACTTGCATCCGCACCAGTTTAATCGGACCAAAGATGGTTCTGCAAACTTTTGCGCCAGTTATGAAGCGCAAACTCTAAAGATTTTTTTTTGCCATTCTATTAGTGGCATCGTTGCGGTGCGCCTTCAAAGGTTTGGCGACCCCATCGCGGGGTTTTCCAGGGCTGAGAGAGTGTGACCTACTAAAGTAATCCAGAGGGTTGAATCTGGAGTCGAACCCTGGTCTCCGGAGTCATAGTCCAATGCTCAAACCACGATACTTCGCAGTTGTTGTTGTGGTTATTGTGTGCCTTCGAGTCATTTCCAACTTAAGCTGAGCCTAAGGCTTTTAAGCTGACCCTATCACAGGGTTTCTTTGGGGCTGAGAGAGTGTGACTCAGGAAAGGTCATCCAGAAAGTGTCCATGGCCGGAGAGAATTGAACCCTGTTCTCCATAACCATTGCGCCACGTTTGTTAGTATCATACGTACGTGCAAATAATACATTATTATTACTACTTATTAATTATTATTATTATTATTTGAGGCACAAAATGGTGACGTTTTCTTAAAACAGGTCCGGACTTACCACTTCTGGCCTCGTCCCGTGTATTGGAGGACTTTGTACCCGAACTGAGATTCTCGGGGTCCCCGGAAAACCTGCGGCCTTTTCACATCGATGTTAAAGGAGGTCCCAAACCCTGGAAAGACGAGAGAAAAAGGGGAGATAAATACGCCATTTATTTACGCAGCAATACGTTTTTTGACATTGGCGAAATAGTCAGAAAAGCCACAGCGATGACCGGAGACCCTATTTCTGCTTTAAGGGGTTTATTTCGTCGCAGATGGTTTTTGGGTCCAGGAAAAAACTCTTTGCCCGTCCCCAAAAGGCGTGAGGCTTTTGCAGCTGTTTGATCTGCCACCCACCGAAATAAATTCCCAATCCTCCCCCCTTTTCTTAACAAGGTCCGGTCTGTTCCTCGCCGCCAGAGAAATCCCACATCCGCTGGGCTCAGCAAACCCCGCGCCGGCTGGAGCAAAAAAACATGCGCCTGGCGTTTGAAGTCAGGCTGCGGGGTTGATCTTGGCGCGGGTGCCAAAACAGAAACCCATCTGGCGGGCCCTGGATGCCTTTCCCCAACATCCGCCGGGTCAAAGTTTCCCCAAGTCCGGGAATTGGGAGCAATCCCGCAGCGTTCCTGAGCATGCACAGAGCGCGCCCCTTCGTCCGCCGAGCGAACGCAAAACGGTGCCCTGCGCACATCCAAAACTATGCTGCAATTGTCCTGACCATGCGCAGAATGCCATGCCTTCACTTCAGTGGCCAGGCAAACACAAAACATGCCCGACACACATCCAAAACTATGCTGCAATGTTCCTGGCCATGCGCAAAAATGTCATGCCTCCACTTCGGCTGCTGAATACAATCCATGCCTCCAGAGATCTGAAATTTTCATACAATGCTCTTGGCCATGTGCAGAATGCCATGCCTTCGCTTCAAGTGCCAAGCAAACACAAACCATGCATGACACACATCCAAAACTGTGCTGCAATGGTCCTGACCATGCGCAGAATGCCATGCCTTCACTTCAGTTGCCAAGCAAACACAAACCATGCCCGACACACATCCGAAATTATCATGCAACGCTCTCGGCCATGTGCAGAACGCCATGCCTTCGCTTCAAGTGCCAAGCAAACACAAACTATGCCCTACGGACGTCAAAAAATGTATGTTGCGATGTTCCTGACCATGTGCAAAATGCCATGCCTTCACTTCAATTGCCAAGCAAACACAAACCATGCCCGACACACATCCGAAACTATGCTGCAATGCTCCTGGCCATGTGCAAAAATGCCATGCCTCCACTTCGGCTGCTGAGTCAATACAATCCATGCCCTCCATCTAAAATTATCATGCCACGCTCTTGGCCATGTGCAGAATGCCTCAATTGCCAAGCAAACTCAAACCATGCCCTGCAGACGTCCAAAAATTTATGTTGCAATGTTCCTGAGCATGTGCAGAATGCCATGCCTTCACTTTGGCTGCTGGGTAAGCACAAACCATGCCCTACAGAGACTCAAACGTATCGCGCCAGTGTTCTTGGCCATGCGCAGAGTGCCTCGCTTCAGCCGCCGAGCGAACGCAAACCATGCCCTGCGCACTTCCACGGTTATGCCGCCGTGTTCCTGGCCATGCGCAGAATGCCTTGCTGAAACACATCCCAAATGATGCCATGGGTCCTTCTCACATGAGAAGGACGAAGCTGGGACTTTCCAAAGTCAGGGCCCCAGATCTGGCACCTTGGAAGCATTCCTGCCAACGCTCCCGAGCATGCACAGAGCGCATCACTTCAGATGCCAGGTAAACACAAACAGTGCCCTGCGCACACCCGAAGCTGTGACGTTCCTGAGCATGTGCAAAATATTTCGGAGTCTGGATGGCAATTTTTTGGGAGGACTTTTGTGAATTCCCGCACGGCGGAAAACAGGGTCGGGACGGACGGCCCTCGGGGTCCCTTCCAACTCTAGGATTTTACGGTTCCACTACGTTTCCCTTTTCTTTCCAAGGAACTTTAGAGACTTCAGAGTCAGCTTCGCGGGGGTCTGAGTCATGGGTTCCCAACCCGAAAATGGGCCTTGGATTCGAAAAGCGCAAAGCCGTTTCCTGGAGCGTTAGGAAAAGGGTGGAGACGGCGGGCCTTTTTGGGCACAATGGCTCCTCTGTCCGTCCGTGGCCCAGATTCCAAGCTTTGCAGGAAAACAAGCGCGAGACCAAAAGAAAAATTTAGATCTCGTATCTATAAACACACGGTCCGCTTTGCAACCCTCGAAAATGTGCTGATGCTCCAAAGCTGCAAAGCAAATATTTTTATTGTTGGCACGCGGGTTTGGAACCCGGTTCTTTTTGCAAAGGTGACAAAAATGCCGCCAGAAACAGGGGCCAAGTACGGCTCCGGGAAAAAAATCTACGGTCGGAAAGGTCCTCTTCGCGTGGATCGGGGTTCCCAGCATCCCCCCGGAAATGCCAAGGATGCTAGGAGTTGTAGTCTCCAAAAAGTGTTGTTTAAAAATGATGGGGAATGTGCCGACGCTCCGAAGTTGGAAAGCGAAGGTTTTGGCACAACGGGTTCGGAACCGGTTCCGTTTTTGCAAAAGGGATGGAAATGCAATGGGAAGAAGGGGGCCAAATGTGACCCCCAAAGTCCACTTTGTTGCATGGACTATGCTTCCCAGAATCCCCCGTCCAGCGTGGCCAGCGACGGCAAGGATTCTGGGAGCTGTAGTTGTATAAAAGTGTTAAAAATATATATATATAATATTTATATTCCGCCTCTCCAGTTGGATTGAAGCATACAGTACAAAGTACAATAAAACACCGAATAAAAGCCAATAATAAAATTATTATTATTATTATTTTTGGGGAATAATTCTGCGGATGAACGAATGAATCCAACCCCAGCAATAGAGAAAAACTCAGCGCAAATTCAAAACATATTTGGAAACCTTTCACCGTTTCTTTGGGTTTCGCCCTCTTTCGTTGCCGTTTCCGAAAATAACGCTTTGCGGCTTGAACAAAGTTCCCTCGGCTTGGTTTTTAATTTATCTCTGTTTTCCCCATGCTTTTTTAAGCTTTAAAAAATAAGCAAGACGGAGGGTTTTATACTTAGTAACTCGCAATCACGGCGTTTGGGAAGGGTTTTTTTAGCCAAGGTTTGGGCTTTTGCGGAGGGAGGAACCTGTCGTTTTGAAATTTAATTGGGCAAACTATAAATAGCCATTTCCCCCCCCCCCCCAAAAAATCCTATCCAAAAATGCCAGGGACGCAGCCCGTTTTGCAAATGGTGCGCGGCTGCAATGCTTTGCTAACGTTGTTCTTGCAGTTTGAGACCACATATATATATATAAATATATATATATAAATAATATTATATATATATATATATATATATATATTCTGGAATAATTGAAATAACCCTCAGGGATCCCAGTTTTGCCCATTGCGTCCTTAAGGATATCAACTGCCTGCCATCAAAACTGCCAGATATCAACTGCCTGATATCAAATATCAACTGCCTGCAACTCAAACTTTGGGAAGCGTGACTTGGCCGCTTTCTGCTTTTCCTGGTTAAATCTATTTTCTATTTAATTTTATCCCAACCTTGGGATTAAACGAGTGACTCCTTCTGTCGGACTTTGGAGCCGCCGCAGAGTTAGAAAACTAGACGTTTCCTTAACTTTTCTAAACGTTTTTCCTCTCCGGCTGCACCTTGCGCTGCAGAAATCCAGGCAGTTTGATACCAGTTTGAAACTGCCGTCGCTCCGTAAAATTGGGCGATGGGATTTGTAGTTTCGCGAGACGCTTCGTCTTCCCTGTTTGAGGACGCTGGGGCTGCAGCAAACTACAAATCCCAGGATTCCATAAAACGGAGTCGTAACAGTGAAAGCGGCGTCAAGTGCAGAGGTTTGGGTCCAGAGCAAGCTCCAGATCCCATTATTCCATTATTATCATTATCCTTATTTCATATTTTCCCCAATATAGGGACTCCATCTAACGTAAGACGGAGCCGCAACAGTTAAAGTAGCGTCAAACTGGATTAATTCTGTAGCGCAGACGCAGCCTCTCCCTCGTCCCGTTCCTTTACTAGGATCCTACAAATCCTATGGATACGGTACCTGCATTTTGATTGCCGGGAAAAAGGATTCGAACCCGGTGCTCCCAGGTTATGGCTTTTCCTCTTTCACAGTTCTTTCGCCGTTTTACTTAAGAGCTTTTGCAATTTTATCGCAATTTTACTTAAGAACTTTTTCCCTTTTACTTATGAATTTTTGCCATTTTACTTAAGAACTTTTGCAATTTTACTTATGAATTTTTGCCATTTTACTTAAGAACTTTTGCAATTCTTCCACAATTTTACTGAAGAACTTTTTCAATTCTTCCGCCATTTTACTTAAGAACTTTTGCAATTTTACTTACGAACTTTTGCAATTCTTTCGCCATTTCACTTAAGAACTTTTGCAATTCTTTCGCCATTTCACTTAAGAACTTTCGCCATTTCGCTTAAGAACTTTTGCCATCCTTTTGCAATTTCTCTTAAGAATTTATCTAAAAATTTTTTAAAAACCCAGCCTACCTGTCAGCAGCAAGAGGAGGAAAGCCAGGCAGCAGCAGCAGCAGCAGCGGAGATGGGACAAAGCCATGGTGCCAGGAGTCAGAATTCGCACCCGAGGCCCGTCCCGGGAAAAAGCTCCGGCCGCTCGGACATGGCAGGGCCAGCCGCCTCCAGACCGAGCCGGACGTCTCAAAGGTTAATGCGCCGTCTCTCTTCTTCTTCTGCCGGACTTTCTCACTCACTCCTTCTTTGCCCTCCTTCTCCGTCTCGGAATAAAGTTTCCATTGGCTGCTAAAAATAAATGGGAAGTTTCGCCTTTCCCACTTTTGGCTGCAAAAGGGAAAACAGGGGAGGAATCTGTTATTTACATATATATATAATGCATATTTAAAGTTGCCAAAAGTATATAAAGTGGGAAAACGGAGAGGTCTTCCGAGTGCAAATTATGAGCAGGATGGAACGGCAAGATCCGCTTTAACTCTTGACAGGTTTTAGTATTAAACTGCATATCAATTGTGTTGCTATTATTATTATTATTATTATTATTATTAATTATTACTACTATTATTATTATTTTATTGTTATTTTATTTTCTTATATACCACCTTTCTCCCAATGTAAGGACTCGTTATTTACTATTATAATTATTAAAAAGTGGTCTCAAACTGCATTATTTCTACAATACGGATGCACCCAAAGTGGTCTCAGACTGCATTATTTCTGCAATACAGATACACCCAAAGTGGTCTCAAAGTGCATTATTTCTACAATACAGATGCACCCAAAGTGGTCTCAAAGTGCATTATTTCTACAATACAGATGCACCCAAAGCGGTCTCAAAGTGCATTATTTCTACAATATGGATGCACCCAAAGCGGTCTCAGACTGCATTATTTCTACAATACGGATGCACCCAAAGCGGTCTCAAACTGCATTATTTCTACAATACGGATGCACCCAAAGCGGTCTCAAACTGCATTATTTCTACAATACGGATGCACCCAAAGCGGTCTCAAACTGCATTATTTCTACAATACGGATGCACCCAAAGCGGTCTCAAACTGCATTATTTCTGCAATATAGATGCACCCAAAGTGGTCTCAAACCGCATTATTCCTAGTGTGCAGACATACCTTCCTTCGTCGGTCCTGGCAGCCGGTTAAGGAAAAGACGCCAGAACCATTTCTTTGGTGCTTCTGCAACAGAATCCAAATTCGGTGCCGCATTTACACTTGGTTGCATTTGTGGGATGCATCTGAAACAAGGTTATAACAACATTGTGTTGAATAGAAAGTTCAGGCATCCCGAACCATTCCAAGAAGCACTATTTACTCATTTCCATTTTCCTTTAGATGCAAACTTCTGAGCAACACAGGACTCTTCGGCTGCAAGAGCCCTTCTGTGCAACCAACGCTCTCTCTCAAACCGGACCACCTTTTTCTGTTTTAAAATATATTTTTAGATCTCTTTTCATGCGCTGCTCCCAAACCACGCATTCCTCGGCGGCAAGAAATGATAAGGTTTCGTTAAATTACGGGCTCCTTCTTGGCTCGGCAAGAAGATGCAAAAACAGAGCTGAAAAAATGCTTTGCTGAATTAAAGGATATATTTGACGGTGCAAGGACGGAGCAAGCTTGTTTTCCGAAGCTCCAGAGAATCCAATTTTGGTGCCGCATTTACGCTCGGCTGGATTTGCGGGATGCATCCGAAACAAGGCTATAATGGCATTGTGTTGAATAGGAAATCAAGGCATCCCGAACCATTGCCAAGAGGCACCGTTTACTCGCCTCCGTTTCAGGGCAGGAAAAGGATGCCAACTTCCGAGCAACGCAGGGCTCTTCAGCCGGAAGGAACCGGAGCGACGGATGCAAACGACAGGAAAAGAGATCTCCCCTAAAGTGCTCCGACGGCGAGTTCCCGCATGGCCAAAAGGAGGTTCGACCGGATGGCCCTTGGGGTCCCTTCCAACTCTAGGATGAGAGCTCTACGCACGGAACAAATAAATCTCAATTTTTAATTTTCTCGGCTTCATATGGCCCAGTGTTTATGCAACGCTGCCATCCTCTGGGACTTCAGGAACCCAAAAGGAGAGTCCTATGCCCCGATCGACATTTCGTAACTTTACGGATCTGCAGCTGTGCTGCAGAAACGCATCAAAACGCATTCGGAAGATGCACGCCTGGGCATTGACAAGCGTGTTGCGATGAGCGCCATGCGCTTCCGGTGTGCTTTGGGTGTGCTTTGGGTCTGGCGATGCACATTGGGGTCACTCCTGGGGCTTTCCGGTGCCCCCAAAGTGCACCGACGCTCATTGCACACTCGGACCGAATGCCATTTTGATGCATTTCTGCAGCTCGGCTGCAGATCGGTAAAGTTAAGAAATGGTGTGCCACTCGCTCCGTCACACAAGGGACTCACGCTACACACTGCGACACGACAAGAGCCCCAAAGCGAACACAGAGGCGTCCAATTTTCCGGACACTTAAGGACACTTACTGAGACGTTCGGTCCGGTGCCGAACTCCAGTTGCAACGTCCGTCTCTTGCTCAGGCAGAACTTCAACAGGTTGAACATGCATCAGCTCCACGGTGAAGAATGCTGCGGGTTGTCGTCGTTGTCGTTGTTGTTATCCTGACTTTTCCAGTTTGGGACTCAAGGCGGGTTTAACGACACTTAAAACAGACACTGTTAAAAAGTCACACAAGTCTACAAAAGCAACGAAACAATCAGAAAACCAAACCCAGTCAACAACAGAAACCATCGGAACGACAACAAGTAAAAGTCCAGCCCATTCGCCTTTTAAAATTAAGTCTCAAAGGTTTGCTGGATTTGAAGAAAAGGCTTCACCTGCTTGGAAAAAGATAACAAGGAGGACACCAGTCTTTTCTGGGAAGCGAGTTCCAGAGATCCTGGGGTCCGTCCCTGTTAATAATAAATAATAATAAATCATTTTTAAATTTGTATCCAGCCTCTCTATCAAAGATCATCGAGGCGGCCGACGTTCCCGCCAGACGTACCCGTGAAGGTGGTGGGGCAGAGAAAGCAACCTCCCTAGAAATCCCAAAAAGTATTTGTATGTGGTCCAAATAAGTTGTAGTCTGGTAACGCTTGGATAGCTAGAAGACCACCAAGTGGTCCTGGCCTAACGCTAAGCCTGGCTTAACTCATCGGAGCGTCCGCCGCAACGCTTCCTTCAGCCAGACGGCCCATCTCCAGGCGCGTGGCCCCCGTCCCATCCGACACCCGATCCGCATTAACGGGACCGGCCTTTGGGTCCGTGGCGGTCTTCTCAGCCGTCCCCAGAACGGAGGTCAACTGGACCCAGAAGAAAGCTTGCCGGCTCGGTTCCGAAGGCCACTCCAAGTAGGTCTTTGTGCTCAGCATCTTCCGCAACTTGCAGAACTTGTGGGGCAGAGCCTGGGGGTCAATGGCTTCCTTGACCACCAGGACCACGTCCTCGAAGCTCAGGCCCACGGCCCGCTGGTGGGCAAAGTAGAGCTCGTAGTTGCACCAGTCGCTGTCGACAAAACTCCGGGAGAGGACGAAGACCACCTTGCGGCTGTTCTCCATGTTGTCGATGATGTTGTCGATGATCCACCGCCCCGGCGTGAAATCCCGCTCGTGGATGCAGATCCGGTATGGAGGAGAGGAGGACTCCAGCCTCCCGAGGAGCTCCTTCCTCACCCAATCCGCGTCCGAGTAGCTGTAGGAGATGAAGGCGTGGTAGGCAAAGTCCCGGGACGCCGGCGAGTGGCCCGCGTGGTATTTTGACCGGACGATGCGAAAGGTGGCTTTGAGATACCACGGGACGTCGAACCTCCAACACAAAAGCATGCAAGCGGTCACCGCGGTGGCCGTGACGGAGACCGCGACGGCCACCGCCACGGTGACGTCGCACTCGCTGACCGATGGGGCGAAAGCAGCCACCGACGTGTCCAGGAGGTGTTCCGGGTGGTAACACGTCCATCCCTCGGGCCAGTCCAGCAAAGTCAACCGGCCCTTCCTCAAGGTCTCTTGGAGGAAGCCGTAGAGGTCGCAAGCGCAGTGGTAAGGGTTGTTGCCGGCCTTCAGCTGGACCAAGTGGGGCATGTTGACGAAGGACCCTTTGCCGATGACCCCAAAGGAGTTGCCGTCCACCGCCAAGACCCTCAGACTCGGGCCCTTCCACTCCGTAGGGATGAACTTGATCTTGTTCCCGCTCAGCCGCAACTCTTGGAGCTCAACGGCCGCCTCAAAGTAGCCGGTGTCCAGCCGTTCCAGCTGGGAATGGGACAAATCCAAGAAGCGCAAGGTGGCGGGGAGGCACCGGAAGACCTCCGCCGTCGCCGCGTTGAAAGCCAAGCTGAGCCAAACAAGAGCAGGACTCCACAAACACCGGAGGTCCGGCGAGTCTCCAATTTGGTTGTGGCTCAGGTCTAACGCGGAAAGTCGGGGCCAGTCGGACGTCAACCTGGACACCGTCCCCAGGCGGGTCAAGGCGTTATAGCTCAGGTTAAACGTCTCCAGTTTCGGCATGACGCCCCGGTAGGAGCAGCCTTCGTTGTAGATGTACTCGTCGAGCAAACGGTTGTTGGAGATGTCCAGGGCGACCACGCTCCGCAGCTGGTCCCAGGCGTCGCACGGCACGTAGTTGAAGTTGACGTTGAGGACGGAGAGGTCGGTCACGCCGGCGAACCAGGCGAAGGTCCAGTCGAAGCGCAGGATGTCCGGGTTGCTAATGTCCTTCAGCACCAAGCGGCGGAGGGTCAGGTTGGCGACGCTCGCGTCCGGCGGCTCCCATCGCGGGGACCGCGCGAAATCGATCGCTACGAAGGAGAGGTCCCGGACGCAGGATTTCCGGACGTTCGAGAGGACCAGCCGCAACAGGTTCTCGTTGAACTTCCCCCGGAAGAAGACCAGCTCTTCCGCTCGGACCCGAGGCAAGTTGGAGAAGAGGTCCTCGGAGTCCGCGTAGTAGGTGAACTCGAAGAGGTTGCGGAAGCGGAGGTACCTCAAGGGCTTCCCCCGCAAGTCCCAAAGCATGGAAGGCAAGGCTTTGGGGTTTTTGTCGAGGGCGATGTCGCACCACAAGGCTTCGGTGTTGAGCTTGGAGAAGGCCCCCGTCTGATACTCCGCCAAACCGGAAGCCGTCTTGAGGGCAAACCTTTTCAAGGGGATCGCTTCCAGCGGAAGGAAGTCCTCGCTCTTGACCGTCGAGATGGCCGGGCCTCCCATGGAAAGGTCTTCCAGCTTCTCCAGGCCGAGGAAGGCCTCGTCCAGGGCCGAGCTGGGATAGAAATTGTTGGAGATGGAGAGCAGCTGGAGGTTCTTCAGCGGCTTCAAGGCCCTCGAAGGGATCTCCAGCAGCGAGTTGTTGAAGAGGCTCAGCCGCTCCAGGAGGCGGTTCGAAGCGAAGGCCTCGTCGTTGATGGAGGAAATGTCGTTGTACCCCAAATCGAGGCCTTTCAGCCGGGTCAAAGCAGAAAAGTCCTCCGGCGTGATGCGTCGGATCTTGTTGTAAGAGAGGTCCAACCACTCCAGAGTGTCGGGGAGACGCGGAGGCACTCGGAGGAGATTCCGGCCACGGCAGTTGGCTTCCTTGGCGGAGGAGATCCGGCAGACGGGGACCTCGGGCGCTTCAGCCAAACGCAGGGACGCCAAACACAGAGCCAGAGAGAAGGCAGCCAAGGAGGCCGGTGCCATGCCCCCGTCGCGTCTTCATCGCCAGCCTTCGAAAGAAAGAAAACAAAACCAGGGACGGCCCATTTTCAGCCAACAAAACCCAATGATCTCTACCACTTGATGCTGCTGTTGTGTGCCTTCCAAGTCATTTGCAACTTATGGTGACCCTAAAGCGAACCTATCTTGAGGGTTTTCTTGGTTTATTATTGCCATTGCCTTCCCTTGAGGCCGAGAGAGTGTCACTTGCAGTGGGTTCCTATGGCCAAATTAATGATAATAATAATAAATTTTTATCCTGTCTCTCTGGCTGGACCGGAGCTGAAACCATGACACCACTCTGGCTTTATTATCATAATTACCTTAATGGAAATGAATTATGAAAATTCGTAATTCTGATTAACAAACTCGGTTACCCTTTAAGCGAGGAGACCGTGCGCCCGACGGACCATATTTGGCACCCAAAATTATTATTATTTTAGGCACAAACAAAGCCTAAGGTCCCCGGAGCAATATTTCAAGGCCTCGGACCTTCCAGGGTCATTGGGAGAAAAATATGGGACATAAGTGTAATAATAAATCAGTCAATGAAAATAAACTGGAAACAGGTTCGAATCCGAACTGGGGGTTATAGCCGTAATGCAGTCGGACACCGTTTTAAGTGCAGTCGCTCCATCCTCCCGAAATCCTGGGTTTGGGAGTTGTGCAAGGTCTTTTGTTTCCTGTGCAAAAAAGCGTGCAAAGTGTGCAAAGCAAAGCGACTCTCTTGCAAAAATGACTCTCCGGCCGAACTACAAATCCCAGGATTTCTGGACGATGGAGCCAGGGCAGCTAAAGTGGTGCCAAGCTGCATTATTTGGACAGTGCAGACGGACCCTTTGCTAGCCCCGAGCCAATCGCTATCCAACCTCGCAAGGTTGTTGGGAGGACCAAAATGGGATAGAGAGGATCAACCATGTATATTGCGTTTTATTGTATTTTTAATGCATTTGCGTTGTTGCAACCCGCCCAGATTCCTAGCGATTGGGCAGGCTATAAATATATTATTATTATTATTATTATTATTATTATTAGAAGGCAGCATGTAAAATTAGATAAAGAAATAAAGATTGTGGCAAAAGAAAAGAAGTGGCTTACAATAAATGCCAGTTTACCGGGACGAACTTCAAGCAATGGACGGAGAAATCTGCAAAGACGATGCACGCAGCGCGTCCAAATCTTCCATCTTACTTCTGGATAAGAGCTCTGGATTAAGAAAAAATGGCCAGATATTATTAAATAAAACTAAACTAAGAACATTTCTAACATATAACATAACATTTCTGGTAACGGCAACGGCGGACGCAAAAAGTCACGCACCGTGAGCCGCCTTGCAAAAAACCATTTTTAAACCCAGTTGCATCTTTTGCAAAGCGGAGGAACCCGGTTTTAACAAAGGTCAATATTTGCAAGAAACTCGACGGAAGAAACGGTTCGCGGTCGGCGTCACAAATACCCAACGCCAGGATTGTAAACAATCAACATTATTATTGATCTTTATCGTGCGTTTCCCTCTACCTTTGCCAAGAGAAAAAAAATCCAAATTTTGGTGCCATCGCCTCCCGTCGCTTCTTCATCTTCTTAATTATATATTAATATTATATTAATAATATTATATTAATAATATAATATTATATTAATAATTATATTAATAATATATATTATTATTTCTCTTGCAAAAAAAAAATAAAAAATAAAAAGGTGGACCTGGAATGAGCTCTAAGCAAAAGTTTCCTTTGCCTTAAAACCTGGAAAGAAATACAATTGTGTTAAATGTTAACAATGTAGGGATTTTGTTGCAGTCTAATTTCCTTTTCAGTTTTAAAACTGTATCCTTTTTTAAATGTTGAATTGCTTTGAGTTTCACTTTTTGGAGGAAAAGGAGGAAACAAATAAACAGAAAAAAGGAGAAAAAGCAACCAAAGAGGGATCCATATTTACCTTTTGGATTTGGACTGGACTTGCTTTTCTTCTCTTTTGGATTTCCTTGCTTTGCAAAAATTTAAAACCAAACTTTGGGTTCCTCTTATATATAGTCTCCTTTCAATCCAAAAAACCTGGGCATGGCTATTAACCACAAAGGAAAAACAACTCCCAGGTGTTCCTCATTGGTGCTTTGCAAAGAATTGGGCGTTTCTTGCAAGGATTGTGTGTGTTTGTGTGTCTTTGTGCAACTTGGTTTTTGCATTGGGGTTCCTTGCCCTTTCTCCAAAGCCAAACATAAACCAATGCAACCTCTTTTTCCCCCCAAGAAATTTCCTCCATTGCATGGAATTGTTTCACTTCCTTTACAAAAATATATATATATTTTTTGTATTTCTTGCAAACCTAGAAAGCACAGGAGCCCTCCTCCACAGATCAGGTGGCAACCTGTGCAGTGGCTGGAGGTGGACTACAAATCCCAGCAGCCCATATGAGCCACATACTGGGAATACTGTATTCTGCCTGATTGCCAATGGCAGACACTGAAAAATCAAGAGCCTTTCTTCCTGAGCTGAAGGTTGCCAACTGACCAGGAGAGGGAAAAAAGCTTGCAATATTCTCCAACATGTTCCCAAATAAAAGTCTAAAGCACTCCTTTAAATTCATGGGTTTTTCATCATGCTCCAAATGGAGGACATTTTGGAATTCCTCCTGGGCCGAAGGCTGGGATGGAGGACAGGGTCCTACAAAAGGAGGACGCCCGGTTGGAGGGCATGCACAATGCAAACGCTTCGAGAGATGCCCATCCAACCACGGATGGATACTGCGGTTGCGTTGCGTTGCGTTGTGTGCGTCTATGCCGTCTCTCACGCAAAAGCGATTGGGACTTTATCCCATGAACATCACACAAAACGATTTCACACGCCGTTGCACGAAACCTGGCGTTAAAGCGGTCGCAAAGAAGCGTTAACGCACATCTTTTCTTTTTTTTTTTACTTTTGGTATTTCAGCGACGATGCATTTCCGACATCGCTCCGCTTGCGCAATCGCATGTGATAATCTTTTGCGCAACTACTACAAATCCCAGGATTCCATAGAAAGGAGCTATGGCGGGTTGAAACCGTGTTATTTCCGCAGAGCGGATGAGACCAGAAACGCAAAACTTTAAATTTTCAATTATTGGAAGTTTTTAAACAGAAGGATTCTTATTGTATTTAACGTTAAAATTGCGGAAGGGTCACTCTGCAAGGAAATCCCAATGGCTTTTCTGCAACGCACTAATAACGACAATAATAAATAATAATAATTAACTTTATTCTTATACCCGGCCTTTCTTTCTGCTGCAGCAACTGAGGCGGGTTACGTGACCAAAATATATTGGAATAATACATAATAAATACATTGATCCCCCCCCTTTAAATGCAAGAACAGCGGAGACCACAACACCCTAAAACGAACCTTTGCGCAAGACCCCACGCCGCCGTCACGACTTTATGAACTTGTAGCGACATTGCAGGAATGAAAACCCCGCCAGCGCATTGCAAAAATGACGCGAACGGAGGGGTCGGGATGGATGGCCCTTGGGGTCCCTTCCGACGCTACGATGCCGACCTCCCAAAGAAGGAGAACCCACCACCCTTCGAGGCGGTCTGCCTCTGGATGGACGGACGGACGGGTAGGATTCGGACCTGTCCGTCCAGCCGGAGAGCCAAAGGTGTTGGTTTAGGCCTGGCTTTCCATCCGGTCCGACCCGTTTGGGCGCATATTGACCGGAGACAGATAACCGATCGCCAGATAACCACACGCAATTTCCATCCGAATTGCACCCGGCGGCCTCTGCCTTTAAAGGCGTTCGTAAAAGGGTAGTTGAATTCTCCGCCAAAGGACCCTTCTGTTTTTGACTTATGGCAACCCCGTTATGGGGTTTTGTAAACACTGAGGCTGAGAGAGTGTGACTTGCCCAAAGTCACCCAATGGGTTTCTGCGTCCAAGTAAGAACCGAACATCTCCGGAGTCACGTTCCAATGCTCAAACCATTGTGCCGCGCCGGCCCGAATAATCCCGAGCGCCATCGTCTTTTTTACTTGTGTCCAAACTTGCAGCGGTCCCCAAATTTTGGTCCTTCGGATGTTTTGGACTCCGACTCCCGGGATTGCGGACTCTTGGCCAAGAAGGTTGGGGCTTCTGGGAGTCGGAGTCCAAATCGCTTGGAGGACCAACGTTTGGGGATCGCTGGGTACAACATCTTCGCCGTTTTGGCTTCTAGGGAGGACTCAGCCTCGATTGGCTTTTTTAGACGCATTTAAACTTTTATTCCCAAACTGGGATCAAGGTGGCTTGAAGGGTTGGGCTGGATGACCCTCGGGGTCCCTTATCAGACGGGAGGAATTTCTCTTTATTGCGAATGGAGCCAATTCGAATTCACGTGGATTCACTAGTTTAGCAAATTCACATGAATTCCCATCGTGTTTGGAATGCGTTCAGAATGACTTCCCATTACCCGAAAATGACCCCCCCATTGCCCAAAATTGCATGAGATGCTTTAATCCGCAATAACGTAAAACCCCAGGATTGCGTTCGGATTGCCGTTGGATTATACTTCCAATTTCCGTCGTCTGATAAGGTCCCTTGGCGTCGCTTCGATCCTTTCGGTCAGGAGGTGGCAACCTCGCCGGCAATGCATTTTGTAGAAGCCAAGAAAATGCAAGAAAAAGGAGAACGCAAACACAACAAATCCATATTGGAGAGTCTCTATTAAGCAACAAACCAGCTGCGGTGGAGATTCGAACCCAGGGCTTTCCTCTTGCCTGGAGCTGAGGGTCTTATCCAGCTTCTTCGAAGTCGAAAGGCAAGACCTTGCTGACTTTCAATGAAAAAGCAGAATGGGAAATAGATAGGTAAAATATACAACTAAGACTCCTAATTCTTCTCCGAGAACCAGCACGGCTTAATGGTTTGAGCGTTGGACTGGGATACTGGGAGGCCAGGGTTCGAACCCTTGCTCGGGTCTGGCTATAAAGCAGAATGGAAAATAAACAGATTCAATAAATAGGCTTTGAATCCTTCCGCAAGAACCAGTATGGCATCAAAGTGTCGGACTGGGATACTGGGAAACCAGGGTTCGACTCCCTGCTTTGGCTAAAAATCCGAACGCAAGATAAAAAGACTCAATAAAGAAATAGACTCCGAATCCTTCCATGAAAGGCAGCTAGGAGAGCAGGGTTCGAACCCTCGGCCGGCCAGGAAGCCTAATGGGTGACCTTTGGGCAGGTGGCACTCTCTCGGCCTCGGAGGAAGGCGAAGGCATGAGCAAACCTTGCCAAAACACAACAACTCCATGCTGGTTTTGCAGAAATGGTTTGGAAGCAAGACTATGCCTCCTTTTGCTTTCCTTGCTTGGCTCACATGCGGCCAACGTGGCCCAAGCCTTGCGGGCATCGTGTGCCGCCGCCTCCTCCTCCTCCTCCTCCTTCCAGAAAGGTGTGTTTTGTTCGGTTTCTGCGTTGCGTGTCGGAGCAAGTTGGCCTCGCGGGGGTCTGTTCTCTCTGTTCCTGTCGCCGCGTATAAAAACACTGGCGACAAAAGCCTGGCAGCCGGAGAGGAAGGGAGGGAAGCAGAGCGCAAGAGGCTGGCAGCCGGGGACGGAGGTAGGCGTATGGGCAAGGAGGGCAAGGACCAGAACCAGAACCAAACTCCTGATGTTGGTGCAACTCAAGACCGCCCTCCGAGAGGCCAGGAAGATGTCCGAGGGCCACCTGCCCAAACTGGAGGCCAACGTCTTGGTCGTCGGAGCCGGGAAAGTGGGCAAGTCCGGTGAGTTGGGCAGCGACGGTCGTGCCAAAGGGCCGCCTTGGCATGACCTCCTTGTAAGGCCAATGCTAGGCAGTTATCTTACCCGATCTGCCGGACTGCGGGTCCTATCGTCCCCAAACAGCACTCCTTCCACATTAATGGGCATCGAGTTGGCAAAGGCGTGAGCTTAGGAGTCGCATGCCGAAATGCACCTTGGCATTACCTCCTGGTAGCGCCAACGTCAGGCAGTGCTTTCCCCGACTAAAAACCCCCCGGTTGTGTTGGACTGCGGCTCCTATCATCCCCAGACAGCCCAGTGTACCTCTCTCTAAACCCATCCAGGCGGGCATCGAGTTGGCAAAGGCGGTTATCTCAATGCACCAGGGCTATGGCTTTTGGAGGGCGAGGATAATGCAGGTTTTGCTATCTGCTCTTGCTATTTGTATGACTCTAGAGACCAGGGTTCGAGTCCTCACTCGGCCATGAAACTCACCGGGTGGCTATGGGCAAGTCACACTCTCAGCCTCAGAGGACGGGCATTGCAATGGCAAACTTCCCCATTGATTTTAACATGGGTTCGGTTTCAAAGGAGCTCTTTGTAAATTCCCCTGGACTTATTTCACGTACGATCGTTCGCACCCGGGACCTTCACACAACCACAATTGTTGTGCAAAAGGAGCCGGTGTTGTGTAGCAGTTGGAAAAAGGGGAGAGGATTTTGCAGCTTTTCTAATTCAGGTCTTTTCTCTGCTGAGAAAATCCCAATTATTTTGCAATAATTTTTAGGAGACAGAGATAAGCCTCCCTTCCAAGGCTGTTGTGCCAAATGCAGGGAAAGCCCTTTAAATCTCCCCAAACGTCAAATGTTTTTGTTCTATATTTTTATAGTCAGTGGCATCTAGTGGATTCCATGCTTCTGGATTTCTAACAGATTTGCTTCGAGGGTTTTTTTAGTTTACGGGCATTTTTTGCAAACCGCCTCGAACCCAGAGCCCCATCTCCAAGTCAGTTCCCCCAGATTTCATGCTAAAACCCCAAACGGATCTCTCTTGCCGACTTGGAACTCTCTGTTTCTTTGCCCAGCGTCGTTTCATAAACGGCAGCGACGTGTCGACAACTTTGTGAACACAAAAACACACAATCCCTGTTGCAACCCGTTAAATGTGGAACCGACGCAGAGAGGAGAAGAGGGACTCGGGCAGGTTCTTCCGCAAAAGGGCATCGAATCTGGCGCTACCCCGCTTTTTAAAGGGACTTTGGCATTGCCCATGTTTTGTTACAACTTATATTGTGACCCCTTGAATCCCTTCTTGGGAGAAAAGCATGATAATCAATCAATCAATCAATCAATCAATCAATCGAAGTTTTAGGAGAGGAAGCACAGATGCTCAACTTGCCAGACATTGCCAGTTTCTGTGCCATAAATAGTTTTGTTTTGGGTCATAAAATTGCATAGAAGGAAGGGGCCTGAAAGGTCATCTCATGCATCCCGCAGCCGGTGTTGGGATCATAATAATAATAATAATAATTAGATATTATGAGAACTTAGCATTAAAAATAATAAATAGCCAGTGTCTCCCTTCCTCCACTAAAGGAGCATTAGGGACATTTCCATTTGGTTTGGGTCAGAGACGGCCAACATTGTAAAGCTCCCATTTGCGCCCAGCTTTCTTGGAAGCCAATCCCACGGTTGTGTTAACCGGCATCCGTCGTGTGCGTCGGACGCGGTTAACCACAGTTCTGTAGTTAATCGTGGCTTGTTGGAGTTGTCCTCGGCTGGGGACCCGCTCGGCGAAGGCTTCCGCATTCTCCCGGCTGGGATTTTTGCATCCAAATTGGTAACGCTCCCATTAACTTTGCCCTTCCTTTCTTTCTTTCCTTCCTTCCTTCCTTCCAGCCCTGACGGTCCGCTTTCTGACCCGAAGGTTCATCGGCGAATACGGGGATATTGGTAAGTGAGTGCCACGAATAGTTTCTCATTGAATCACCAAAATTGGGAAAGAAACCTTTGGGGCCGTTTAATCCAGAAATGGCGGAGAGATTAAGTTTGCCAGACTTTGAGCACTAGACTGTTATAGGACTCTTTAGAATTTATCAGACGACGGAAATTGGAAGTTTAATCCAACGGCAATCCGAACGCAATCATGGGGTTTCACATTGTTGCGTATGAGAGTATCTCACGCAATTTCGGGCAATGGAAAGTCAATTTCGGGCAATGGGAAGTCATTCTGAACGCATTCCGAACGCAATTAGAATTTGCGTAAATTCACTAAATTAGCAAATTATAATAAGATAGACTACTATTATTATAAAAACGATTATTAGTATGATTATTATTATCCACCTTCCTCCCAGTACAGGGACTCAACTTAGGGTTGCGATAAGTCGGAAAAGACTTGAAAGCGCACAAGGCTTCCTTTTCCAGTTGTCTATCTGCCGATCCCTCTGGAATGATGATGAAGATGATGATGGCGATGTTGAGGATGACGGTTGTTTTTATTTACTAACACTTTACTAACTCTTCTCTCCTTCCCAGAATCCATTTACACTCACAAAGCGACGGTGGCCGGACGGGAGGCTTGCTTCAGCATCTGGGACTCGGTTTCTCCGCCGGTAAGGGATGACCCATTGCAATCTCCAAAGATCCCGAAGGATCCATAGGCAACCCTTGGAAGCCCGGGTCCGATTTATTTTACCCCGGGGTCCTCCAAAAGCCATACCTGGTTTAAACCATGGTGCAAAGTAACCTGGTTTAAACCACGGTCTTCAAAGCGGTGATCCCCAAACGCCGGTCTTCCGTGTGTTTTGGACTTCAGCGTCCAGAAGCCTGAGCCAGGTATTCGGGGAGCGAAAACACCCCGAAAACTAAAGTTTGGGAATCACTGGTTTAAAACAACCTGGTGTTTAAAATAACCTGATTTAAACCATGGCTTATAACAGCCTGGCTTCAACCACGGTTTAGAGCAAGCTGGTTTAAACCAGGGTTTGTAAAAAGCCTGGTTTCAACCATGATTTATAACAACACGGCTTAAACCATGGCTTATTAACAACCAAGTTCAAATTTACTTGGTTTCAACCATAGTTTGAAACAACCCGGTTTCAACCATGGTTTATAACAACCTGGTTTAAACCTTGTTTTATAACCATCTGGTTCCAAGCTTGGCTTATAACAACCTGGTATAAACCATGGTTTAAAGCAGCCTGGTATAAACCATGGTTTAAATTTACTTGGTTTCAACCATAGTTTAATACAACCAGGTTTCAAGCATGGTTTATAACAACCTGGCTTCAACCATGGTTTACAACAACCTGGTTTCAACCGTGATTTATAACCATCTGGTTCCAACCCTGGCTTATAACAACCTGGTTAAAACCACGGCTTATAACAGCCTGGTTTCAACCATTGTTTAAAGCAGTGCCCTTTAGGAGATTTTGGACTTCATCTCCCAGAAGCCTCAGCCACGTTGGCTAATAGTCTGGGATGCTGGGAGATGAAGTCCAAAACCCCTCAAAGGGCGCCGTTTGGGGACCACTGGTTTAAAGCAGCCTGGGACAAACCGTGGTTTAAATGTAATAAACCTGGTATAAACCACGGTTTAAATTTAAAATGGCACGAGGGCGGCCGCTCGGTTTGCTAACCCTGCCTTTTCCTCTCCCGAATCCTTGCAGACGGCCAGCTTTCCGGGCGCCGCGGACGAGAAGCGGCTCCGTTGGGCCGACGGCTTCGTCGTGGTCTACAGCATCTGCGACCGCGCCAGCTTCCATTTTGCCGGCCAACAGCTCCGGCGGATCCGGGCGCTGAAGAGGAAGGCCGGCGCCGGGAAGATGCCCGTGATCCTGGTGGGCAACAAGCGGGACCTGCAGCACCGGCGGGCCGTCTCCGGCGAGGAAGGCCGCCTCCTGGCCCTTTCCGCCGGGGCCGGCTTCTTCGAGGTCTCGGCCGCCGAGACCTACCACGGGGCCTTGGCGGTCTTCCACGAACTCCTCGACATGGTCAGGGACGGCCGGAGCGCCACCAAAAAGGCCTCCGTGGGCATCCGGGGACTGGTCCGAAGCGTGTCGGCCGTCTTCGGGAGGCGGAGGACGGAGTGAAGGGACCCGGAGCGGAGAAAGTTCGGAGGAAAGGAAAGAGCGAAACGGCGGCGGCCAGAAGCTCTGGAGATGGAGTGACCACAGGAGGAAAGCGTGGGGAGACTTACAGAGAACTACAAATCCCATTCGCCACAAAGGATGGGAGCTGCGCACAATTGCAAACGCATCTCCGGACGTTGAGAAGCTTGCGCCGCAAGAGCGTTGTTGTTGTCCAAGGCGTCGGGTTCGAGGCCAGGCTTGAAAAACGTAGGGGTTCAAAAAGGACGCTCCTTGGAGACTACACAGCGGGCCCTTGTTATCCGCGAGGGTTTGGTTCCGGGATGACAAAATCCGCGGATGCTCAAGTCCCGTTAAATATAACGGCACGACAAAATGGCATCCCGTATATAAAATGGGAAATCAAGGGGGTTTATACCTTTTTGGGGGGAATATTTTCAAGCCGCGTACGCTCAAATCCGTGGATAAAAAATTACCCGCGGATAAGGAGGGCCAACTGTACAGAGTTCAAAGTTGCCACTTTGGGATGCCATTTGGGGTGCCTTGAGTTTTCTGGACCAAAACCTGAGATCTAGAAAAGTGGCGTCTCAATTTTTGGGGGGGAAGCAGGATATAAATAACATAATGATCATGATCCAGATTATCACACAAGGGAATTCCTGAACCATCCCACAACCATCCCATTATTGGCAACGAATATCCCATTACTGGCAATGGGATAATTGTGGGATGGCAATGAGATGATTGTGGGATGGTTCTGGAATTGACCCTAGTGTGATAAAATTAGATGTTGACGTTCATGATGATGTTGATGTCTTTGAGTTTCGCGCGTGACGGACCAACCGCAGTGGCTTTTGGAAGCTTGTCCTTCCAAAACACACACATCGCACAAAAAACGTGGAAATTTGGACAAAATAACTAAATGGGGGGTAACTCCTAGATCAAGGTGGAATAAAAAATGCTTTTATTCCTTCTCATTCACTTTGGGAGATGAAATAAGGAGCGTTTCATCTGGACTATAGTCAGAAGTTGGATGCGAAGCGGAGCGGAGGGTGAGTCCTGGCCGAGTAAATCCATAGACTTTTGGAAACGATAGCCACAAATCGACGAAGCTTTGCGAAACCGTAGCAAAGGTGCTGTTCTGCGGACTGAGAGAAAGCTTTGCACGCAGGTCTTTCCCGGAGCGGAAACCGCCCAAAGTGAAGAATTTGCACCCGCATCTCCCACTCGGAGAGGGACAGAGCAAAAACTGGAGACTCGAGGCCAAGACCTGAGATGCGGCAACTCTAAAAAGAGTAACCATAAGCAACTGCGTCTCTCTCCAAAACAAAAGTGGATTTCCGCCTCCGTGAAAACGGCGTGAACCTGCTCTTAGCCGCCCTCCTTCCCTTTCGCAGGTAATTACGCTCTTCGTCATTTGAAAGAAACAAGAGCCATTATGCCCCATTTTTCGCTCGGCGGGGAGGGAAATAACAGGCTTCGCTTGTCAATTCAGGGCAGGAACCCCAGGGGACCCAACAGCGTGCAATCATCGCACAATCCGCGCAAGCTAATTGCGTGCGCAGAGGCGGTGGCGCGGGCGGGAGGTTGTTTGGGCTTCTTATGCGCGGCGCAAGCGCAACGCCCCTGAGAAGGCCAAATTCTCCTTTGAAAAGAGGCATGGGAAGTGGCCGCACGTGGCCTGGCGCACTGTTTTTGTGCCACGTAAGTGGACTGGCACACTGGCCTTCTGGGCCACAAGCGGCCCAGCGCACTTTTGTTGGCCATAAGTGGCCCGGCACACTTTTTGTGGCCATATGGGGCCTTGCTCGTCCTTTTTTTGTAGGCCATAAGTGGACTAGCATCCTGGTCTCCTGGGCCATAAGTGGCCCAGTGCACTCTCCTTGTGGGTCATAGGCTGACTTGCGCACTCTTTTTGGGGGGCCGCAAATGGCCTCGCACACTTTTTGTGGACCGCCGGTCGCCTAGCGCGTTGTTTTTGCGGGCCATAAGTGTCATGGTACACTGGCGCACTGGTTTTGTGGCCCAGCGCACTCTTCTTGTGGGCCATACATGGACTAGCACACTCTTTTTAGGGGCCATAAGTGGACTAGAGCACTGTTTTTGTTGTTTTGCGGGTGGTATGTGACCCATCACACTTTTTATAAGTGGTTTACTACATTGTTTTGTGGTCTGCCGGACGATACATACACACTTGCACAGGCACACACAGCTCACATATATATACATACACAGACGCACACAAATGCATTTTCTCGCAATCCTGAGCCGAAGCGCAAACGCAAGCCACGCTGCGACCCTTTTTGTTGCGGCGCCTTCTGGTTTCAACGGATAAGAAACGGTGGCTCTCGGCGATCCCAGTTTACGCTCAAATCTACGCCGTTATTTCGCCGCTCTTACGGACGGCGCGATGCGGGCAAGTGATAAAACGAGCCGATAAACCAATACTTTCATTTGGGACGCTGGAGTTTGGCGGCCGTTTTATTTCCCCTCGCTGTATTCCAGACGCTTTTGTAAGCCGCCTCGATCCAGATGGAGAGGCGGGGTAAAAATAAATTACGATTATTATTATTATTATTTGGTCCAAAGGACTGGCCGTTCATCCTTCTTTCGAAATGCTGGTCCTACGGATGAGCTGGAGTTCGAATCCTATTCCTAACATAACATATTATTGTTTTTGTCAGCATTATACAAGGAGGTATCCGCAATTTGCACAAATCCAGCATAAACCGTTTTTTCCGGTATTGTGCAAAGTGGTATCTGACGCCTCCTTGCGCGATGCGAATAAAACTACATTTTTGCCATTGAGCAACGCAGTATCAGTCCCTTCTTCCACAATGTTGGTGTAACTGATACCCTAAATAATAATAATAATAATAATAATAATAATAATAACAACAACGCCTTATTTGCAATTTGGACTAAATTTGCAGCGATGGACAATAAGCCGAGGACAAAAAAGTGGGAGCGGGAAAAGAGAAACCAAGACATTATTATTAATTATTGGGTTCTGGGATTATTTCTCTCAATTGCAATTTTCACTGTACGTTGTGTTATTTTACACTGTTGTAATCCGCTTTGATTCCTTTGCAGAAAAGCAGAATATAAATAAAATTATTATTATTATTATTATTATTATTATTTTATTGGGTTCTGGGATTATTTCTCTTAATTGCAATTTTGACTGTAATTTGTGTTATTCTACACTGTTGCAATCCGCTTTGATTCCTTTGCGGAAAAGCGGAATATAAATAAAATTATTATTATTATTATTATTATTATTATTATTATTAATTTATTGGGTTCTGGGATTATTTCTCTTAAATGAAATTTTCACTGTATGTTGTGCTATTTCATACTGCTATTTCATACTGCTGGAATCCACTTTGATTCCTTTGCGGAAAAGCAGAATTTAAATAAATTTATTATTATTATTATTATTATTATTATTATTAAATTATTTCGAAAGCAAAGCGGGAAGGCAAAGGATTAACTGGGACAAACTGGGACATTTGAGTAGCATGCACCAAGTAGAAAATAAACTCCCTAAACCACCCTAAAATAATTGCAAATACTCACTTGCAGATACGTCTGTTTTTGCCTTCTAATACCTCAAGCCTGCAAACCCAAACCTCGGTCGCTTCTAGGTCAGATTTTAATGAAAATTCTCACATCCTTTGGCCTGTTTGGGCTCTTCCGGAGGAAAAACCGTTCCACGTTCCCAACAAAAGCCACTCTTGGGGTTTGGGGTTTTCTTGGCAAGGCCACCGAAGTGGCCAAATGAGTGTGAATCCTACCCGGCAGGGGTGTGCGGAAGGCATGGGGTTACGCCGGGAACGAGGCGTGACACGGAGAGGTTGGCGCAGGCGGACGCCCGAAGCCGGGAAATTTCCATTCGGAGAGGGAAAAGTACTCGCACAAAACACGGCAACGGCGACGACGACAACATCTGAAAACCTGCCGCAGAATCGGACTTTTTCTTAATAGACAATAAAGCTTCCTCTCTGCATCACTTTGGGCATCTTTGGGGTTACTTTTCAGGGGCGTTTCGTAACTTTTAAAATATAAATCTATCAATGCACACGTGCGCAAATGGATAAATCGTTTGAATTTTATTATCCGTATGGACCTGCGATACCTTTTTTCCCTGGTTTGCGACATTTTGCCTGATGAAGAAGAAGAAGAAGCCCATGGAGCTCCGAAAGCTTGCAACGAGGATATTGCGCATTTCGGTTGGCCACTAATAATAATAATCATGATGATAATAATTTTATTTATAGCCGGTTACAATCACAAAATACATTAATAACAATATCAATACGATATATATATATATAAAAGATGAAAAATTATCAGCCGACCGAAATGCACAATATACTTGTCGCAAGCTTTCGGAGCTCTTCTTCTTCTTCTTCTTGTTGCAAACCAAACAGACAATCCCTTAAACCCCCATTTCAACGAACCAACAATAACGATAGAATACAATTAATAAATGATCAATAATAACGATAGGTTTTTCTTTGCATCTCTTAAATGGCCGACGCAGCTATCCCTGAATGTTTGCTTTGTCTCCAAGCGTTGCTTTCCTTCTTTCTTTCAATGGCTATTTGATCGTTCGGTTGCGTTTTAATGTTTGCAAGAGGCATGCTTTTCACTTTGTTTCGCCTTTCGTAGCACGGTGTCTCGGTTTGAGCGTTATGGATTAAGACTCCGGAGACCTGGGTTCGAATCCCGGCTCGGTCATGAAACCCACTTTGGGCAAGCCACACTCTCTCAGCCTCAAGAGGAAGGCGACGGCAAACCTCCTCCGAAGAAACCTTGCCAAGGAAACCCTTTGGGTTGCCGTCGGTCGGAAACGACGCGCACAACGGCAACAGCCTTCGGAGTCACACTCTCTCAGCCTCAAGAGGACGGCTAGGGCAAACCCTCTCCGAAGAAAGAAAACTCCACGATAGTTTCGTCTTCGGGTCGTCACGAGTCCGAAATGACTTGAAGGCACACAACGACAACATATATATATATATATATGCGCACCTCTGTATTTGCGCATCTTAACCTCTGTTTTCCTCCTCGGAGCGCTTTCGGGAAGAACCGATCGGGAAGTAGATGGCATTAAAAGCAACGGAAAGTTTATTTTTTAAGAAGGGGGGGAAACGAACCAAAACGGAGGCACGTTGACTCGAAAGGACAACCAGCTGCGAGGCTGCAAAAATAGCCTCCGAGGCGGAATCATGTGCGTTTGCGAGTAATCCCAGAGTGGGAGGCAGAGCGGCTTTCAAACCTTGCAAATCCTATTTTCCCCCTTCTTCGCTGGTTAAATTCAATATATATATATGTGACAGGTATTAAAGCAAAGGGTTAGAAACCAGGGTGCTTTATTTCTGAGCAGATGGGGCTTTTGTGTTGCGCGAAAAGGCAACGACAAAGAGGAGCGTTCCCGCTTACCTTTCGCGCCGATTCCTGAAACCGGTTCGGCCAACACAGTGGTCCCCGCCACGTTCAGGATTCGGTACACAAGGAAAGCCGCACCTGCAGGATTTCGGCCTGAAACGGGTCAAAAGGACCGAGTTTCGGGGCGCTTCTCGTCGTCGTTGCGTGCCTTCGAGACGTTTCTGACTCACGGAGACCCCAAGGCGGACCTTTCCTGGGGTTTTTCTTGGTCCGGAGGAGGCTCTCCACGGCCTTCCCTCTGAGGATGAGAGTGTGTGGCTCAAATGGGTCCGCACGGATTCGAACCCTGGTCTCCAACACTCAAACCAGGCCGGCTCATTAGAAATAATGCGGTTTGACGCCGCTTTTAAGCGCCGTCGCTCCGCTCTATTTGGAGTCCAAGGGTTTGTGGTTTTGCAAGGTCTTTCGCCTCCTCCGCCAAAGAGCGCTGGTGCTTCACCAAAACTACAAATCCCGGGATGCCATAGCTATGGATCCCTGGCAGTTAAAGCAGTGCCAAACTGCATTGAGGTGCCTTTCCGCACTCCGTCCTTTTGGATAAATGGATAAACCGAAATGTTTTGGAGAATGTGATGAGAAACCGTAGTAAGGTCCTTGCTTTCTCTTTGGGCATCATGGCATTATGTTGGCATCATGTTGCAAAACCCGAAGTGCATTCATGCTCTCTCGAATAAATGTGGGATCGGCCAGACGGGGAGGCAAAGAAATCGACTTTTCCAAGCCCATTTCGATGCTCGTTCTACCATAGTAGTGATCGCAAAATGGAGGCAAATATCGTCTCCTTCTCTCCTTTGCGAGGCGACGGCGACATTTGGATTCCCCCAATTTAATCCCATTGTGCCATTTTGATATTATTTAAAGGGAACCCATAACATCCGAGGAAATCTCGCCCAATTTTGCAATAGGGTTCCCAAAAGGGCCGCCGTAAATCGGGAACGACATGAAGAATAACAACCATTTTTATATCAGAAAAGTCCAAAATAGTGGAGAGGGGGAAAGGGAAACTTTCATCATTTAAAAGGGCTGCATATTATTTATTATTATTATTAACCTTCATTTATACAGCGCTGTACTTACAGTCTTAAAATTAGACAGTTTAGGAGTGTGGCCGCAGGAGCAAATAATCATAATAATGATAATAATAATAATATTGAGAGCCGGTGCACCATCATTGCATATAATGGAGGAGGAACGACAGGGAATTTGGGTATGTTTTAGCCTGGAGAATGGAAGACGGAGAGGTGACATGAGAGCCGTCTTTAAACATCTGAAAAACGTAATTGAGAAGATGGAGTGAACTTGTTTTCTGCTGCTCCGGAGCCTAAAATACGAAACCCATAGGCTCTAATTAAAAGAAAAGAGATTCCACCTAAACGTTAGGAAGAAAAGCTGATGGAGAGGGGAAGATGGGCTTCATATAGTTGTTGTCGTGCGCCGTCAAGTCAGTTCGGATGTACGGCAACCTAAAGGCGAACCTATCGCCAGGTTGTCTGGGGCTGAGAGTGTGTGACTCGCCCGAGAGGGTTTCCATGAAATTCGAACCCAGGTCTCTATAGAGTCGTATGGTGTCCGGCGCTCAAACCGTGCCGAATCTCATAATAACTAATATAGCACGAGACTTCACACACACACAAGTGCGACATAATTTAAATGTAAAAGGCTCAATGATATTGATGATGATGACGATACAGATAAACTGGGAATGATTTGAGAAAGGAACAGCTTCCTATGATTCATACGCATTTGGAGTTTTTATTTTTGCATTTATCCACCCGACCGTTCCGTCCGGATCGGAATCGAGTTGCGTTTGCCGATCGCGCATCATGCGCCTGGAGCGAAACAAAAAGCCGAGAGCCGGGCGACGGCGACGGTGATGATGATCGATGGTCGAGTTAAGAAGAACAGAGGCTTCTGGAAGGAACAGAGAAGGCAAAAAGGCATGGAAGGGAGGGGAAGAAATATTCGGCACCAGCCCCAAACGGACGGACGGACGGAAAGGGGATGTTTGTTCTGGAAGAGATTATATGCAGAAACAAGACATAAGAATCATAGGGTTGGAAGGATCCCCAAAGGCCATATAGTCCGAGTTCGTTTTCGGCCGGTTCCTTATGTGCCGTTATGTGCCGTCTCTTTCGGAAGATGTCCCTTTGGGACCATTGCCCAACCTTAGTGCCAAGAAAGTCCTCCTAATCCTCAAATCCAAATTGACCCTCCTGCAACTTATGGGGTTATCACACTTAGGGTCAACCGTCCCACAAATATCCTATCGCCAATAACGGGATATTCATTGCCAACCATGGGATCATTGTGGGATGGTTCTGTGTGATAATAGAAACCCGTAGACCTGGTTCTTTCTTCTGGGTCTGGTAGCTTTTGCCAAAGCTCAAACAGATGCTACCGTTTACTCGGGCAAACTTTACCATACGGTTTAAATCGCGGACGATTTTATAGGGCCAAGAACGGCTTCGAAGTCGGGTCGAGCCAACCAGACACGACCCAGCCGTGTGTGCGACGCTGTGGTCAAGAAGGCGAATGAGAAAATACAATAATAAAGAATATAAAACATGCGCCCGAGGACGTCGGCGCAAGTCTAGGAAAAAGTCATGCCGCCAACTTCTTTCTTTCCGCGAGTCTCAAAGGTGCTACGTACTTGGGATCCATAAGAATCCCTTGGCAACTAAGCTGCCGCCGAGCCAAGGATCTCCCATCCTCGACCTGTGACATTTTGGGGTTTTTGTGGCCTCGGTTGTCCCCCGTTGAGGCTTATGTAACTGCGAACGCATAAGTCAGAACCACATCGGGACACAAGGCGACGACACCTGGCCGCCGCCGGCCAAAGACGGGCGCATGGCTCACTTCCCGGCCGTATGATTGCGTTACTCTTTGTCACGCTCCTGCTTAACTCAATCGAGGCGTCATGTTCCCTTCTTTCCCAGGCAAAAACAGCGCTTCCTAAGCTCGGCGTGAGCTCCGTCGCAATCCGGTCACCCCAAGGGATCTGTCTCCGTCTCGCAAAGAAAGTGGCTCTCCCAGAAAAACGGGGCACCCTGGACCCGATGTGGCCGCCGGACACGGGGTCAACGGATGCTCGGTGGAGGAAACGCACACGGCTCCTTCCGCTTGACCATCCAGGCCAAGGTTCACTCGGGTCCACGCTGCAGAAATAATCCGGTTTGAGACCGCTTTAACTGCCCTGGATGAACGCTAGAGGGTTCTGGGGAGAGACTTTGGCCAAATGGCACGTTTGGAGGACGGCGGCCAAAATGGTGAAGGGTCCGGAAACCATGCCTTAGGAGAGACTTAGGGAACTGGAGATGTTCAGCCTGGAGAAGAGAAGGCCAAGAGGTGATATCAGAGCCCTGTTTAAATATTTGAAGGGATGTCATATTGAGGAGGGAGCAAGCTTGTTTTCTGCTGCTCCAGAGAATAGGACCTGGAACGAATGCAAGCTACAGGAAAAGAGATTCCACCTCAACATTAGGAGAAATGTCTTGACAATAAGAACATGTCTCCTTCTTTGGAGGATGGCCATCCGTCCGGAGAGGGTTCGCTGGTTTTGGAGGGCCATTTGTCCATTTGGCAGAAGCGGGTCGGACCAGTCCTTCTGGTCTTCTACGGTTCGATGATTCAAACAGCTTCCTGGACTTTATCAGACAGGAAGAATTTCCCTCAATTTCGAACGGAGCCAGTTCACAATTACGTGAATTCGCTAGTTTAGCGAATTTACGTGAATTCCGATTGCGTTCGGAATGCGTTCAGAATGACTTCCCGTTGCCCAAAATTGCATGAGATGCTTTAATACGCAATAACGTAAAACCCCATGATTGCGTTCGGAATGGCTTCCCGTTGCCCGAAATTGCGTGAGATGCTTTAATACGCAATAACGTAAAACCCCACGATTGCGTTCGGATTCCCGTTGGATCATACTTCCAATTTCCGTCGTCTCATAACGTCCCTTGTCTCAAAACAATCTCCTCAAAAAATTAAGGGGTCATGGGGAAACCGAGCAAACCCAAGGCCAATGCGACAAAGCCCTCGAAAACAACGAACCCCGAAGCGACAAAACCGCTCTAAAAGAATGCGCCGCGGAGAAAATGGAAGGAGCAAAAGAGGAAGAGAAGGAAAAGAAGGAAAGAAAGGAGGGAGAGATCAAGGTTCGAGCTTTCCGGGAGAATTCCTCCGAAGGCGCAAAGCAAACAGGGCAGAGTTTCGCTTGGCAAGCGGCCGCCGAAAAGACGAAGGAGGCCTTATCGCGGTTGCCATCCCAGCAATGCCACGGTTGGCAGGCCTCGCCTTGGCATGAGTTAATGCGGGCATTGACCTTATCTGGACGTCGATGAGATGCACGCCTCCGTTCAAGTTTTGGGGGTTTTTTAGATGCAAGAATTCCAAGCAAGTTTTCCTTGTAAAAGATTAACCCGGTGTTACGTCGAGTGGACTTTTTTTTGGGAAGTCTGTTTTGTGGGTCGTTGTGCTTCTTTGTCGATTTGGGGTTGCCACTTGATCGGCAAAGGAATAAATCTGTGCTTCTCGCAAAACGCAAGTCGGATAGCAATATTGATAAGCCAAACAGTGCCCTCTTGAGATGATGGGCTCGATAGTAGCACCAGGGTCCGAGTCTCGGTGAGATATCTAGCCTTCTCTGTCTTTTGACAGCGCCACAACAACACATCCCAAACTGCGCCGCGGTTAAAGCAGTGTCCAAACGGCACTCTTTGTGCAGTGCAGACCCAGTCTCAGTTGGGGATTCCTGCATGGCATAATGGGCCAGGACTCAGTGATCTCTAGCATCCTATGGATTCCTGCATGGCATTAAAGGGTTGGACTATAGGACCCTTAGTGGTCCCTTCCGACTCTAGGGTCCTATGTATTCCTGCATGGCAGAAGGTTCTATGTATTCCTGCATGGCAGAAGAGGGTTGGATTATAAGACCCTTAGTAGTCCCTTCTGACTCTAGGATCCTATGTATTCCTGCATGGCAGAAGAGCATTGGATTATATGACCCTTCCAACTAGAGTCCTATGTATTCCTGCACGGCAGAAGGTTCTATGTGTTCCTGCGTGGCAGAAGAGGGTTGGACTATATGTCCCTTAGTAATCCCTTCCGACTCTAGGATCCTATGTATTCCTGCACGGCAGAAGGTTCTATGTGTTCCTGCGTGGCAGAAGAGGGTTGGACTATAGGACCCTTAGTGGTCCCTTCCGACTGTAGGATCCTATGTATTCCTGCATGGCAGAAGGGGTTTGGGTTGGATGGCCCTTGGGGTCCCTTCCGACTCTATGATTCTACGAACAGCGTCTTATGGCTTCCCATTCCTCCCTTGATGGGTTTTGTGCCATGTTCCGATTGCTTTCCCTCCTCGCCTTCTTCAACAGCCCTCTTCCCCCTCAAACCCCAAAGCTTTCTGTTTGCGGATTACGGAGGGCCCACCTTCCCTCTGAAACCAAGCGTCGAAAGCCGTTTTGCAAAGGGCTGGAAATGACTCAGGGGGACCCCACGCGGGGAAGGAAGAAAAGGTCCCATCGCCCCCAAAGAGGCTGCAAAAATCCAGCTTAGGAAACAACTTTGGCAAATCTCAAATAGTTGTGAAACAGCGACACCCTCAGAAACCGGGAAAAACACTCGGCTGAACCAGAAAATTTAAAAATCCTATTCCAGAGAGCTGTCAAATTTATGTTTTTTTTTGGGGGGGGGGGATTAAACCAGAGCGAGCAAGGCCAAAGTATATTATATAAATATTATATTATATATAATTTGCGTTTCGTTTTCTTCCTCTCTTCCTTGCAATCCTGCATATTGGCCAGATGTGAATTCCTGCTGGTTTTCCTTTTAAAACGCAGCCAAGGTTTGTTCCGGCGTCCCTTTGACGGAAAACGCCGGTCCTCGAGATTTTGGCGATCGAAACAGTGGGAGCTATAGTCCATCACATCAGGAAGACAAAGAATCGGAGAACTTTCGGGAACGCGAGGGAACCCCAAGGGCTACGTAGTCCGACCCTATTCTGCCATATAGGAAGACGCTGCGAAGGCATCCAAAAAGATGCCCATCCAACCTGCGTTTAAAGACTTCTGAAGATGGAGAGACTGCGCCTCTCCAAAGCAACCTACAAAACAGTTCTTGAAGTCAAGTTCTTCCCAATATTTCAAGCGGAGTCTGCTTTTCTTACAAAGCAAATCCATCGGGTTTGGGTTCTAGTCTTGCAGAAAACAAGCTGGTTCCCTCCGATATTTTCGAACGGCTCTTTCGCGCCGCCTCTCCATCTTCTCTTCTCCAGGCGAAACGTCTTCGGTTCTTCCTCCGAAACCTTCGTTTCCAGACTTCGGACCGACTCGGTTGTCCTTCCCAGGCGCCCCGGTTGCATCTTGAAGAAAGGCAGGATATAAATAAATTTCATTATTATATTATTTATCATCCTCTGGGCGCCTTCCAGCGTCTCGACATACTTCTTGAACTGGGATGCCCAGAAGCAAACCCAAAAGGAAGAAGAAGAAGAAGGCCTTTCGCTCACATCAGAGTTTTGAAAGCACTGCCGTCAGTTTCGGAGGCTTACACATTTTCTGCCCCTCTTCGCCTCCGTTTTTGGCACCTTTGAGCTCCGTTTGCAGCGACTGAATTCAGTTGGCATAAAGGAGGAAAAGTGGGAGAGAAACCGGGACATTTTTAAAAATGGGCCGATGGAGGGTTAACCAGGACTGTCCCTCTCAGATCGGGACCATTGGACGCTACGCAACCCTCTCCTAAGGTTTCCTTGCACAATTTCTTTGCCAGTGCCTTCTTCTGAGGCCGAGAGAGTGCGACTTGCTCAAAGGTCACCGAATGGTTTTCCATGGTGGAGTGAGGATTCGAACCCTGGTCATTCCTAATCTAAAGAAACCACACTGGATAGCACATTATTATGCTAAAAGCGGCGAAAGCACTATTTCCAGTCCTTCCGGGAGGAAAACATTTGCAACCGTCGTGGATTCAAAGCTCCACCTTGTGACCGTGTTGCTCCATGGCAAGTTTCAATGTTTGCCACCTTCCAAAATGTTCTTTTTTTGGAAGACCCACAACGCCGGTTGTTTCTCTCCTTTCCCCCCCTTCAACGGGTCGAGTCCCCCTTATCTGGGAACAGAAGTGTTTTGGATTTGGGAATACCTCTATTTTCAGATGTGGACGTAATGAGATCTCTTGGGGCCTGAGTCCGAACACAAAATTCGTTGATGTTCCATATACACACATAACCTGACGTTCATTTCATACGCAACATTTTAAATAACATTACGACGAAAGCCCAAGTTCGTAGGCGCTGAACCGTCGGAAAGCAAAGGTGTCGCTATCGAAAAAACGTTTTGGCTTTTGGAATATTTCAGGATTCCAGATAAGGGGCGCCCTTTGCATCGTAAATCCTATAAAACCGTATGCAATTTAAACCGTATTATAAAACCTGCGTGACTAACGGTATCTGTTTTATCTTTCGCAAGCTACCAGTCCCAGGAAATAATATGGGCAATGTATAAATAAATGGGGCAAGGCAGGGGACAACCGGAAACCGTGACGGAGACGCCAGGCTTTTTGAGATCGCTCTCAAGCAACAAACCAAGGAGGCTACACGATTTCACCCAACGGTCATTTATTGGAACGGAAAAGGAGGAGGAAGAGGCATCCTCCGGCCCTGGTAAAAGTGTTTTAGCTGAAGAACGGGGCTGTGGGGAGGCTCGGACCCACAGGAGGCTATGGAAAGCCCACTTAAACAGCAAAAGGAGCATTATTTTCTGCCTTGTCGATGCCCTCCAGGAGGCATAAGGGCATTCTCAGCATGTTTGAGGCCCTTCTGGGAGACCCAGAGGGCAAAAAACGTAGGGAAAGGAATGCTTGCAAAAAAATACACGTATAAATATTGCCTATATGTAAGCAATATGACCCCCGCGAAGAGCAGGGGATCTCCGGATGTGGATAGAAATGCTCTCCGTCGTATATAGAGGTCCCTTTAAAAATGGGACCACAAGGAGCCTCACGGTCCCTGCTCTAATAATGTCTAGGGGGGCTCTTCTTTCCCATCTTTCCAAATCGGACCCCTCCATGGCAACAAAACCAAGGCCCCGTGGCTACAAAAATGACTGCATCACAAGCCAAAATTCAACCTTGAAGGGGCGCAACGAAGGTGGGGGGATATGACCGACACGAACGAACTTTGCAATACAACTTAAGGGAACAGACGTTCTGCAGAAGAGACGGTGTATGAGGAAGACTCCTCTGCTTAAGAGCTTGTTCCTTTCGGGGACCGTTTTGTCCCTCGTTTGATGGGAAAAGGTACCCCCAACCAAGGCTCCCTTCCGCCAGAGAGGCTTCTTAAGGTTTCTATTGGCTGCAAAGCGGACAGGAATCTACTTTGGGAAGCACCTGATTACTTTTTGCAAAAGCGAACCGAACAAAACTGATTCAGAGCGTAGGATCCGGTGCTCCAGGAGCCGCGTGGAACAAACCCAGCATCCTCACTCAGAACGGATAAAGACAAACCGTTACTGACCATTAAAATAAAATGTCATCGGGAGAAAAGTTATAAGGATTAGGCGACGCTTAGGTCAGGACGATGGCACCCCTTAAACTTCAAAGGTCACATTTATTAAAAGGAGGGATACGTGGGCAAAGGGGGCAGGTTTTTAGAAGTCATCCGCGGAAGAAGAGTTTACAAAGACCAAGGTGCAGCCTAAGTCCCGGAACCTCTGTGTGTATTTGTTAATGCTTTTCGAACGGGTGGCGTTGCTGCCCGTAAAACAAAAACGTTTGTCTGCTTATTGTGGACCTGTTTTGCAGTTCGAAACAGTCCTAACACTCGGGGCACACGCCTCCGGCTCCCGGAAAATGAGACACAGAAGGGGTTTCGTTCCTCGCTCGGATGCCCAGCGACACGGGATCATTGGGTCCACAAAGGCAGACCACAAAGGCATGTGTATATTGCATCCCGCTCCCTTGGCTGAATCAGAACCATTTGGGCCAACGAAAGACACCGCCCCACAGTTTGCAACACTGCCGCAGCCCCAGGCGAGTTAGGCAAAGACAACGGGAATCTGAGAAGGATTATTGTTGGGTGGAAAATGAGGTCAGAAGAGAAACAGGTCAAGACGCGGAGGACTATCTGCATAGGAGAGCTCTAGTTCGGTGGCTCAGTGAGAAAGTCCCGGGGAGTGTCTACCCTCCGCGTAAGAAAAGAAAGGAGAGGTGCCCGACACCCCACGGTGCGAGAATCCACACCCCCCAAAGCGGTCACAGGTTGGTTCATACCACTAAATCCCTGGGTTGCCTCCGGCGGCGGAGGACAAGGAAGCGCTACGACGGGCGGACCACCTCCGCGAACGTCCGCTTGCCCCCCCCGGGCTCCTCTCAAGGCTTCAGCTTCAGCCACGGGTAGACGATGGCGAGGATGGAAAGGACGGAAGAGGTCAAGCCGCAGAGGCCGACGAAGCCCGGGCTGGTCTTGTGCAGCCCCAGCTTGTCCAACGGGATGAAGAGGTCGCAGGCGTTCTTCACCACGTCCAGGAGCAGAGGCGGGTTGTTCCGGAGCACGCGCCCCAGGAGACGGAGCTGGAGGTTCACCCTCCGGGACAGACGATGGAGGCGGCCGTCTTCTCCCGGCGGGGGGCGGCCGTCTCCGCTGCCGGCCGGGACGCCTTTCGGGGGCTTCCCGTTCGCCTCGCGCTCCATCAGCAGCCGGATTTCGTAGGCGTCCCGGCTCAGGTTCATGATCAGCGCGAAGAGGTAATACCTGGAAAAAAGCGGGACAGAGACGGTTCCTTAACACGCGGAGGAGAGCGGGACGTGGGACATGAAGACAACGTTTGAGGGGTCTTTATATGGTACACCGTAAAGGCCACAAAATTCTTGCAAGGTCACTCGCTTCCACATAAAGCCGATCCTCCACATTTGTCAGAGGCGCAGGACCCCTGTGAAAGTGTTAAAATGTATATATGTCTAGATTACCTTCAAACCTTAACAGACAGACAGGCCAAAACAAAGCTGTTTCGGGGCACTTTGGAGCGATGCTTGCATCCTAAGGGGCCAGGAGCCGCACCAAAGCTGCACTCCAGCCTTTAGGCCTCTTAAGATAAGTGTCTTTTAAACAGCGTAACTCCAAAGTGACCTGAAGCAGCTTTATTTTGGGCTGTCTGTTTGGGCCCTAGGGCAATATTTCTATCTTTATGGGCTAAGGAACCCATAAAGGGCAAGTCAAGTGTCACTTCTATCCAATTGTTGTGGGGCACGACAGGCTTTGTAGTCCCAAATGTGGCTGGAGAGGAGGAAAGCGGCTGCAGTGGCGTGACCAGTACCAGCTCCAAGGATGGAAGGGGAAGCAGGAATTTATTATTATTATTATTATTATTATTATTATTATTATTTTAATAAAGTTTTATTTATAGCCTGCTCCTCTGTATCCAATCGGAGCAGGTTACATCAATTAAAAAAATACACGATAAAATATACACGACCCATACCCAACCACCCGCCCCTTAAACTGAATTAAACTAACATCAACTAAAACGACATAATAAAAATTACAATTTAAAACAGCAACCCATTGCATGGACATCAGGGTCAAGATGTTAAAGTGTTAATTTATTATTATTATTATTATTATTATTATTATTTCTTACCTATCTCTCCCCATGGATCGAGGCAGGGAACAACAACAATTAATAATCATAATAATAAATTTTATTTATATTTCCCGCCTCTCCCTGCGGATCGAGGCGGGATTACAACCTGAGAAGGTCAACATAAAATGTGACCACAAACCAACAATATAAAAACCAAGCAATAAAACCATTAAGTTACTACTCTCTAAAATGACCATCATTGTCCGTATCCATCGTAGTTCTTATATTCTCGCAGGAGATCCGGTGGGAAGGCTCCCCGGAAGAGATCCCTCTTAAGTGCCCTCTTAAGAGTTTCCAAGGAGGTACTAAGACGGATGAGTATAATTACAGCGCTTTAGAAATAAAGTTTAATAATAATAATAATAATCTCTTCCGGGAGACGGTTCCATAACTTGGGGGCTGCGGCGGCGAACGCTTTCTGGGAAGCTGTAGTCAATCTTGTTCTTGTATATTCTAATAATTTCTTCCCTGAGAGTGTGGGATGGATTGTGTAGGGAAAGGCTTGTATTGGGCCCGGAGGCTGATGTAAAGATTTCAATATTGGAGTAATAGGGTCTGTTGTAGACGTTTCGGATCAAGTGAAGCTTCCGAACCCGAGACAAAGGTAGCCCCTTTGCAGAAATCTAAGCGAGAGGTCGCTAATGAGGTTTAACGGATAAACCACGTCGCTCAGAGAGTTATTTTATATGTTCGTGACATCGGAGGGGAGAGGGTTGGCGGATGGAAATGGACCTCACCTGAAGGAGCGCTGGCTCCACTTCTCCTGGTCCACGCGGGGGACGAGGCCGGACTTCCCGGCCCAGAGGACGTTGTCGCAGGCGAAGTACATGGCTCTGTTGAGGTGGCCCACCGTGACGCAGAAGCGGAGGACCGTGTCCGAGAGGTGGATGGCCCGCTTGGCCGCCTCCAGGGCCTCCGCAGAGTTCCCCAGACGGAAAACTGGAAGAGGGAAGGCGGACGCGACATTAACGGACCGAGTCGTTTCCGACGTACGGCAGTAATAATATTATCATGACCTATTATGTGACCCTATAATATGACCTATTATGTGGCCCTATTATGGGGTTTTCTTGGCCGTTTGTTTTCGGAGGGGGTTTTCCTGTCGCCGTCCTCCGAGGCTGAGAGAGCGTGACTCGCTAATGTCGTTCCCCCAAAGGTTCGGTATTGCTTCCCTTTCCGTGGGTCGCATAATATTAGCAAGACGGTCTATTTAGACTGAAACTAGCCAGATTAAGGCGATGGAAAACTATGAGAAATATAAGATATAAAGGGCTGAAATCAGCGAATTATATATGAATCCCTAATACCGGCGAACGCTGAGTTATGTTATGCGCTGGAGGTTTAAGTTAAATAAATAATAATAATGATTTTGAAGGCGGGCGAACCAATACTATCGTGAAATATCTTTTTTGTGTGTGTGTGAAGAGTCGCAATTCTTCATTGTGTCAGATTGGTGTCAGAGGAGCGGGCTAGACATAAGCATTAGTATTATTATTAATCATGTAATTAATTTTGTGGTTACGATCGTTCCGGTTTTGTTGAGGAAAAAGGAAGAGAAAGATATTTATAAGATATTCAATATACTCAGAGAAATCATGATGCTGGGTATATATAACTGTATAAGCGAGGTGTATCGGGAGAATTAATATGGATCTTTCCTATTATAGGGTTTTCTTGTTTCGGAGGGGTTTTCCCCATCGCCGTCCTCCGAGGCTGAGAGAGTGTGACTCGCTAATATCCCCAAGGTTCCCGTGACTTGTTGTCTGACTCGCTGGCTGTGGAATTCTGGGAGTTGGAGTTTGTTGTGGGGCCTGAAGGCCCCACAACAAACTCCAACTCCCAGAATTCCACAGCCCCGAGCCAAGGCGACGAAACCGGGTTATTTCTCCAACGCGGACGCGGCCGATCTTTCCTCCCCGTCGGGACTCACGCTTCCTCCCGAGGCTGAGGTGGGCCTCCAGGCGCCGGACGGAGGCCAGGAAAGCGGGGCTGGCCCCGTTCTTCTGCAGCCCGTGGCCCAGCAAGGCGCAGGCGTACTGGGCGGCCCTGCGGAGGAAAGGGAAAACGGAGAATTAGCCCGGGAAGGGAAAGTGTTGTTTGTTATTTGTTGTTAAATAAAGTTGTCATTTGCGGGTTTCGTCAGTCTCTAGGGCCTCCGGAGGAAGGAATCGCGTTCTACGTTGGTCATAGAGTTCCACTGGAGGACGAAGAAACTCCTAGAGAAGACGCGATCTCTAGGCGTTTGTTGCACGATTCTATGGTCAGGTTCGGATGGATGTTGGTTATAGAGTTTGACAGGAGGAGATAGAGGTTCCTAGAGAAGACGCCTCTCTAGGCTTCTGGCAATGTTGGCCATAGAGTTCCCCTGGAGGACCCTGGGATTCCTAGAGAAGACACCTCTGCAGGCTTCTGGCAAATGTTGACTATAGAGTTCAACTGGAGGACCTAGAGATTCCTAGAGAAGATGCCTCTCTAGGCATTTGTAGCATGATTCTATGGGTCGGGTTCTGACGGATGTTGGCCATAGAGTTCCCTTGGAGGACCTAGAAACTCCTAGAGAGGATGCCTCTCTAGGCATTTGTAGCACGATTATATGGTCAGGTTCTGATAGATGTTGGTCATAGAATTCCACTGGAGGACCCAGAGATTCCTAGAGAAGACGCCTCTCTTGGCTTCTGGCAATGCTGGCCATAGAGTTCCCCTGGAGGACCTAGAAACTCCTAGAGAGGACGCCTCTCTAGGCATTTGTAGCATGATTCTATGGTTGGGTTCTGACAGATGTTGGCCATAGAGTTCGACAGGAGGAGCTAGAGATTCCCAGGGAAGACGCCTCTCTAGGCATTTGTAGGTTTTGCGGCACTATTCTATGGTCAAGTTCGGATGGATGTTGGCCATAGAGTTCCAGTGGAGGACCTAGAGGTTCCTAGAGAAGATGCCTCTCTAGCCATTTGTAGCACAGTTCTATGGGTCAGGTTCTGATGGATGTTGACCATAGAGTTGCCCTGGAGGACCCAGAGATTCCTAGAGAAGACACCTCTCTTGGCTTCTGGCAATGCTGGCCATAGAGTTCTCCTGGAGGACCTAGAGATTCCTAGAGAAGATGCCTCTCTAGGCATTTGTAGCTCCTGTGGCACAATTCTATGGTCAGGTTCTGATGGATGTTGACCATAGAGTTCCCCTGGAGGACCTAGAGATTCCTAGAGAAGCCACCTCTGTAGGCTTCTGGCAAATGCTGACCATAGAGTTCAACTGGAGGACCTAAAGATTCCTAGAGAGGCGTTCTCAAAAAGCACTGTTGAATTATTTGTGAGTTTTGTCACCGTTGTACCCTGGGATTTGTAGTTCCTCGAAGCCCCTCGGCCTTCCCTGACGAAGAACTACAACTCCCAGAGTTCCATAGGCCTGCGACCAGGCCGAAGCGCCTTGTTTCCCCACCGACCTGAAGACCCGCTCCTTGGCCTGGCTTTGGGCGCTGAAGCGGACCCAGGCGTCCATCCTTCCTTCCTTCCTTCCTCCTCCTCGGTCTCCTTCTTCTTCTCGGTCCCTGGCTGCTGCTGCTGCTTGGAGGCGACACTTCCGGGGTCACTTCCGGTACAACTACGGAAAGCCGCGGAGGACAATATTGTGGGGGGCGTCAACGTTGAAACGCGGAGATTCTACGATTCTAACGCCTCACTTTGGCTCCCGCCCCACTCACCTAACTCTGATGCCATTGGATAAAACCTCTGTCAATCATCCTCTTTCCGTGTCCCAATTGGTCAATTCCCTTACTCCGCTGCCCCTCCCTCCTTGGGGGAAGAAACCCCGCGATTGGATAATAAAATCCACCCAGGCGCCCATCAATCATCCTCATCCCTCGTCTGTATTGGCTGCTTCTGTAAAACCCAACCCCTCTGTGGGAGGGGAAAGAAAAACCCCGCCTCCGGTCTCTCTCGGCTCCTCCCCTTCGAGGCACTGAGGGCGCCGATTGGGCAGAGGCGAGTCTGATCCCGCCTCCGGGGCGAGAGAGACGGGCGGTTCCACCAATGGGCGCCCGGCGTCGCTCCGAAGCCACGCCCCTCGGTGTCAAAAGCCTCGTCCCGTTCCTTTCGGCGTCAGTCTGCGCCGAGATGAGGATGGAGTCGCTTCGGGTCCAGCAGCGGCTGCAGCCGGGAATCGGCAGCAGCAGCGGCGGCACCCTCCGCTCCCTTCGCCCCGGAGTCACCGCCTCCTCCTCGGGGCCTCCGCTTCCTCCTCCGCCGCCGCCGCTGCCTCCTCCTCCGCCGGGGCTCAGCCTGGCCTTGGGGCCGCCGCCGCCTCCTCCGCTCCTTTTGCCCGCAGCGGCTGCAGCGGCGGCGGCGGCGGCGGCGGCCTTGTCCGGCTCCTCCCCGTCTTCGTCCACGGGGCCCCCGGCGGTGCTGCGGGAGGCCGTGGAGGCCGTGGTCCGGAGCTTCGCCAAACACACCCAGGGCTACGGGAGAGGTGAGGAGGAGGAGGAGGAGGAGGAGAGGGTTCCTGAGCATGGACAGAGCGCCCCGGTCTACCTCGCGGGGTCGTCGTTGGGCTCAAGACCCATCTGGGATGATAGGAGGAGAATAAGAGGAAAATAGAGGAGATCGATGGATAAAAGAAGGGTTTCTGAGCATGGACAGAGTGCTCCAGGACTACCTCGCAGGGTTGTTGTCGTGCTTAAGATCCATCTGGGTTGATAGGAAGAGAATCAAGTGGAAGAATAATAGGAAAATAGAGGAGATGAGTGCGTGAAATATAAATAAAATAAAATTTATTATTATTATTATTATTATTATTATAAAAGAAGGGTTTCTGAGCATGGACAGAGTGCTCCAGGACTACCTCGCAGGGTTGTTGTCGTGCTTAAGATCCATCTGGGTTGATAGGAGGAGAATCAAGTGGAAGGATAATAGGAAAATAGAGGAGATGAGTGCGTGAAATATAAATAAAATAAAATTTATTATGATTATTGTTATAAAAGAAGGGTTTCTGAGCATGGGCAGAGTGCCCCAGGTCTACCTTGCAGGGTTGTTGTTGTACTCTGGACCCATTTGGATTGAGAGGAGGAGAATCAAGTGGAAGAATGATAGGGAAATAGAGGAGATGAGTGCATGAAATGTAAATAAAATAAAATTATTTATTATTATTATTACAAAAGAAGGGTTTCTGAGCATATACAGAGTGCCCCAGGACTACCTCGCAGGGTCGTTGTACTCAGGGCCCATTTGGATTGACAGGAGGAGAAAGAATATTAGGAAAATAAGGAGATGGATGGGTAAAAGGGTCTCTGAGCATATACAGAGTGCCCCAGGACTACCTCGCAGGGTTGTTGTTGTACCCAGGACCCGTTTGGATTGACAGGAGGAGAATCGAGTGGAAGAATGATAGGGAAATAGAGGAGATGAGTGCATGAAATATAAATAATACTAATAATAATTATTATTATTACAAAAGAAGGGTTTCTGAACATATACAGAGTGCCCCAGGACTACCTCGCAGGGTTATTGTTGTGCTCAAGATCCATCTGGGTTGATAGGAGGAGAATATTAGGAAAATAGAGGAGATCGATGAATAAAAGAAGGGTTTCTGAGCATGAACAGAGTGCCCCAGGTCTACCTTTCAAGGTTGTTCTGCCCAGGGCCTGTTTGGATTGACAGGAGGAGGAAGAATATTAGGAAAATAGAGGAGATTGATGGGTAAAAGAAGGGTTTCTGAGCATGAAGAGAGTGCCCCAGGCCTACCTTGCAGGGTCATTGTTGTCAGGAGGAGAATCACGTAGAGGAATAATAGGAAAATATTGGAGATGGACGCATGAAAGGAAGGTTTCTGAGCATAAACAGAGCGTCCCAGGTCTACCTCACAGGGTCGTTGTGCTTAAGATCCATCTGGGTCGATAGGAGGAGAATGTTAGGAAAATAGAGGAGATCGATGAATAAAAGAAGGGTCTCTGAGCATGAACAGAGTGCCCCAGGTCTGCCTCGCAAGGTCCTTGTTCCGAGGACTCTTTTGGGTTGACAGGAGGAGACTCTTCCGGAGAAAAAGGCAGAGGAGACGAGTGCATCAAAGGAGGGTTTCTGAGCACGGGCAGAGTGCCCCAGGCCTACCTGTCAGTGTCGTCGTTGTACTCGGGACCCACCTGGGTTGGCAGGATCCCTATTCGCCGGCGTTAGGAGCCCAAAATCCCTGAGAATATGGAAGAACCGCAAACAACAATAGCACCACATTTTTAATCTAGAGAGGACGCCTCTCTAGGCATCTCTAGGTCCTCCGGGGCAACTCTGTGGCCAACGTCCGACAGAAATTGACCATAGAGTTGAGCCGGAGGAGCTACAAAGGCTTAGTAGAGTGTCCTCTCTAGGAATCTCTGTCGGTGCAACTTTTAGTTAAAATTGACCATAGAGTTGGCACTGGAGGACCTAGATGTTCCTAGAGAGAACCTATTAAATCCGCGAATACGGAGGGACGAGCGTGCTCTCCTTCCACTCTTGCATGGAGAAAATACTGCAAACGGAGGGAGCTTGCCGCTTCCTTAGAGCTTTGGACCTCAAGCCGCAGCGGACGGCTTGCACATTTTAAGCCATAAACGTCTGGTGGCACCGTGACTCGAACCCGGCTCCGCTCCCGTGGCTCTGGAAGGCGCCATGTGGAACCGTTTATCCCTTTCCCTGTTTAACATGCAAGTCAGGGGCCCTTTCGCATCCGAGGCTTTGTGATCCGGGGCCGTAAACAACGGCTGCAAACAACAGCCAAAAACGCTCTAAACATCCGTACTTTTAAATTTTTATCCCATATATAAACAGCAAACGAGGCAAACACTATCATTGTATTATTTCGGGTGGGTTTCTCCGTTCGGATTGCTTTCAAGCGGACGTTTTTAACTAGTTTATAGTCAATATTTTAACAGACGTTTTTGCCGTTGCGTACGTCGACTCGGCGGCAATAAATAAACCTTTCAAAATTCCTCTATTTCTGAGCGATCCAAACTAACTCTCCTCCTCCTCGCCAAGCAAACTGCAATCCCTTTGGAGAGCGTTGCTTTTCCGTCGCGTTCGGAGGAGGGAAAAAAGCTGTTCTTCATTAAAAGCTTTTTATCTCGAACTCGGCGTTTGCATACTTCGAGGTAAGGCTCCGGCCAGTGGTTCATGGAAACCTGGATCTCTCCAATGTAGATCTTTTGCAAAACGTTTTTAGCCAAAATAAATCATTTCATTTTGCTTTCCTTGGGGCACCGACGCTCTTTGTCCTCTTTTTAAAACCCAAACTTTAAGGCAGCCTAAAATACAAAACGCCGAGTTTAAAGGGGGAGTAATACGATATAGATATAGAACAACGGATTGGATTTGAACGTTTGTGGCATTTTAGATTGTATTTTGCCGGTAAGGATAAAGATAAATATTATTATTGTGGAGTTGGACGCTTTCGTGGCTGGCGTTTTTTGTGGGGTTTTCGCAGTGTATTTATATATAAACCGAGCTCTTTTTCCAGGCAAGCGTTCTCCGAAGATGCCAAAGTCAGGAAGAAACTCTTCTATGGCCACCAAAAACTTATTATTATTATTATGACGCAGCCTGCAACGCAAGTCCCGTTGGCTTTCCTTTTGCGATGTTTTGCGTACGTCCGTGAACGAGAACTCGGCCAATTCCTTTCCATTTGGTTACATCTATTCTGGAGAGATAACCCGGTTTGGCACCGCTTTAAGTCCCCTGGCTGAAGGCTATGGGATTCTGGGAGTTGGGGTTTGTTGTGGGGTCCAGAGCGGAGCGGAGCTCCGCTCTGGACCCCACAACAAACCCCAACTCCCAGAATCCCATAGCCTTCAGCCAGGGGACTTAAAGCGGTGCCAAACCGGGTTATCTCTCCATTGTAGACACCGCTTTTCTCACCACAAAAGCAGCAACCTTGATGCTTTTCTCTCTTCCTCAGTGAACGTGGTGGAAGCCCTCCAGGAATTCTGGCAGATGAAGCAGTCTCGGGGGGCCGACCTCAAGAACGGGGCCCTGGTGGTTTACGAGATGGTCCCCTCCAACAGCCCTCCGTACGTCTGCTACGTCACGCTGCCCGGCGGCAGCTGCTTCGGGAGCTTTCAGGTGAGGCGGCCGTGGACGGCCATCCCGTTTCTTAGCGGTTAACGAATTTATATCCATCCCTGAATAAGGACTGGTAGCCGGACGGCCCCGCAAATATATATCTACGGGGTGAAGGAGCAGTCCTCAATGTCTCAGGGGCTCGGCCCCGTAAGCGGAGGAGCTCACGGTTGGCCCTCTTTATCCACAGGTTCAAGCATCCTCGGCGTTACCAGTTCCAAATAGCAAACCTCGCTTTTCCATTTTATATATGGGACACCATTTTGTGTGCCGTTATATTTAATGGGACTCGAGTATCCGCGGGTTTTGTTATCCACGGAGGGTCCCAGCGGATAACAAGGGCCCGCTGTCCAGGCCCGTTGCAGCCGAGGCGATTATGTTTCTTAGGCTACAGCTCTTTATCCCAAATCTTACAGGCTACAGACAAGAGACTTTTGGCTGAGTTAATCTCTCCTTTGCAGGATTGAAATGGCCATAAGCAACTCCCAGAGTCTGGGTACAGCTTGGTCTTAAGCTAATTGATTTTGTTGACAGACCCGACAGTGGTATTTCTTTTGGCAAGGAAGACCTTCGGCTGCCTCTCTCGTCCTTTTCTCCGCGAGGGCTGGAGACGCTGGGCTTTAAAACCCCGTCCCTAATGACTTCAGGCTGTCGGCGAACGGCACCGCATTGAAAGCATGGGGTGGGGGGGAATCGTGTGGACCCCGTCGTTTCTTTCTCGTGTCTGACGTTCTCCCTCTTCCCGTCCCAGTTCTGCCCGACGAAGGCCGAAGCCAGGAGGAGCGCGGCCAAAATTGCCCTGATGAATTCGGTCTTCAACGAGCATCCGTCCCGGAGGATTACGGATGAGTTTATTGAGAAGAGCGTCTCGGAGGCTTTGGCTTCGTTCAACGTAAGTGCTTCGGAAAGCTTCGCGAATCTGCGGAAAGGCCATCTCTCTTAGCCCGGGAAGCTCTTGTTATAGTTTATATCTACTTTTGAATCCTGGGGACATAAACTGTGGAACTAGAGGCCACCCTATGCTCCCCTCCCTTCCCAAAGAAGAAAAAGATACCCATTTAATAAACAGCACATACTTAATATCCAAATCCTCATAAGGCTGATTCTGCTTTCCTCTAAGCTGCTTAAATCTGTGTCTTTCCTTCAGGGCAACAGAGAAGAAGCAGACAATCCAAGCACAGGCATCGGCGCTTTCCGCTTCATGCTGGAGTCCAACAAAGGGAAGTCCATGTTAGAGTTCCAGGTACTTTTCTTAACTTGATTAAATACTTCAAGCCTTGGGTTGTAAGACCCGGCTGGATACAGAAAGGGCAACTAGCCAAGCCTTCGTTTGGCTTTTGAATATAAAGAAAGTCATCTGTTAGGAAAAAAAAAAAAACAGAGATTGTGCAGAACTGCAGCTGCGTTGTTTCCACTTCGGGCACAATACACCGACCAGCCGACTCAGAAAGATGGACAGAGTTCCTGAGACGGAAACGAAGAGAAGCCCTTAAAAATAGTTCCTTAAGGAAGCAACACTGGGAACTTGTTGAATTGAGTTGGCCATGGACTTGAGAATCCTGGCACGCTATATAGTTGTGACCGATTCACAAACTTATTTTGCACATGCGTTTTGCTTTTCAAGGGAGAGTCTAACTAGTCCATTGGGGGAGATGAGCTTATTATACAGCTGCCACTTTGTCCTTTGGGACTAGAGCGTTGTCTTAATAGGTTGCTGTAGCAATTGAAGGGAAAAGTGCCCCGATGGACACGTCCGCCTTGCTGAGCGTGTGTCGCAAGAGGAGCTCTCCCTAGTGATGGTTGCTCAGCGCCAGGGACTAAAAGAGGAATTCAGCCGAGGGAGAAGCAGGCCCCACTCTTCCACTGCGAGGGGCTGGAAGGGAGCCAGGCCGTTCCTTCAAGGCAGGCGCCTCAGCCCGACGCTTTGTTTGGGGAGCTGCTGACGTCTCCTTCGCTTTGCCCCATAAATAGTAACAGTCCCGGAGCCTGGCGGAGCGAGGTTTACATTAGCGGGGCTGTTTATGCAGAGCGCCATTTGTTCCTTTACAGTAAGCGTGGGGCTTCCTGCCTGAGAGGGGTTTGTGGGCGATATTCTGCTGCTTGGCCTTTGGGGTTTGCAAAGGGCTCACGCGAGACACCTCTTGGTTTTTCTGTAAAACCCATCTGCGGATGCCAGAGCGTTTCCCGAGGCAGCTTTCTCTATCCGTCCAGGCCACAGACCTACGTTGTCTTGAGGGCTTAGAATAACACTGTACTTTTTGTAAGCCCCCCGAGACGTACAAAAGGCCTTAGTAAAAGCTGGGTGTTCGCTCGGTCGCCTCGTGATCCCTCTGCCGTATGACAGCTCTAAAAACACCAGGGATAGGAAAAACATGGGAAGGATCGTGTTGGATCCCAGCAGACAGACTGAGGCGCTGTATAATATCCAGACGTCCATCTTGTTTGGAGTTAACTTATCCAGACCACTGATCCAGCGTTACCTGACCAGAATCCAACGAAATAGGAAACAGGGTGCTTCGGGATTTATAAATAGACCTCGAAGGGCACGGAGGAGAAGATGGAGGGACTGCGGGATGCCATAGAGCTGAGCAGGAGGAGGAAACAGGAGTGGGGTTTTTATGCTCTTAGAATACGTAGCTATGCTTCCCCTAAGAGGGTTTTGCTTGTCGCTCGCCATCTGCTTCCTTCCCTTCCTTTTGTTTCCTTGGTGTTAAAACGGTGCTCTTTCTCTTTGGCAGGAGCTGATGACCGTCTTCCAGCTGCTGCATTGGAACGGCAGCCTGAAAGCCATGCGAGAGAGGCAGTGCTCGCGACAGGTAAGCGCTTCCGGGGGCGGAAGGGGGCCCTGAAGCTTCAGAGAACAAGACAGTCCTCTTTTTGGGGGGGGAGATTTAGCTTACAGTGCCTTTTCCCAACGCAGAGTCGGGTGAGACAACGCACAGGAATGCCTGTGTGTCTTAGTGAAAACATGTGGCTCTCCAGATGTTAGGTCGCAGTTCCCACCATGCCTTGCCAACACCGTCAAAAGTAAGGAGTGATGGGAGCTGCAGTCTCAGCATCTGGGGAGGAGGCAGATATTCCCTCATCCCTGGCTTAAGCTGAAGTTGAGGGTTCTGCCTGTGTGTGGATACTCCGCTCACGTTTTTGGGGTGCCATTGGCTTCTGGTTGTATACTAGCAAGAGGAGCTTGCCTGAAGCTTTTTTCGCTCCAGTCCCCTCATTGCTGCAACCAAGCCGCGTCTGCGCTGGTCCCGCTTTTATTTCTGAGTGCCGCGCGGCTTCTTTAAGGCCCCCATCTCGGGCCCAGAGGTTTCCCTGGGTCCGATCACGGTCCACTCCACCTCACAGCCTTGGGAGGTGCAAAGGGCAATACCTTTTGCAAGCTCACCTGCGGGTCTTTGTCTTTCTCTCCCTCCGCTCGGCCAGGAGGTGCTGGCTCACTACTCCCACCGGGCTTTGGACGACGACATCCGGAACCAGATGGCCATGGACTGGGTCAGCCGGGAGCAGAACCTCCCCGGGGCCCTCTCCAGGGAACTGGCCTCGACGGAGCAAGAACTGGAGGAGGCCCGGCTGGCTGGGAAGGAGCTGCGGTTCCACAAGGAGAAGAAGGACATCCTGATGCTGGCGGCCGGACAGCTGGGGAACCTGCATTCGTCCAACTGCTAGGAAGGCTCTCTTCCGTTCCTTTCCCTTGATCCTTCCCTCCCAAGACTAATCCGCTCGAAAGGTCTGGCTCGGAGGGGACGAAACACTAGGTCTCCTCATTTGTTTCGCTACCAGTTTGGCAACATATAACCCTTGGATTTGGGCGGTTTGGAAGCCTAACCGGTGTTGGGTTTGGCAAGGGGAGAACCTGCGTTGCCTTTACCTTTTCTCAACCACTTTTAAAATGTTCTTCGATCCAAGAGCAACAATCTAACCCTAAAGGTTTTGTCCCTTAACCTCAGTTTTTAATCCGAGGCACATCACTTAGAGGGGTGTGCACAGGTGCCTCCTCCTTTTTTGGGGGGCCGTTTGCACATTTTAAAAATACTCACTTGTTTGAATTTCTGGAGAGGTTTTGTCTCCAGATCTATTTCTCCCCCTTCCTCTTTGCTAGAGAATTTCTTATCCCGCACATCTTCACTGTCGTGTTTTCAGTGTCGAATAGACTCAACGCTAATTCAGTTAGGCTTCAGTCCTATCCAGGTACTGTACAGTATTAAGTGGAAACGTAGCACTGCCAGGAAAAAAACGCTTGTTTTTACTAGGGATATAATGCATAACTATATGGAAGGTATAGGTCTATTTCTGAAGTTACGTAGTTTGATAAGCTCCACATTCCCTCACAAGCCTGAGAAGCACAGCCTTTAAGGCACCCCTTTATTCTCCAGGCGGTTATCAGGGTTTTCGTCCGTTTCGGAGACACTTGGACGCCTCAAACCTTGTGGCAAAATCCCCCGATATTTGGCTGGAGGTTTCCTAAAAGAGAGGGGTCTGTAGATACGTTCTTTGCTTACTGTTGTCTTTTTGCTTACAGTTCCTTTTACTTACAATCCGAAGGCATTTCTGCACACAAACCACCGGGCTGGAGCTGTTTCAAAGAATTCTCCTTGCTCTCGGGAAGTTCGAGTCCAACAAAAGCTCTTTGCCCTTTTCGGTTTAGTCTCTCCATACTCACCTCTTGCAGAGGAAGGGTAATTCTGCTATTTCTAAAGGGCTACACTAATATTCCCTCCTGCGACCCATGAACACAACTCCCATCTTTTTTCATGAAGCCAGGACCCTTTAACTGGGGGTTAGGCAAACATCCCATGCGGAGTCAGAAACACCAACGAAAGATTGATCCCAGTGACTTTGCTGTTCAAATGGCGTTTGCCTTTGTACTGAATTGATCTCGTGCCGCGTTTCTGCTTAGACGGCTGGCCTTAAAAGCCGCGAGCGCCGTTGTATTTCATTTCGCATTGAATGCGTCGCAAAAAACGGCCGCGGCAAAGCCATCTCTATGTCCACCTCTCCGACAGTTTAACTGTCAGTTCCTCCAAACGCATACAGAGACTTCATAACAGCTACAGGTTTGGCTTGAGCATTCCCAAAATAATTTCTACACTACAGACATTATATAGGCACTTTTTAAAAAGACACAGAGAGAGAGAGATTAAAACTAGGAGCAGGACTCTGAAGTAGCAATACTGACTGTGTATATAGAGAAAGCTGAACTGAGATGCATTGAAGGAAGGGCTGATCTTCAGGCCAAGCGCACTTGGAGACTCGGTCTCCTCCGCTTGTTCCTAAAGACCTGCCTTCCAAACGCTCCCTTAAGACAAGGCAGCATTGGGGTTTCCCAAAACAGGGTCTTTTAAAGGCACGGCTACACTCAGGCGGCTGGAAGGAATATAGGACACTAAAGGGAAAAAACGCAAAGGGGTAGCTTACGGAAGAAACCAAACCTCCCCAAGGACCTGAGTGTTGCATATTCCTCCCTAGATAGGAGCCACAGCCTTAATTTCCCTTCTTGGGCTCTTAAGATTAACCTGCTTACCTCTTGGGGAAGCTTCACCGTCTTGCAAAGTTGACGCGAACGCGGCGTGTTTTCGTTTTCCACGCAGAATTCCTTGCGGCGGGATCGCTGCAGGCGAGGGATTGGCGCTCGCAGCTTAACCCTACAGTCTTTGGGAAGCTGGCCTTTTTGGCTTGACGTTGACTGCCGTCGGGGCAGCGTCCAGCCTTCCTTTTGCAGGGCTTAAGTTCGCCTCGGTTGTTTTCAGCGTGGCGGGCGGAAAAACTGGATTCCTGCTCCCGATAGGAAGACTGTGATTCTTCTTTTAATGCCGAAGAAGACAGTCTTTCAGGGGCTGGTTTTCCCAGGTCGGTGGAGCTACATGCCTTGCGTAGAAGGAGTGTTTTCCTCTTGGCTTAATGCTGCCTTGTTGAATCCTGCTTTTGCCGTCGGAAGGCAAAAGACCGTGAACGGAAGACAGGCGCCAGGTTGATAACAACAGTCCCTCCCTTTTTAGTTTTAATTCCAACCTACATGCAGATATTTTCTAGGGACAGGTATAAGGCGACGGTTACCATTTGGACCCAGGAGGTACAGAAACGGAAGTGATTTCTCCGACAAAAACTAAGCGGTTTCAGTCCTGGGTAACTTCCGTATCTGTTCCTTTACTTGCGGCGGGGTTTTGTATATCGCTAGTTAGCAGCCTAACTAGCCGTTCTTGTCTTTGCAGTTCTCTCTCGGAGAAGGACGCGGCCGAAGCCTACGTCTCCCGGGGCAAGTAGTTTTTGGCATCTTTGTAGGCTTTTTATCCTCCTCGAGGACAGCTCTGGAGTCAGTCTTTCGGGGTCTTGTTCTCCAAAAAACAAAGCGTCTCCAAAACACAAAGGGAGACCGGACTTCAGAGGATGCTCCAAGAAAAACCTGTGGCTAGCTCAAGGAAAAGGGCATTCGTTTGGGTCATTCGTGTACCAGGAATAAACCAGTCTTGTACTTTTTATATATGTATATGTATATCTATTTTTATATACCGCCTTGATAGTATTAACGTTTAAACGCATTTATAAAGTCGTCCTTCGGAGGTTCGTCCGTGAACGTTTTGCTCTCGCTTTGTCTGAACTTTGTAAAAACGAGACCGAAGGAGCAAAGCTCCTGGATTTTTCTGGCGGAGAGACCGGCTTTTTGGGGTTTTCTTCTGGGCAGGCCCCAGCGGTCACTTCTTTCTTTCTTTCTCCTTTCTTTCTTTCTTTCTTTCTTTCTCTCTTGGTTCACCGTTTGCACTTCGTCTTGGTTTTTGGTGCTGGTTTTCTAATTCAAACTTTAACTTTCGGAATCGGTTTCGCCACGCCGTCCGCAATATGAGTTCCGTACTGTTTTTACAACGCATAGTTTTTATACAATAAATAGCATTTTTCTTTTAAAAGCCAGGTTTGCCTTATTTCTTTCCCTCTGAGTCTTAATCCTAAAAGGCTTTCCCCGTTTGGCCGAAGAAGCCGAAGCCTTTTTCGCAAAACGGCGAGGAAATCGGAGGAAGCGTCGCTCTCCGGACGTTGGACTGCGACTCCCATTATCCCTCGCTGTTTCTGACCGGGAATGCTGGGAGTTAATTAATAATTATTATTATTTGTTTGTAGTTGTAGGCTGGCCACATCTTCTAGACAGTCACACATTGTCCTCTTTTTGAATACCTCACAAAATGGAGGCATTGCCTAAACATGGAGCCGAAAGCGGCGTCAAAGTGGGTTAAGTGTGGACACAGCCCTTTTGGGCCCTCAGGGGAAGGTTTTGGGTCAGGGTTGTCTTCTGCTATCTTTGCAAATGAGGAAAAATGTAGAGTTACAGCTTGGAGAAGTTACTTTTCTGAAGAAAAACCTCAGAAAATGAGAAATAAGACCTGCCCAAGATGGCGCCTTTTTAAAAGTCCTCCTTCAAGCAGACCCTCCCAAGATGGCGCCTTTAAAGTCCTTCTCCCAGCCGACCCTCTCAAGATGGCGCCTTTCAAAAACCTTCATCCAGCAGACCCTCTCAAGATGGCTTCCCTCAAACCGGTCTGCGCATGCGTCCTCGGCGCCGTGACCTCCTCAAAATGTCTTCCCCTCCGCTTTCCTCATCCCTCTCCTTCCCGGGAGCCTTTGCGCCTCAGAACCGCGCAGGCGCAGAGCTACTTTTTAGGCTTCCTTTCGCGTCGTAGGCCGCAACTGAGCGCCGTTCTTTCTTTCTTTCTTTCTTTCTTTCTTTCTTTCTTTCCCGGGCGATTAAACCGTTTCTGGGCCGAGGATGGCGGACGTGCTGGACCTCCACGAAGCCGGCGGCGAGGACTTCGCCATGGACGAGGACGGCGACGGTAAGGACGCGGTAACTACCGGGTAACGGCAATGTAACGGCAGAGTAACTACAGCGGTCTTTCACCCGCAACTCAGCCCCCTTTCCTTCGTTCCCCGTTCCTTTTGGGCATGGAAGTTCCTTTAAAAGTAACTTTTCCAAGCTCTTCTTGGGGAAAACCTCCCAACAGCCCTGCGAGGTAGGCCACTCTTCCCCAATTTTCTATTAATATATATATATATATATATGCAAATATATTCCAAATATTCTGGCCCTGAGCATTTTGGATAATCTTATTTTATTATTATTTAATAAGGAGGACTCAACTTCATTTTATTATTATTATTATTAATTAAGGAGCACTCAACCTTATTTATTATTATTATTTAAGGGGGACTCAGCCTTATTATTATCATTATTATTATTAATTAATTAAGGAGGACTCAACCTTATTTTATTTTTATTAGTATTTATTAAGTGGGACTCAACTTTATTATTATTATTAATTAAGGGGCACTCAACCTTATTTATTATTATTATTTAAGGGGGACTCTGCCTTATTATTATTATTTATTAATTAAGGAGGACTCAACCTTATTTTATTATTATTAGTTTTTATTAAGGGGGACTTAATAAATACTAATAAAAATAAAATAAGTTTAAGTCCTCCTTAATAAAAACTAATAATAATAAGGTTGAGTCCCCCTTAATTAATAATAATAATAAAGTTGAGTCCCCCTTAATAAATAATAATAAAAGTAAAATAAGTTTAATGGGGACTCAACTTTATTTTATTATTATTATTATTATTATTATTATTATTTATTAAGTGGCACTCAACCTTATTTATTATTATTATTTAAGGGGGACTCAACCTTATTATTATTATTAATTAATTAAGGAGGACTCAACCTTATTTTATTTTTATTATTACTTATTAAGGAGGACTCAACCTTATTTTATTTTTATTAGTTTTTATTAAGGGGGGCTTAATAAATCATAATAAAAATCAAATAAGTTTAAGTCCTCCTTAATAAAAACTAATAATAATAATAAAATAAGGTTGAGTCCTCCTTAATAAATAATAATAATAAGGTTGAGTCCCCCTTAATTAATAATAATAAAATAAAGTTGAGTCCCCCTTAATAATAATAAAAATAAAATAAGTTTAAGGGGGGACTCAACTTTATTATTATTATTATTATTATTAAAGGGGGACTCAACCTTATTATTATTTATTAAGGGAGATTCAACCTTATTTTATTATTATTATTATTATTATTATTATTATTAATTAAGGGAGATTCAACCTTATTTTATTATTATTATTATTTATTAAGGGGGACTATATACATTTTACATTATATGTGGATTGAGGCAGGAAAATATAAATAAAAAAATATTTAAGTCTGTGCTTTGATTTATTTATTTAAATGCTACACTTACTCTGTAGAAAGGATTTAAAAACAAAAGAGTAATATATTAGGTCTGTGCTTTTAACTGTTTTTAATTTTTGTATTTAATTTAATTTTGTGTGCATTACATTTGACGGTCAGTTCATCGAAATCCTCTTTGGTCTCTCCGCAGAAAGCATCCACAAACTGAAGGAAAAAGCAAAGAAGAGGAAAGGCAGAGGCTTCGGGTCAGGTCTGGACATCATCATTATTATTATTATTATTATTATTATTATTATATTATTATACTTGTTTGCATCCCGCTCTTTTCCCAAAACTGGGACTCAGAGCGGCCTCACGACGTTTTTAAAAAAAATCAGTACAATTAAAAACATAGGGAAAAAGTACATTAAAAAAGGAATTACATTATTGCAATATTATTATTTATAATTATTATTATTACAAATAGTCCAGTGAGAGCCCTTGGGTCTGAAGAGCGAGGGATATAAATACTCTAATAAATAGAGTAAAATATTATAATAGATATGAAAAGAAGAAATGATAAAGTAAAACTTATCTCATTAAAGGATAAAATAAATAAATATAAAATAAAAGATAATCTCATTATGTATATATGCTGATATATTCCCAATATTCTGGTCCTGAGCATTTTGGATAATAAAGTGGACTCCACCTGTATTAATATGACTGTGACTGTTTCTAAGGAAGGGGATTTTAATAGTCAACGTGGCTTTATTTCTTACCTTTTTAATGTGCTTTAATTTAAAATAAACCTGAAATCCTATAGAATGGGGTTGAACCGGGTGGCCTTTGGGGGTCTCTTCCAACTCTAGGATTCTGTCCTGGAGCTTAAAATGGTCTCCATAAAGGGTAACTTAGTCCCGAGACATATAGGGTCAAACCCAGGACTTACTATTTACTTTCCCGTCTTGCTCAGAGGAAGGCTCCAGGGCCCGGGTTCGGGAGGACTACGACAGCGTGGAACAAGACGGAGACGAGCCGGGGCCTCAGAGATGTGAGTAGCAGGCCGGGCAACGGGGCCGTCTCCGTCCCTCGTCCTTCCCCTTTGCCCAACTCCGTCTCTTTCCGTCTCTCGCAGCGGTGGAAGGCTGGATCCTCTTCGTCACGGGCGTCCACGAGGAAGCCACGGAAGAAGACATTCACGACAAGTTTGCGGAGTTTGGGGAGATCAAGAACCTCCACTTGAACCTCGACCGGCGGACGGGGTACCTGAAAGTAAGAGCGCTCCGCTTTCGTATTTTTCAGACGTTCCCCAAAGTTTCAGGGGGTGTGGGTTTCGCTGAGAACACCACTGACGGGTCCCAGAAACTGGGGGGATGATCTGGCCGCTGGGATGGAAATAGCGGGATCCGTGGGTTGGGGTGACTGTGTTGCCTTGGGGTTTGAGTAAAGAGGAAGGACCAAGCCAAAAGGAACGATGTCTCTGGCTCCCTCGCCTTTCGGATAAGGACACCAGTCACTTCCAGTCCCATCCAGCTCCTAAAATTCTTTAATTTTATCCAAACATCCATCTGTACAGTGGGTTGAAATTGTTTTAAATTTGTTTTATTGTCTTGTATTAATTTGTTGGGTTGTTTACTGTGCTTCTGATCTCTTTAATTTCTCCCGCTTGTAAGTTTTGAACGGGTTAAACGGATTTTACCGAAGGCTGCTCTGGAATCCTACATGTTAAAATGAATTGCGTTTGATGAAGTTGGGGAGCAAGGAGGGATTTCTGGAGCTTGGGGGGGGGGTCAGCCTATTATTATTGTGGCGTTCAGAGCGAGGCACGCTGGGGTGAATTGGGGGTCTGGGTGTGGGGAGCAGCTTCGCCGACGGACCCCTTTTGTCGTCCTTTGCAGGGTTACACCCTCGTGGAATACGAAACCTACAAAGAAGCCCAGGCGGCCATGGAGGGCCTGAACGGGCAGGACCTCATGGGGCAGCCCATCAGCGTGGACTGGTGCTTCGTCCGGGGGCCGCCCAAAGGAAAAAGGAGGTGAGCTGACACACAAACGCACCTTTGGTCAGGCGTTTAGGGACTGAGCATCTCTTTACAGCTGGCAAAGAAGCTGGTGCTGAACGGTTTTGAGATCGCAAGCCCATTGGGCGGAGTGCCTCACGTAGAAGAGGGGCGCCTGCAATGCAAAGCGGTGGGTTCAAATTACAAGAACAAGGAATGCCAAGAAGGACTCCTTGGCTGTCAGAGCCGTCTGACCGTGGAGGCCGGTGGTCTCTCCTTCCTTAGAGGTCTTTGGGTATCTGTAGCAGAGAAGGGTAAGAGGGGATATGAGAGCCCTGTCTAAGTATTTGAAGGGATGTATCACATTGAGGAGGGAGCAAGCTTGTTTTCTGCTGCTCCAGAGAATAAGACATGGAAGAATGGATGCAAGCTGCAGGAAAGGAGATTCCACCTCAACATTAGGGGAAGCGTCCTGACAGTAAGAGCTGTTTCACAGTGGAATATGTTGCCCTGGAGAGTGGTGGAGTCTCCTTCCTTGGGGGTCTTTAAACAGAGGCTGGATGGCCATCTGTCAATGGGGGTGCTTTGATTGGGAGTCCCTGCATTGGGGTAGGACTGGATCAGGGCCCTTTTGGGGTCTCTTCCAACTCTCTGATTCTAAACAGAGTTTGGATGGACAAGTTATGGGTCCGTTCGTGGCAGAATGGGGTTGGACTACACAGCCCTTGGGTTCCCTTCCAACTCTGTGGGTCCAAGGAGTTGCCCACCCAGGTCTCTTGGGAGAAACGCGGCTGACCGCATGGCCTTCCCTCTCTCTTCCTTCCAGGGGCGGCCGCAGGAGGAGTCGCAGTCCTGACCGAAGGAGGCGCTGACCTGGGAGGAGAGCCTGCCTCTCGTTCCCGCGTCCATCTTCAATGAACTCTGGCACCGGCCGATTCACAGAGGAGGACCTCCACAGCCCACGCTCCCTTTGGTTTCGCTTTTTGTCCCGACGGGTTTTATTTTTATTTGTACCGCTCTCTGGGCTGAAGAGTCCGGTTAAGATCGGTGCCTTCGGACACCACCGCCCCGCTCTCTCTTTCTCAGTAGAGATCATTGCGTTTGTCGTTTTGGCCTGAGAAGGGGCTGTCTCTGAAAGTGACATTCAGAATAAAAATGTAATGGTTTTGTTTTTTAAGAAATCTGGCTTGTTGTTTGCTTTTTTCCCACCTAGAAAATAAATTTTGAAAGGGCTTAAATGCAGCTGCTGTGAACGTATTCTGCCTGTTTTCCTGAGCTAGGCTGCTTCTTGTGTGATAGCGATCACAAACCATCCCTTGCTTTTACCTTCATTGTGGGTCGATTCTCAGAAACAGCCACAAAGATCTCTGAACAAACTAGGCTGATGAAGGACCCTGAAGGTATTTTCCTCATAGGAGAACATGTGTGTGCATGTTTGTGTATAGATGTATACATATGTACATTTCTATAGAAAATATCCCTGATAGTTTTTATGGATCCAGAAGTGGATTCCCACCTATCCACCTCTTTTTATAAGTCCATGTCTTCCTCCATTTGGGGACTGATCCCTCCCTGCAGAGTATAGCCATCATACTTGGGTAAACTTACTTCATACTTCTAAGCATTAATTAAAAATAAAGTATGAGAGCAGACATTTTGTACTGAGAAAATACTCTATATGTTACTGGTCAGTGGCTCAGGACTTACAAGTATTGCTGTAGAAACTCATTCTCCCTCAACGGAGGTCACGACGGAGGACTACCTTCGAAGGCAGGAAAGGAACAGAGCTCCCAAGAAGCGAGAAGGGATCGTCCTCCGTTTGCCGCCTTTCAGATCAAACTCTCTTCCACCGTCCGCTTCCCGTAAAGCTCCGCCTTTTCGTCCCCCGTTCTCTCGAACCTGGGTTTCGGCTCCCGGTTCCTCCTTGTCGGTTTTGAGGGCGCGGGGCCGGCGCTGGAAACCCAGAAGGAGGCGGCGAGGGCGGGCGACGCCGCGTTCTCCTTCGCCCGCCGGGCGCAACAACACCCACGCCCGCCGCCCGCCCGGACGTGCATGGCGAAGAACCCGTAGACGAGGGGGTCAAGGCACGCGTTGAAGAGGCCGAAGAGGAAGAGGATGTGGCTGAGGGACGGCGGGACCTGCTCCCGGGTCAGCATCTCCGGGGAGAACCAGTACCACAGGCCCAAGAGATAGTAGGGCGTCCAGCAGACCACGAAGGTCAGGACGATCACGGCGGACATCTTGAGGGTCCGCATCCGCACGCGAGGGATGTTGTTGTGGGAACGGCGGAGGTGGATCTCCCGGGATTTGGGGGACGCTGCGGAAAGGAGGGAAAGGAGAAGTTGGCAGCATTTCAGAGGCCTTATTTGGAGATGTGCCAAAGCATTGGACTATGACTCTGGAGACCAGAGTTCGAATCCCCGCTTGACCATGGAAACCCACCGGGCGACCTTAGTCCAGTCTCACTCTCTCAGCCTCAAAGGATGGCAATGGCAAACCTCCTCGGAAGAAACTCGCCAAGAAAACCCGACGATAGGTTCACCTTTGGGTCTCCCTGAGTCGGAAATGACTTAAAGAGACGACAACAACAAATTCCAGACTTAACACAATGAATTATCTGAATTGTTGTTGTGACTTGCCCAAGGTGCACTCAGTGGGTTTCATAAACTGGGAATCAAACCCCAGTCTCCAGAGTCAGTCCAACACTCGAACCAAACACACCACACTTGCAACACTCCAAAACCCACAACAAAAAGCAATCCCTCTATGCAGACAATGCACCGCACAAGCCTTGGAAGCTCCAACGGCTTAATGTGGGTATCCCTGTATGTCGGTTTCTCCTTTCCCGCCCGCCACCCCTTCGAGGAAGGCCGGTCCATGCTCACCGCAAGCTTTCTTCATCTTCCTGGAGATCTCGATGAAGATGCGGGAGTAGCAGAGCACCATGATGAGGAGCGGCAGGAGGAAGAGGCAGGAGAAGGTGAACATGTTGTAGAGGGTCTCCTGCCAGTGGGCTTGGAAGCTGCCCACCGTGGCACACTGGACAAAGCGGACGGGGCGGGAACGGCTGACCGTCCGGAAGATGAACATCTGGGGAGGAGAAGCCACCGCAGGTTCAGATCCAAAAGCAGGCCGAGGAATCAAGGGAATGGTTACGACTTCTAAAACCCCAAAAGTTTTGGGACTTGGAGGAGTGCCTCTCCCTATGATACTTTACGGTATCGTAATTGTCATAACTCAGAAATGCCTTGAAGGCACACATGAACAACAGGTGCACATCGCTGCCCAACGTGCGTTGGGACCGATGCAATGCACGTCATGTTGTGTATCGATCCCGTTGTGCCTAGGTCCCGCTGCTCAGTGGTCACTTTTTCAAGGTTGGAAGGGTCCTCCAGAGGCCATCAAACCCAACCCCTTGCTCTGTGCTAGATCTCCAGTTAAAGCATCCCTAGCAAAGTGACCGTCAAGCAGTGGGACCGAGGCCCAATGGGACCGATGCACGTTGTGTGCTGGACACACAAACAGCTGGAAAGCTCCCCGTTGGGATGCTTTTGCTCAGTGGTTACCAAACTTTGGCCCTCTAAATGTTTTGGACTTCAGCCGCCAGGAGTTCTGGGAGCTGAAGTCCAAAACACCTGGCGGACCAAAGTTTGGGAACCACTGCTTTAAGTGCGGAATTTGGACTGAATGTGATGGCCTCTGGGGGACCTGAGAAAGTGACCATTGAGCAGCGGGATCTATGCACAACGGGATCGATACACAACATGATGTGCATCGCATCGGCCCTCGTACACATCGGGCAGCAATGTGCATCACTCTTGTTGTTGTGTGACTTCAAGTTGTATCTGACTGACCTTATCACAGGGTTTTCCATTTGTTTATTTGCTGGTTGGTTTAGAGAATTAATCCATCTCACCCTCTATTTTTCATTAATCGTTATATCCCACCTTCTGTCTAAAGCAAAATCTCAGGGAGGGGTGGTGTACCGTCAAACCAATCTGACTAATTTAAAACAGCATAAATAAGTAAATATATATATGTATGTGTGTATATATGGGCAAGTCACACTCTCTCAGCCCCCCAAACCTCCATGATAGTATTGCCTTAGGGTCCCCATATGTTGGAAACTACTTCAAGGCACACAACAACAGAAATAGAGAAATGGCCCCAAATGTCTCCCATTGCTGACCATCACATCCACAGTTGATCCACTCAGATACCTCCAAACGTCCGCCATTATAACCCATCGTCCACTGACCTGAGGCAGCGCCAGGACCAAGCTCAAGGCCCAGGCCGCGGACAACATGGCCTTGTTCTTCCTCTTGGCCTCGCCGACGCTCAGAGGGTGCAAAATGGCCGCCCGGCGGTCCAGGCTGATCACCACCGTGACGAAGGCCGAGGCGTACATGGCCACCAACTTGAGGAACATGAGGAGGCGGCAGGCCGCGTCCCCGGCGTACCACTGGACGGTGACGTTCCAGGCCGCGTCCAACGGCATCACCACGAAGGTGACCAGGAGGTCGGCCGCCGCCAGGTTCATGAGGAGGATGCGGAGGTGAGGCCTCCGCTGGTACTTCTGGGTGACCGTCCGGAGGACCGCGAGGTTGAAGCAGGCCGAGGAGAAGAAGAGGACCACCGTGAAGGCCACGCGGACTTTGGCCGCCGCGGAGAAGGTGGGCAGCCGGAAGACCTCCTCTCCGTTGAGGCTGACGTTGACGGTTCCTCCGACGTCAGCCAAGATGTCCTCCAAGCCGCCGGGTTTCTCTCGACTCTGGTTGGCATCGAGGGGCGCCCCGGACCCAACCATGGTGTCACCCTTCACGGGGAAGGTGGCGTTCATGGAGCCAACGTCAAGCCTTCCCGAGACGGAGGTGGCCCCCTTCGCCAAGCGGGTACAAAGACCCCGGAGGAACGAGGGGTTCCCAATCCTTTGGGGTCTCCCTCAACAGCCCTCCGAGGAGCCCGGCTCTTCCAAGACCCTGGCAGGGATGGGGCATGGTTTCTTGGTCGGCGGCCCCAAAAGCGGAGCTGCCCAGAGTCTCCTCCAAAGCCCCAAACTGGGGATACCTTGGGCTGAACTGGTCAAGTCAGGAGCAAATGTCTGGGATGGAGGAGGACGCCAAGGAAGTTCTCTTGATGGGCGAGGAACTGGGAGTCCTCGAAATAGCTGCAGGTTCCTGTGGATGTAAATACGCTGTGGAAGAGTCACCTCTGTGGCAAGGGATGAGTCTATGGAGTAAAATTATTTATGGTTGTTGTGGTTGTCGTCGTCAGGAAGGTGTGATGACGTTGGCAGCCAAGATTGTGTTTTGGAATTGAGCGCGTAGCTTGGGATGGATGGATGAATTGATGGATGGATGGATAGATAGAGCCAATGTCACTGCAACAGGTCACAGCTTTGTCCTCTTCTTATCATCTCTTGGCAAAAGCTCCTGGATCGCCGTGAAGCCAACAGGGACCATCCAAATACCTGCAAAGGGAGACACGATACGCGTTATGATTTATTCCCATCCTCTTCTCCTTTCTTCGTTTTATCAGGACTGCCGACATGCAAAATGACCTCTGTTTGGATATTTGGATACCGAGTAATCCTGTTAACGTGGTGTAAAACAACACTGGCACTAACTAAGCCGGACCACGGGAGTGCACTTTTGCACTGTTGGTTCTATCACACCCAACTAAGTCGTCCCACATAAAGCTTGGCCTCTGGACCTTTGACCATCCTGGACACTTTACAGGTCATTGATGTCCCTCTTGGTGCCCAGACCTGGACACAGGATTCCTCCAGGTGAGGTCCGACTAAAGTACTACTATGTCCCTCAGTCTGGAAACTACACATCCCATTGTGTATAATGACAAACACCATATAATGACGTTGCCTATGATGATGTGGACTAGAAGGATCTTGCATCTAATGAAGTTGCCTAAAAGGATCTTGCATTTAATGTCGTCAGATAGAGCGACGTGATACTTAAAGATGTGGCATTTAACGATGTGCAATATTGTGATGCTGCGTTTAACGCTGTTAATGAAGTTGCATTCAACGATGTTGGATCTATTGACGTGGCACTGAATGATGCTGCCTGCATGTAATCATTTTGCATTTAGTGAGGTCGCAAGTCACCCCGAAATAGCCGGAGACGGCTTCCTACCTTATAGAAAGGCCCAGAATAGCAACGCAGAACTTATCTCTCAGCACAGGGGCTGCAAAACAAAAAGCCGCCCGTGACTGTTTTCATGCGCCCCTATTTCGTCCCCACCGATGCCGCCCTCGATGTGGGTTCCCCCCTCCATACCAACCCCTTTGTGAATGCTACCTGCCAGCTGTTCCAGATGTTCAGGCCAGGATTGGCAATGCTTACCCTCCTTTGACTTTCCTCCTCCTGCAGCTGCATCAGAGAAGGCTTCCGAAGGCGCATGTGGGCGCATGGATTTGGTCTCCTTCCAGCTTGCAGGTGGCTCAGCGCATCCCCGGCGTCGGATCCCTCGCTTTCCCTGGTTGTGTCGGTGTGTCTTTAATGCTGGGATGGGACCTGCCCACACTGTGGAAATCCAGCATTGCAGAGCATGGTAGAGGTCACTGCGGAAGGAGTGCGCTACCTTCCCCGTCCTCCTTCTTCTCGCACAGACACACACAGGCGCACCGTGCCTCCCCTCTCCGTCTTTTCATCTCTCTATAAGAGGTCCTTCTTTCTCTTCCTTTCTCTCTTTCTTTCTCTCCGGCAAGCGAGACAGAGGCGCGCTGCGCACAGATGCACAACCAAAGCCCCCCTGAGCATCGTCCGTCTGTTTCCCAACAAGACGCTGGGAGAGATCTCTTGGGGGAGAATGGCCAGACATGCTCCAGCCAGACTTTCCAATACTAGTTTTTAAAAATAATGAATCTTGACTTTGAAAAGTGGGGGGAGAAATGAGTTGCTTCTTGGCAAAAGGAAAAAGACAAAGACGAGTGAAAGGAATGAACGGATCCTTTTGAAAAAGAAATGGTTTCTTTGCAAAATTAAAAGGAGAGTTAAAAGGGCGCATGGATCCTTGTAAAAAGAAATGAATGGTTCCTTTGCAAAGGAAAAAAGAGTTTTTAAAAAGGAATCGATGGATCCTTTTGAAAGGAGGGAAATGAATGAGTTATTTCTTTGCGAAAGGAATAGATGCGTCCTTTTGAAAAGGAGGGAAAGAAATGAGAATGAAATGGAATGAAAAGGAATGCGCGAATCCTTTTAAAAGGGGAAATGAAAGTTGCTTCTATGTGAAAAAGAGTTTCTAAAAAGGAATGCACTGGCCTTGTGCAAAGGTTTCCAATTTTCTTTTTTTAAAAGGCCTTTCCAACATTAAAAGCACATTACAGAGCTATCGTCTCCTGTGCATAAGCTGCTTTGCGGCAATCCTTATCTGCTGCGGTCTCTGGTCACGTTTTTCAATCAATCAATCAATCAATCCGTGGAGTTTAAGGTGATGGAAATTCATTGTGTTTTAATTTGTATTGTCAGGTTATTTGCGGATGTTGTTTTCGCTTTGCAAGCTGCCTTAGGTCTCACGCATGGAAGAAAGGCAGCACATGAATGAAAGAATGAACAAATGAAAGAAAGAATGAATGAAAGAATGCACGAATGAATGAATGAATGAATGAATGCTCTTCTGTTTAAAATAAATATTGCACCAAAAATGTTCTGCGTGTTGATAGTGGGCCTGTGGTTGTGGTTGTTGTTGTGTGCTTTCAAGTCATTCCTGACTTCTGGCAACCCTAAGGCGAAGCCTATCACGGCGTTTTCTTGGCATGCTCAGAGGCAATGCGTGCGCAGATTTAGGGCCTCAGAGAATATAACTGTGTGTTGCGACGGCCACAAGCTTTTTCTCCAAGTTCCCTGTTTAAAAGGGCGATGTTAAAAAAGCCATGTTGACAATTCAAGATCTGAGCTCTCCGCTCCTTCTGTCCTTCTCTCTCCTTCGCCTTCTGCTCGGCTTCACAACGGCGCCGCTTGCGCCTCCACTTCCGAGCATCCGCTGTTTCCAAAGGGATGGATGCTCAAACGCCACGGCCGGTTCATGCCCCAAAGGGTTGTGGGACCCACGGGGCTCGGCGGGCGCATGGGATTGGCAACCAAAGACCCGCCTGGCTTGCAAAGCTCGGCCGGAGGAGCAAAGACGAGGAGCAGCGCACAAAAGACACCGCAATGCAACCATCCTTTTTTATTTTTATTATTATTGTTATTCTGCATTGATAATATATATCTATCTATCTCTATCGATATATGTCATTTCATACCTATTGCTAGTGGTCCGTACAGGACTCTGCAGCACAGAAAAAAAGCTCTATTAACAGGGAGGCGTACGTTCCCTCCTTCCGACAAGAGTTGTGCGTTTGGCCACAGGAGGGCAACATTGTGCTTGTCGTGCGACAACTGGAAGAGAAAGACGAGGAAGTGCAATGAGGATAATAATAATAAGGATAATAATAATAATAATAATTGAGTATCCCCTCCCAAAATAAACAAAGGGTCGCTAGTACTGATCGTGGGGCTGGCTTTTAGGAAAAGCCGAAAGAGATCCTCCGTCAAGGGTGCCGGGTTCAAATCCCTGCCAGTGGAGGGAAGCATTAAGTCTGAGATGCCGTCGGCTGAACGAGGACTGTGCACAACGGAACCGAGACCCTGAATGCGCAACCATAAAACCCATGCGCGACCACGCACCGAGGGTGATGCGCACACAATGGAATCGAGGCCCTGACTGCGCAGCCGCACAACCCACGCGCAGCCACGCGTCGACGCCAATGCGCCGCTGGCTTGCGGTTCTGTTTCCAAGCACTCTTCAAAGTGTTGGTTGTGACCTAGGAAGCCCTAGACGGATTAGGCCTGGACTATATATCCCAACATGAGCCTATTTTGTGACCCGAGGAAGAGGGCCTCCTCGGAAGGGGTCCTGACTTCAAGTGTTGTTCCTAGTCCTATTGCTTTGTCCGGCCTTCGGAAAGAGAGAGCGCAGGAAGGAGACGGAAAGACCTGCGCCGCCCCTTTGCGACGACCCCCAAGGCTTCGATGGCGTTTACAGACATGGGTCGGTGCGTTAAGCCCCATTTTGGAAGAAGCCAAGGACCTTGGAAGAGGAGGAAGAGGGAGCCTCCATCTCTCAATGGTGCTGGGAGACCCAGACTCCCCAAATGTCAAGGAGGCATTTGAAGCGGACTTTATTTTCCCATCCGGAGAATGGGCTGCCGTGGCATCCCTTTGGAAGACCCTCGGGGATGCTGAGACACCTCGCTCTTCTTGGGCCAAAGAATTTGCGGAGGGGGAATCAAACGTACACCGATGCGTCCGTACTACAATTTGCACCTCAGTCACATTGAGGGCCATCAAATTAAAAAGAGTAGTAATAATCGCAAGCCGCTCTGAGAGCCTTTAGGGCCGGGTATAAATACTGTCAATAAATAATAAACAAATAAATTGCCATTTTCTGATAGCAGTACAGTATATCTCGGCTCAAACTACGCCAAGACCTGCTGCACCTACTATTGAAGGCTTAACCCCAAAACCTTGTCCGTGACTTTCGCAATGCGGCCTCCTCATCTCTCTTTTTAAAAACTGTACATCTTTTCACTCACTTCTCAAAAGCCGAAAGCTAGAAAGCTGGAACACTAAGAGAAAATTGACTTAGAATCCTCAAACCCTAGAGTTTGGAAGAGACCCCCAAAAAGGGCCATGCAGGAACTCTCCATCAAAGCCTCCCCATTTAGACAGATGGCCCTCCAGCCTCTGTTTAAAGGCTCCACTACCCTCCATTGAGGGAGCGGGTTGGACATGGCAGAGGCGCCCTCATTTGAAGAGCCTTTGGCGCTGGAGGCGACCGAAAGCCCTTCCTTGTATGGAGGACCACAAGAGAGATCGACATTGGATTAGAAGAGTTAGGACAGAGTCCTGGATTAACGGATAAAGCGGAGAGTCCAACCAAAGTTGGATCTGCTTGCTGGAGTCCACATCCAGCTTGACCTACCTTGCAGGGTTGGGATGTAACAGATCTAACGGATAAAGGAAATCGGTTAACCCTGCCGTCCCTGGATGGAGGAAAGGGGAAAGAGTTTGAATAGGATATTTGCAGATGGATCCCAAGAAGAAGGACAACGCAGGCCCAGTCTTTCAGGAACGGCCCATGAAAAGGCATGCCCCTCCTTGTGAGTAAGGATGGAAGGAAGCTTTGTCTGGTTTTCATTTGGAAGAAACAAAATCTGTTGCCCAGAGACTTTGCAAATGGCACCACCGGATTGTCCCCAGGCTCAATAATTCGGAGGGTTTTCCTCCGGCGGTGCCATGACGGTTTTGTAAACAGACCTGGATTTGGCTTGAAAACTATCGGTAGAACCAAGGGGAACCTGGTTTGGTCCAGGAACCAACCCCAGGCTTCAGGAACTGACCCAAGGGAGCCCCGATCCATCCAAAGGGAGAGCTCCCGTCTCTCCTCCAAGGATGCGAGGCAAGGAAATGGTCTGGTAGTAGTAAAAACTGCCATTGTGCAGATACATTCACGCGTTCTCTTTCCCTGAAATTGGGCACACAACCCTCGGGATCGGGCCTCCCACATCCCATGCGCAAACCAAGCGCGGGGACCTGCTGGGCACACACACACACATATACAAACAGTCCTAATAATCAATACAACGGTGACCAACGCAGGAGCAGATCTGATTCAAAGGTCCCCTTTGAGTCCCAAGCGGCTGACGACGGACCCTCGAAGGCAACGTCGAGCCCAACAGATGTTCAGTTTCCGGGGCCAAACTGGCCTCCAAATTGGGTTTCATAAAAGGATAGAGTTGTAGGATACCCAGGGCTCAGCTAATACATAAAACCATCACCTTTTAGGGTACCTACGGGTCAGCTAGTCCGTAAAGTGATAGCATTGAAGGGTACTAAGGGTCAGCTAGTCCATAAAATGATAAGAGTTGAAGGGTACTCAGGCGTCAACCAGTCCATCAAATCATAGACTCGTAGGTACCCAGGAGTCAGCCAGCCACAGCAGGGATCATCTTAAGTGTGGACTTGGTTGGTCATTCCCAGTAGATTTGTCACCCAGGTTTTGGACAGAAGAGGAAACCCAACAACCCAGCATTTCCCAGAAGTCAGACCTGGAGAGTGTTGGGTTTGTTGATGGACCCCCGTCAGTCTTTCCCATCCAAAAGATGTGGTCAACAGGGTAGGAACCTAGTAGGAAGAGTAGCCATGGGAAGCCAACAGATCCCCAGATTTTCTTTTCTTCAGTGGCACCACTTGTAAGATGCTTTCCTTCCACCCTGGTCTGTTTTAAGTGTCCGCCTCCACGTCCAGGAGGTCAAGTCCAGCAAGGAGGATAAAGACGGCGGCTACGACACAGAAGACCGGAAACAAGCGCGAGGAGGAAGACATAGAAACCCAACTACGAAGACGTGACGGGGCCCGGAGGCCGGGGATGAGAGCGGGAAGGGCATTGCGGAAGGTTCTCCGAGCCCCTACCCACCCGTTGATGGAGAAAACAAGGACGCGGTCCATTCCTCTGTTGGGACGGTGTCCTTCCTAGCTGGCCACCGAGTCGCCTTGGGCCAGGAGGGTCTGGAAAGAGACTAGTTGTTTCATCTGCTCCGTTTGCATGGAGTGCCTGCGGAGCAGCCTCTTGCCCTTCGGAGAAGAAGGGGCCACGGGGAACAGCCCCTTGTGCGCCGGAGAGGAGGGCTTCCCGTTGGCCCGGAGGTCACGAAGGGGAGGATGCGGGTTCAAATGGAGCGGAGGTAGGAAGCCCGGGCGACTGTGGGCGAGGTGGTCCAGCAACATCGTCCCAGAGCCCCTCCGTTCGAGGAGGCCGGGGGCCCGACGGCGCATGCTGATCGGAGAGACGGCATTTGGGATGTTCTCCAAGCTCTCCCGGGAGGAACTGGATGGTACGGTCAAGGGGGAAACGTTGTACTTCCTCCTCTCTATGGAAACCCGGCCCGAGTCGGGAGAACCTGGGATGGAGTCGGGACAGAGCGAGTCAGGCTCGGGGTGGTCCAAGCAGTTCAGTTTCGGGTGCGTCGGACCCCGCTGGCCAGGACCTTGGACGCCTTCTTGGGTTTCGGGGGCTGTGTTGCGCCGGGCAAGCGACTGGTGGAGGTGGCTAACGTGGACCTTCTCAGCCCAGGAGGCGTTGAGGCTGGAGGCTTGCTCATCCTCCAAGGCCTGGTGGCCGGCCATTTTGAAGCAGGAGGAGGACTCCTGGCCTTCCATGCTGTGCCGACGAGACAACGGGGGCCTTTTGGAGATGCTCAAGCCATTCATCTCCGCCGTCATCCGGTCCTCTGGGGTCCGGGCCTTCTCTTGGTGGGACCCGGCCAAGGCAGAAGGAGCCACCAAACCCCACGGCTCAGAGTTCAACCTCTTCAGTGGTTTGGGTCGGCCTTTGGGGGGCAACCCCAAGGCTTTCTCCTCTACCTCTTTGCCTTTGGCGTGCGGAAGCGCGGAACAGCCGATCCTGGTGGCCATTGTGAAATTGAAGACGTCCCTCTCCTCTTCCTTCTCGCTGGCTCCCGGAGACTGAGCGGTCCTCAGCTCGATGTCCGAGGGGGACATGCAAAAGGCCGGCGAGTGTTTCTCCTCCACTCCCGGCGACGGAGGAGAATTCAAGTACTGCTTGGTCTTCTTGGTCCCGGACGGGGAGGTGTCCGTCGTTATGATGATGACCTCCTTCCCTTTGGCTTTGCAAGCGTCCAGGAGCACCTGCAGCGTCGCCCGGTCGCCCTTGTTGATGGCGTACACCAAGGCCGACGCCCCCGAGTAGTCCTTGGCGCTGGGGTCGGCCCCGTGGTCCAGAAGCACCGTGGCCACCTCGGCACCAGCCCCACCGGCGCAGGCGTGCATCAGGGCGGATTTCCCCGTTTTGTCAGGGATGTTTGGGTCGGCCCCGTTCTCCAGGAGGTAGCGCACCATGCGGGGCTTGTTCTGGGGCTCTTCGTAGGGGGCCACGCAGGCGGCGATGAGGGGGGTCTCGCCCTGGGTGTTGCCCTCGTTGATGTAGGCACCCCCTTCCAGAAGGAGGCGGGTGAGGCGGAACTTCCCCTGCCAGACGGCCTTCAAAAGGGCATTGCCTTCGGTGTGGACCATGGTGGCAACGGCGGGTTAGTAGCCAAGGTCACCAGCCCAAGGTGGAAAAGGAGGATGAGGAAGACGAGGACGAGGTGGACATTTCAATGTGGGCAGAGACCTGGAGGGAGAAAGGACAAAAGAAGAGGCTGTTAACAACCGGAAGGATCAAGTGCGGATGTGGATAACACACTGTGGTTGCTGTTGAATTGAAAGCTATAGCCATGTTAGTCTGTAGAATCAGTATGTAGAGAGCTCTTGCAGCACCTTTGAGACTCTCTGAAAGGAACAAGTTGGCAGCCTAAGCTTTCCTAGACTTCAGTCTGCATTTAGTGGTTTCAGCTTACATAGTAGTTTTAATATTAAAAAAACAAACGGTTCCCTAAATAAAAAGGAATACAGAATAGTTTCAATGCACAACATTTCAAAAGCAAGACCGGCCGTGCAAAAAGGACATCTTTGTACAAGGGGCACGAGACCTTCGCACGAGGACGTCCTCTTTGCACGACGGAGACAGCTGCTCCCTAAGATTCCTCTTCCGACGAAGGAAGCTGACCTTTGCAAAAATAAAAAATAAAACATCCGCCCCGACGCTGAAAGAACAGGATGCCAGCCTTAAAAATATGGCTGAATTAATTACCCTTTTCCGTTCTGGCTCCGGCGGGTGAGATTCTAAGTCAAAGCAGATGGTTTTGGCCGCCGTGCCCAGAAGATGCCGCCAATTGTGCCCGCAGGATCTTTGGCGGCATGTGGACCAAAGGTTTTGCCTCGGCAAAGCTGGCACAGAGCAGGCCTTCGTGGGGGTAGATCATTGGCAGCCACCGTGACAAAAATTGTGCCCATTAAAGTGCCACTTGCAACCTTTAAAACCCTACACAACTTGGGTCTAGACTATATGAAAGACCACGGTTGGCATCTTCTTAGTTAGGACAGCGGTCCCCAAACATTGGTCCTCCAGGTGTTTTGGACTTCAGCTCCCAGAAGCCCTAGCCAGCTTAGCCAGCAGTCAGGAATTCTGGGAGCTGAAGTCCAAAACATGGCCCATAAATCCCTTTTCTGACTACAAACCGAGGCTAATGGACTGCAATGGACGAATGCTCTGCTGCCCACACACCGTGCCCGTGTATCATGCCAGGGAGTGCCTTCGGTTGGCCTCAGATTTAGGACTGGATTTCAAGGCCGAGAGGGGAATGAAACCCAATGGGTGACCGTGGGCAAGTCACACTGTCTCAGCCTTGGGGGAAGGCCATGGCAAACCTCCGCCAAGCAAATCTTGCCAAGAAAATCCCAGGATAGCTTCACCTTTGGGTTGCCTTTTGCTTTGCAGCATAACCAAAAACCATAGTCCTTTTAAAGCCCTTGCAAGACAGCACCCCGTGGGGGATGCACGGCCGTCCGTTCCTGCACAACATCCAAAGCGGAGGGCCACAACCTGACTCCAGCATTGGGACCCTTAAAAAGGTGAGGGTTTTAGGGCTGTGGCTTCATCTATTCCAAAGTTTCAGCCACTCCAGGGCCCCCAGTTGTGCCTGAGCGCAATTATTCTGCAACGCTGGGCATTTCCCAATGCAAAATGTACCTCTCTTATCCTTGTGGCTTTCCAGGATCCCATCTTTCCAGTTTTTCTCTTCATCCCCAGTTCCTCTAGAGGCACCCCAACAAAATCCCCGAGAGCCATATATCAAAAACTGGCCAAATCCATCTTTCACACTGGGGCTGTCATGAGCCACACGAGGCGGCCGGTCTCTTGGGATTTCCCAGCCAGCCGCTTGATTTATTCCCGAGAAGCGAGGCTCTAAATTAACCACCGGCTTCTTTTGTCTCCTTTTGCATTTCGTTCTCTCCCTGGAACCTGGACAGATGGCAAAGGCCATCTTTCATCAGGAGCCATCGGAAGATCCCTTGGCGACATGGCTTTTGCCTCGAGCATCCCTGCCACCAAGACCCCCAAATCCTATCGATTCCTGCTTTGCATCCTACAATATTTTCCAGTAGATTTGCAAATTTGTCTTCATGACGGTGGCGAAACCAAGGAGCTTGGAGATATAATAGCAAATCTTTTCTACTTTTTCGAGGTCCTTTCCCATCGGCAAGGATTTATAAGACGGGAGAACGTGCCTAAGACAGGGTTTATTTTCCAGTGTGGGAAAGCACAGTCTCAAAGGTAGAACCGGTTCTCAAAAACGGTGTTCTTTGGGGATGCAGGTATTTTGGGAAGGGAAAGGTGTCTCCCACCTGGAATTTAAGGCCTTTTTGGTGCTGGATGCGAAGGGTGTGCAGAGAGAAAATACTTAAAATTAGCATCTTTGGGGGAGGGAGAGAGGGTCGCCTCCGCCTCCGCTTTGGTTACATAACTGCAGGGAAAGTGAGGGAAAAGCCAGCCATTGACAACCGGCGAGATGCATTTGGCAACCCAGAGAAAGCAATCTCGTCCCCTGGTCCTCTCGAACAAGCCTCGCAGGGACGGTTTTAGAAAAGAACCCGGCAGGAGAGGGTTGGCATGCTGTTCTTTGCAAATAAAGGAATAAAAGACCCCCAAATAGCCCTCCTTTTCCCATCTGGAATTGGCAAATGTACAGAAACAAGGTAGGATCGAGGCAGACCCTTGCAAAGCAAACCTCAAGCCAGCAAAGCAACGAAGAGACCGAGCAGAATGGAGACGAAACTGGTCCAGGATTGCATCCAGATAAAAACTGGGGAAATCAAGGCTGGGGTGGGGGAAAAGCATGACGTTTTTCTTTTGGGCAGTTTGGTTTTTAAAAATATAAACCCAGAGACCCGACATGAGGAATAAAAGGACAAGTGTGGAAGATGTATCCTATAGCAATTTCCAGGAATTTGGTTTAAAGAACCAGCAAGGTCCTTCCCAACCTTGGACCAGTCCTGGGATGCTCCAGAAACTAGAAAGAAAGAAAGAATGAAAAAGGAGAAAGGGAAAAGTACTACTAATAATTGTAGCAAACTGGATTTTTGCAGTGGTTTCAGCCCCAGTGCAATAAACTGGTGGGATTTGGACAGCTCCCAAAGGCCTGGATGCAGACACAGGCCCACAAGACATCTTGCAAAGGGGTTTCTTTCTTTAAAAATGTTCTAAGACCCCCTTCCTTTTTGTCCCTTTTTCTCCAAAACACAGACCAAACTTTGCACAAAAGGTGGCCCCCTTCCCAACCCAGTTGCGAAAGCCGTTGCAAAGAAAAGAGCAGGGCTTCCCCCTTTATTTTATTTTTTTTGGAAAAACCCCCAACCCTACCTGGCTTCATCCCTTGAGCATCTTTAGGCGCCGACTGAGCCAACCTGGTCTTCTCATTCTGCCTCTGCACCGGCAGCATCATCCACGTGTCTCCTCCTTTCCTTTGGAATGATAACATGCGCTTTTCGGGGAGGCATCGGAGAGATGTGCAGGCCAATGGTTACAAAGCCATCCCTTTCTTTTTTTAGGGGAAAAAAAAGGAGAGAGAAAATTGACAGTTTTTGGTTTGCTTTAAGATGGTGCTCTCTGGCTCTCCGTCTGGATGCGTTTCTGCCTCCAGCCTTCCTTGGGGGTCTCACATCACCAGCCTTTGGTGCCTCCTATTTTTAGCTCCTGAGATGCCACACCGTGCCAATGTTTACGGGGGGTTATTTTGAAGGGTGATAGGAGGGAAAGGGTGCCTTTAAATCCCCCCCCCCAAAAAACACCCCTAGATTTCTAAGATTTACAGACTCCCTTCACCCTCCTTCTCCAGCCAATATGTACTTCTTGCATTTTGCAAGCGACTTCTTTTGCAAAACGCATGAAGGTGGGGTCCTTCTTTTCCTCGCCTCTTCCTCCTCCTCGCCATCGTGTTGGGTCTGGGAAATTAGGATTAATCACACTTCCCAAAAGAAAAAGGCATCATTTGCAATTTGCAAATCCCTTTTTTTCCTTGTCTTCTAGCTCCCCAGTTGCAATGGCAGAATGAAAGCTGACAAAAATGCCATTTTCTGTTCCTTTCCCCTTCCGCTCTTCCCAATAGCTCTTCTTTATTTTTTGAGAGAATAATAGTAGAATAACAGAAGTGCATGTATTTTAGGGTGTTGGACTAGGATGCTGGAGACCAGGGTTCGAATCCTCTGCTCGGCCACGGAAACCCATTGGATGGCCTCGGGCGAGTCACAACCTCTCAGCCTCAGACGAAGGCAAAGGCAAGAGCCCTCTGAACAAATCTTGCCATGAAAACCCCATAAGGCCCACCATAAGTCGGAGATGACTTTAAGATTGGGCAAGGCACACTCCTCTCTTGGCCCCAGAAAACCCCATGACCCTTAAGGTCACCCTAAACCGGAGACGATTTGGGGTGATCTTGACCTGCATTCGTTCCGATCGATCCCATGAACGTAAACCTGCAGTTTCCAACTCTGGTTTGAGGCGTCGGTTTTGGCGTTTTGCTTGCGACTGTTATCTCGGCCCCCGAGAGCTATTTTGGGAGGAAAGGAACGGAGGCGAGGACGCAGGTGTTGCTCGGAGGCGGGTGAGCCGGAGGGGGATCGTGACCTACATAGCTCCCAAATTTGCAAAAATGTTTCTCTAAAGCAGACCTTTGGGTTTGTTTCTTCTCCTTCCCTGCCAAGGAGAGCTGAGAGGTCAGTTTAAAAACCCAACCGGCTCAACTGTGCAATGTAGTCCCACCAAGACTGACCCGAGTTCCTCCAAAGCAACTCAAGGGTCAGGGCTGGAGCCTTGGCCTAGGAAGGCCTGGATTCGAATCCCTCACCTTGTCCCTGGGGGGCTCACGTTCTCTCAGTTTAAATCTGTTGCAAGGATTAAATCCAGGGATTGAAAGACAGAGAGAGAGAGAGAGGAGGGGGAAAATGTGGACGGTGTTTTTTTGGGGAAAAACTGGACCCACAAATCTCCTCCACAAAGCCTGAAAACCAGATCCTTAAAAGTGGGGTTCGAGGTCTGAAATACACGGCAGAAATAATCCAGTTCGAGACTGCTGCCGGTGCTAGGGAATCCTGGGAATTGTAGTTTATTGTGGTACCAGAGCTCTCTGACAGAGAAGGCTCAATGTCGCTCATATGCATATACAATATATATTTACACACACATATAAACAGTTTAGTATCTATCTATATATGTTACACATGTATTATAAGTATATAATATATACATATTGCATATGCATACAATATGTATATGAATACAATATATACATATATATATATTTACCTTTACCTTTAATATATATGTGCATATATATATGTATACATATACTTGTGTGTGTGTATATATATGTATATATATTGCTAGTCCCTGTCTCATCCCATTTTAATATATATGTGTGTGTATATATATATATGTGTTTACCTTTACCTTTAATATATATCTATGTACATACATATGCACATATATGTATACATATACGTGTGTGTATATATATATATATATATAGTGCTAGTCCCTGTCTCATCCCACTCCTTTCTCAGCCCCTCTTTTCCTCCCTTTCCATCTCCATCTCCATCTTCATCTCCTGCATCCTTCCACCTGCATCCTTCCTCCGCCCCGGCAACCAGACTCTGTTGCCATGGCAACTCCCCGGCCGCCGGGTACCAAGGAGATGCTGCATCTGGAGGAAAAGAGAGTCCAGTGCGGAGACTTTCCTCCCTTGCCACCTTTCCATCCCCTCCTCGGCACCTTCCGGTGGATTCGCACCGCGTGCTATTAACACAAGCCCCGGACTTGTGAGAAAGGGCTTATTTTTAAGCCAGCTGCGATAGGAAGCCGTTGCTGAGCGGGAGGCCGAGGGAGAGCGGTTGCAAGGGAGGAATGTGTGACTGTTTCTGACTTACGGTGACCCCATTGTGAATTGTTTTGGGGCCGAGAGAGTGTGACTGGATCGCCCAAAGGGTTTCCATGGCCGAGCGGGAACTGAGCCACGGTCCAACGCTCAAACAATGTGCCACGCTGGCTCTTCTAATAGTCTATCATTGCGATGCATGGTTCTGCTAATGGAAGGTGGGAGTCCATTAAGACCATATATATATTACCCAATGTATTCTATATGATCTGCCATCGGATCCTGGAGCCAAGAGGGGTCCAACGTGTGCTTTGAGACCTTGCCCTCCAGGTCCGCAGAACCAGAGAAGGCCCAGAGTCCGTCCGGGAGCTCTCCGAGAGGTCCGGAGAAGGCCCTGGGTTGCCAAGGCTCTCTCTTAGGCCAGGGATCGGCCAGAAGGGCAAAGCAGCCTGGCTTTCTAGGGCCAAGCCTTGGGCTCCAAAGGCCAGAAAGGGCCAGGGAAGGCAAGGCAGGGCCCAGGCAGGGCAGGAAGGCCCACAGAAGGGCTCCAGGGGTCACCCAAGAGGCTCCCTTCCAGGCCCTCTCTGTCTGGGTCTCTGGGTGTGTGAGTGTCCATGTGTGTGTTTGTCTATGTGTATATATAGGTGCATGTGTTATATGTGTGTATATATCCATATATACCCTATGTGTGTGTGTAAATATATGTGCATTGTTGTGTGCATATTTATATCTATGTGTGTGTATATCTATATATGTGTGTGTAAATATGTGTTTGTATATTTATGCATGTGTGTTATATGTGTGAATATATCTATATATACTGTGTGTGTGTGTGTAAGTATATGTGTGTTGTTGTGTATGTGTGTCTATATATATGTGTGTGCATATCTATATATACCCTATGTATGCGTGCAAATATATGGGTTGTTGTGCGTGTATATACATATATATGTGTGTGTGTGTATCTATATATGTGTGTGTAAATATGTGTCAATCTATATATATGTGTGTTATATATGTGTGTATATATCTATATATATTGTGTGTGTGTGTGTAAGTATATGTGTGTTGTTGTGTATGTGTGTCTGTATGTGTGTGTCTATATATGTGTGTGTGTTATGTGTGTGCATATCTATATATACCCTATGTCTGTGTGCAAATATATGGCTTGTTGTGTGTGTATGTATATATATATATATATATATATGTGTGTGTGTGTGTGTGTGTGTGTGTATCTATATACATATGTGTGTAAATATGTGTTTGTATATTTATATATGTGTGTTATATGTGTGAATATATCTATATATAGCCTATGTGTATATATGTGTGTGTGTGTATATCTATATGTGTGTACTGTATATATACACACAGACAGACACCATGCACGTGTGTGTGTGTATAATAAACATGTGTGTCCTGCAGGCCCCGCCCCCTCCTCGCCCCTCCCCTTGGGCGAAAGAGTGGCCCCGCCCCTTTCGAACGCTCAGACACCCGGGCTCTTTCTTTCTTTCTTTCTTCCTTCCTTCCTTTCTTTCTTGCAGAAAGAGAGGTGAGTCTTTCTGCAGCAGGTAAAGAGAGGGGCGCCTCTCCCGATTGGCTGATGCCAGCCCGAGAGGCGGGGCCAGAAGGCTGGGGGCCTTTGCCTGGGTCGGGAGGGAGAACGTGGCTGGGGGACTACAACTCCCAGCATCCTCCAGCGGGCGGGGCTAGAGGCCGTGCTGGCTGGTGCATGCCGGGAGCTGTAGTCCAGAGGCAGCCACGCTCTCAGGAGCTGGAGGAGCAGCAGGGATCGAGGGAGGGCAGCAGGAAGAAGAGGAGGCTGCTCCTTGCAAGGAGAAAGCTAACAAATCTTTCCTTGCAAGCAGAAAGCCAGCAACTTCTCCTTTGCAAGAAGAAAGGTAGCTAATTCTCCTTGCAAGCAGAAAGCTAACCAATGCTCCTTTGCAAGTAGAAAGCTGGCACATTTTCCTTGCAAGCAGAAAGGTAGCAAATCCTCCCTTGCAAGTAAAAACCCAACAAATTCCCCCTTGCAAGCAGAAAGGTAGCACTGGAGGGAGCCCCATTAAATACAATGGTGTCCCTTGTATACGAAATGGGAAAACCAAGGTTTGCTCTTCGGACTTCATACTTTAAAAGAATATTCCCGAGCCGTGGATAGTTGAAGCCGCGGATATGAAATCTGTGGATAAGGAGGACCGACTGTATATTCTCCGAAGATTTTTACTTTTAAGATTTTAAATGTGGCCCTTGACCATATATAGTATAATATATTATGGGGGTCTCGGAGGCTAAATAATAGGCTTGTTTATAGGGGATTTCTGGACAGGGATGGAAGGGACGGAGACCAATGAACTCTCTTTCTTTCTTTCTTTCTTTCTTTCTCTCCCTTTAGGTCTGGACTGAGCTTTCCCTTCCGGAGGACCGGTCATGGCCGGGCGAGGTGGCCGTGGCCGCGGCCGCGGTGGCCATATGACCTTCAACGTGGAGGCCGTGGGCATCGCCAAGGGAGAAGCCCTTCCGCCCCCCACCCTCCAGCCCTCACCCCTCTTCCCTGTAAGCCTTACCCATCCATCCATCCATCCTTTCATCCATCCATTTATTCGTTCATTCATTCACAGTGACATCGTCATGCGACTTTGCGGCGACCCTATAAGTCGGGGTTTTCTCGGCAAGATTGTCCCAAGGACCTTTTGCCGTTGCCTTCCTCCGAGGCCGAGAGAGTGTGACTCACCCACAGCCGCCCAGTGGGTTTCCGTCGCCGATCAAGGATTCGAACCCCGGACTCCATGGTCCTAGTCTAACGCATACTGGCTCTCTATATCTGTCGTCATGTGCCTTCGAGTCATTTCCAACTTACGACCATCCTAAATATGTTTATTATTATTATTATTATGGTGAAGGTGTCAAGGGGTTATTCTGGGGCTGAGAGAGTGTGACCCAAGCTCACCGAGTGGGTGTCCATGGCCGAGCGGGGATTCGAACCCCGGTCTCCACAGTCAGAGTCCAACGCTCTTTTTACAGTCAGCCCTCTTTATCCATGGATTATTTTTTTTAATCCAAGGGTTCAAGGGTCCACGGTTTGTATATTTTAAGGAACTAATAGGAACGTTTAATTCAGTGTTAGTATTTTATCCTTTTATATTTCGTATCATACGGTGTTTGGATGATGCAATCCCGCTTCGGTCCTTGGGAGAAGCGGGAAAGACAAATAATAATAATAATAATAATTATTATTATTAATGATTTTTTTAAAAAAGTATAAATTCCAGATAGCAAACCTTGATATTTTTTTTCCATTTTATATAAGGGACACCATTTTGCATTTAATTTAATTTAATTTAATTGCATTTTGCATCCACGGATTTTGTTATCCGCTGGAACCAAACCCCAGCGGATAATATTTCCTTGCAAAACGCATGCTTAATTTTCCTTTTAAAAAGGCAACGATTGTGAACTCCCTGCAATACTTTCCCAAAATTTATGCAATGATATATATATATGTGTATATATTTATATATATGTAATTTATTCTGCAGTCACAAGAGACCCAAGAGATTAATGCAATGTATTTCCTCACCTGTTCTTGCAGCCCCTGGAATATAAACCGGTCCCTTTGCAGACGGGAGAAGAAATCGAATATATGTTGGCCCTCAAGCAGGAGCTGCGCGGAGCCACGAAAAACCTGCCCTATTTCATCAAACCCTCTGCGCCAAAGAAAGGTAAAAAAGAAAAAAATATTATTATTTTATTATTATTATTATTATTATTTTGCAACAGTCTACTCACGGCTGCATCCACACTGCAGGATTAATCCGGTTTGACACCGCTTTAATTGCTTCTCTCCATCCTGGGGTTTGTAGTTTGTCGATGCACCGGACGGAGAAGGCTCGATTTCTTGCAAAACTACAAATCCCAGAATCCCATAGCATGGAGCCATGGCAGTTAAAGTGGTGTCAAATCGGATTATTTCTGCAGTGAGGATGCAGCCCATGTGAGTTTCTGTGTCAGGCAGTCCCTATATTGAGTTCCTATATTAGGAAAAAGACAATATTATAATAATAATTATTTATTATTATTATTATTATTATTATTATTATTATTATATGCCTGCCTGCATCTTGAAACAGCATTTTAAAAGACTGCTATAATGGTAGAATAATGTATTATTTTCCTTTTTTTTAATTTTCATTACAGTTAAGATTGCGTTTTAGTTCTTTGCTTTGGTTCTGGTTGCCGCTTTCCTTTTTAAAAAATTATTATTTCTTTACTTTCTGTAGTAAAATGTATTTCATCTGGATTTGGATTGTATATTAGATACCACTGAGTGGTTAAAAAATGAATCAATAAATAAATTACAGAAAAGAGACACAGAGAGAGAAATAACATCATTAAAAGAGACTGGTCAAAAGGAAAACCCAGTTGCAAATTGCAGAAAATGGAACCAGTTCTTTCAACAACAACAACAACAACAATAATAATAATAATAATAATAATAAAAAATATTGTTTTGCCCCAGATGTGGAGCGTTATTCTGACAAATATCAGATGTCTGGCCCTGTTGATAATGCTATTGAGTGGAACCCTGGTAAGTAACATATATATTATATATATATATATATATATATCTGTATTTTCATTGCAATAATATTTATTTTATTTTATTTTTATCCCCCCTTTCTCCCAAAAAGGGACCCAATACAAAAAACACCTTAAAATAACATTTTTAAAAACAATTAAAAGAGCTTTTCTTATAAAATAACTTGAGAATATTATAATGCGACATTATAAAATAATATGAGAGAATATTCTCATTATCCTTATAACAATAATTTTAAAAAATCTGTCTTATACATTCCCTTTGTATCTTGTAATGTTGTGTCTTCTAATGACAATGTAATGTTCGTATAGATATGCTATATAAATATAAATAGCTCCGTGAATATATTTGCAAGAGCTTGCCAAAAGCAGTCATGCTTCCTTCTTGTTTCTCATTGATTATTTATTCCAAATTGTATATATATTCTTTCAGGCATAAGTGTGCTAATGTTATATATATATATGAAGAGAGGCAGAGTGTCTACAAAAAAGGGGTGATTTTTAACAGAAAAAAACTAATCTGAATTTACAATGCACACAATAAGATAACATTTTTCGGCTGTTTCTTTTTGCAGACTGGAGCCGGCTCCCCCAAGAATTAAAGATCCGGGTGCGGAAGATACGGAAACAGAGTAAGTACTTTTGAAACTTGGACTAAGGAAAAGAGTTATAAATTGTTCTCTTCCAGCATCAAGAACTAGAATGAAAAAGGTAAAGATAATAGAAAGAACACGTAGTTAAAGAAACCTTTAAAAGTGTATAAATTTTAAAAGTGTGTAATAGAACCAGCACTAAGAGAGAAAGTCATTTGTTATTGGATAAAACGTAATATATATAAATATATATTATATATATTATATATAAAAAAAATATTTTCAAGCTGTGGATGCTCTATGAATAAAGAATTGTGGATACGGAGGGCCAACTGTAATTTAAAAAATAAAGATGTAGCCTACATATATATATATATGTGATGTAGGCTACATCTTTATTTTTTAAATTACAATTGGCCCTCCGTATCCACAATTCTTTATTCACGGAGCATCCAAAGCTTGAGAATATTTTTAAAATATACGAAGCACAAGAAGCAAACCACGATTTTGCCGTTTTATATAAGGGACGCCATTTTATTATTATATTTAATGGGACTTGAGCATCTGTGGATTTTGTTAATCTACGGGAAAAACCAAACCTTAACGGATTTTGGCTGAAAAGCGGGGTATTAAATAAATTATTATTGTTATTATTATTAGAATAAAAAATAAATTTTTTTAAAAAGAACCAGGCCTCGAAAAGTCGCCAATGAAAGATATCTGCGTGATGGTGTGACATTTGTGTTTATTATTTTATATCTATTTTTGGTCCAGGGTTGACTGTCTTGGCCCCGAAACGCAAATCGCAGCTTCCAGCAGACAAAGAGGAAACCATCAAGAAACTGGAGGTAGACATAATGGTATACTGGGGCTAACTGGACTCTAGGGCTGCGTCCGCACTGCAGAAACAACCCAGTTTGGCACCCCTTTAACCACCATGGCTTCTGGTCTCAACCATCCTCTCTTTCTGAACCGTATCCTAGACTTTGGAGAAGAAAGAAGAAGAGGTGACGTCCGAAGAAGAAGAGGAGAAAGAAGAGGGCGAGGAAGGGAAGGAGGAGGAAGAGGAGGAATACGACGAGGAGGAGTTCGAAGAGGTAAGGGTTACGCTGCGTCCGCACTGCAGAAATCATCTAGGAATTTCTAGGCCTTTCAATGGGACTCTTTGGTTACCCTTCACCTGAGGTTGCGCTGGAGGACCCAGAGATTCCTCGAAAAGACCCTTCGTCGCAATTCTACGGTCAACGTCCAGCGCATGTTTACCATAGAGTTGCCCTGGAAGACTGAGAGATTCCTAGAGAACTGTTCCGACAGTAAAAATAAAATAATAGTGGGGGTTTTCATTTGTAAATTTTCCACTTTCGCCGGGGTCCTGCGCCCCTAACCCCAGCAAATGTAGAAGGATCAACAAAACGGGTTAATATGTACATGGAATCATATTTACAAGGATATTTATATGGGTCCCCCCCCCCTCCGTGCCTTCTCTCTTTTCAGGAGACAGATTATATCATGTCCTACTTCGACAACGGGGAAGACTTCGGGGGCGACAGCGACGACAACATGGACGAAGCCATCTACTGAAAAACGGAGCGCGTCCGAGGCCACCCTTTTGAATGTTGGGATTTGCAAAGGGAAGGTTGGCCTCGAGATTTGGGGAGACCCGTAGGCCTCCGTGGGGTGTTTCCTTCCCCTTTGACGTGTCTTTTGACAGACATTTTGGACAAGTCGTTGGCGCCCCGGTCCCTCTAGGTGGCATCGCTGCGCCGTTTTGTGCCAAACCCGCTTCGGAAAAGACGGCACAGATCCAAGAACGAACGCTTTTGAGTCTCACTTTCTTTTCGTGGAAATGGGTAGAAAAGTTTGCAAAATTCCTGATCCTGGCCTCCTGTCCTTTCCTTTCCTTTCTCTTTTCTCTTCTAGAGAAGGAGAAAAATTTAGGGCGCTCCGTGCCAGCTTTTGCGCATAGATTTTGGGTGATTCTTGGTCATTTTGCAGAGCGGTTCGGCCTCGATTGATGTCTTTATTTTTAACATAGAGCCCGCTGCTTCTATGCAAAAGGAAAAACAAGGTCTCGATCTCTTTCTCTTTAACGTTCTTTGCAAATTTGGGGTTTTCACGTTCTCGGAGCAATTGGAAAAAAGCCCAGCGGCCCCAGAGGGGAAAGTGGCGTGAATGCAAGAATGGCATCCGTCGCTCTCCGCAGGGTAAACACGCGGGCACCCTTGGCATTTCTCAGTCCTGTTCCCTTGGAACGGCGCGAGCCCTACTTGGCTGACCCTGGTGCGGACGCAAAACGGAGGATTTCGTGTTCTTACAGCGTCCGGTAGATGAGGAGGATGGATTTCAGAGAAAGCTCTGGACAAGCATTGAGGTCAGAAGGGAAGAGGATTCAAAGAACGGCCCTGGGATGGGGCCAGTCCTGCCACGTCAATGGGGCGGCTGGTCCATGCCAGGTTTTGTTGCAAACAGGGCACTTAAACCAGTGTCAAACTCTGTGAAACTGAAAAACCCTATGAATTGATCTTGGAAATTAAGCAGGGTCATGCCTGGTTAGTCCTGGGATGGGAGACCAACCACAGGTAGTGAGTGTCAGAGGCTCTTATTTCAGACAAAAGAAGAGGAAAAAATCATCTTGGAGGATTCCTTGCCAATGAAAATTTGCCTAAGAAATTCAAGGTATGACTGGAAGACAGGTACATAGACATACCTTAAAGGCACTAGATCTCGTCTGATCTTGGAAGCTAACAGGGGTCAGGCCTGGTTGGTCCTTGGATGGGAGACTTCCAACAGATACCAGGTGCTGGAGGCGACGTTTCAGAGGAAGGGAATGGCAAAGCCACCTCTTGAAGGGTCCGTTGCCTAAGAAAACCGTATGACATTCATGGGGTCACCAGAAGTCAACTGGTGACTTGAAGGCACATATACACACACACGTTGTTGTTGTTGTTGTTGTCGTCTGAGGTTTGTCCTTCCCAAAGAGCTTTTCCTGCTGAGCCAGGTGGCTGGGGAATGACGAAGGTGCATAGCTGCCATTTGCTGGGGAATGGCATTTTCCTCCATCTGCTGAGAGTCAGAGAAACAGGCAGAGAGAGCCAGGAAACGCTTTCCAAGAATACCTGGCTGCCGAAGAAGGTTGCCACCTTACACTGAGTTTCCAAAGATGGGTCTCTCAGAGCAAGTAAAGAGGGCCTGCCCTTGCACCTAATTCCTAAGGCTCCGTTATGGGGCTGCGTCCAGAGGCTGGACACTCTCCGCCTCACCATCACAAGGACCAACACTTTCCGTTCTGTATGACTTCTTTTACAGATATATTTAAACCTCCCTTGGTCCAGTCTTCTCCCTTTGGCACAGTCTTATATCCCATGGATGGATGGATAGAAAGAAAGAAAGAAGTTTTATCACATAGGAGGAATGAAGCCAACTCGAATTCATGTAAATTTGCTAGTTTAGCAAATTTACGTGAAATCTGATTGCGTTCGGAATGCATTCAGAATGACTTCCCATTGCCCGAAAATGACCCCTCATTGCCCGAAATTGCATGAGATACTCTTAATACGCAATTACATGAAACCCCATGATTGCCTTCAGATTGCCATTGCACTATACCCCCAAATTCTGTCGTATGATAAACTCCAAAGAAAGAAAAGATGGGTAGATGGTGGGTGGGTTGAAAGATGAATAGAAAGAAAGAATAGATGGGTGGATGGAAAGAAGGAAAGAACAGATGGACAGACAGATGGACGGATGGACAGATGGAAGATAGATTCAAGATAAGACAGAATAGATCGATAGGTAAGATAGATAAGTAGCTAAGATAGATGGGTAGAGAGAGAGATGGAGATGTATAGAGATCCTGGAGGACCTTTGAGACTGGGAGAAATAGATAGATAGAAAGACAGACAGATAGATAGATAGATGTAATCATAGTGGGCCTTCAAGTTACTTGTGGTGACTAAGACAAACCTATTCTAGAGGGTTTCTTTTTTGGCAAGATGTGTTCACAGGGGGTTGTTTGCCTTTGCCATCCTCTGAGGCTGAGAGTGTGTGCTTACTTCCTCTGTTTTCCCACTACTTTTCAGCTGCTTTTAAAATGTCCCGGGTTCTCTCCCCGACTTCCGCTTTGCTTCTCTCTCTCTGTTTATTTCAATGTTGGAATTCCTCCCAGAGAGAAAGCTGACATGTAGGACATACTTGGGAAACGCCGTTTCCCCCTTTGTGCCGAATTGGAGCGGATGGGCTGAAGAGGGAGTCTGACGGCAATCTCTGGCCTTTCTCCTCTTCTGCTAAAACCAGGGTTGCCTTCCAGGAAAAGGCCTGGACGGTGTCTCCCTTCCCTGGGTCCTGTTTTCTTCCTCTGGCCAGGGCTACGTGCGAGAAAGTCCGTCCCCGGTGACTCTCCCTGGTGCGAGGGAGGGACCAAGGGAGAAGAGAGATCCCTTATCGGTCTCCTCCACGGGCCACAGGCGCATATCGCTCATCTCCACCTGCGAGTTGGCCAGTTTGCTTGGACGGACCCAGAGGCGTAGCTGTGGGCCAGGGATACGAGGGCATTGCCCCCTAGAAGAATAATAAAAATAATAAGAGCCATCCTTTTATGGAATTTCCCTTCATTCCCCAAATTCCTAGCATTGCATGAAATTTTTCAGCAGAGCATTTGGAAAAACGGAGCTTAGGCCTGCCAAGGAAAGAGACAGGCCTAGCAGTACAGCACGGCCCTACAATTTCGGCATTTCGTGGTCCGAGCGTTCGGTATGAAGCCCTGCTTTGGCCAAACACAAACCCACCGGGTCACAATCTTGCTGAGAAATCCCTTGGATTATGCCTTGAGGTCACCATAAGTGGGAAGCGATTCGAAGGCATGCAAGAAGCACTCTCTGCATGCTCAGGAGCACCCTTTTCTCGAGGAAAGCTTCCCTCTGTCTGGAAATTTGGCCCAGTGCTTTCCAACTGATATCCAGAGACTTTGAATCCTGCGGGAGAGAACTAGGTGTGCTGGAGGTTTGTTTTTCCCCAGGTTGCCATCAGCAGCGCTGAGCCGTTCTGGTCTCTTATCTTGGCCTTCTCTCTCTTGCATAACCAGCCATAGGCAACAACGCACACACAAACACACATCTGCTAATGGTCCTGGCCTGTTTCCTGTTTTTATTCCAGTACAAAAGGGCAGGAGGTTGATAGTTCTCTGCAGAGAGGAAAAGACCGAGGGAGGATTGGGTGCAAGTCAAGCTTTTGGATAATAAAACACCGGTTGAGCCTCCCTCATGATCTGTAACGCTTGGATTTTGCATTCAGTTTGCAGGTGTTCAAGCAAGTTGAGGACAAAGCAGAGAGAAGCCTTAGAGAAACCTTTCTTAGGCGAGGAAAGGTGCTTTTGCCAGTTCCTTTCTCTAAAATATCGCTGACTTTCCTTGGCAGTCTCCCATCCAAGGACTAACCAGGGCTGACCCTGCTTGGCTTCCAGGATCAGCTGAGATTTGGTGCCTTTAAGGTCTCTGTATCTACATGCCTTCAAGTCGCCGGTTGACTTAACAACAAACCCATAGATTTCCTAGATCAATTTTCTTAGGCAAAAGAGGTTTGGCCAATTTCTTCCTCTGCAATAGAGCCTCCAGCACCTGGTACTCCTTTGTCGGTCTCCCTTCCAAGGACTAACCAGGGATCTGGTGCTTAGCCCAGGCATGTGTGTGTAACTGAGTGCCAACTACTTTTGCACTTCGAACTCAGTTTGCGTCTATTGAAGAAAGCCAAGGGCCGAAAGGGAAAGTGGGAGGAGGAGAGAGAAACCGGGACATTTTTAAAAACCGGGACGGCAAAGGATTAATTGAGAGCGTGCCCTTTTTCGGAGGGGATGCCAGGCCCCCACATTGCAAAGTACTATGCCATCTGAAGGATACTGGGTGAGGGATATCATAGAATCATAGAATCATAGAATCATAGAGTTGGAAGAGACCCCAAGGGCCATCTAGTCCAACCCCCTGCCATGCAGGACCTCCAAATCAAAGCATCCCTGACAGATGACCATCCAGCCTCTGTTTAAAGGCCTCCAAGGAAGGAGACTCCACCACACTCCGAGGAAGGAGTGTGTTCCACTGTCGAACAGCCCTTAGTGTCAGGAAGTTCCTCCTAATGTTGAGGTGGAATCTCTTTTCCTGCAATTTATATCCATTATTCCGCGTCCTAGTCTCTGCAGCAGCAGAAAACAAGCTTGCTCCCTCCGCAATGTGACATCCCTTCAAATATTTAAACAAGGCTATCACATCACCTCTTAACCTTCTCTTCTCCAGGCTGAACATCCCCAGCTCCCTAAGGCCTTCCTCAAAGGGCTTCATGGTTTCCAGTCCCTTCACCATCTTAGTTGCCCTCCTTTGGACATGCTCCAGTTTCTCCACATCCTTTTTGAATTGTGGTGTCCAGAACTGGACACAGTATTCCAGGTGGGGCCTGACCAAAGCAGAATAGAGTGGCACTATAACTTCCCTTGATCTAGACACTATACTTCTATTGATGCAGCCTAAAATTGCATTGGCCTTTTTAGCTGCCGCATCACACTGTTGACTCATGTTCAGCTTATGGTCTACTTGGACTCCTAGATCCCTTTCACACGTAGTTTCATTCATCCAGATCTCCCCCATCCTATATCTGTGCATTTCATTTTTCCTCCCTAAGTGCAGAACCTTACATTTCTCTGTGTTGAATTTCATCTTGTTAGCATTGGCCCACCTTTCTAGTCTATTCAGGTCATTTTGAATTTTGATCCTGTCCTCTGGGGCATCATGCGGAAGCCTCCATCGCTGTGGCTCTGCGATTATTTCTATTAGGATTTTTATTTTATTTTATGTTTGCAGAGAAGAGGAATAGAAAGAGAGAGAGAGAGAGAAAGCTCTCTGCAGGAGGCATTTCAATTTGCAAGGCTGATGAAGTGCCCAAAGTGCCCACTCCAGAGGCGGGCAAGGCCCTCCTGCGGCCAAGAAAGGGCTCTCTTTCCTCTGAGACTTATCTGCAAAGAACATTCCCCGACTCTTGAGAGGCCAATGGAGCAGAGAAAGGAGGAAAGAGAGATCGGGTTGTGTGCCAAGGCGGACTGCGCAGGGGGCACGGAAGCAAACATCGGGGTGCCTGGGACTGGTATAGAGTGGTATCCGCTGGGGTTTAGTCTCAGGACCCCTGTGGGTACCACAATCCATGGATGCTCAAGTCCCATTAAGTACAGTGGCGTCGCAAAATGGCACCCGTTATATAAAATCCCAAAATGTAGGTTTGCTTTTTGGACTATATAGTGGGCCCTTGGTATCCAGAGGCATTTGGTGCCAAGACCTCCTGTGGATATCAAAATCCATGGATGCTCAAGCCCCACATAAATGCAATGCCATAGTTAAATGGTGCCCTTTATATAAGATGGAAAAAGGGTTGCTTTTTGGGAATATACAGTGGGCTCTCAGTATCCTTTGGGGCTTGGTGTCAGGATCCCCTATGGATCCCAAAATGGATGGCTACTCAAGTCCCAGTAAATATAATGGCACAACAAAATGGCGTCCCTTATATAAGATGGCAAAAGCAAGGTTTGCAAGCCGTGGATGGTTGAATCTGTGGATAAAGAATTTATGGATAAAGAATCCGTGGATAAGGAGGGTCAACTGCATATATATATATAGATATAGATATAGATATAGATATGGACTATTTTCAAGCTATAGATGCTTGAATCTGTGGATAAGGAGGGCCAACAAAAACAACTTGAAGGCACAAAAACACACCCATAGAGAATAGGCAAATAATCAACGGTAAAATCAATTTCACGATTGGCCTCTTTGTGGTAAAATACTCACCTTATTAATAACTGGGTTGATTTTAACCAGTTGATTCCACTCTCTGGAGGCGAGAAGGAACTGGGAAGGCCCTATATAACACATTGCCTGGGGCAATGTTTTCCAGCGATTTCGAGCGACCTCTCTTCACTCACGTAGCCCATCGTCCTCCACCCAAAATCTGCATCTGCAGCTGGAGCAACAAAAACAAGAGACATTTTTAGCTCACGGTTCCCACCCGAGGCCTGGGGCTCTTTGCAGAAGTTGCCCAGAAGGAGTCACGCCAGTCAGCCTCCTGGCCTTTAAATGGCCTTGTTTTGGAAAAATTATTTTGGGGGGAAAATTGGGGTATGTATGTATATGTGTGTGTATGTATAATTCTAAATATAAATTATTAAAATAATTAATTATAAATATATAATTATAATACACACACACACACACACGATGTTCTTTGCATGCCTTTTCAAAGGCGCAAAGCTTTGGTCAAATTTTGAAATTTTAATTTGAAAAAAAAAAAAAAACAACACTGAAATTTTTATTCTTTGAAAATTTTCTTTAACAACATCCCCTTTTAAACGAACCGTCCCAGTGTATATGGACACACACTTAGGTTGGGTGTACGATGTTGTAATTTGAAGGTACAATTTTTAAAATTTTGCTGGCTGTTTCTGTCAGAACGTATTAGTGTTACATTCGGTGGTATATTGGGATTATGATTTATGGGTTAACGCCAGTATTGAAAAGCACCGCACCGGGTGACCCCAACCCTAAGGAGGCCACTGACCAGAAGCACCTCTGTCTGGTCCGGATTCAGCTTCCAATGGTTTGCCCTCCTCACCCAGTCCATTGCTGCTCCTTTCAGGGTCAGGTCCTGCGTCAGTGCCAGCGTCTTCCCATTCACCCAATCCTAAATATCCAAACAGAATCCCTACTCTGTCCTGGCCACCCACCTTTAAATAAAGACACTCCTACCCAGCAGACCGTGGGACAAGGCACCTGGTAAGAGAGTCACAGAACCATACAATCATAGAATTGGAAGAAACCCCCAAGAAGGCCCTGATACAGTCCAACCCCCTTCTTCTGCCATGCAGGAACTCCCAATCAAAGCATCCCCAAATGACAGCCATCCAGCCTCTGCTTAAAGACCTCCAAAGAAGGAGACTCCATCACGGTCTGAGTCAGTCTATTCCACTGTCGAACAGCCCTTACTGTCAGGAAGTTCCTCCTAATGTTGAGGTGGAATCTCTTTTCCTGCAGTTTGCATCCATTATTCTAATCTCTGGAGCAGCAGAAAACAAGCTTGCTCCCTCCTCAATATGATATCCCTTTCAAGTATTTAAACAGGGCTATCATATCACCTCTTTTCCAGGCTAAATATCCCCAGCTCCTGAAGTCTTTCCTCATAGGACTTTATGGTTTCCAGACCCTTCACCGTCTTAGTTGCCCTCCTTTGGACCCATGGCTCCAGGTGGACAGAGCTGGGAGGGATAGCAGGAACTTCCTGAGAGTAAGGGCTGTTTGACAGTGGAACACACTCCCTCAATGGAGATTGTGGTGGAGTCTCCTTCCTTGGAGGTCTTTAAACAGAGGCTGGATAAGGGCCATCTGTCTAAATGGGGATGCTTTGATTGGGAGTCCCTGCATGGCAGAAGATTGGGGTTGGACTGGATGGCCCTTCTTGGCATCTCTTCCAACATCAACATCATCATCATCATCATGGATGAGCCCCTTCCTCCAGCCAGGTCTCCGTAACGCAAGCCGGGGTCGGCACGCTCTTCCGGGACCAAGTGATGCCTTTCCATCCGCCAACCTGGCATTGAGCAGCAGCATCAGAGTTTATCATACGACAGAATTTGGGGGTATAATGCAATGGCAATCCGAACGCAATCATGGGGTTTCACGTAACTGCGTATGAGTGTATCTTACACAATTTTGGGCAATGGGAAGTCATTCCGAACACAATAATAGGTTTTACATTAATGCATATAAGAGTATCTCATGCAATTTCAGACAATGGAGGGTCGTTTTCGGGAAATGGGGGACCATTCTGAACGCATTCCAAATGCAATCAGATTTCATGTAAATTTGCTAAACTAGTGAATTCACGTAATTGTGAATTGGCTCCTTTCGCAATTGAGAGAAATTCCTCCCGTGTGATAAACTCCATTGTCAGCCCAAGGGGCTATCCAAGCTTTCTGAAATGGGGGGTCGGTGCCCCGTGGCTCTCCCTTCTCCCACGGCAATAGGGCCGGCTCCCGATCCCATATCTCCCCTTGCCCATTCCTGTCCTGACGGCTGCTACGTCTCTCCAGCCCTTGCTCTCGCCATTGCACATTATTCAACTGCAATGGCAACAAGAAGAAGAGCAAGGAATGGCAGCAGCAGCAAGCATCCCTTCCGCACACGCTGTCCACGCGCCGCCGGCTTCTCTCCCATTGGCCGGCTGGGTTGTAAACACGGTCCATGGAGCCAATGGGAGAGCTGTCCACGAGGGAAGCACGCGGGGACACGAGGAGGACGCATGGCCAGAGGCTGAGATCAACAGGGCAGGCGGCTATAAAAGGCCAGCATCCGGTGGCTGCAAGAGGCAGAGGCTGCTGCAAAGGGAAGAGAAGGAAGGAGCAGCAGCAGCAAGGCATCCTCCTCCTTCTTGGGGCTTTCTCTATTGACACTCCTTTGGAGAACAACTACTGCTTTATTTTTGAAACAGGATTTCATTGGGGTGCAATTCTTTTTTTTTTTAATTATTTTTTACCTGTTTTGGAATTTTAACCCCTTATAACCAAAAGAAAAGGTAACTACTCTTTTTAAAAAATAGCAATTATTTTTTTAAAAAATTTAAAAATATTTTTAAAATATTTATTAATTTTTTAAAAAAAATTAAATATATATATATATTAAATATGGCAATAATTATATATATATAGAGAGAGAGAGCAATAATTTTATATATATATATATATATATATATATATATATAAAAAACACATTGTCTATTCTGTTTTGGCAATTTAATGTCTTTGTGAAAGGAGCCAGGAGGGAAAGTAATTTGTTTTTGCAAAAGTAACAGTTGCCTTTGGTAATTGGTTTGCTTAAAAGTAACCAAAGCCACCTCTATTTTTGGCATTTTAAACTCCTCGTAGCCAAAAGAAAGGGGAGGGAAAAATAGGTCATTTGTGAAAGTAACAACTGACTTCCATTTTATAGCAACTTAATATCTTAGAGCCCAAAGGAAAAGGTAATTTGGTTGGTTTGTTTTGTTTAAAGTAACTTGACTGTTTTAATTTTTAGCATCTTAAGCTCTTAGAGCAAAACAAAAAGGTAATGCGTTTTAAGTAACAATTGCCTTTTTACCCCAATCTTTTACAGCAAAACAAAACATGTAACTCAACAGCTTCAATTGCCTTTTCCATTTTTGGACATCGAACATTGTCTATAGCTCATTCCAACAAAGACCATTAGTTTCCATTGACCGATCCAAAAGGAAAAGCAATGGCACTGTTAATGGCCCTTTGGATCCGAAAGATTATAATTACAGAAAAGAACAATTAATTGAACCAGACAGGTTCTATTTTCCTTTCCTGTGGCCCATTGGACCCCTGAAGTTTGCCCCTTTGGCGTGACTTGAGGGCCATATATAAGCGATACCTTCTTGATCGTACTCACGTAGAAATAACGCCGTCTTTTCCAATTGCAGGCGCCATGGTGATGTTCAAGAAGATCAAGACCTTCCAGGTGGTCTTTGGCGAGCCAGAGAAGGTCTACGGCAGCGGGGAGAAGGTGGCCGGCCGGGTGGTGGTGGAAGTGGCCGAAGTGACCCGGGTGACAGCCGTCCGAGTGCTGGCCTGCGGAGTGGCCAAGGTCTGCTGGACGGCTGGACCCCAGCAGTGCAAGCAGGAGATGGAGTACCTCCGCTACGAGGAGGCCCTGGCCTTGGAGGACCAGCCAGTCGGTGAGCATCTTTGCGCCTTTCGAGGTCTGGAAGGTCTTCAGGTCTGGCAAGAGAGAGAGAAAAAGAGACAGCTTTCAAGTCGGGCAAGAGACAGGGGTAAAAAATGCAGTCCTTAAATCTGCCAAGAGAAAAAGGATGGGAAATTCAGATTTCTCTCTGGTTTAGGGTCTCGGTTCTTTGCAAAGGCAACCCTATCGTGGGGTTTTCTCAGTAAGGTTTGTTCAGAGGAGGGTTTGCGATTGCTAGTCTGAGGCTGAGAGAGCGTGACTTGCCCACAGTGTTCTGTCGCTCGAGTCGTTTCCGACTTATGGCAACCCTAAGGCGAACCTGTTATGGATTCTCTTGGCAAGGTTTGTTCAGAGGAGGTTGGCCCTTGCTGAGGCTGAGAGAGTGTGACTGGCCCATAGTTTGTTGTCATTGTTGTGCAAGTCCTACGGCAACCCTAGGGGATTTTTTTGGCAAGTTTTGTCCATTTGAGGCTGAGAGAGTGTGACTTTGTGCCCAGGGTCACCCACTCGGTTTCATTGCTAAGCCTAGAGTTGAACTCTGCTAGGTTGTTGTTCAGTCATTTTTGACTTTTGGGGTTCTCAGATGTGGTTTGTTTGTGGCTGTTCTCGGTAGCGCTTTTGCATTCATTTGGTCTTTTTTGTGTTTCTGTCTGGCTTGTAATGTGTGGAAAGCAGAACTACATCCGCACTGCAGAAACAATCCAGTTTGACACCGCTTTAACCAACACGGCCCCATGCTATGGAATCCTAGGATTTGTGGTTTGTGCAACATTTCGCTCTCTTGTTCAGAGTTCTCTGGTGCCACAACAAACTACAAATCCCAGAATCCCATAGCACTGTGCCAGGGCAGTGAAAGCGGTGTCAACCTGGGATTATTTATTTTTGCCAGGGAGGGAGGCAAAAGTCGAGCAAAATATATGTTGCGCTGCTCTATTGTGGAGAGCCTTAAGACAAACTCCTTGGCTGCGTTCACACTGGAGAAATAAACCGGTTTAAGTGCCATGGCTCAAGGCTGTGAAATTCTGGGAATTGTAGTTTGTTGTGGGGCCCAGAGCGGAGCGGAGCTTAAGGAAGAAAGGCCCCACAACAAACTACAATTCCCAGAATTTCACAGCATTGAGCCATGGCACTTAAACCGGTTTATTTCTCCAGTGTGAACGCAGCCCTAGATTGCGATAAAGGTCTGATTTTGGGAAAGACGGCTCCCGAATCCTTCCTAGCCTTGGACCCCGAAGTCTTGGAAGGGACTTTCGGTTCCCTTGGACCCATTGTTTTCTTTATGGGAGCCTTGCAAACAGATTTCCATTTCAGGGATGCCGGCTGGGAAGATTTGGGGAAGCCAGCAAAGGCCAAGGGCAGGTTTTGAAATAAAGGAAGGACTGGAGTCCCTCCTTTGCTATCCTTTGAATCCATCACTGCTTTGCTAAGGAAGATTCTTCAAGGAAGGGAGTACAGTATGTCCCTCCGGCCGCCGTCGTCCTGGAAGGGAATTTGCCGTCTGGAGCTCTGGAGGTATTATTAATAGGCGGCGATTTCCTAGCAGCGGGAGACGGAGCGGTCCTGCAAAAGAGAGAGACATAGTTGTGAAACCTGGCTGGACATCAATGGGACGGGGGAAGAGAGATGTGAAATTCCTCAAGGCTCCTGGCTTCCGAAATGTGACTTTTCAACTGCATGCAGAGAGAGGAGGCGGGTGCGAATCTTTGGGAGCAAGTCAGCGGAGAGCTCTAGGAAGCGGGGATATCCTCAAACAAAACCAAGTTTTTGTGGGGTTGTTATAGTTTGCTACACGGGTAACCTGGCTGGATATGTGGATTTTGAAGTTATTGGGAAATGCATCATTAGCCTCCAGGACATCCGTCTTGCGCTTTGTGTCAAGTTTGGTCCATATGTATTTTAAAATGGGTTTCCGCTAGGCTTTGACGTCCTTTTTTTTGTCTCGTGTCTTCCCAGATGGGGACGGTTCTGTGATCCTGAGACCAGGAAACACCTACGAGTACAAGTTTGGATTTGAGCTGCCCCAAGGGTAAGTATCGGCCAGAGGCGGCCGTTGAAACGCTTCAGAAACGCACGGTTTTAATTCTTCTAAATCCTGCCTTCTTGTGGATTAATTCGTCCCGTCTCCTTCCAGGCCCCTCGGGACCACCTTCAAGGGCAAGTACGGCTCTGTCGACTATTGGGTCAAGGCCTTCTTGGACCGTCCCTCCTTCCCCACCGAAAAGATCAAGAAGTATTTTAAGGTCATGGATGAAATTGACGTCAACACGCCCGATCTCATGGTAATTCCCGCCGCACGTTTGTTTTTTTTCTTTTGACCTCTGGTCAGTTGGCGGCCAACACGTTGTTTGCGTTGATCTCTGGTCAGCCAGCGGTCAGCAGCTTGGGGCAGGTTTAGTATCACCTGAAATTGAACTTGGCTGCCTGGTTTACCAACTTTGGCTGCGTTCACACTGGAGAAATAAACCGGTTTCAGTGCCATGGCTCAATGCTGTGAAATTCTGGGAATTGTAGTTTGTTGTGGGGTCCAGAGCGGAGCTCTGCTCCGCTCTGGGCCCCACAACAAACTACAATTCCCAGAATTTCACAGCATTGAGCCATGGCACTTAAACCGGTTTATTTCTCCAGTGTGAACGCAGCCTTTGAAAGGCAGGGGTGGCTTTCTTTTCTTTCGCTCGGCTGCTCAATCTCTTCGCAGTCCGTCTTGTGCTTCTGTCCACCTTCGACCTGAAACACACGATCTATGTCTTAAGTATCTCATTTCATCTCTTGAAAAGAGACGCGGGGATAATTTAGTTATAGATTAAGTTGTAAATGAAGCGAGTCGGGCAAAAGGACCAAGGCTGAGCTCTGGGAATAGAGAATGAGTCTAAAGAGGAATATCGCTCCAGAACCAAGTTGCTATATGTCTCTGTTTCTTGTAAAATGATGCAACAATAACTGATACCATTGTGCATTTCCTTACAGTCTCCCATCTCTGCCAAGAAGGAAAAGAAGGTCTCTTGCATGTTTATCCCCGATGGCCACGTTTCGCTGAGCGCCAGGATTGACCGCAAGGGATTCTGTGAAGGTGAGCTTCTTTTCTCCTCTCAGGGTGGTTGGGCATACATGCCATAGGAGTCTTACTATCTGCTTCTGGAAGGATCAATACACTTGAGAAGAGTGTAACATATCTTCTGCTGTATGTGTTGGGAAGAACATTAAAGTTGTGACTAAGAAAAAAGGATTAATTCAGAAGCTCAGGCATCACTTAAGGATCCAAGACTGGGGTGTGGTTTAATGAAACGACTGGGAATTGAGGATTATTCAAGGCCTTTTTCCTCGTAGCCTTTGAAGGTTCTCCTCAACTAACCATTCCTTCCCCGTCTCTCTCTTCCAGGGGATGAGATCTGCATCAACGCCGACTTTGAGAACACTTGCTCCCGGATCGTGGTGCCCAAAGCCGCCATCATAGCCAAGCACACCTACCTGGCCAACGGGCAAACCAAGGTCTTCTGCCAGAAGCTCTCCTGCGTCCGGGGAAACCACATCATCTCGGGCATGTCCGAGTCGTGGCGCGGAAAGACCATCCGGGTCAAGAAGATCAAGCCCTCCATCTTGGGCTGCAACATTCTGCGCGTCGAATACTTCCTCCAGGTGAGAAGCCCAAGAGGGCAGGACGACCCCCCAAGTCGTGAATGCAGGTTAAAAACAAAAATGTATGGCTAGAATAGTACAGATGGTGGGGTCGGGTACAGTTGATCCTCATTCGATCCAACCCTTTCAGCCATATCTATAATCAGATGGAGCCTGGCATCTGTGTCTAGTGCCAGGGCTTAGTGTGAATCACAACCAATTGGCCTTTCTGACGTCTCTGGTGCCAGAAACACATTTGTGATTCAGGCCTCCAGGAAAGATGATATCTCAGCTGTCATAAACCTTGGCACCATTCCTTTACCGCAAGGTAGATGACCTGTTGATTCACAGCCATTTCTGCCTCTTTGGTGGACTTTTGTCGGCAGGTCAAGAGACGGAGACAGGATCAGCATTTTCTGGAGGAGAGGGGCATTTGTTTGAGGGCTCCTTTCAAACCCTCTCCAGGGTGTTAGAGGTGCAGAAAGGCAGGCCGTTGTTCTGTTTTGTTTGGTCCTCTTCCCAAGACGACTGTCTCACCGCCTGCCCCTTGTGTCCTCTTCCAGATCTACGTCAGCGTCCCAGGCTCCAAAAAGGTCATCCTGGAGCTGCCCTTGGTCATCGGCAGCAAGTCTTCCGGCATCGGGAGCCGCAGCTCCAGCATGGCCAGCCAGACCAGCTCCGAGATGAGCTGGGTGGACCTCAACATCCCCGACGCCCCGGAAGGTGAGCAGGCTCCGCTTTGCTTTATTCCTTGCACAAACACAGAGAGACACACACCCAAAATAGAGCCTTCTAGATCCTGGCATGGAGAGACGTAGCAAGGCGAGAACAGCAATCCCATTCAGATCTCTTGAAGGCCCATAGAATTAGAACATTAGAAAGAACTTCTTCAAGAGTGGTTCAACCATTGGCTCAAGAGATGGTGGGGTCTCCTTCTCTGGATGTCTTCACAAAGGCTAGAGAGAGTCTTGTTGGGAACGTTTTAGCTGGAGTTGAGGGAGTTGTGCCTGACTTCTTGGCTTGAGCATTCTTCTCATCCTAGGTAGCATCAGAGACACGTTGCCTAAGGAAGCTTGAGAGGCAGTGGTCCAATCCTTTTCTTTCTTAGGCACACCTTTATTGTTCTCCCCAACACACATAGGAGGTAGGATAAGTTCCACTCTTCTCAAACCAACCTGGACTTACCTGTATGTCTCTTGCCTTCCCTTTGCGCAGCACCGCCATGCTACCTGGACATCGTCCCTGAAGACCACCGCCTGGAGAGCCCCACCACCCCTCTCTTGGATGAGCTGGACAACTCCTTTGACAGCCCCATCTTCATGTACGCTCCCGAGTTCAAGTTCATGCCTCCACCAACCTACACCGAGGTGAGACTTCTTGGCTTGGGGCTGGACAGAGTTGCAACTCCAACCCTTGCTTGGGAGGGCTGGATCCCACGTGTGGCGGACCCCTTTTTGAGTTAGCTTGTGGTTCCCAGACTTTGGGTCTTTAGATGTTTTGACTTTTGACGGTTGGCCAAGCTGGCTGGGGCTTCTGGGAGCTGAAGTCCAAAACACCTGGAGGACCATATTGTGGGAACCACTGAGTTAGACCTTCAAAGAAGGTGGAGTGTGGGAGGGAATGAGACATGCCTTTGGTAGGCAGGAAGAAGACAAGGTTTGTCTATAAAAGGAGCTAGAATTGGGGGATGTTGAGGTTGATTTCCTACTACAATTTCCATCCATCTCACACGTCCTTCTCTTGTTTTTCTTGTGTCCCAGGTGGATCCATGCACCGTCAACAACAACAACAACGTCCAGTGAGCCCCAACTGAAGAAGCAACCTTTACGCAGTTGCTTTTTTTCCACTCCAGCTTTTATTCTGGACTCTTTTTGAACAGTTGCACTTGCTGCGAATGGTATCCCAGGCAGAAAGTCTCTGACCAAGGAGGACTGGAGACTTCAAGGGTCAGCGCATCTCTCAAGAATTTTGTCTGTGATGAGAAGAGAATTGTGCGGCTCTTGTCTGGTGGACTCTTGTCTCCGTATTGGAGGCACAGAGGCTGAGAAAAAGATGCCGCGAGGCATGACAGAGAGCCTTCATGGCGTTTCCGAACTTTCTTCCCACAACTTCTGAAGAAAAGAAATTCGGGGCATTGAAGTGTGGGTTCATGTGGGAGAGAAACATTTGAGTGCTTTTTATTTTTGCCTCGAAGACGAAGGAGGAGAGGTGAAAAGCCTTGCAGATGAATGGCTTGGAATAAAATACTACTGAATAACGAAATGTAATATTTGCAAGGGGTGGGTTTGAGGGTACCTTGTATCCGAAGGTCTCCCAGACATTGTGATTTCGGGTTGCCTGAAAGGTTTGAATAGAAACGAAACAGGTTTTATAGTACGTTGTATTGGTCATCTTCCAAACAGAGGTGTTTCTTAGGCTTTATAAAGCCTAACACCTTGATTTTGGGGGACTTTAGAAGAAGGTGTTGGGGGGATTGTGAAGACAGTTGCAGGTGTTAACTGGAGGTGCTGGAATGAATATATATGTGTATATATACATTTCTCATCCACACTAAGTGAAGGAAAAGAAGTGGAAATAGATGAGTGTCAAATGTGGTAAGAAATAGCAATAAAACACTCCATCCAAAGCGGGAAACTGAACTCCCAACTTTGCAAGAAAGCAAAACGGATTTCTTTCCCTTCTGTTCTCTTTAAACAAGCAGCTCCGACTGTGCTCAGAATATGTAACTTTCTAAAGAACAACCACACACACAAAAAGTGTTGTAAACTTTGTAGTACTTGGATTTCTGTTCTGTATGTCTAACTATATTCTCCTAAATATGTATACAAGCCAATTTTTTTTTATTGTTATTGTTAAGGGAGAGAAATCACTATTATGTCTTGTTGTCGTTGTTGTTTTGCTTGTCTTGAATAGTTTGGTATATTCTGTGGATAAACCAATGTTTTTTTTTGGGTTGTGGGCAGCCGTTTGGGGGGAGAATAAATCAGGTCTTTGGGGAGATTTCTTTCGTCCCTTTGGCATTCCCTTTGTTTCCTTGGCATCAGCAATATCTAGAAGACCAAATATATATATATAAATATATATATATATATTGTTGTCAAACGGTGCCAAAACGGCTTTGTGTTTTCCAACAAAGCTAGCAAACGAAACCCATAAATCTCAGCCTTAAGCTCAAGTTAAATCGAACTGGGAAGCCTCTTAGCTGCCTTTTTCTGTGTTTTCTAGGCAAAATAACTTGGTTTATCCCCCCACTGACAGAGAGAAATGCACTTTTAAAACTGTTTTTTTGATAGTACTGCATTAATAAAGTGTTAATAGAGCCCAGGTTTTGTGACGTTCAGACACAAACAGTTGGGTGTACTGATACTTTTTTGTATTTTCTACTGTGGTCGTTTTGTTTTCCGTGTTTTTACATTGCTCTGCCTTTTGTATTGGTTTGAATCTTAATTATATTTTGTACTGTTTAAAACTCTTACCGAAGCACCTCCTTTTGGGGTCACGTTTCTAATAAAGTTATAAAAAACTTTAAAACCTTGCTTTCTCGCGTGTTTGGGCTGCTCGGGTTGGGGACGACGGGGTTTGCTTTTGCCTTGTCTTTCAAATTTCTGCACCTGTGCAAATGGAAATGGGCTGACCAGTTTAATGTGTAAAATTCAGAATACATACTTGGGGGAGAACTCGGCTCATCCCAACAAGAAATAAAAATTACTAGTAATAAAGAAAGCAGGAAATAAGCCATAGAAATACATGGAAACCCCATGGGTTCAGTGGGTCTGCTGTGGCTGAGGCTAGTATTTGAATTAAAGAGGAGGGTGGAAAACATGAGACAAATCCAGTTGAACTGCAAGCAGAAGAGTCATTGCCTGACTAACATTAGAGTCATCAATCTCCACAAGTTCTTAAAAACCCTTAATTTTGGGAGGAGAATCTTGTGACCCTCCCGATGTTGGACTGCAACTCCCATCACTCCTCGGCATTCCTGTGCCTGATGGGACTTGCAGCCCAACAGCATCTGGAACCCAACATGATTCACCCAGCCCTGGAATAAATTCATATGGATGAAAACCACAAAGTCCTACCTGTTTGAGTCAGGTCCTCTATCCATTCCCGTCTGCTATTGAACTGCAGCTCCCAGCATCCTGCTCCTCTGGGCATGGTACCTAGGGACGATGGGTGTTGCAACCACTTGGGAAGGCTGCACGATCCCCACCGTGGAATTAATCTGGAGAGCTCTGTGAAATCTCCTGGATTTCCTAAAAGAGGAAATATAACACAGCACTGGCAAATAATTTTTCCTTTTAAGGTATGGTAAGTTAGGATCTGGAGTGTTGGACTTGGACTCTGGGAGACCAAATCTCCGCTCCGCAGAAGAAAACCCAATGGGTCAGCTTGGCCAAGTCACACACTCTCAGCCTCCGAGGAAGGCAATGGCAAACCTCCGTAAGAAGTCAAGAAAACTCATTAAGAGTCTACTTGAAGGTACATAAACAGAGTTGTCACCGGTGCATTAACAGAAATGATGTGGTGCCACAAGAAACTACAGATCCCAGGATTGCATAGGATGGAGCCATGGTAGTTAAGAGTGTTGTCAAACTGGATTGTTTCTGCAAAACAGATGAAGCCATGCCAAGAGTCGGTGAGCTGCAACTTTTTTTCCAGGACAGAAGAAGGAGGGATTTAAACCCACAAACGTTATCCTCGAAATGAAATCCTCTGTTACAAGAATTGAAATTTCCAACCTTATACGAGAATTGGAATGAATCCTCACATTTGGGGTGCAAACTGAAACGGTCATGTTTCGATGGATGTGGGTGACCATTTGTGGAAAAGGCCCACTTGCGCACACTGTAAGGCTTTGGTTCTCAGAAGCAGAACCAAAACTGTGCCTTTGTCAAGCTCTTGTCCCGGAGAGGAAGTTGCTTGGCAGACAATTCTTCTATTGATCCTGCTGATTTTGTCTATTTGTCGTGTGCTATGCTTTCTCCCAACATTTTGCAATCTTCTGCTCCTGGTTGTGGGATTATGTGTCGCCTGCGAAGCCAGAGGCCACATTGACATTGATATGGATCTCCCACATCAGATAAGCTTTTTCTGAGAAGGCAGACTAGGGCTAAAGGGGTGGACTGTCCATATCCTTTTAAGCAACGCTTGGATGCAAAGGGGGTTAGATTAGATGACCTTCGAGGGTCCCTTCCAATTCTATCCTTTGGCGCAACGGTATTTCATAATACCTGGATAACCAGAGCCAGGAAGAACGTCTTCCCAGAAGGTCCAATCTTCATTTCTGGGTATAGTTTAGCTCTCCTTGTTTGCAAAACAAGGAACGCAACACAAACGCAACGGACCAGATGGAACAATTCTCTCTCTCTCTTTTTGGTACTAAGTGTATGTTTTATCTTCATTTTTGCGGGTAAAATCCCAGCTATTTTTCAACTGGAAAAACAAACAAACACACACCTGGACATAGCAGGTGTCTAACCCGGTTTCCACGCTGCGGAAATAATCCAGTTTGACACCACTTTAACCGCTGTGGCTCCATCCTGTGAAACCTTGAGATGTGCAGTTTGGGCCCGGTTTGCCAGAGAGCCCTGGCGCCTCACCAAACGACAAATCTCAGGATAAGGTCCTGGCTGCTAAAGCAGTGTCAAACTGCTTTACTTCCACGGTGTGGACAAACCCACAGAATTAGAGATTTGGTTTAGAATAAGGCTGCTGCGTCAAAAAATTGGCCAAGACTCTTTTGACTTTTTAACGGTCGCTAACCTTTGACCCTAACGTAACCCTAACATAACAATGCGGCTGCATCTGCATTGCAAAAATAATCCAGTTTGACACCGCTTTGTCTCCATCATATTAAATCCTGGAAATGGTAGTTTCCTGAGATTTTTTGTTGTTGTTGTTGTTGCTAGAGAGCTACAAACAACCATTCTCCGGATCCAATTTTGTTGAGCAAAGTGGTATCAAGCAGGATAATTTCTCCAGTGCGGCTGCAATAAAAATGGTCATGGTCAATAAAAAGCGGGGAGGGAATTACGGCCCAAGAGCCGTGCAACAGGCAACGTGCCGTCCGTGGTTGCGAGGGAACCACAAACAACACAATCTCAGAGATAAGGCAGGTGAAATCACTCCATCTTAGCAAAGGGCAACAAAAAAGGCCAAACAACCGGAGAGAGCGGCTGGAAATGTTTGCTCCGATGGCAAGGTGGCCGGGAGGGAGTTGGATCAGGCGTCTGTATGCAAAGCTCAAGATAAAGAGATAACTTTGGGGCAAACACCATTATCTCCCATGGCCAGACACATCTGGGTGCAGGGAGAGACAAAAACGCTGAGGTTTCAGAATGGATGGATTGTAATTCTGAGAAATTCTGCAAGTTACATGCGCAAGAGCAGCATTTTCCAAGCATTTTGCTCCTTCCTTGCAAGCAGAGAATGGCTTGTTGGAGTGGAGCTATTTTGCAAAGGTGTTGTTCTTCTTGCTATTATTATTATTATTATTATTATTATTATTATTATCCCACCTTTCGCCCAATATAGGGACTCAAGGCAGCTAACGATACATTTTAAACCGTACAAACACAGATTTTTTAAAAAGTACAAGAGCCAGCACGGTGTCACGGTTTGCGTGTCGGACTACAACTCCAATAAAGGCACCGCTTATGGATTTCCCAGAGACTAGGGTTTAATTCCCACCTGGACCATGGAAACCCATTGGGTGACCTCGGGCGAGTCGCACTCTCTCAGCCTCCCATGGTGGCAATGGCGAGCCCCTTTTGAACAAACCTTGCCAAAAACAAGATTTAAAAACACAGTTAAAATAATCAGGAAGTACTGAATAGAAGTTAGCCTTTTTTTTTTTCCTTTTCCTTTTCTGTAATGTATGGTTGTGGTAGGTTTTATATGGCTGCGTTGTCACATGTTTGTGTGGTTCTGCCTTTGTATACATTTGCACTAATTGTGACTTTAAAATGGTTTAGTCTTTGCATTTGCTTGCATTAACTGTGACCTTAAAATGGTTCCGTCTGCAAATGTTTCCACTTACTGTGGCCTTAAAACGGTTTCATCTTTGGAAATGTTTGCCCTAACTGTGAAATTAAGCCTTTTATCACCGGCCGCCTGTGGCACATGGAACCGGGGACGGACCAAAGGGTCTGGCACGAGACAGCGACCTTTATACTACATGCCTTGGGGGCCTGGTCTTGCCAAGGGTGGGCATCCGAAATAGCATCGCCCTCCCATCCTGGACCAGCCAAAACCCATCATCCCTCTTAGACCTGATGAAACAGGTGGGATGCTGGCCATCGGCCAAAGAGGGTAAAGGTAAGATGGAGGGCAGGGCTTTTTTTTTGGGGGGGGGGGGAGAAGATCCCTTGATCTCAGAGGTCACCCTGAAGACGCCACACAGACAGCTGGCATTCTGTTGATGCCCTGCAAATACTGCTGGGCAAAGCAAACAAAGTCCGGCTTGGCTGGATGGGGTTTCAAAGCGGAACTGCAGAGCCAGACTCTCTAAAATAAAGGATAGAGGTCCACGGAGGACCCATTTCGTCGGAGCTGAGGGTTGCAGGATCTGAGCAGGCCCTCTGATCTAGAACCCACCGCGTCCGATCTAGATCCTGTGGCTCCTGGCCTGGGGCAGACCAAAATGGTCTGGGTTCTCAAGCAGATCTCTGGTCTGGAAGCCTACTTTCTGCTGGTCTAGAACGAAGCCTACCGACCTTGGACTGGTGCCGTTCTAGCCTAGAACCCGCAAACTTCATCCTAGCACCCCTGATCTCTGGTCTTGGACCTCTGCTCCTGGAACAGATGAAAGAAAACAGTTTTGTTTTCAAAAAGGAGAAAGAGAAGTCGACCCTGAGGAGCGGTTTAAGATTTTGTGCATCTTTAGCCTGGAGGTTAGAAAGGGACATGAGAACCCTGTTTAAATATCTGAAAGGCTGCAATATTGAGCTTGGAGAAAACTTGTTTTCTGCTGCTCCAGAGATTGGGATAGGGAGCAATGGATGCAAAGTACAGGAAAAGAGATTCCACCTCAACGTTCGGAAGAACTTATGCATTGGAAAAGTTGTTTGCTGCCTTGGAGTGTAAAGGAGTCTCCTTGTTTGGAGGTTTCGAAGCAGAGGCTGGATGGCCACCTGTGCTTTGATGGTGTCTTCTTGCAATGCAGAATGGAGTTGGGCTGGATGACCCTTAGGGACCCTTCCAACTCTAGCATTCAATAAAGGCATCACGGCCTTTCCACCAAAACAGCTTTAGCTCCGCTTGGGTTGCCCTTCTCAAGTTCACACTAGAACCCAGAGCGGACTCATTGCCCCTTGATGTCGGAGCTCTGGGTTGCAGCTGTCTGCCAGACTAATAAGCAATGCCATTCTGAACTCTCTGCCCTGCAACCCAATCCGGACAGTATAGCCTGGTATAATATAACCCATCGTCTTAAATAACAAGTGTTCCAAGCCAAAGAGGCTTAGAAGGTGCGACTCAAAGTCTTAAGCAGCCATGATAAAGTTACATAAGATTCACGCTCTCATCCAACAACTCCAGAGGGAAGTATGCATAAACACCGAGGAAGGATCCAGCATGCTAAAGAAAGGCACTGAAGATATACCGAATATGAAATTCAGTAAACATTTGAGTAAGCCCAACTGAATGCAGTGGCATTTACTCCTGGGTAATGGCATGACCGATGGACCAATTTCCATTTTGTGACGCAACAACATGCCATTCCACAATGGGAAGCTGACGTCCGCACAATGGAATTGAGCTCCATTCCACCGCGACAATTGCATTCCAAAGTGGAATTGACTTCTGCCAAATTTTTCAACCTGAAGATCTTGTTCAGCCTCTCTCCCAGGGCCTTGCTTCTGAACAGAGAGGATGAGAACCATTATTGGAAACACCAAGGTTGTCCCTTTGCAAGATTGTTCATTGGGCTAATCTTTTGAAATTGTGCCGCAGGTGTTCGTGGATTCCCTTCTGTGGTTGCATCTACATTGTAGAAACCATGCCAGGAATTTCGCATCCAGGGCCCCGTCCTACTGAATCTTGGGATTTGTGGTTCTACCAGGTCTTTAGCCTTGTCTGGGTGCATCTGCGCTGTAGAAATAATGCAAGTTTGATACCTCTTGAATATCTGCGGCTCCAGAATTTATTTCTTTAATTTCTATGCCGCTTTTCTCCCAGAAGGGACCCAAGGTGGGTCCAAAACGTGTTACCATTAAACACTTAAAACCTCACATTGATTTCATTTCTGTGCCACCTTTCTCCCCAGAGGGACTGAAGATAAAAAACATTTTGAAAATGTCCTGCCTTTATATCCCATGATAGGGTCGCCTTAGGGTTGCCATAAGTCAGAAACGACTTGAAGGCTCACAGAGCCTTTGAAGGTCCAGGCGCCCTCTCCAGTTTTAAACCTTGGTAACCCTGGTCCTGGCACTAAGCGCAGCCTTGAACCTCGTGACAGGTTCACCTTCGAGTTTCCGTAAGTTGACAACCACTTGACAAAAATCTGGTGACAGGATTTGCCCAAATCATGCTGAGATAGGATCCTTTTGGACCTCAGTGGGCATTGGAAAACCTATTATACTTCATACCAAGATTCAAAATGCATTTGGGGTGAGGAAGATGATTATTGCAGGAAGACGCTTACGGCCCGTTCTGGGATGGCATGTTTCAGGACGGCGTTTTTGGAACGGTACATTTGGGCACGGCATGCTTTGCGAGGGCACGTTTCAGGACAGCGCTCCATGCCAAAGCTGTACAGAGGTTGGTAGCGGAAGGAAAGGGACCTGGACTGAGACACGTGAGACCGAAAGAAGATCTGGAGACAACCAAGCCGGTGCCATTTATACTTTGCAGGCCTCCTTAAAGTTAAAGAGAGCCGGCAGGGTGTATCGGTTTGGGAGCTGGAGACCAGGATTCGAATCCCCGGTGGAGTATAAAAACCCACAGGGTGACTTTGGACAAGTCACACTCTCCCAGCCTTAGAGGAGGGCAATGGCAACCCTCAGATGAAGAAAGCTGCCAAGAAAAGCCTACAATAGGTTTGGCTTAGGGTCCTTGTAAAAGTCAAGAATGACAGCGATAACAACAACAAAATGAATAAAGCATCTGGCTTTGGCTGCATCTATATTGCAGAACTGAACCACCATGGCTCCATGCTGTGGAATTCTGGGATTTCTAGTTTCTTGTGGCACCAGAGTGCTCAGACAGAGAAGGCTGAATTGCTCACCAAACTACAAAGCCTAGAATGCCATAACAATGCACCATGGCAGCTAAAGTGGTATCAAACTGCATTCATTCTGCAGTGTAGATGCAGCCTACGACTCTGGCGATGAGGATTCGAATCCCCACTGGGCCAAGGAAACCGACCGGGTGGCCTTTGTATGAAAGTCACACACTCTCAGCCCCAGGAAACCCCATAAGAGGCTTGCCTGAGGGTCGCCATAAAGTGGAAGCAGCTTGAAAGCAAACAACCTCTGCATAGAAGAGGCACTAAGAAGCCCTTTTCTGAATTGTGAAGAGGCTTAATGGGATGTTGGCAAGAACAAGTGACGCACATGTGTGTGCAATGCAATCATACCTTGATGTTCATTGTGCACACCTGTGCATCATGCACTTTGTTGGCCCTGCTCTGGAGGAATATAACAGCATCCCTTTACTGAATGTGGATATTATTCAATTGCACAATTCTAATTCCTGCTAAGTCCCCTTTATACAGCCACTACAGAATTGTGTCAGAGGAAAATAAAGATAACCCTACAATTTTCCAGGCAGTGCTTTGGCCCTGAGATTCCTCCTCCTTGTTTTGAGGGATGGAGAAAAGGTTCCAAGGAGTAAAAAAACAACTACTGAATTTTATCCTGGAATGCAAACCTTTTTGGAAAGTGAATGCAAAGTGGAACTGATTTCCTAGTACAACAACTCTTCTGGGCTTTTGAATCTGAGTTTGGCAAAATTCCCTTTTTGGGACCAGAATCCCCAGCCATCATGGGCCTTGCAGTCGAGAACGACTCTTCCCTAAGAATAATGGTTGCCAAAATCTGCCCTGCAGTTACCTGTAAATCACAGGTGGGGATATATATATAGAGATATCTTTTGAGCATATGTGCCAGAGAGCAAAGTTTCTCCGCATGAACGGCTGGCACCTGTAAAAAGCACAACAGGAACGCTCAAGGTCAATGCCGCAAGGCATTGTGTGTCTGTGTGTATCGTTGTATGGTTTATTACCTTCATGTGACTCACTCCTAGCCTTGACGGCGGATATAAAAACATCACAATTGCCATTGGTCCAGAAACTGGCAGAATTTTCCAGTAAAGGTGCCATCGGAAAAGAAATTACCGAACAACAGCCGTCGGTTCCTCACCTTGCGCTCTTGGACATGGCTTTGCTTTGGCACGCTTTGGGCCAATGTTTTCCACGCAGCAACAAACTGGCATTGGGGTTCTGGAACCCGTTTCAGATGCGTGTGAAAATCTGGAACCCGTTTCAGACACTTGTGCAAATTAGTGAGAGTTCACAGGTCACCCAAGCACAACTGTGATAGGAAATTACGCCCAACTGGTACACTTCCATTCCTAAACTGGCGCGATTGTGGCAAGACTCAGGCCAATGCGATCAACTGAGACTCAAATATCGTTTTCAAGGCGATGCTCTCGCTGTGGGATTCCTCCCACCTGCCCGGTCCCGGTCCCTGAGACCTGAAACCCATTTCAGGAGGAGGTTTTAGCTCGCCAAGCGTAACCCAATCCTCTCCCTGGACGGATTCTGGGTGGGTATTTTCGATTGCTCAGCAGCGGCGGACTTGCAAATCCAAGAAGCATCTGTTTACACATACCAGCTGTCCCTGGGGGGACTTTTTACATTCTATACATGGAGAGATCTATATCCAGAGATCTTTCCTGGAAGTTGTTTACCACCACAGAAAGACGGCAAGGGGGGGGGGTCCAATGAGGGGGTCACCCAGTAGCTATTCTCCGACTCTCAACCCCATCATCCCCTACAAGAGATGGAAAGGAAAATAACCCAGAGAGTAGGTAGAACGCAACTGCTGAAGAAAACTGGAAGGGCAACGAAAGAATTGGTTTGAATTACAAAGTGGGAGCCATGCAACCCTCCAGAAGAAGTTGGCTTGCAGCTCCAGCCATTTCCTCCAATTGTGTGACTGTTTCCTTCCTTTGTATCATGAACAAAAAGTCGTATTCTTTTCCCCTCAACCAAAGGACACAATTTACTGCCATTAATCCTTTGGGAGCATGAACTGTGGAGTGGGAAGCTGTCCCCCGAGTTTGCTGGGTCCATCTTCAGCCATGTTCCTCTTCTTCCCATAGTTTCAAAGAGAGCCACCATCACAGTTGCAAACCATCCCAGGGGGGCATCTGCACTGTAGAAATCATGCATTTTGGCACCACTTTGAAATCCTACAGAATTCCTGGACTCTTTCAGACGTGGGAAATTGGAAGTATAATCCAAGGGCAATCCAAACGCAATCCTGGGGTTTCACGTTATTGCGAATTAATTCTTCTCACGCAAATTTGGGCAAAAGGGAAGTCACTCCGAATGTAATCATGGGTTTAACGTTATTGCGAATTTAAGCTTCTCACGCGATTTCGGGCAAGGGGGGGTTATTTTCGGGTAATGGGAAGTGATTCGGAATGCCTTCCGAACGGAGCAGGGGTTCAGGTAAATTTGCTAAACAAGCGAATTTACATGAATCCGCATTGGCTCCATTCGGAATTGGGAGAAATTCCTCCCGTTTGAAAGAGTCCCCTGAGATTTGATTAATGACGCACCAGCCCTTTTGGCAGAGAAAAAGCAAAGGACTTTGCAAAACTACAAAATCCCAGGATGTCCTCGGATGGAGCTACGGCACTTAAAGCGGTGTCAGGCCGCATTATTTCTACAGTGTAGATTCTACTAACCAGAGCTGAGACTGGGATTTGGTGCCTTTGGGGTATTTAGGCCCCAAAAATCCAGAAATGGAGAGAGAGAGAGATGGGGGAAAGGGATATTGTGAAGTTGAAGGCTTCATGGCTGGCATCCATGGTTTTTTGTGGGGTTTTCGGGCTATATGGCTTCTAGAACATGGCCACATAGCCCGAAAAACCCACAAAAAAGGGGGGTATTGCAAGCAAGATTTCCAGGAAGGGTGTTGCAAATGTGGGCTTATGTCGGGAGGGGATGATGGGCCAAGGAGGTGGAAGAAGAAAGACAAGGCTTTGCAATGGGGAAGTTTGGAGTTTTCATGAAACCGACACTCCCCTTTGGGCTTTGGCTCACATATAGGGCGATGCTAAGAAAGGCTGATCTCAGGAAGCCGTCCCTGGTTGGCTGGCAGGGATTTCAGGCGCCCGGGGATTGGAAGAGGCCTCTGTGCATGTGAGCCTCCATGCTCCGGCAGCGTGGCCGCCTGAGTCAGGGAAAAAGGGCAGGACAGGAGGAAATCCAAGAACTGCCTCCCACTTCTTTTGCAAAAGCATGCTCGGCTTTCACACACAGTCCCTGCTTGGGTTGCGAGAAAGGCCTTGGGCGCCACCAGACTCCCTTCTTATGAGATCTCGAACTTTCCAAGCAAGACCCTGACTCATTCTCATAGGCACAAAATCTCAGGGACTTCGAGTCCGAAGGGTCCCCTGCGGGACATTTGATCCAAGCCTTGCACATGAAGGAAAAATATAATAATGCACCCCGGAAGATGTCCATCCAACCACTGTTTAGAATTATATACTTATAATTTGCTGTATCCACGGATTTTGCATCCAGGGATTCAACCCTCCACTAAGAACACATACATATACAGTGGGCCTTTGTTATCCGCTGGGATTTGGTTCCAGGACCCTCCGTGGACAACAAAATCCGTGGACGCTCACGTCCCATTAAATACAATGGCACAACAAAATGGTGTCCCATATATAAAATGGAAAATCAAGGTTTGCTATTTGGAATTTATACTTTCTGGGAATATTTTCAAGCCATGTATGCTCAAATCCGTGGATAAAAAATTTGTGGATAAGGAGGGCCAACTTTATATATGTATGTATATATTTGTTGTTGTGTGCCTCCAAGCATTGGACTAGGACTCTGGAGACCAGAGCTCAAATCCCTGCTTGGCCATGGAAGCCTTGGGTAAGTCACACTCTCTCAGCCTCAGAGGGGTGCAAAGGTAACTCTGGCACACCTTCTTGCGTCTCTCCAAAAACATACCCAATTCCTCATATCCAGGTGAGTCACTGGGGAAGAGATTTGCATGTACCGCATTTCCCGGGAACAACTAGTTCTGGTACAGCTAGAGGTGGTTATTGCAATGAGATGTGCCAAAATGACGACACATCCGGGTGCCGGGTCAATGCATTCCCTAAACTATCCCTCTTCAGCCTTGGCCATATAGATCCACTGGGTGACTTTGGGCAAGTCACACTCTCTCGGTCTCAGGGAATGGCAAGGGCAGCCTGGAAGATTCATTTTTCTCTGGACTTCGGAGTCCAACCCAGGTTTGGCTCAGAGCTCAAAGTAGGGAGCAGCCACTCCGTTCTGGGACTTGCAGACATTGGCATCCCACATTGGGGGTCCCTTTTGAGAACTGATCTCCCTCCCCACTAAGAACCCATTTGAAGGGAATTTCAGACACTGCCTGGGATGTGTAGTTTGGTAAAATATATAGCCCTCTCTGCCAGGGAGCTCTTGATATGTCCCCAAATCATCTCTGATTTATGGCACCCTTAAGGGGAACCTGTCACAGGGTTTTCGTGGCAAGTTTCTTCAAAGTGGTTTAGGCCATCCTCTGAGGCTGAGACTGTGTGACTAGCCCAAGGTCTCACAGTGAGTTTTCCATGGCTTTTAAAAGTTGTTGTTGTTGTTGTGCCTTTGAGCTGATTCCAACTTACGGAGAACTTAAAGTGGTTCGATCACAGGGCAAGATTTGTTCAGAAGATGTTGCCCTTGCCTTCCTTGGAGGCTGAAAGAGTGTTACTTGCCCAAAGTGGGTTTTTCATGCTCCCATAGAGATTCAAACACTGGTCTCTAGACTCATAGTCCACCACTCAAACCACTGCACCAGGCTGTCTCCATGCCACAGCAAAACTACAAATCCTGGGATTTAATAGGATGGACCTGTGGCACCGAAAGCGGTATCAAACCGCATTCATTCTGCAACGCAGATGCAGCCGATGCTGAGGATAAAGGTCTCCGTATCCTCCGGCGCTTTGCACTTTTTGGGAATGAAACAGGCTCAAGAGGCCTGCTTTTTTCCCCTCAATGCAACTTTGGGTTATATTTGGGCCTTTCTCAAGGAAGATCTATGGCTGACACACACACAAACACACCCAAGGGTTTTTCCTGTTGTGGCCACATTTGCTCACAGTGTGTGCCAGCTCAGCCGGATGATGCTCTGGGGAAGTGAGCCCGGATTGGCCGGCCTCAGGGATCATGCAGCGCCCGATTGGCCCGAAGCCTTCTCCCACGAGGAGGCCATGCTCCCGGCGCATGATCCCGCTGCGCTCTCGCATGCTCCCTTGCCCCAGAGAGGCTTGGTGTGGCCTCCGCTTGCAAAGGCCCAGGGAACACTCTGTGCTTTCCGGCGCCTCCTCCGCCTCACAGGCCCAAGAGACAGAGCCTGGAAGAACCAGTTTTTTGGGGAGGTGGCACGAGCCAGGCCTTTGCCTCTCCCCAGCCAGATGGGCTTTGGAGTCCTTGCTGGCACGGCGGCCCAACATTTTGAAACCGAGGCTGGATGGCCTTCGGTCACAGGGAGGGCTTGGATGGAGCCGTCTTCCTGCGTGGCACAGAATGGCGTCGGACTGGCTGACCCCTTGGGGTCCCTTCCAACTCTTTGGTTCCGTGTATTCCTGCCTGGCATAAAGGAGTTCAACTGGAGGGCCCTTAGGGTCCCTTCCAACTCTAGGGACTCTTTCATACGAGGCTAAATTGGAAGTATAATTTAAGGTCAATTCGAATGCAATCATGGGTTTTATGTTATTGCAAATTAACTCTTCACATGCAAATTCGGGCAGGAGGGAAGCCAATTCGAATGCAATCATGGGTTTTACCTTATTGCGAATTAAAGCTTCGCATGCAAATTCGGGCAGGAGGGGGTTAATTTCGGGTAATGGGAAGTAATTCCGAACGGAGCAGGGGCTCATGTAAATTCGCTAAACAAGTGAATTTACATGAATCCGCATTGGCTCCGTTCGGAGTTGGGAGAAATTCCTCCCCGTTTGAAAGAGTCCTAGGATTCTATGAATCTATAATAGGGATAGATGCCAGCCATGGACGCTGGCGAAACGTCAGGAATAAGCTCTTCTAGGAACATTGGCCACAGAGCTCGAAAAACCCACAAAAAACTATGGATGTAGGCCATGAAAGCCTTCATCTTCACATTACAATAGGATTTCCCAATATATTGGCCAACCTTTCAGTCACTGATCGTGTCTTTCTGAATGGCAGGAGAAGGTTGGAATGGATGAGCCTTGGGATCCCTTCCGATCCTAGGATCCTATGTATTCCTGCATGGCAGAAGAGGGATGGATTATATGACCCTTTTAGTAGTCCCTTCCAACTTTAGGATCTTATGTATTCCTGCATGGCACTAGCAGGTTCGACTGGGTGGCCCCTTCCAACTTTGGGAGCTATATTCCCAGATCTGAGATAGTCCAGGATTTGTAATCCCAGTCCTTAGGTGTAACTTGAAGAAGTTAAATCTGGATTGTGAATCCCAGAATCCCCCACCCAGCTGTAGTCCAGAAATATGTTTCCCCCCAAGTTCTGATTATATCTGGCATTTTTCCGACTCATCTCCTCCTCCTCCTCCTTTCATTTTCTCATTCGGGGCTTTTGCTAAGCTGTGACTCAGAGAAAAGCACAGTTTCAGCATTGCCGAATGACACACAAACACGCTCCCAGCGGTGATAAAGAAAGGATGAAATTTGGTGCTAAAAATAAGACAGCCAGCTCATCACCTTCCTTCCTTCCTTCAGCAATTGCTCTCAAGGCAAAGAAATAAATAATCCCTATTTAAAAAGAAATCCCTATAGGAAAATCACAGGAAAATAATATACTGCTAGAAAAGCAGTAGCAATATTGTTGGAATGGGAGACGCAGTAGTCCCCGTACTTAGGAATAAGCTCCTGCTTGTGGTGTCCCATAGATGACCCTAAAGGAAACCTCTCATGGGTCATTCGGGGCAAGATGGTGGACATTGGCTATGAAGCTGAGAGAGTGTGACTTGCCCAAGGTCACCCCATAGGTTTCCATGATGGAGGGGGGACTCGAACCTTCGTCTCCCAGCGTCGTATTACTCCATTATTTGCAATATCCCAGTTGTAGTCCAAAAGTATTGTGAAGCTGGTTTAGTTCTGAGCAAGCAAGACTCACAGCCTATAGAAAAGGCCTGCTCTTGGATTACTAGTAGATTCAAAACTATTAGATTAATAGATAGATAGATAGATAGATAAGGCTTGAATTTTTTGGACTCTCCTTATGGGATATAGAGTGTCAGGACGAAGTCCCATTCTTCCAAATGTACCGTATTGCCATTGCTTCCTACACTCTCTAGCTTTCTCTGCGTATGCGCCGTAATGCTCTCTTGCTAGAAAACTCCAGCTTTCTTGCGGTTTTGTTGACCAAGTTGGAAAAGTGAGAGGGCATCAAGCGATAAGATTAGACTAATGCAAAGGCTAAGCCTCCAGATAACGTTCAAGAGGGCCAGGAGGAGAACAGGTAGCTCATAAAATCTACTACTACTACTACTACTACTATTAGTAGTAGTAGTAGTAGTAGTATGAAACTAAACAATTGCAAATGGTTATCATGACTGTTATATTTAAAGGGGTAATCCATTCAATGCTCTCCTCTGGGTCAGAAAATATCCTGGATTAAAACAAATGCAAACAGTTATGTTTTTATATTTAACGTGGGGATCCATTCAATGCTCTCCTCTGGATCAATTGCACATGGTTTTGCGTCACGGCTTTTATACTGAATGTGGGAATCCATCCAATGCTCTCCTCTGGATCAATTGCAAATGGTTTCGCATCATGGCTTTGATATTGAATGTGGGAATCCATTCAGTGCTCTCCTCTGGATCGTCAAATATCTTGCATTAAAACAATTTCAAATGGTTTTTCATCACAACTTTTCATTTTAATGTGGGAATCCATTCCGTGCTCTGCTCCGGCGCATGGAGAGCAAAGTTCACGAGTGCGGTTGGCGCTGTGGCCTGCTGCAGTCCCAAAATGTTGTCTTTCTTGGAAGCTGTGGCGCAGATCCAGCGCATGGCTCCGTGAGAAAGGCCCACGCCGTGTCCCAAGCCTGCCATTGGTGGGGAGCGCATGCTCAGGCGCGTCCCATTGGCCGCCCAGCCCGGTTCACATGAAGATCCACTCCGAGGGCGCGTGATTCTTTGGGTTGTTGACAAGGATGGGCGTGTGGGCTGCTCCTGGTCTTGAGTTCCAATCCTGGGCAGCCGGCCAGGTCTCCTCTGCCTTTCCTATTTCAGACAAGAAATGTGAGCTTCAGGGCAGGGAGGGGAAGCCGGCAGGAAAAGCAAATATTCAGGGAAACCGTTGCCACTCATGCAAATTTTAAAAGAGGCGAAGAGTCAGAACATCGGACCAGAGGCCGGGGTTCGAATCCCCACTCAGCCATGGAAAACAAAGGGAGAGTCACACTCTCTCAGCCTCAGGAGAGCCATGGCAAATGTTCTCTGAAAAAATTGTGCCAAGGAAACACTGTTAAAAGTTTGCCCGAGGGTTGCCATAGATCAGAAATGACTGGAAGGCGCATATCTATCCATCTATCCTATCCATCCATTGATTATATAACTCTTCTTATCTAATCAGTCTCTCACCTCTTCTGCCTTCTACCTTTAATCTATCTATCTATCTATCTATCTATCCATCCATTTCTCTACAGACCTTCTAAACTGTCTCTCATCTCTTCTGTTATCTATCTATCTATCTATCTATCTATCATCTATCTATCCTATATATCCATCCATCCATTGATTATATACCTCTTCTTATCTAATCAGTCTCTCACCTCTTCTGCCTTCTACCTTTAATCTATCTATCTATCTATCTATCCATCCATTTCTCTACAGACCTTCTAAACTGTCTCTCATCTCTTCTGTTATCTATCTATCTATCTATCTATCTATCATCTATCTATCCTATATATCCATCCATCCATTGATTATATACCTCTTCTTATCTAATCAGTCTCTCACCTCTTCTGCCTTCTACCTTTAATCTATCTATCTATCTATCCATCCATCCATATCTCTACAGACCTTCTAAACTGTCTTTCATCTCTTCTGTCATCTATCTATCTATCTATCTATCTATCCTATATACCCATCCGTCCATTGATTATATACCTCTTCTTATCTAATCAGTCTCTCACTTCTTCTGGCTTCTACCTTTAATCTATCTGTGTATCTATCTATCTATCTATCCATCCTTATCTCTATATACCTCTAATCTGTCTTTCCTGTCTTCTGCTATCTATCTATCTATCTATCTATCCATCCATCCTTATCTCTATAGACCTCTTCTTATCTAATGTGTCTCTCATCAATTCTGCTATCTGTCTATGTATCTATCTATATCCATCTATCCATCTCGATCAGCTCTGCCAGACCCATGAAGGCTGTTCAAGAGAGGAAGAGGGTGTTAAAAAAAACGCTCTGCCCCGGGTGCGAAATGCACTAAGTACGCCACCGGCGCATGCCTTTCTAGCCACAGCCTGTTCCTTGGGCGCCCGTCACGTTTGCAAGCTGGCCAGAACAAGCAGTGTACAAACTGTGCCCGTGTGACCCGATTTGCGTTGGGGCTGGAGGCGGCGGTGTGGTGCCTCGCACCCGTGCACCTGTGAGAGAGCCTCCTCGGCCTAAACCCCGGCCTAAACCCTGGCCTGACTCACTCCGGCTGCGGTGGCCTCCATTCCCAGAAAAACTTGCAGAGTTGCAGTTTTTAAAATAACACGCCTGAGAGGTTTGCATCTCCTCCGTTTAAGTAAACATCCGGTGAGATCATTCGGGTCAGGAATGTTCATTAACACTCATTTTTTCCAAGAAAGAAGACTAAATTGGAGAGAAAGCGAAGAACATCCAAATAAAGTTTTTAAAATGTCAATATTGCATGTGTTTATATGTTGTTATTGTTGTTATGTGCATTCACGTTGTTCCCGACTTATGGCGACCCGAAGGCAAGCCAACCAAGGGGTTTTCTTGGCACGATTTGTTCAGAGGAGGGTTACTATCGCCTTTCCCCGAGGCTGAGAGAGTGTGACTTGCTCAAGGTTACCCAGTGGGCTTCCATCCAGACAATGCTAAGGATTTGCATTCCTGACTTCTTCTAGATCTCCTATTTCTTTTAAATCTCAGCAAGTCCTTGGGGCATCCATCCTGGCCTCTTTAGACAACTTCCCATTTTCATCCTCAGTGGAATAGTTTGCAATTGTGCCTTGAGTCATTGCGTCTTCAAGGAATTCCCATTTATTACGAACTCTCTTCCCAAGTAGGGCTGACTCTTGGAACTCACTGCCTCATGATAGGAACCAGCCGATGGGTGCATCGTTTCCCCAGAAAACAATACGAAAAGCTCATATATGGTAAGCCCTCGCCCTGCAAATGTTATTCGAATCCAAATGACGGCATGCTTTTCGTTCCCTTTGGACGCTAATGCGAATTCCAGAGTTGAGCCAGAGAGTGGAGGAAAACAAGGAGGACGTAGGACGTAGGACGGAGCAGAAAACAAACCAAGAGCGACCCTTTAAACCTAATCTGCAGAAATGTGCACAGCTGTCGACAGCATGGAGAGAAACACCATTGTCTGTTCATGCATCTGCTGGGGTATTAATGCTTAGCTACGCAGCCTGGTTGCAAAGTTGGCAATCGGTCAAGCTGCGCAATGAGCCAAGATGGTGAGGACCTTTACAAAACACTTGCCCCAAATGACCATTCATGCTTTATGGAACGTGGACAAGAGGCCACAGGTTTGCATCTATGTCTGAGCAAAGAGTTCCTAGGAGGAGGGGAAGTGGCCAGAGAGTGTGCCCTTTCCAAGCAAAAGAAGAGGATGGATTGTCTAGCTTTTGCAACCTCTTGCTGCCTTTGAGAGTCCAACCTGTGGAATGACAGCCTTGTTGCCACCTGCTCCTACTATTCTGGCCTGAGTAAATAAAGATATTCTTGTTTTCTTCCTAGCCAGGCCGGTAGGTTCTCCACCCCCTTGTTTTGTTATCTGTCCTCCTTTTTCCTCTCATCCCTCCCTCATGAACCGACTACACTCCGTCATGTGCTTATTTGCGGTGTACTTTTTCCTGACACCGCAAAAGCAGTTTCACAATCCAGGAACGGAACATAATATTTACTCTGTTTGTCTCAGGAAAACAGATGGCCGTCAGGGAGCAGCTGCCTCCTTGGCTTTGGTTTTTCTGCTTTGCACCCTCTGGTCCAGTTTTTGAACTCAGAACCGGGGCAGAGAGCCCTCTGGCCCCAAAGGCAGGGCCCCTAACTGATGGGGGGTTTCCCACTAGAGCACCACTTTTGAAAAGAAAGGAATGAAATGTTTGGGTTGACATTTGGATTTTTCTGAAAGGAAGGAAATGGCTAAGATGGTCCATGTGACGTAATTGGATGAATCCTTGGCCGCAAAGAAACCCTATCAGTAGATTGCAAAGATATGCATCAGGGCACCGGCAAAAGTGCGCCAAAGTGCATCAAGCATATCGGGTTCTGAGGTGCATCTGACACTTCTGACGCACACCGGGATCTTTATGATGCACATCCGACACTTTGGATGCGTATCAACGCTTCAGACGTGTATCTGGCATTTCCGATGTGAATTGGGCCCTTCTGACACGCACCTGGCACTTCTGACATACATCCGGCACATCAGATGCACATCCAGTGCTTCTGATGCGCATTGGGCACGTCTGAAACACACAAGGCACTCGCGATGCACATTGGGCACTTATGGGTGCATTTGGCTTGATGTGCATCAGACACGTCTGCATCTGGCACTTGTGAAACACATCAGGCACTTATGATACACATTGTACACTTTTGCTGTGCCTTTGGCACACCTAATGCACATTCGGCACTTCTGACGCACACTGGGCACAGCCGATGCGCATCGGGCATGCCTGTTGCGCTCCAGCACTTCCGAGCCCATGGAGCAAGCTTGTTTTCTGTGGTCTGGAGACCAAGATACAAGTCAACGGATTCAAATTAGGAGGCAAAAAGAGTCTCTTCCACACGACACACTTGCAGACTTGCGATCCCCTTTTAATGGCCATATGGCTGTAGCCTCCCAAATCTTGGGATTTCCAGCTCTACGAGGTCCTTAGAGGTCTCTCTCGGAGAGCTCCTGTGCCTCTGCAAACTACAGATCTCAGCATGCCCTAGGATGAGACCAGGGCAGTAAAAACAGGATCCGTATAATGAAAGAGAAAAGAAAGAACGGGGGAACCTATGTGAGTCCAGAGGCTGGAAATGTTACTTTGGGGATTGCAAACCCCAGACTCTCAGGGGATAAGGGTTTCTATAACCCGGCGAGCAGTTTTATAAGACCCTCTCTTTCTTTCTCTTTCTCCAAATTATAGATCAAGAGGAGGCCAAGCCCAGATAGCAGGCGCCTGGCCTTGAGCCCAATGAAGGCAAACAGCTGGGAAGACGCCCAGATTGGATTCTAGGAAACGCTGGAACCGAAGGGACGCTTATGTAAGCTTACCCAACAATGGGGCTTTGGGAGAGTCAATTGCACTCGGAGCAGGGCCTATGGGGAGTGTTTTGCACTGCAGAAATAATGCACTTTGATGCCGCTTCAACTGCCATGGCTGCATCCTATCAAATTACAGGATTTGTAGTTTGGTGGGATATTTAGCCTTCTATGATCAGAGAATTCTGCTGCCACCACAAACTGCAAATCCCTGAATTCCACAGGATGGAGCCCTGATATTTAAAGTGGTGTCAAACTGCATTAATTCTGCAGTGCAGATGCAGCCAGTTCTTGGTTATAAAGCTCAATGCCAACTTCGCCTGTAAAAGAAGTAACATCCGAGACAAAACCTGTGACTCTAATACCATCAGTTTTCTTTCTCCTGTATGATTTTCAACCCCTTTGCCCAATGAAGAGGCTGGTACAGCTTTGAAACATTGGCATCATATATTTTGTACAATTCAAAAGCTTGCAATAATATATTTCGTGCCTTCTCGTCGGTCCAAACCCTCACTGCTTTGAGGGTTTTGGATTTGGGGTTGGTTCCCTGCACCTTCCACCTCGAACTCTATTTTCACCTGTTACAGGGTGCCATGCGCAGCTCCCGGATAAGAAACCATTGGTTAGATTAAACGTGAAGGACTGCATTTTGCAAAAAGGGTGCATTGTTCAGCTCACTGGGGCCTTGGAACCGGGACCCTGATTCCTCTTTCCCCAACTCCTGATGCCCAGATGCCACTTTTTCAATGGCCCTAGAGCATCAGTCTTGGGTCCAGATCCCCAGAATACTCCCCTGATGAATGCCATTTGCTGAAGATGTTGTGAGGACAGGATTTTCCTGGTTTTCTAGTCTCCCACCCCCACCTCCAATGCTCTTTCTCTCCCATTGCTAGGAGAAGGAAAGTTGGATCAACCTTCCTCCTGATTAAGATAGAACTAAAACTGAGGCAAGGGTGCCTCCTGCAGCTGGGAATGGGAAACGACCAGATTCTCCCAGTCTTTTTTGTGATGAGGGTAACAACACACACCTGTTGCCTTGTCAGGGAAACCCTTTTGGAGGGAGGTGCAATGAAATGCCAAGGTCAGAAGCATCCATTGTATGGGTTGGGTTTAACTCCTATCCTATATTCTGGATTTAGGCACAGGAAGGAAAGAGAGGGTGTCTATGCGATTCCTCTTCTTCACCGTCTTCTCAGTGGGACCTAAACCCAACTAAAAGTGTAGCGGACTCTGGCAGTGGCTCCTTGCAACCTCTTTCCAAAAACTCCCATGTGGTTCAAGGCATTTTTAAAAACAGAGCCCTGGAGTGTGATCTTGGATGGGAGTCGCTGTGTGTATATGTGTCGGTGTGTTTGTGTATACTTACACAATGGAAGGCCTTACCTGAGTTGGCTTTATTTCATCCCTACCTTAGCATTGCTTTGTCTTCCTTTCCTATCCTTTGCTCCTTCCTTCCTTCCTTCCTTCCTTCCTTCCTTCTGCTTCAGTCTTTCCTTTTATCTCTTCCATCTTTTCTTCTTCCTTCCTTCCTTCTTTCTTCAGCCTTTCCTTTCGTCTCTTCCGTCTTTTCCTCTTAGTTCCTTCCTTCTTTCTCTCTTCTTCAGTCTTCAAAGATCTTCAGGTTTAAAAAAACAGCACAGTTAAAATCATACATAAACAGTACGTTAAAACAGCATTACAATATTAAGCCAAGTTGCATGTTAAAAGAATAAAACACAATTAAAAAGATATATATATATATTTAAAAATGCTTTTAAAACAACACACCGCGACCTCATCTCCTGCTTTGTGTGCTTTTAAAACAACCCACATTTGTGTGTTTATTTCTCTTTCTTTCTTTCCTTGTTCCACCCCTTTGGCCTCCCTCACAATTAAAACTTTCTAGAGACCTTCTCCAAATAAACAGAATAATAAGAAATACATTCTCCTCAAACTCTGGCTTCAGTCTTCATTCATGAGTCCTTTATTGAGATAAAAGCAGGGCATAAACTCGACAAACACTAAGGAAAGCCACCTTTTGGCTGCGTCCACACTGGGGAAATAACCCGGTTTGGAACCGGTTTAAGTGTCTTGGCTCAAGGCTATGGGCTTCTGGGAGTTGGGGTTTGTTGTGGGGTCCGGCCCCACAACAAACCCCAACTCCCAGAAGCCCATAGCCTTGAGCCAAGATACTTAAACCGGTTCCAAACCGGGTTATTTCCCCAGTGTGGACTAGTCCTAATCCTCAGTTTCCCCTCAGAAAATGCTCCCATCGGCCCCAAGGGCTGCCATTATTATTCCTGTGGTAAAAACTCAGGAAAAAAGGCGGGAAGAGACGAGTAAGCCTTAATTAACTGCTTTTACCTCAGGTGGGAAAAAGGCGGCACATGCCAGAGTTTACCTCAGAAAACGACCACTTTTTGCCCAAAGTATGAAGTAAATGATAACAACAATAACAATAATAAATAATAATGGTGACCAAAGCACATCTCTCTCCTAATCCAGGGCCATCCAGTCTGACCCCAATTCTGCGAAGCCTTATTAAAGCTGGCTGCCCCAAAAGGTGGCCATCTTGTCTCTGTTTTGGAAGAAAAGAGCCCCCCACTTTCCAAGGCAAAATGGAGAGGGGTCCCTGCCCTTTGGGGGAAACACTGATTCTGAACTATTCCCACCATGAAGGGCAGGTCACACTCTCTCAGCCTAATAATAATATTACGCACATGGCCTCCCTTTCCCTGCCTCTTTCCCATGGCCCATGTAACAGGGCACCTCTTGAACCCAGGACCCTCGTACATCCTTCCCTCACACTATATTTTTTCTCCTCCAAAATATTCCAAGATGGAGTCACTCTTGCTCGCTGCTCTCTGTGGCCAACATGGCCGCTGTGGCCCTTCTTTCTCCCTGAGGGCATTAAAAGACAACAGGCCTCATGCCGCTTCTCTGTGGCTTCTTAAGGCGGTCGGGGCATATTATGGCAGATTAGGAAAAAATAGCATTTTTATTGTGGAGTCGAAGGTTTTCATGGCCGGCATCCATAGTTTTTTGTGGAGCTTTCGGGCTTCTCTTCTAGAACATGGCCTCAAATCTCCACAAAAAAACTAAGCATTTTTATTCTTTTAACAGCCAACAAAAAGCACAAAAGAGACACAAAAACCGGTTACATGTCGTTCTTGTGTGTCTCCACTATGGCAACCCTAAGGCGAACCTATTATCATAATAATAATAATAAATTTTATTTGTATTTCCCACCTCTCCCTACGGATCGAGGCGGGATTCCAACAAAATTCAAACAAAAATACAATTAATATCATAAAATTACAGTATAAATCAAAATTAGAAGTTAAAATCGTGTGGTTTTCTTCACAACTTTCTTCAGAGGGGGTTTGCCGTATCCGTCTTCTGAGGCTGAGAGAGTGTGACTTCGGTTTTTTGTGCTTTAAAAGGGGAATCAAAACTCTGGTCCAATGCTGAAACCACTACACCACACTATGCCATATGTGGTCATTCCTTTCACTTTTCCGTTTATCTTCATTTCAATAACGACTCAATAAAAATTATAATAAATTTGTTTTTATCTTTGTGGTTATTTCCTTTTCCAGCTGGCTGCTTTTCTCTGGACGCTCAAACGTTTGTTGGTTCAAACGGGCTTTTTGTGACGCAGCGGCCCTCTTTGGCTCGCAAAGACCTTGCCAAACTATAAATCCCAGGATTCCATGGGATACAGCTGGAGCACTTAAAAGTGCTGTGAATGCACACACACACACACACGTTGCATGTAGTACCATTCACTCTGGTACAAAGCGTGGCTGTATTCTGTTTTAAACCGTGTTTTAATTTTCTGTAGGTATCTGGAACGGTTAAGCACTTAGGAATGGAAAAGAAGAGAGAGAAACAGATATATGAAGTGGAAAGTGTGGAGCAATTATTTGGTCCCCATTGGGAAGCTTCCAAAAGCTTCTAAAAGCTTTAGAAGCTTCTAAAGCGGGAAGGAAAATTATTCGACTTTTCCAAGGGATGGTTTGCTGTGGGGCCTTTGCGGCTTCAGTGATAAAAGAGCAACATGGCCGATTCCAACAACTGTTTGGAGACGCTCCATTCGGTGTGAGATCCGTAGCCATTCCAGTCAAAGGCCGCATAGTCCCCACATTGGCGCGGGTTGCCTTCTGGGAAGTAGCCTCCTCCGCCTACACAGATCTGGAGGAGAAGAGGGAGAAAATCAGGGGGAAATATAGGTTTGGGGAATGGCATCCAGAGAGAAGACAGGGGACTCTTTCAGACGTGGGAAATTGGAAGTATAATCCAAGGGCAATCCAAACGCAATCCTGGGGTTTCACGTTATTGCGAATTAATTCTTCTCACACAAATTGGGTCAAAAGGGAAGTCACTCCGAATGCAATCATGGGTTTAACGTTATTGCGAATTTAAGCTTCTCACGCGATTTCGGGCAAGGGGGGGTTATTTTCGGGTAATGGGAAGTAATTCCGAATGCCTTCCGAACGGAGCAGGGTTCAGGTAAATTCGCTAAACAAGCGAATTTACATGAATCCGCATTGGCTCCATTCGGAATTGGGAGAAATTCCTCCCGTTTGAAAGAGTCTTCTGGAAGTTGAGAGTTTGCAATGTGGGACCTAGAAAGGAAAGTGGGAAATGTTGAAGTTTGCAATGAAGCATCAAGGAAAAGACCAGAAAAAGCTCAGGTTTGGCATGAAGGATATAGAAAGAAAATTGGGAAACTGAGGTTTGCAATGAGGGGCCTAGGAAGAAAACAGGGAAAGTTTGAGGTTTGCAGAAGGAAAGAGGGAAATTTTGAGGTTTGCAATGCAAGACCTAGAAAGGAAAGAAGGGAAACTAGAAAGAAAGGAGGAACATTTTGAGGGTTACAACGAGGAACCTAGAAAATATAACAAAGAATCTGAGGTTTGGAATAAGGTGCCTAGAAAGGAAACAGGGACATTTGGAGGTTTGCAATGAGGCATCAATAAAGAGACCAGAGAAAGCTGAGGTTTGACATGAGGGATCTAGAAAGAAAATGGGAAATGGAGGCTTGCAGTGAGGAATCTTTGAAGAAAACCTGGATGGCAAGGGATTTGGAATGTGAGATCGAGAAATAAATGGTTGAAATGGAAGCTTGGCCTTTTGGATCCTGGACAAGCAAATGGGAGAGTTTGGATTTTGGGGCCGAGAAAGGAGATGGGGATGGCTGGGATTTGGAGTGAGGACTCTAGAAATAAATCACGTAGGGTCTAAAAAGGAAAATGGGAGAGATTGGGGCACAGAGTTTGGGTACGAGAAAGAAAATGAGGGAAAGCTGGGGTTTGGGGTGCAGGATCCTAGAAAGGAAACCCTGGATGGTTAGGGTCTGGACTGTGGGATCTAGAGAAGACAAAAATGGCCCATGGGAAAAACTACTCACATGTTCATTGTCGCATCCGGTGACTTGGACTCCGGCGCACAGAGCCAGGGCGGCTTTCTCCTTATTAAACACCCGGAACTGAATGAAGCCAGGTTCGAGGTGAGCTAGGAAAACCATATATATATATATATATATATTCATTACAATATTGATATGAATTGTGTTATGAATGTCCGGAAAGTGGTGCATAATTTCCAAGAAGGAACAGAGGGCAGGCGTTTGTCACCGGAGAGTGTCCAAACCCCTTTAAGCCGTTCCAAAAACATCTCCTTAAAATATACAAACCCATGAGCCCAGAGCTTTCTCTACACATTTTTTCTGCCATCGTTGTCTGTCGTAGATGGGGGAGAAGAGGCGAAATTTTAGGGTTTAAATTCTGCTGCCACATGTATGGTTTTCAAAATTCTCTTGTGAAACATGACCATTTCAATTTGAACCCCAAAGACGAGAATTCCAGTTCTCATGTAAAATGCGGCCTCATGTCCTCATGGAGATTTCGGTGCCAAATGTGGGGATTTCCAGTCTCATGTCAAGGTTGGAAATTTCAATTCTGGTGTCAGAGGATTTCATTTCGAAGGTAAAGTTTGTAGGTTTAAATCCCTCCTTCTGTCTTGAAAGAAAGTCATAACTCACCGACTCTTTGCATGGCTGCATTTGCTTTGCAGAAACAATCCAGTTTGACACCACTCTAACTACCATGGCTCCATCCTGCACAATCCTGGGATTTGTAGTTTCTTGTGGCACCAGAGCTCTCTGACAGAGAAGGCAACATGTCTCACAAAACTATAAAGCCCAGGATTCTCTAGCATGGAGCTTTGGCAGTTTATAGCAGTGTCAAGCTGGATTATTATTTCTGCAGTGCAGATGCAGTTCAAAACTTTGGTATATACTTGTATTTTCCAGCAAAGCCCTATAAGCCACCGAGATAATTTTTCCAGGCATACAGAAGAACATGGCACTTGAAGAAAGGAAAATTATACCTTGAGAATTCGGGGCGTAGTGGGCAGACGTCTGCTGGGCACTGCCAGCGTCGTAGATGACCGGCACGGCCGGACCGTTGTCATCTGGGCAGCTGCCAATCCCAAACTTGACCGGGTAGTTCTGGAAAGGAAGAAAGAAGAAGAAAAGGAAGAGAGAGGTGTCTTTAGCTTCATACACAAGGTTTGTTGACCTTCTTGTGTGCCTTCCAAGTCGTTCCCAACTCCTGGTGACCCTCTCCCAGGGTCTTCTGGGGCTGAGAGAGTGTGACTACTGCAAGGTCTTGGTTTCATGGCCGAGTGGGGAATCGAACCCTGGCCTCCAGAGTCATGGTCCAGTGCTCAAACCACTACACCACACTGGCTCCTCATGCGTCTGAGTCGTGCTCAAAACGGAGGACATTTGGGGATTCCTCTTGGATGGAAAGCTGAAGCGGAGGACATGGACTAGAAAAGGAGGATGACCCAGAAGAGCCCTTCTGCATCAAACCTCCTGAAACCTCCCTTGAAGAAACCCAGAGCCATGTTCACCTGGTAAAGCCGGAGAAGGTTGCCACCTTCCGCGGCCAGGAACCCCGTTTCGGTGTGATATCTCAAGAAAGCGGCGCTCGCCCATTCCTTTATCGGGGTGTTGTTGGGCACGTGCCAGATCGCCAGATCCCGGGCTTCGAGATCATAATAGCCGGGGTTCTGGAAAGCAAAAGACAGTCGGGAAATAAAGCATGCAAGGTTGCGACTAGGAGGGTGCATCTGCAATCTAGGAACAATGCAGATAATGCAAGATGTCCTCCATCCCATGGAATGGAGGGATTTGTGGTGTTAACAAGGCCTTCCCTGCCCAAGAGTGTTACATACTACAAATCGTAGGATTTCTGCAGCATGGTGTCAAGCTTCACTATTTCTACAGTGTAAATAAATGTCTCACAAAACTGCAGATCCCAGGACTGCTGCAGGATGGCACCACAACAGTTAAAATGATGCCAAACTGTATTATTTTTAAAGTGTAGATGCAGCCATATTAGTCTTGTTGAGGTCGGCGGGACGACTTTTGCATAGGTTTACATTTGAGAAGGCCAGAAACCAGACACGAAGGGTGGAAATAATGCAGTTTGAGGGCTGTGGTTCCATATTATGGAATCCAAGGATTTGCAGTTTGACAAGGCCTTCTCTGCAGGACGCAGCCACAGCAAATGCTGCCGTACTGCTTTATTTACGCAGCGTATCTACACCGAAAAACCCTGGTTTAGCGTTGCATCTCTGTCCAATCTAGGTCTGTTCAGGAAAATCCAGAAAGCAAAGCCTCACCTTGTAGTCATCGCTCGCGGCCGCCATTGCCGAGCCAAAAGTGACGTTGTTGGACCAGTTGCCGTCTCCGCCGGGGTACCTTTTGTCGCTTCCTTGCTGGCTGGACCAGCGGTCTCCTTCACTGCATTTCCCATAGATGTTGTTCTCGTGGATGCTGGCCACGAGAGTCCAGCCGCCTCCGTCGGTGGTCATGTCGCAGAAGGTTTGGTAGACCTCGCCTTCTTCCGTGGCCAAGTAGTACAAGCCGTCTTTGGAAAGAAACCCAGAATAAATACTGTATACCGTCTCACGGCATCCAGAGTCATGGGTTATTGGTTTATAAAATTTGGACTGAGATTCCCAAATCCCACTTGACAACTTTGCAAATCGGTAACCACATTGTTGAAATGCAATGGTAACCCTAATAACATTCAAAACATTTTGTAAGTTTGCAAATGTGTAGCATCTCGAACAAAAGGATTGCAGACCCCACATTGCTGTGAGGCTGCGAGACTGGGAAAAGGATGTTTAGACGCGGCCATTGCATTTGGAAAGGCACTTTTGGAAATGGTTCTTCTTCTGTCCGACCCACCTGGGGCTCCTTCCAAGGAGGTTTTAATTTCCTTGCAGCTCCGGGGCAGAGTTTGGGGGAAAGTGGGGGGCAGGCCTGGATCGCTTTGGAGGCAGTCCCCCTCTTTCCATCTCACCATTAAGTCCAGGATATCCCGCTTCAGGAAAGTGATGCAGTTGGACGTATCTGCGAGGAACAGATTTATCATAACAGACATCTACAAGAACAACAACAATAATAACATCCCATTTATTCCTTGAAGAACAGACTTGCCACAGGCTGCCATTTAACTTTATCTTTATTATGAATTATGTATTTATCCATTTGAACGCAAGTGATCTAATCCGCCACCCAGACCATAAACATTGAGAAAGAAAAGCAGAAAGAGAAAAAGAAGACAGGGGAGGAAAGAGACAAGTCATTTTTAAAAAATACATGTACGGATATAACTGAAATTAATATATTATATTAAAATGCTAAAGCACCAAACACTAGGTGACTAAGGCTGAATGTGCACTGCAGAGTCAATGCAGTTTGACACCACTTTAACTGCCATGGCTCCAGGCTAAGGAACCATCCTGGGATTTGTAGTTTTGGGAGATGTTGAATGTTAGAATGTGCCTTGCCCATGGGTTTCCATGGCCAAGTGCGGATTCGAACCTTGGTCAGATTGCAGTCAAGAAATTGGTAAAAAGACTTGGACTTGGAAGGGCAGCTATGAAGGGACAAGGCAAGATTCTGAAATGAAAAGATATATCATTGAACTCCAAAGTTTGGATGGTCCATGCCTTTCCATTTCCCATTCCTATGAGATAGTGAAGAAAGCAGATCGGAAGAAAAATAAGCGTATTGGAAATGTGGTGCTGGAGAAGAGTTTGGCTGATACAGTGGGATGGTAAAAAGACCAATTTTGTGGAGCAAAGCAAGCCAGAACTCTCCCTAGAAGCCAAGATGCTTAAACTGGGGTGATCATATTTTGGACATATCATGAGAAGACAGGACTCCATAGAAAATTAAATCATGCTCAGAAAAGTGGAAGGCAGAAAGAAAAGGGAACTCGATCAAGCCACAGCCCTGACTTTGCAAGACCTGAGTTGGGCTTTTGAGGAAAGAGGGATTTAGAGGTCTCTCATTCATGGGGTCACCAGAAGTCAGAGTCCACTTGACAGCAACTAACCTAAGGTCCAGAGTCCTCATCCAACACTCAAACTGCTACTTCATTCTTACATCCTCTAAAAAATAACATCTGCACTTACCACACTGTTGGCCTTTGGGGAAGAGAAAGGCGCACAGCAGGAAGACTACAAATTTCATCGTCTTTTTGAGCTGCAAGATCAAGGCGCTCTTCTATCAGCCTTCACTCAAGCCCTCCAGCAAAAAAGCCAAGATGCCAGCTCACTCTCTGGATGCAAATTTGGGGAGAGAAAGAAATGTTGTCAAAGGACTTGGGAAGGATAGCAATGTTATTGCATCCTCCAAGGCTTGTTGCTAGAAAACAGGCCTTCCGTGCCTTCATTGCCAAAGGTGGGTACCCAGAGGGCACAACTATTGCAAGTCAGTACCTCTTTAGTTTCTCTCCTTTGGCACACCAGGATTTGAGCTTTTGGGAAGCACTTTGGTGCCTTTGCCACGAACCATGGCAAGTTGACCAAACCATTGACAATTGCCCGAACCATTGCAACCATTGCAAAAAAGTGGTGATTCCCAAACTTTGGCCTTCAACTACCAACCAAAGTGTGAGACTTCTTGGAGCTGAAGTCCAAAACATCTGGAGGACCAAGTTTGGGAATCGCCTACAGCTTCATGTAAGAGAATTCTTACTCCCTCATTTGGTCTCACTTCTTACTATGCTTATGCTTCTTTGGCACCAAGCAAAGAGGGGAACCCATGCCAGGCTCCATGCCCTCCGTGCATTTGGGGCGACCAAGGACTAGGCAACCCTAGGCTGCCCCTTCAAACTTTATTCTTCATCCACGGTTTCAGAAAAAAGAAGAGAGAATTAATTTGCAGCTCACCTTGTCTCTGCTTTTCCTCTCGTGGCCCAAAAGTGGGATGTAAGGCCCGCTCTCCGTCGTGGGTTCGAGCCCTGCTTTGTCTCCATTAATGGCTAAACCGACCTTGGAGCAAGGGAGCGCGCCGACGGAAGCGGAGAGCAAAAGTGTGGTGCAAGTGAGCTGGCAAAGGGTCAGAGGTTGTTGACACACGCGGGCAATGAAAGACAAGGCTTCCCGTCATAGAAAGATTACCCAAAGCCAGTGGGAAATCTCTCTCGGGATATTTGGCCTCCAAAGCACTATTGCCACGCTGCTGCAAATTACTTACTTTTAGTGACAGCTTTGGAGACAGTAGTGAGTTCAAGTAAGAAAGAGAGATTCCACCGAGGAAGAACTTTTATTATTGGAAGAGCTGTCTGAGAGTGGAAGAGAACGCCTCAGTGGGCAGTTTTACGATCCTTTCTTTATATTTATGGACTCTCCATCTTTTTAAACATCTCTCAGGATTGTGCGTTCCTGCGTTGCAAAACGGGGCTGGAGTGGATGGCCTTTGGGTGCTCCTTCCAGTGTTATGATTCTAGGATGCAGAGAGTTTTACGCCATTTTAGATCGCTCGATGATCTCTTTGTTCATCACGATCGTACTGTGTATACATGGATTGTATTGTATTCTATCTTTGCGCTGGCTGTAGGCCGTAATAAATGATGGATTGATCCTAGGATGCATGGCAGAATTAATGCATTTTGACACTGCTTTGACGGCCGTCGCTCTGTGCTATGGGAACTTAGGATGTGTAGTTCGCCGTCACCCCAAAGCTCTCTGAGAGGGAAGGCGAAATAGGTCAGCAAAGGACAAAGGACAAAATCCCAGGATTCTCCGCCGTGGAGTCAAAGCGGTGTCAAACGGCATTAATTCTGCAATGCAAGCAGAACCCAGGCCAGCAGAAAAGACAAGGAAATTCATCATGGGGTTAAGGATAATAAAATCCCTTATGCAAGCGTGGAGCCAGGGCAGTTAAGGCGGCGTCAAAGGGTATTAACTCTGCAGTGCGGATGCCACCCAGGCCAGCGGGAAAGGCAAGGAAATTCACGGTGGGGAGGGATAACAATTCCACGTGCGAGCTTTTGCAAGACACAGGTCCCTCTGTCGAAACCCTATGGGTCGGGAAAGGAGGAGTGGTGGAAAGCAGAGAGCCGGAAGGATGGCTTTGCTTCTCTCCATCTCAGTCTCTCTTCCTTTTTGCAGATGATGAGTGGAATGGAAAATCCAGACACTCCTCCTGATGCCTGATAGGTCCCTGGGCCTGAGATGTTCTTCCACCCTCCGGATGCAATTGGCTGGCCCTTGCTAAGGTCAGGATGGGCAGAGAGAGGTAGTGCTGCGCCTTGGTGCAACCTGGGCCAGTCTGGATGCTGTCAAATGGATGGCAGGTGGACCGGGCCAGAGGAAAACCCCTCCGGCATCTTTACCTGGTCCTCTTCCGAAAGCCTCCTGCATCCCTCCAGGACAGGTGAGCTTCCCTTGAGAAGGTGTCTTTTGGAGCGATGTGTTTTGATCGATGTGGCTTGTCTGGCCTCGATCCATGGGGAGAGGTGGGTAAGGAATAAATAATATCATCATCATCAGTCATCGTTGTCATCCTGGGATTTGTAGTTTGTGGCATCTGACGGCAAAGACTTGACAGCTGCATGTTGTTCGTTTGTTAATTTCATTACAAATTTCATTCAACCTTTATTAGGCAAACAGTTTATTCATGGTTGTTGTCTCCTTCCACAATCCATACGGAGAGGTGAATAAGATGATGATCATGATAATAATAATAATAATAATAATAATAATAGACAGATCTTGTAGTACCTTGAAGAGTATCTGAAAGAGGTTGGCAGCATGAGCTTTCCTAGACTTCAGTCTACTTCCTCAGATGCATTTGGAAATAATAATAATAATAATAATAATAGATGTAGAGCGATCTTGTAGCACCTTTAAGACTATCTGAAAGAAATTGGCAGCATGAGCTTTCACAGGCTTAAATCTACTTCCTCAGATGCATATAATTCTTCCTCAGATGCTAATTATTATTATTATATAGCTTCCTCAGATGCTCATCATCATCATCATCATCCCAAGCTGCAAATCCCAGGATTCCATAGCATGGAGCCATGGCAGTGTCAAACTGCATTATTTCTGCAGTGCAGATGCACCCTTAGGAAAAATCCTTCCAACAAGCACAGTAACAGCAACCTTGTAAGGCAGGCTGGTATTTCTCCAAAGGCACAACGCCGTCCCCAAAAAGACACACGCTTCTCTTCTTGAAGGCCACCCACACCAGATAGTTAAAAATACATATATCAAATTTATGGAGAGGAGCCTTGGGGCCTGGCTTTGTCCCTCTCCGGGGACTTTGGGCATGTTCTCCGGGTGATTCACGGCTAAAAAAAGAAAGGAACGAACCCACCCAGAGACGGACAGATGCAAACCCAATCTGCATATAATGCCCAGGAGTCCTTTGTCGAAGGTGGGCTTCGTGGGCAATTCGTTTTCTGGCTTGGCGCTTTTAAGTCCCAAGGGATTTGCAGTGGATCGAGGGGCACATTTGTTGTTTGCACCCAGACGGCAAACCTTGGAAGAGAAATGCAACCTGAGCTAAACAATTTCTTTTCTCCCTTCCAGGCCTAACAATACGTCTTGCTTTGTTGGAAACCCAGGAGTGAAATCAGAGGCTTTCTCAAGAGGAAACGTTCCCCCGGAAAGGATCTCTTTGGCTTGAGATCATTGGATCATGGATCGGCTCAAAGTCCCACGCACCAAAGAACTGGAATTTGGGGGTGTCTTAGGTGAGCCGTTGTTTTGGGAATATTCCCATCCAGAATATCTGAAGGTTTGAGGCTTGAGCACTTTGGAGACCAGGATTCAAACCCTGGATCAACCGTGAAACCCAGCCAGGGCAAGTCACACTCATGACTTTCATGCCCGAGCCGGGAATCGAACCCTGGTCTCCAGAATCATAGTCCAACACTTGAACTGTATACTGATATACTAACAATATACAAATCCCAGAATCCTATGGCATGCAGTCCTGGATGTCAAAGTGGCACCGAACTGCATTATTTCTGCAAGGTGGATGTAGCCTGGATTCAAAACAGTTTACACAAAAAGTACCTTTAACAGTACTGTATTCCAAGATGGAGAGATATCCGACCGGTGAAGCTTTTGCTGCACTGCATTGTTGCTTCATCAGGGAAAAGGGGAGATGATAGTAGCTGCTCCTGTTGAATTTCTGCCTGCTTCCCCATTAAAGCTGCATTTCCCCCAAGACCTTGTAGGACCTTTGCATTCTCTCCTTGGATTGAAATAGCGCAGAAGGGGAAGATCAGGGATGGAGGATGCCCGCTTGACCGCGTCCGGTTCCTTGCCCTGCTGTCTTCTCACCTGGATCCTTCCCTCCACAGGGGCTGCCGCCTTGACCTTTCTCATGCCGGCCACCGTCTTCTACCTGCTGCTGGTTTGCAGGATGGAGGAGGCCAGTCTTTTGAGCCTCCCCTGGCCTTTGCCCACCCTCCGTTCCTTATGGAGCCCCCAGGATTTCGCCTTGGTTTTGGCCTGGGTCGCGTTGCAAGCCTTGCTCTATATGCTGCCCATGGGGAAGGTAAGACTCGCTCTCAGCCATGCCCTTGCCTTGGCACCTGCAGGCTGGCCTCAGTTTCCCCCCTGTGTACAATGGGTGCAAAAGGTGGCCGGTTCTTTCACTGCGGAGCCCATCCTTCAGAGCCCTGGGTCAAATGCAGAATTGTGCTGCATGGGATGATGGGTGATGGCTGTGCTCCCAGCGGAGGTATAAACTGGTCAAACTGGTTTGCTGATGCAGATCAACCGCAATCCAGCTTCCTGCCATTTTGGGGGACTTGCAATATTATATTTGCAATATTTGAGATTTGGAGTCGGTGTAGTGGAGTCGCCTTCCTTGGAGGTCTTTAAGCAGAGGCTGGATAGCCATCTGTCGGGGATGCTTTGATGGAGAGTTCCTGCATGGCAGAAGGGGGTTGGACTGGATGGCTCTTGTGGTCTCTTCCAACTCTATGATTCTATGATACGTTTGGCCTTCTCTGCAGAGAGCTCTGGTGCTACAGTACACTGCAAATCCCAGGATCCCATAGCATGGCGCCATGGCAGTTAAAGCATGATTTCTGCAGTGCAAATCAGACTATTGTCTCTCCATAAAGTCTCCTTAGCCCAGCCAGGGGATCAAACTCAGCTCTTCCTTTATCTTGAATTTTGTTCTTTTTCCCCCCCCCCCAACAGGTGACGGAAGGGACGGCCCTTCGGGACAAAACGCGGCTCCAGTATCGTATAAATGGTTCGTAAACCAGTGGTTCGGACTAAGCCAGCAAAGGCTGGACCTGTTTTGGGGGTTTCTAAAACGGACAAAATGGTGTGCAAAGTTAGAGAAGACCGTTGGGGACTTAACATCTTTATAAGTCGACTTAACGTCCCCAGGATTTAAAACTGGCCATTCTGTAATGTCCAGTAGAGAGAGGCTGCTCTTACCTTACTATGTTGGGGAGTCGGCAAAATGACCGAAGCACATTGGGGCCGAGGCACATGCGCACAATGCACCCTGAAGTGCCGATATACATTAATACAGCCCAGTCCATATCTGGACACTCTTACCAGTCTGCAGTTAACTAATAAGGAGACTTTGCTATCCTAAGTTTACTATGGGCACCGAGTAGCCACAGCCATGTGCTCCCAGCTAAAAAAATAAAGTGGGCGCATCTCTTTCCTCCGTCCTCCAAGATGCTTTTATCCCCTTCTGTGGTCCAGGGTCCCACGCCATGACGGTCACGGCACTGGTCATCGGAGCCGGCTTAGCGGCGGGTTTGCGTCTCAGTTACATCTACGACCACCTTTTGCAACTGGCCGCCTCCGCCACGTTGGTGGCCTTCGGTCTGAGCATCGTCCTCTACGTCAAGGCCTTGCTCGCACCTGAGACGGCGCTGGCTCCGAGTGGGAATTCAGGTGAGTTGTGCATCACCGGAGGAAGATTCTGCACGGCTGGCAAGAAATCCCGCAAGCAATGGAGGCCTTGTGGGGTCTGTTTGGATTGGAGTGCATAGCGGTGGGCAACCGTTTAGGGCAGTGGTTCCCAAATGTTCTGGGCATCAGCTTCCAGAAACCCCAGCCAGCCTAGACCATTGTGAGGGATTCTGGGAGGTGAAGTCCAACACATCGGGAGGACCAAAGTTTGGGAACCACTGGTTTAAGGGGAATTACACTGGCCCACTTTGGGGGGAAAACACACAGACACTGCTATGCCCCCAATATTTGCATCTACACCGCAGAACGAATGCAGTTTGACCCCACTTTATTTTCAGTCTTTCTTCCCTGCAGGGAACCCCATTTACGATTTCTTTATGGGCCACGAATTGAACCCGCGCCTCGGGGCCTTTGACCTGAAGTTCTTCTGTGAGCTGCGTCCGGGTCTCCTGGGATGGGTAGGCGCCCTTCCTTTCCCCATAATGGTGGCAATGGGATTACTGGGAAGAGGTTGGCTTATACTGGGAGACTTATGTCTCAGTCGCAGGATGGGCAACTCCACTGTTTTGTGGATTTCGGACGCTGTTGTACTTTGCTGTATGGCCAACGCTATATCTCTTCTTTCTATGTTACTTCTGCCTCGGGTACCAAATTTTCTGACCTCCGCTTTCTTACCTGAGATCTACCTGTGCTCAGGTGTCTCTCTCTGTCTTTCAGGCCCTGATCAACATGGCCATGTTGGTGAAGGAGACCGAACTGAGGGGCAATCCCTCCTTGGCCATGGTCCTGGTGAACGGTTTCCAGCTCCTCTACGTGGTGGACGCTTTCTGGCATGAGGTGGGTCCAACCCAGCCACGGACAGCCGGCAGACTGTTGGGGCAGCTGCTTTCCTTTGCGGCCATGAGGACTAGACCCTGCCTTTGGGTTTTTAAAAAGGCACAGCAAGCACTGGAGATGTTCAGGCCGCTCAAGGTCTGACAGCAACACTCCAGAGTTTCTGCACACCGGTCGCAAATGCACCAACGCAACACAGCTGAGCAAGAGACAATGGATTGTTGTTGTCCACCTCTTCCTCCACTTCTTCATCCTTTCCCTTCCCCTGTTTTTCTTCCTCTTCCTCCTCTTTTCCTTCTTTTATTCCTCTTATGGTACCTCCTCCTGCCCTTTTCTTCTTCCTTCTCCTGCTCTTCCTCCTCCTCCTGCTGTACCTGTTTTTCCTTTTCCATCTCTTCTTTTCCTTCCTTCTTTCTTCCTTCTCTTCTTCCTCATCCTTCCTTTTTTATATCTCAGGTTTACCCAGAACCAGAGAGCAAGGCACCTTACAATACAGATAAGAATTTAGCCCCCAAAAGTGGTCTCTTCTTAAAAATGTTTTTTGGTCTTAACTAGAAAAAACAGTTGATTCGAACCCTGGTCATAGTCCGACGCTCAAAACACTATGCCATGCAGGCTCCCTGGTGTTGAATTGTAACCCCTGAATAGTTTTGGGTACTTTGGAGAGCTCCTTTTAAAAACCTTAACCCCAGAGCCAGTCCTTGCGTGGAAGCCATGGAGCTGGCAGGTCAACCTCAACCAAGACAGCTTTGTGTTTCTTTCCGAAGGAGGCCATCTTGACCACGATGGACATCGTCCACGACGGTTTCGGTTTCATGCTGGCTTTCGGAGACTTGACTTGGGTGCCGTTTCTGTACAGCCTCCAGAGCTGCTTCTTGGTGACCCATCCGCAAAAGCTGAGCCTGCCCATGGCTGGAGGGATCGTCCTGCTCAACGGTAAGAAAGGCCACCTCTGGGCATGTACAGAGGGCTTGCCCAGGGGCCTCCGACAACTCTCCAAAAAGTTGGGACCCAGCGCTTCCTATTCAACTCGAACTTCATGGTTCCAGAGAACTGGGACTCCCAACTTTGCAGAGTTGGTAAGAAAGCCTGAACTAGAAACCTTATGAAAAGACACCCCAAACTCAGGATTTCTGCTCTAGGAAAGATATGCAGCTCTCCTTCCAGAGTCTGGAGGCCACGGCTTTGCGTTTGGACCTCCTGACAGCTGTCAATCACCATGATCTCTTAATATACTAGCAATATACTAAAGTGTCCTCTCACCTTACTCCTCTTCCCACCCTGCAGGCCTGGGTTATTCCATCTTCCGCGGGGCCAATTCCCAGAAGAATACTTTCCGCCGCAATCCCGCTGACCCCCGAGTGGCAGGTTTGTCATTCTTATGGCTTTTCCCCCTTGCGGTAAAGCCAAATGTGCAAAGTAGAAGGGTTTGGCAGCTAGTTTTAACAGGAAAGGGAGAACTACAGATCTCTGCCCTAGGAGAAACTCAATGACAGCAATGTCCTCCTTTCCTTCCAGGACTGAGAACCATCCCGACGGCTACAGGACGGCGTTTGCTGGTCTCCGGCTGGTGGGGCTTCGTGCGGCATCCCAACTACTTAGGAGACCTTATCATGGCCTTTGCGTGGTCCTTACCTTGCGGTAAGTGGGAGCCACGTTTTGGGTTTTCAGGCACCTTATACATTGGGCTACAGCTACAGATGGCCCTCGGTTCCCTATAGGCGCCATCAGATCCTGTACGATCTTGGAAGCTCAGCAAGGGTCAGTCCTGGATAGCTCTTGTATGAGGGGCCTTGGTTCTGTTTGAGAGGAAGCAACTGGCAAAACCACCTTCCTTGCCTAAGAAAACCCTATAAAATTCATGGGGTTGCCGTAAGTCAACAGACGGCTTGAAGGCACGTAAGGGACCAGATTCCCATTTGATCTGGGAAGCTAAGCAGGGCCAGGCCTAGTTAACACTTGGATGGGAGATTGGTAATGGGTGCTGGAGGCTCTGTTTCCGAAGAAGGGACAAGCAAAACCACCTCTAGGGATTCCTTGGTTAAGAAAACCCCAAGAAATCCCTGGGGTCACCATAAATCTGACACATGTATGTGTGTTTATATATATATATATATATATATATATAATATATATATAGTGTATATATATATATAGTATATATATATATAGTGTATATATATATATATATATATAGTATATATATATATATGGTATATATACAAGCATACCCCAAAGATGCCCAATCCCATCTGATTGTGGAAGCTAAGCTGGGCCAGCCCTGGGTGGTACTTGGGTGGGAGACTAGTTCTGGTGCTATAGGCAATATTTCAGAGGAAAGAACTTACAAAACCACCTCTCTTTGAGCCTTCCTTGTCTTAAGAAAACCCTACAAGATTGATGGGGCCGCCATACATCGACAAGCAAGCACACAACAAACACAATTCAGGAACGGTCTCCAAATCTTTGCAACCGCCCTTTCCTGATCCAGAAGCGCCTACTCCCGGCTTTAGTTCAACTGAGGCTTGGGATTAGGGCCTTCCCTCCCTCCTTTCCCCCTAAACTAAATCCTCTCTGCCCCTCGTATTTTGCAATCTGGACTGAAGCACCCTAAACCTAACCTTCCTTTTGGATCCCCTCCAGGCCTGACCCACATCCTGCCTTATTTCTACGTCCTCTACTTCACTTTGCTCCTCATCCACCGGGAAGCCAGGGACGAGCACCAATGTTTGCGAAAGTACGGCTTAGCGTGGCAGGAGTATTGCCGCCGCGTCCCGTACAGGATCTTCCCGTATCTCTACTGAGCCGTCACCCAGACGCTTACACCGACGCAGATTTGGCTTGAATCTGTGGATCCAGAAGCCACCGAGGAGAAAACAAGGTACCGTTATTGTCTAGCGGCTGCGCGGAAGCATCAGCTGCGTACAGATCCGTTTCCCAAATCAAAGGGGCTTCTTTTCTTCCATTCGGGGAACAATTCTTTTGCCTCCTATTTCTGAGCCTCCAGCACAAACACTTCAATCTGGGGAAATGCCTATTTTGCTGTTTTGTACAGACATTGCTCACAAGAGACCTTTTCCTGAGGATACATAATAATCCGAATTCGATGCAAATCCTCAAAGCCGGATTCTGTGGCCGGAATCTGCATCGCGCAAATTGGCAGGTTTTTACCAATTCGTTCCGCTTCTGAAATACAAGAGATAAAAGCGTCAAGTTACACCCCAAAACAAGATCGCAAAACCTGTGTCGCTCCACCCTTTTTGCGGCTCCTAGGAGTTTTGGGGAAGGACACAAACCAGAAGCGAAGTTTGTGTGTGGGATCAAACTGGTGTTTGGGTTGTCTGCTGGGCAATGCGGGGTTACAAATGCAAGCAATAAACACGACTGACATAAACTTGGATGTGGCTTGATGTGTGAACGCCATTTCACACCCAGGTTGTCTAGTTTCTTAAAACTGCTACGCTGGCAAAGGCTGCTGGGAGTTGTAGTCCAAGCACACCTGGAGGAGGGACACACAATTCCCATTCCCGAATTGGATCACAAATGCCAACTCCTCCAGTTCTGCCGTTCTCATCCAGAAGGATTTTGTGCTAAGTGGATGCTATGTCCAAAATACAGAAATAATCCAGTTTGAGACTGCTTTGACTGCCCTGGCTCAATGCTAGGGAGTTCTGGGAATTGTAGTTTATTGTGGCACCAGAGCTCTCCGTCAGAGAAAGCGCTATATCCCACAAAACTACACTTCCCAGAATTTCCTACCATTGAGCCAGGGCAGTTAAAGTGGTCTCAAACCGGATTAATTCTAGCAGTGTGTTTTGGACCTAAATGGGCTGATCCACCTGGATGTTTTGTGTTTATTCTCACCTCTCTTGAAAGCTTGAGATCATATATTCCTTGGGGCCGAGACCTTTAAGGGGAAAAGCAACAGCTCTCTGATACTCTGCATCTTCAGGGTGGTTTAGGATGCCATTTTAAAACATATTTATGGCATACAAAGCCCTCTACAAAGCCAGACTCCCAAATCCTATTAAACGTGCATCGTGTTGCGCTGTTAATAGGCTTAAAAGGAACCCGGACAGAAAACAGATGGACCACACAGTAACTCAGGTCACCTTTTATTTACATTGTCTCTTAAAACCAGGGCCTTCTGGTGACACATCCCTAGAAAGGGGCTAATCCCACAGACGACGGACATCTGGGTCCGCCCGTAATCCAAAATCCGATTCGGTTTGTAAAGCCTTTCCAACCCTGCACAACAAAAAACCCACAGTCTTACTTCCGGCAAAGAGAAGCCTGGGGCAAGAGCGTTTTTAATAACACACACGGGCCGTTTCTAGCTGCCCTCGGACTCCGCGTCCCATCAGGCTTAAACTAAAACGCCGGGCGACGAAGTCCGGAAGGCCAAATCCTTGCACGAAAAAATGCTAATCTTGTTTCCGGCAAAGAGTAGCCGCCTTCCCTCAAGGCTTGTTTGTGAGCGTCTGTGGTCCATTTCTGGACTCTGCATCCCATGTGGCTTGACCAAGACCGCCGGGCAACTTCCGGAAGGCCCCGCGATGCCCGTCCTCGACAGAAACGCTTCTTCCTTCAGTCCAGTTCTTCGATCAAGGGCTTCTTCGGCGGGGGCACTTGGCCGCCCCACATCTTTTCCAGCTCCTGGGCGACGTCCCCCACCGTCCGGAGGGTCTCCGCGTGGGTCCTGTACTCCCTTTGGACCTCCAAAGCCAGGAGGGCCAGCTCCGCCTCGTTCTCGTTCGCCCAGGAGAGGAGGAAGTCGCACTTCTTCCGGGCCGCGAAGACCCGGCTCCGGTCCTGGGCCGGGAGCCCTTTCTTCTTGCCTTTGCCGAGGAGCCTCGAAAGGTGGCCGAGGGCGGCCAAGACGCAGCCCTTCCGCTTGGCCTGGCACAGACCCGCCAAGATCCGGCCCACGGCCGCCACGACTCCGGCGTTGCCCAAGGGGCATTCGGGGTACCCTCCGTCCCTGGCGGCCCGCAAGGCGTCTTGTAGGGCCTCCGCCACCGAACGGTAGACCCTCTTGGCCCCCAGGGACCCCGAAACGTCCAGGATTGTTTCGCAGAATTCGGGGAGCAGCTGCCCGTCGTCGTCGTCGACGTCTCCGTTATAAAGGGACAAGGCGTAGGCGTAGCCGTAGAGCGCGTTGGGGAGCTGGAAGCGGACCAGGGGCGAGACGGGGGACGCCGTGAGGGACGCCAGCGGCGGGATCGCGCCCGGCACCGAGTTCAAGAGGCGCGCAGCTTGCGAACGGCGCCCAGCGTCGCCGGAGGGCTGTTTTTCCAGGCTCTCAGAGGCGGCTCCTTCTCCCCGAGAAGGGCTCTGTTGTGTTTGGACATTTGGGGTCCCTAGTTCCTCAACCAGGGTTGCCCCAATATGATCCCACCAAGGCTCCCATGGAGGCAGAAGGGATGCAATCTCCCCGCTGCTCAGCATATTCTGGAAGGCCTTTCGTTGCTCAAGGTCGAGCTGCTCCCATAGCTGCTTCTCTTCCTCTTCTTCTAGGTCGAAACTAGGGTCGAGGCCTAGTTGGGCCTCCGCATCCCCGGGCTCGCGTAGTTCCCGTAGCCGGAGAAGGGCCTCCCTAAGGCGGCGTCGGGAGGCCACGTCCCCCCGCTGACCCTGGAGGTGGAGTTGGAGCTCCCGGCTCTGGAAGTCCCGGGCGCAGGAGCCGTGGCCCCGGTAGCAAGGGACCGAGCAGAGGCGGAGGTGGCACCGGGGGCAGGTATAAGGGGCGGCCGGCTTTTGGCAAAGGCCGCAGCAGGGCTCCATTTTGATGATCACTATCAGCCTTCGGGAAGCCACGCCCACCTCCGAGTCCCACTCGGCAATTTCCGCCACAAGCTTCGGGAAGTCACGCCCACCTCCGAGTCCCACTCGGCTATCTCCGCCGCCAGGCTTCGGGAAGCCACGCCCACTTTCTGCTGCCACTCGGCAATTTCCGCCCCGAGGTCCACCCTGAGCTCGGGTATTTCCGTCTCCGCTCGGGTATTTCCGTCATCCCTCTTAAAGGCACCCAGCATAATGGAGCAAGTCTGTTATTATAGGATTAATGGGACTTTTGACACCACTTTAAGCCCTGTAGCTCCCTGAGATGCATCCACACTGGAGAAATAACCCGGTTTGGCACCGCTTTAACTCTTTGTTTGGCTCAATTGCTATGGAATTCTGGGAGTTGGAGTTTGTTGTGGGCCCAGAGCGGAGCAGAGCAATTGGGCCAGACAACAAGCTCTGGACTCCATGATGGACTCCAACTCCCAGAATTCCATAGCAATTGAGCCAGACAACAAGCTCTGGCCCCACAACAGACTCCAACTCCCAGAATTCCATAGCAGAAAGCCAGACCAAAGAGTTAAGCATTGAGTTTATTACATCTAGTGGCAGGGAGTTCCAAAGGGAAAAGGTGGGGCATAAATATGGAGCTGGAAAAATCTGACCCTCCAGGTGTTTTAGATGATAATAATAATTAAACCAATTTCACTGAAATCAAAGATATAGCCGTGTTAGTCTGTAGAATCAATAAGTAGGAGCGCCTTTGAGACTTAACTGAAAGAAAGAAGTCGGCAGCAATGAGCTTCCCTAGACTTCAGTCCACTTCCTCAGATGCATTTCACTGAATATCTGCAAACGATCCTTATGTCAAACCACAAACTCCTGTCCTTTCAAATTTCCAGGGCGAAAATTTCACCTTGCCTTTCCTCAATGCTTCCAGCGAACATTAAAACTGGGAGGAAACGCCAGCGGAAAAGCTGCGGCCGGCCTTTCTCATATACATCCCATGCGCACAACTTTCCAAAGACCCATTTAACATTGGTATGGGTTGAATCATATTGGGAAAAAATATAATAAAAGAGTATGGTTTGCTTCCCTCCTCAACTATGGAAACCAAATGGGAGAAGTTAGGCGAGTCACACACTCTCAGCCCCATAACAACCTGGGACAGGTCCACCTTGAAACAACCTGAAATCACACACAAAAACAACCCTCCAACTTCACCTTCCTTGCTATTCCTCTCAAAACCGACAGGAAAAGATCAACTGCGTTTGTACCCAATATATAAAAGCGGAGTTTAGGAACAAGATCGGTGCCTTGGTGCAGAGTTTTATTCCCGAACTGGGAACAAGGAAGCGAGGAAGGAAAGGGCGACATCAATTAATGGTCCAGACAACTCTCACGTTTATTAGGTAACAGGGGTCTGTTTTTAGGAGTTGGCGTTGGGCCCCTTCTTCTTGCCAAAGCCCGGCACGATGTTGACAAAGCGCCGGTTGTACTGCATGCGCCGCTTGGCACGCCCGGTCTTCTTCTTTTTCTTCTCTTGCTTGGCAACCTGGGGAGGAAACAGAGACACGGGCATCAGCCCCGGGTCCCTGGCACTGCAAGAGTATTTGGAAACATTTGGCACCTGGCGACGCTGCAGCGCACATGGAGATATGCTATGTGAGAGCGAAGCAATCCCCGCGAAGAACACTGCTCCATACATGTCAGTGACTAGTTGTCATTGCGCGTCACAAAATGCAAAAGTGCAACACAAAGTACAGGATGAACAACAACACATGCTGAAGGCAAGGCGTCAATGCAGCACACGATGGGCAACGACTCTGCTTGCGCCACTATCATGACAACATCCATGGTGACTCTTTTTCGGGCATAGCATGGCTTGCGCACATGTATGTCCAGAATGGGATTCTGGCCATTGTGTGTCTATGCTTGGTATAAAACACTCCCCTGCAAGATATCTTCCTGCTCTTTCAGTAGCTCACACATAGGAGTTTCTCCAGGAAAGTGTGGGCAAATCTTAAAAGTGAACCAAGATTTCAGCCTGCCGATGTGGAGGCAACTGTGTTGCTTCGCAGAATGCCTTCTATTCTACTTCTCCCCAAAAATCTGCTGTTCCACATCACTGTAGACCTTTACAGTCCAATGCGAGCCAGCATTTGTTCGGTTCCAGATTCAGGTCAGGCTCAACAGCCAAAATGTTCCATCCCTCTAACAAAAATAACAAGCTCTGTCTGAAAGGAAGGGTTCTTCATCCTAGAGATTCTTCCCCCAGCCATCCCCGAAGGGAGGTTTAAGATCAGATTGAAGGATGGAGAGTGTGTCACGTTAAATGGCCTACCTTTGGGGTCTGGCCCCTCACTTTGCCGGCACGCGCCAAGGAGCCGTGGACCTTACCTGGGGAGGAAAAACAGCGCAAAAGGCAAATGAGGACCACTGTACTTCGATGTCACTGACCACATCCAAACTGTTAGCAAAACAATGAAGGGTGGACTTAAAGGAAGCCTCACTCTAGTGGAGAACATCTCCTTCGTGTGGCTCTCCAGATATTAGAATCATAGAATCATAGAGTTGGAAGAGACCACAAGGACCATCCAGTCCAACCCCATTCTGCCATGCAGGAACTCCCAATCAAAGCATCCCCAACAGATGGCCATCCAGCCTCTGCTTAAAAACCTCCAAGGAAGAGACTCCATTACACTCCAATGAGGGAGTGTGTTCCACTGTCGAACAGCCCTTACTGTCAGGAAGTTCCTCCTAATGTTGAGGTGGAATCTCTTTTCCTGCAATTTGTGTCCATTGTTCCGCATTCTAGTCTCTGGAGCAGCAGAAAACAAGCTTGCTGCCTCCTCCATGTGACATCCCTTCAAATATTTAAACAGGGCGATCATATCACCTCTTAACCTTCTCTTCTCCAGGCTAAACATCCCCAGTTCCCTAAGGCGTTCCTCATAGGGCATGGTTTGCAGACCCTTAACCATCTTAGTTGCCCTCCTTCGGACATGCTCCAGTTTCTCCACATCTTTTTTGAATTGTGGGTTGTAACTTGCAGCATTCTCCATCCCTGGCTGGGGCTGCTGGGATCTGCCTGCACCTCTTCCAGGCCCTTCCTATGTCCCACGGAGGGACCTTTGTGCCGATCGATCTCAACCCAGCGGCCACGTCATTCATGTCCAATGGAGAAATACGCACCCACAATCCAAGGCCCCCCATACTTACCACCCAACATGCGCGCAGCAACCTCCAGGGTGGCGAGGTCGCTGATCCCGCACTGCCCGATGACCGCATCGTCTTCCAGGGGAGTCCCTCCCAGGAGAACTACCTGGTCCTCGAGAGCGATGCCTTCCAAGGACTCGACCTGGGCCTGCAAAGGAAGGAAGATCAGATGGAAATTCAGGCCTCTTCGTCAACTCAGCTCCGTAAAAGTTGCCCAAATGGCTGTTTTTAAGTCGGTCCGCAACATCACAGCGAACCCTTCCTTACCTTAAGCTGAGCTACCGTTTCTTGGCCGGACACCTCAAGGGTGTGGAGGTTCTGAGCGCGAATAAAGAGCTGCATGGTTCCACCTGCCCTGAAGAGGAAGGAAAGGGTAGAAGAGCGTTAGTGGGGTTGTAATAGTGCCCTCTATTCTGCTTTGGTCAGGGCCCACCTGGAATAAGACTGTGTCCAGTTCTGGGCCCCACAATTCAAAAAGGATGTGGAGAAACTGGAGCCATGTGTCCAAAGGAGGGCAACTAAGATGGTGAAGGGACTGGAAACCTTGCCCTATGAGGAACGCCTTAGGGAACTGGGGATGTTTAGCCTGGAGAAGAGAAGGTTAAGAGGTGATATGAGAGCCCTGTTTAAATATTTGAAGGGATGTCATATTGAGGAGGGAGCAAGCTTGTTTTCTGCTGCTGCAGAGACTAGAACGCAGAACAATGGATGCAAACTGCAGGAAAAGAGATTCCAGCTCAACATTAGGAGGAACTTCCTGAGAGAAAGGGCTGTTTGACAGTGGGACACACTCCTTCCTCGGAGGGTGGTGGAGTCTCCTTCCTTGGAGGTCTTTAAGCAGAGGCTGGATGGCCATCTGTCAGGGATGCTTTGATTGGGAGTTCCTGCATGGCAGGGGGTTGGACTGGATGGCCCTTTTTGGGGTCTCTTCCAACTCTAGGATTCTATCTGATGTGAGCGGGGGGGGGGGGGGGGGGGGAAAGGTGGCCACATGTCACCTGCTTTTCCAGCTCAAATTGGTACAGGATGAATACCGAGACCCTCCTCCTTCCCTCCCAATAACCTTTAGAGCCGTGGTTCTCAACCTTCCTAATGCTGCGACCCACAGATTGAGAACTGCTCCACTAGAAGATTATGGACTATGGCACCAACGGTGGGTTTTAGGCAACCCCTGTGTCGCAACCCACCGGTTAAGAACTACCGCTTTAGAGGATGGTTGTTCATTATTTTTTTTGCTCTATCAATCAGTCATGGACTCAGGAGAGATCTCAAGGGCCATCCAGCCCAACCTCATTGTGCCATGCAGGAACTCACAATCGAAGCAGCCCAAAAAGACGGCCGTCCGGCCCCTGTTTAAAAAGCTCCAAAGGAGGAGACCCAAGGGAGCGTGTCGTAACAACCCACCTGGAAGAGGAAACATAGTTCTCTCCCTAAACGCTCCCTTCCTGCCAAAAACTCACCGCCGTCCAAGTTGTCTAAGTCAACAAGGCTTTGAAGCTTGGCTTCCCAAAATGGCGATGGGGACAAAGTCCATTAAGGAGGGCCAGCCTGGCTTATGATCTGTAGCTCTATGGACAGACAGAGAGTGCCGTCTGCCGGGCCCAGCTTGAACATTAGGTTCAAAACACACTGCAGGAATAATCCACCCAGGGAATCCTGGGAAATGTAGTTTATTGCGGCCACCAGAGCTCTCTCTCTCTGACAGAGGAGGCTCAGTGCCTCACAAACACTACGGTTCCCAGGATCCCCCAGCCCTGATGAAAATAGTTATAATAATTGTTCTATGCCAATAGAAATGGCTCTGCACTTGCATAAGTAATGCAAGAGACCTGGGTTCGAATCCCGGCCCATCCAAGGAAACCCAAAGGTCAACAAGTCACACTCTCTCAGCCTCAGAGGAAGACAGTGGCACATTTCCTCTTGAATGTTGACAAGAAAGGCCTGGGATATGGCCCCCATGTTAGAGGCAGCCTGGTCTAGTGGTTTGAGCCATGGTTGGAAACCCATTGGGCCACACTCTCTCAGCCTCAGAGCAAGCCTCGAGGGCCAGCTTTAGTGCTGTGGTTTGAGGAGGGCCCTGGGTTCGAATCCCTGCTCAGTTGTTGAGTCACACTCTCTCAGCCTCAGAGGGAGACCGCCCCTCAAAAGTCCCCAAAAGGAAGCCTCCCACTTGAAATAATCCAAAACCAGAAGATAATATAACATAAATTTATATTACATTACATATTATAATATATATATATATACTTTATAAGTATATATATCTATAATATATATTTTTATATATATATTATATAAATTATACATTTAATATTTATGTATACTATATATATATACACACATATATTATTTAATATATATTTAATATTATATAATATACATAATACTGTATTTATAATATTTAATATTATGTATAATAAATATATATATTATATATATAATATATATATATATATAAATATATATATTATATAAATTATATATTTAATATTTTTGTATATTTATATATATTAATATACATTTAAATATTATATGATAAATATAATATATATTATTTAATATGTATGATATATATATATATTATACATATAATATGTATTATATAATATATAATATAAATTATATATTTAATATTTATGTATATATATTATTTAATATATATTTAATATTATATAATAGTACATAATATAGATAATATTTAATATTATATAATTTATATATATATTACACATAATACAATATATATTATATATCTATATATATTATATAAATTATATATTTAATATTTATGTGTATATATATATATATATATATTATTTAATATATGTTTAATATTATACAATATACATAATATATATTTTTAATATTAAATAATATATTTATATATATATTTTATATATATATATATATATACACACACACACACACCATTTATACGATATATATATAATAAGATCCGGAGCCAGGAAGGCCAGCCCCGCTCTCCCCAAAACGTGGGTCTCTCACCTTCCAAAATGGAGGAAGAGGAGAGAAAGAAGGCCTCCGCAGAGAAACTACAGGAAAAGGAGGACCGGAAGGAGGGGCGGAGCTTCCAGGGAGGCGCGCGCAGGCGCACTGCTGCTGCGGACACTCTCAGGTTACCCTGAGCTGAGCTGAAGCCTCGCGAGAAGTCCTCCTTGTGGATCAATCTGACAAGAACGTCTCCGTTTCGATCAGTTGGCCAATCTCGCGAGAATGACTCCGTTTGATCCATTGACAAGTCTCGCGAGAACTTCTCCTTTTTGTTAGCTTTCGCCTCGCCTCAATATGGCGGCGGTGACGTCATCAGGGCGCGACTAGGAAGAAGCGCCTCTTCTTCTTCTTCTTGGTCCTAAAATGGCGGTTCTGTGGAGAAAAGGGCTGAGGAGGGAAACAGGGCGGCTGCTGCTCCTGAGGGCCACGGAGGGCCCCAGGATGGTACTTTTGGGGAATAGAGGGCGGGGAAAAAGGGGGACCGGGTTGTTTGGGGCATTATGGCTCCCAGGAGCTTGAAACAGGGGCTGCTGTAAGGGATGATGGGAATTGTTGGCCAAAGGATAGGCACCATTGGGCTTACTGGACTCAAGGATGATGGGAATTACTGGCCAAAGAACAAGCAGCATTGGTTTTGGTCCTGGGAGGATGGGAGTTGCTGGCCAACCTTGGCAACCTTGGCTCTGGATGATGGGAGTTGTTGGCCAAAGAACACAAGCCATTGGACATACTGGGCCAGGGATGATGGGACTTATTGGCCAAAGAACAGGCCCCATTGGGCTTACTGGGCCAGGGATGATGGGACTTATTGGCCCATTGGTTTGGGTCCTGGGATGATGGGAGTTACCAGCCAAAAAGAAGACGTGCCATTGGGTATCCTGGACTCGAGGACGATGGACATTGTGGGCCAAAGGAGACGCACCATTGGGCTTACTGGACTCAGGGACGATGGGAGCTACTGGCCCAGGCTATGAGCCATTGACTCTGCTGGGACTGGGATGATGGGAGTTGCTGGCCAACATTGGCAACCTTGGTTCTGGATGATGGGAGTTACTGGCCAAAGAATACGCACCATTGGACATACTGGACCAGGGATGATGGGAGTTGCCGGCCAAAGAACAGGCCCCATTGGGCTTACTGGACCAGGGACGATGGGAAGCGCTGGCCAAAACGATACCCCATTGGTTCTGCTGGGACTGGGACGATGGGCGTTGTTGGCTAAAGAACACACACGGTCAGCCCTGCTCGCCTGGGGATGATGGGACGTATTGGTCCAAACCCGCAAAGCCTCGGCCCTTCCAGGCCAGGGACGGTGGGACCTATTGGGCCCACTGGGTCCATCCAGGATGATGGGAAGTGTTGGCCATTGGGACGATGGGAGTTGCCATCCAAAGGACGTGCACCATGGGTCCCTTCCAACCCTAGAAGTCTGTGATATATATTTTAAGAGCTAAAGTGAGCATTGGATTCTTGCCTATCGATCCTCATAGTTCAAAACTGAACAGATAAGAATATTTTTTACTCATTTTCACTGATATCTCTTTCTTTCTCCGTTTTGCCTTTCAGAGCCAAGCCTCGGCAGAAGCCAGCCCCGCCGACCCCAAATACCCAGGAATCGTGGAGTCGACGGAGGAATATAGATACGTGGAGAGGCTCATCCCACCCACCCGGGTGCCGGACCCCCCAAAACACGGCCAATATCCCACGCCTTGCGGATGGAAGCCCCCCCAAGGTAGATCGTGCGGCCCTCCCGATGTTCGGCTGCGGCTCCCATCGTCCCTTGCCTGAGCTGCCTAGACTCTTTGGGAGTTTTCGTGTATATGGTTTAAAGGATTAAACAGAAGCGTTATAGGATTGGAACGGCCTGCCGCCGTCTTACGCAGACATATATTGGTGCTTTTCAGAAAATAAATTCAGAAAATAAATAAAATCCCGATTGCTCACTCAGAGGGATAGAAATAATAACAATAATTAATAATTAATAATAATCCGTTACTTATTATAGTTATATAAAACGAAACACATCTTTTGAGCCAAACAGTCTTGGGGTCTCTTTCTTTTCACAGATCCACCCCCTGATCTTCCGTTCTTTGTCCGACGGACGCGGATGCACAACATCCCCGTCTACACGCAAACCACCCACGGCTGCAGGAAGATGACGGTCGTCAGGAAGATCGAAGGCGACATTTGGGTAGGAGAATCCCCCTTTTTCCTCCCCAACTTTTACTAAAGAAGGTACTCCCAGAGAGGAATTTATTTCAGATGCTTGGTCAGACCCAGAACTAGTCTAGAATCTCCCAACGGACGAGAGCAAAAAATCCCAATACATTGTAGCTGGAGAGGTAAATAAATACAAATAATAAATTATTATTATTATTAAAGTTCTTCTTGCCACAACATAATCCAGAGGCATTTCTACCGGCTATAATGGAAATAATAATAATAATAATAATAGTAATAAACCTTGGAAAAAGCCAAATGATGGTGCCATGGAGAAGGGACTGTGGTCCTTCTGCAGACTCCAAGGAATGAATTTCTCCAGCTGTTAAATGATGTGTGCTCAGGTTGGTGTAACCTGGTTGTAAGTGATGCTGATACATGGTAAATACTGGAGGCATCATGAGGAATATTGGATTTCATAGAATCCTAGAGTTGGAAGGGACCACAAGGCCCATCCAGTCCAACCCCCTGCCATGCAGGAACTCCCTGTCAAAGCATCCCCATTGACAGATGGCCATACACTAGAGTCTGAGCCTCCCTACCCCTGCTTTGACATCACAGGAGATAGCACGGTCTTATAAAACCATGTGGAGGTGTGGGAATTTTAGCTGAAACCACCAGTCCCCAAAATGTTAAATATTTAAGGACCCTTGCACACTATAGGACCAAAGCTACACGATTCCACTTTGGCCGTGGCTGCATCTTATGGGATCCCAGGGTTTGTAGTTTGATGAAGCAGCAGTACATCCTAAATCTCCCTCTCCAGATTGCAACTCCAAGGTTTTCATTGGATGTTCCCATGGCAGTAAAGGTGGAAACATAGTGCTGTAACTGTGAAAGGGCCCAAAGGACGCAGAATGAGAGGGGCTTACTGAAAACCACCTTTCTTATTCTGGGCCAGAGACTGTGAGGCTCAAAATCCGTGAATGTTGACTCCCTTTCCCTCTTTCTCAGGCCCTTGAGAAGGAAGTGAAGGAATTCCTCACAGAGCGGTTGGGAGAAACGCCCCTCACCCAAGTGAACGAAGTGGCCTCCAGTATCCGCATCAAGGGCTATTTTGACCAGGAGTTAAAGACGTGGCTAATGGATAAAGGCTTCTAGATTTAAAACACTTGCAAAAAGAGTCATTTATCTTCTGTGAAGATCTGCGTTGTCATTTGTTGTAGCATATAATGGGAACGGCAAGGGCAAGTAGTAGCTGTGTTTTGGCCATTGTGTTCCCTGTCTTTAGCTCTGCCAGCCAACCTAGTTCACCTTTTTAGACCTCTCTGCCTTAAGATCTAGCGGAGACCTCAAGTAATTCAGGAAACGCTTCCGTTCTTGTAGTACCGTATATGCAAGTCTGGCTCTACGTTGTATATTTAAGAGGCGGGATAAAGCAAACATTGCGTGTATGACTTAATACTGGCTTTCGGAGATTTCCGTCACATGGAGAAACCAATTACTGGTTGAAGGGTTTTTGTCTTTTTAAACTAGAAATCATTCTAGTACCAGGGAATTGGCAGTAGTCTTCATACTCTCTGTTAAAAAAGTTAAACAGAACACAAAGTGGCTTTGGAAATAATAAATCTATGTAAAAGGGTTTCTTGTTCTGTTCTTTTGAAGTCATTTCTAACTTATGGGGTTTTGCCTCCCTCTGAGAGAGTGGGAAGGCCCCAAAATCAGTGGGTTTCTATGGCCGGGCGGGAATTTGAGCCCTGTTGTTAGTCCAACACTCAAACCACTGTGCCATGCTGGGTAGCTGGGCTTAGGTATGTTTTAAAACGCACTGGCTCTACACATTCCAATACATAATGAAGCTCAGAATTCTCTCAAAAGATGTAAAGACATTAATTCATGTATATTTACAGTTGCAACCTGTGAACTATACAGAGGGAGAACTTTACAAGACAACAGGCCTCACTTCTGAGGGCTCAATATATAACTGGAAGTCTGTTTTGCTCCATCGGTGATGCTCAGAAGATCTTGTGGTGGTTGTTTTCTCACTCCTCAAAAGGATCTCAGGAGAGCTGGGGCTAATCCATGGCAACCCATCTCTTCCACCCCTGAGCTTTGAGTCATCTGGCAAAAGCTGCTGGGGCAGCTCAATATGATCAAGAAAGGGGAAAGGAAGAAAAGCAATTCAAAATAGGAGTAGTTCAGCTTCTCCACAGCTGCCAAAGGAATGCCAGATTTCGTTTTGTTGCTAGTGGGTCAAATAAAAGAAGCTGCCAGTCACTCTCAGGTTTGCTGGTAATACTGGTTGTAGTTCCATGCGTTCTGATATCCATAGTTGCCATAGTTCTGCAAAGAGAACACAGGAGCAGTGAAGAGAGATGGGGGAAAGAAAGGAAAACCACTTGGCTATGAAACAAGAATCTTCTTGAAGATTAGCTCATTTACTTTAGCATAAGCATTCTTCTTTACTTCCACTTTTTTTTTTATTAACATCAGTCCACTTCCTCAGATGCACTGACAGAGCATTAAAGCTGGAAACCATGTACATTTGGAAGTACAACTCCTATCTGGGCTATGCTTCTAAGCCCATGTAAATGTAAGAGGCTGGTTCAAGCAACTCACCTGGTACCAGGTGTTGTAGTTATATGCTCCGGTTGCGGTGTTGCTCACATCCGTTGCCATCAGAGGCGTGATGCCTGTCGTGGCCACGGCAAGATTGCCTCCTCCAGCAGCAACCTCCTCCAGCCTCATTCTCTTCTCATCCGCCTCGTCGGCGCTGCTAGGAAGTTTAAAAACTGGCACGTGAATCTCTACTTATGTTTCTAGCCCCTAGCAGAGTTTAACAGTTTTGAGGTGCCTTTTATGGCAGCTAGGTAGAGGAACTATGCTCAAAATGCAAACTGTGTTTACTCCTATTTGGGCTAAACCCCAGCTCAGTTTAATTTAGACCTCTGCAAATCTAACCCTATCCGTGTTTACTTGGAAGAGATGTCCTTCTGCAAATGTATGAGGCAGTTTATTTGTCTCCACTCAAGATAAGAATAGAAATGCAGGAGGTTCACATATAACTGTTCTAGGCCCCTTTGCTTATTATTTGGAACCCTCCTATTTTTCTTACCCCAAATAAATGAAGTGTTCTCTCTGGGTATTTTCTACGTACTGCAGCGCAATTCTATGGCATGGTTCTGCTTTCCCCTCCCTCCAGTAAAAATTTTGGGGATCCCATGGGCCACAAAAACAGACCTGGAAGGTTGCGTGTGGCCAGCAAACCATGCTTTCCCCAGCACTAGTCTAAGAACGAAGGAAAGCGGTGCTTGAGAAGTTCCTCACCCATTTTCCAAGAGCCTCTTCCTCAGCATTTGTTGGTTCAGGAGTTTCTGATGCTCGTCGTATGATGTCAATAAGCTGAGAATGCAAAAAGAAAGGAGAAGGAGTGTTAGGGCAGAAGGCCCTTTCACGACACCATGGCACTCCTCCAGAGAAAAAGAAGAGCACTTAAGGTTTCAACAACTTTGCTCTCCTCTCCCCTCCGTTTACCTGTTTATGCTGGAGCCAAAGTCCTCGAGAAACTCCACTCTTCGCTGGGAGAAGATGATTTTGGTCTCCAACGGAAGGCCGCTCATCAAGGCTCGGTCAAAGCTGCTCATGGTATTGCCTTCGTTCTGTCGGACATCCGCACCAAATTCCATCTCTAAAAGGTTGGCGTAGAGCTTGGCATTGTCCTGGGTTGCAGGAAAAGAGCCAGGGGAAACAAATTCAGAAAAATCACAACATGTTCTCAGCACTTGTGGGTTTTGTTCCCTTTTTTCCCCCCTGAACTGATTCAAAATGACTTACAAAACAAAACATTTGAAACAATATGGGATACAAGTTTTGAAAAGCATGTAAACATATGCCGACGTGTGTCGTTTGCTCACCGGATCCTTCTCCAAGGCCTCCAGGAGAATCTTCCGAGCTTTCGCAATGTTCTTCTGCACTTTCAAGACCTGGCGGGCCAGTTTAACGGAGTAGAAGGAGGAGACCGGCATCCCCTCGTTGTCCCGGATGGCTTCCATCAGGAGCGCCTCGGCCACCTCCGTGTTCCCCTGACGGCGCTCCAGGCTCACCCGCCGCAAGCGCACCATGGCCAGGCCGGGCACACAGTCTTCAAAAGACTTCAAGATGCGCCGGGCTTCCTCCACTTCCCCTGGGGATGAGATGGAGGCACAGCAACGTACATTAAAATATTCAAGCCAACCCTCCTGCTATTTGAAATTCTGGAGACAAGATGGAAAACCCTTCACCCTTTCCCAAGTCAGCTTGCGGCAGCACAACCCCCAAAAGATTTCTCAAGAAGAGATGAATGGCAGAGTAAAATCTGCTTACCGTGCTTCTCTTCAAATGCCGCCCAGAGGAGATGGATATTTGGTTTTCGGGGGAGGTGGTAACAGCACGCTCGCTGGAAGACGCTCCGAGCCCCGGCCACATTGTGGTTCTCAAGGTATCTGGTGTACTACATTGGGAAAATGGGGAGCCAACAGAGGACAGAAAAGGAAAGGAAAGCAAACAGTGGTTGAAAAGTTAGCCCAGGGAGGTCCGAAGTCGCTCGCTTCAAGTGGGAGCCGCCACTCTTACTGACAATGGCATCAAGGGGATTTAGAAAAAATAAACTGTGGGCGATGCCATCAATGGAGGGTACATACCTTGATCCAGAACTCCTCATAGAGGGCGCAGGCGATGACGCAGCGTTCAAAGAGCACAATGGTACGCTCGTGTGATCCATTGGCGATCTCAAAATCCAGGTACTCTCGCCAGTTCCGCAGCTGGGCCCGCTCCAGTGGCTTCACGTGGAAGTAGGGCCTTTTGATCTGAGGGCAAAACAAAAGGGGGAAGGGGAGCAATATGGCGATGAAGTCAAAAGGGAAGCAGCAACGCAATGCCAGGACAGTGACTGAGCCCCCAGTTTTTAAGGCGGGATTAATTAAACCCAACATTGTAGAATGCCAGCGAGAAAAGACGCTGTACAAACCCCTTCCTCGAAATTCCAGCGCTTGCTGACTTCTGCCTCGTTCTGGCTGTGGATCTGCTGGCGAATGGAAATCACCACTTCCCGGACCTTGTCCTGGTCCATGGGCCCCTGGAATCCAAGAGAAATCAGCTTGGTTGTTACCCAGAAAAGGTGGACTTAAGATCTTAGCTGAGGCAAGAATATGGGTGGCTTGCTTGATACTACAGAAACCTCCTGGGGAGGGAATGGTATTTATTCTCAGTATCCAACAGGGACAGACTCTCTGGCTTCCTTTTGACGTAAAGGACTGGATCTAACTGTTGGGTCTTTAAGATTCTGTTCTGACACAGCAACTGCCCTCACTGAGGATTTAAGTACCTCGCTGTGGTTTTGCTGAGAAGGCTCCCCAGAAAAACAACATCCCCAGAAACCCCTGACAGAAAAGCATCCAGCAGCACCAACACCCACCAACACTTGGCTCCCGTCTCCCATCTCATGCTTCGCGTCTGTCTTGAGTGGCAAGTCCTCGCCCGGCGGTGCCTCCTCAGCCTCCATTTCAGTGCTCTTGACCCCCGTCTCGGAGGCCATTTTCGACTGCAACCACAACAGCTCTTCGTTGGAGAGGATATCTCTGGGGTGGTGGCTGGCCACATGCTCCTTGAACCTAAGCCCAGGGAAAGCAAGACATGGCTGATGTTACTCTGGAAACGATAAGCCAAAAGCCACCACACTCTGGAGTCGCTGCTTGACCTCCGCAAGTGGCCATCCAGAACTAATGGAGGTTTGGGCAATACACACAATAGGGGAATCCAAAACAGCACAGTTGGAAGAGTGATGTACTATGGCAGCTACTAGCAATGAGCGTTTACACAGCATGTTAGGATGCTCAAACCATTTCATACATGTTTGATCAAAGCAAAAATCTTTGTAACACAGGCATGTGCAGCAGAACCTCGTATTACACAAGTTTGCATTACTATTCCCACCTCAGATGCAAGGAAACAATGGTGATAATATGAATCCAATACATCAGCAAGGAAACAAGGAGACTGGTTCTTTTCTCCCCTTCTACTACAAGGGGTAACAGAGGCAGATGACTGCTCCCCCATCACTTTATGCAAGCAACGTGACAATGAAGGAGAGGCTTACTTTTCCCAGTGATGGCTGTAGAGCTGGGTGGGGGTGCCGAGCACGCGGTCATAAATGCCGGTGATGGCCTTCAGGTCTCCTTGCTCCCGCTGCCATTCCACGTACATCTCCCAGAGTTTGTCGGAACGGAAGTCCACTCCTGCCGCAGCTATAGCCGACTCAAAAGTGCTGCGAGGGAAAGAGCAGAAGAAGAGCAAGTGAGGACTACCCTCCTTCCCGAGGAGGAGAGGTAAAGAAGCCTTCCACTCCTCCCTTGCGATTGATGGCCCGTCACCTCACATCCCTTACCCACAGATCTTCTGCGCCGAGTCTGGCTGATTCATATCTAAGGAGGCCTGCAGGAAGGAGATGTAATGGATCCACAGGTCCATGCTCAGTGGGATAGACTGCAGGCCTCGCTGGAAAACCTGCACAGTGGCAGCGAGGGGAGAAAAGGCAGGGATTATAATGTGCAGTGAAGGGGCCAGGAGCTATTTCACTTTTCCTTGACACTCATGGTCTTGCATCTCTGCCTCTCCAGGATCCAGGACTGCCAAAAGCAGACCCACAATGGCAGTTATTTGAAATCCCCCCACGACAGCACACACAACCAGAGACACCAGAACTGGTTTCTGAATAGTGTACACCTCCCTTGCAGAGTACATACGATGGTCTGAGAGACCATACCTCCCTGTATCAGCCTGCCTGAATGTTAAGGTTTCCAGGGCGAGTCTTTTTCTCAGGCCCACTTGGCTCTCCTACCTCCTCCGTCTCCTTGATGAAGTCAAAGCGCCGCTCCATGTCCGCATACTTCTTCCAGTAGCCGTAGCAGTATGGGTACCGCAGGAAGAAACTGTCAAAGGCTTTGCGGGCTGCGTAGATGTGATTCTGCAAGAGCGAGAAAAGGGGAAAGCGTTAGAGGAGTTTATAAAAATGAACCGGATTTTGGAATATTTTCTAGCTGCCCGCTTCTGCTTTGCGGAAGAACAACCGGGAGTGCTGCCAATGAAGCAATGGGTGGAAGGCTCACTGGAGATCTCCTGTACAGTAATGCTATCCCTTCTATAAAATAAAATGGTACACTATTTATGGGCTGCAGAGAGAGACGGATACAGAGAGCATGTTGGATTTCATGCTGCCTATCAATGCACAGGTCATTGCTGCTACAAGACCACTATTCCTCAGTTCTGGCGCCTGCTACAATCTGGTGCCGCTTGCCTCTTCTCGCCGCCTTCCCTTGTTACTGCTGACACCCATTCATATGAAAGCTCACTCCCTTTTCCATGTATTTTTTAAACAGCGGGGTTTTCACATCTCCCGTCTCTCTCCAGCCACATTTACTACGGGCCTCCTCCACGCGAGCATCCCCTCTCTGTGCCTACCTCTTGTTCCACATACTGCAGCAGCTCAGTCCAAGCCGTGAAGTCGAGGGGGTTCTCTTGCGCCGCCCGCCAGTAGCGCTCAAAGTCGAGTGGGTACGTGATGGAGAGGTCCTCCATGGCTGGATTGAGGGCCATATGGGTCACTAGATCAGGGGCAGGCGGGGGTTGAGGGGTCTCCTCCCTGGCCGGCTCGGGCTGTGCGGCTGGGGTGGTGGCGGCAGCGGCAGTGATAGTGGCTTCCACACTGACCCCGTTACATCCTTGCGCTGGCGTTGCCTCCTCTGGTTTCGGAGCACCGTTGCTTGTCGGCTTAGCGGCCATATCTTGGTCGGGGCCTTCAGATTTAAGGAGGAAATCAAAAAAAGAGAATTAATTGTGGCTCCATGTGGAGCCAAGGGCCACATGCAGCCCCTCGAAAATGGTGTTTTGCATCCCTCAACCAGATTCCCCAGAATGCGCTTTTTTTCCTGACCAAAAATAAGAGAGTGAATTGTCCATCCTGGAATCCATCAAGGTGGCGATGCACCCATTCAACCAACTGCACCTTCCTGCCTTTTCGCTCTTTTAATATCAAGAATCTCCCATTTTTCAAAACCAGAAGTAGATGTCCAGCCACTTCTTTTCTGGGGGCTGTTTGTGCAATTTCTGGAGGGCAAACCCGTCAGAGTTGCCAAGCCTTCAGCTTTACAGTTTAACAGGCGGCTTCAACACTTGAGGGTTGCCAACGTTTTAGGGAATGGAAAGACGTGGAATGACCCAAAGGAAAACCTGACAATTCATTGCCTTTCATAGGATGAGTGATGCCAAGAAAGACAATACAACTAATAAGGAAGACTCAACCTCTGGTTTTATTTCAGAACTTTGCTTTATTTCATTGCAGGGCAAAGCCAAATACCCCCAGCTCCATGTGTCCTCTGCTAATTTGGTTTAACCCCATTATCATCTCTCCCAACAAGTCAAAACACAAAATTCATGGATGTTTCATGGATACACCTAATAGCCATATCTTAAAGATAATCTAATACCCAATATTTTAAAATAATTTTGTGCATGAAACCAAGTTTCTCTTCACTGAAAGCAAAAGGGTCACTATCCCAGCCATCCAAGTGGACAATTTTGGAGTACCATATTTCAGATAAAGGAGACTTGGTCCAAAACTCTGCAGATATAATCCAGATTGAGATCGCTTTAACTTCTCTGGCTTGGTGCTAGGGAATCCTGGGAATTGTAGTTTATTGTGGCACCAGAGCTCAAAATAGCTTACAAAACTACAGTTCCCAGAATTCCCTGGCAATGACCCAGGCCAGTTAAAGGGGTTTTGGACTTACTGTCTGTCCCTTTCCCTCTTTTATTCTATACATACACACACACACACACACACACACACACACACATATATATATATATATATCATTTGTGGTTTGAACATTGGCTTTCTTTTTGTTGCATTGCTGTGGTGAAAATAAAAATACTGAGGTAAATGTTGTCTGAAACGTGACATAAAATGTCTAAATAAGTATGTTGTGAAAGCAAGGCCTTCCAACAATTAGAAACATTGAGAAAGATTAAAGTTTCCCTCAGACTGAGGCCAAGTTTCTTTCTATAATGAGGCCTACTCTTAAGGCAAACTTTTAATAGGCTTTTCTTGGCAAGATATGTCCAGAGAAGGTTAAGATGTCAGACAGTGGCCCATATTTTCCTTATTTGACTTAATGTTGAAGTCAGGTTTCCTTGACTCTGCCTCCTTTCTTTGTTATTCTGCACTTGTCTTGTCTTTTGCCACCACCTTGGCTTTCTTTCTGCCATTGCCCCCAATTTTTATTATTCATGTCACTGTTTGCACTTCATTTGTGGGCTAGAACATTGCCTTTCTTTATTTTTGCTGCAAAGCTGTGGGGAACCTAAAAATCCTGAGATAAAAATTGTCTGAAACGTGATATAAAAGGTATAAATAAGTGTGTTGTGAAAGCTAGGCCTTGCTGCCATATTAAAAATTGCCTCAGAGAGGTGAAATTTCCCTCAGACTGAGGCAAAGTTACTTTGTATAAATGAGGCCTAAATGAAGCCATGACACTTTTACAAAAGGAAGTGCTGCCAAACAATCTCAAAATCCTGAGGTAAACGTTGCCTGAAACATGACATAAAATGTATAAATAAGTTTATTGTGAGAGATGCAATGAGAAAAATCACCTCAGAGAGGTGAAGAGTTTCCCTCAGACTGAGGCCAAGTTAACTTTGTACAGCGAAGCCATGACGCTTTTACAAAAGGAATTGTTGCCAAACAGTCTCAAAATCCTGAGGTAAACGTTGCCCGAAACATGGCACAAAATGTATAAATAAGTGTGCTGTGAAATCTAGGCCTTGCTTCAGTGAGAAAAATCACCTCAGAGAGAGGTGAAAAGTTTCCCTCAGGCTGAGGCCAAGTTAACTTTGTACAAATGAGGCCTACTCTCAACAGCGAAGCCATGACACTTTTACAAATGGAATTGTTGCCAAACAATCTCAAAATCCTGAGGTAAACGTTGCCCGAAACATGGCACAAAATGTAGAAATAAGTGTGCTGTGAAATCTAGGCCTTGCTACAGTGAGAAAAAAAATCACCTCAGAGAGGTGAAAAGTTTCCCTCAGACTGAGGCCAAGTTAACTTTGTACACATGAGGCCTACTGTCGACAGCGAAGCCATGACACTTGACAGAGTAAACTGTTGCCAAAGAAACTCCCTCAATGGCTTGGACGACAACCCCCATCATCCCCATCCACCAAGGCCGGCGGCCATAGTGGTTGGGAATGGTGGGAATCATCACCATCCGCCATATTGGACTCTTTTTGGCCAAAGTCTGTTGGTATTTATATGGCTGAGCAGGCTTCAAATGGGACGAGTTTTCATTGGCCGTTTAATCAACATTCCGCTGGCTCCTATTGGTCCGTAACCAGAGACCAATGAGAGGGCTAATTGGGGGCCCCTGTCGGTGATTGGCCGAAGGGTCCGGTCTGGGAGGATATAAAAGGGGGGACCCCAAGCTGCCAGAGGCCATTCGGAGCTGAGCTGCCAAGAGGTGAAGAAGAAGAGCTGAAATCACTGAAGGAAGAAGAACCCTGGGATGGAAGCAAGTGGAAGAAAAGCTGAAGGCAGAAGCCGCCGGAAAGAAGAAGAGCTGGAATCACTGAAGGAAGAAGAAAAGAACCCTGGGATGGAAGCAAAGCTGGAATCCATGAAGGCAGAAGCCACCGGAAAGAAGAAGAGCTGGAATCAATGAAGCCGGAAGATGGGAAGAGCTCCCCCAGAAGCAGAAGGAGACCCTGGGACAAAGCTGGAAGAAAACCTGAAGGCAGAAAAAGGTGGCGTCCCGGAAGGCAGATGCTGGAAAGAAGGCGAAGTCCATCTTGCAGGTATCTAAAACAACAACTGGAATCCCTATTATGGGTGCAAAATGCTGAAATCGGTGTGTCTTTCTTGAGTCTTGTCAGTTCTTATGGGATCAAATATTGAGTGGTGTATATTATTTAGGGGTTAATGTTGCCTCGGGAGCCAATGGTGCATGGAGTCTTGGTCTGGTATATAAGGTTTATAATGGCCATACGCTTAATGGCTTTGTATACCTGGGTCACTATTACACAAAGTGTGATATGGTACAATGGGGTTTTTTTGGGGTTTGAAATTCTAAGTCTGGGTTTCAGTCGACCAAAAGGGCCTGGAAACTTGAAAGGGTGGCCCTAAAGATGGTAAATCTTGCCAAGGTTCTATTCTAAAAACATGTCAAAGCACATAATGGCATTAACACACAATACAAGGTTCTAATACTTAGGTTTCAAGAGGTGTATATCCCAGGCCTAACATACATTCAAATACATTGAAGGGAAGAGAAAGCAATGGACGGTACTCAAAATGGTGGCCTATGGTTCTTAGAGGGTTTCCAGGAAATAATACACACACAATCACAACCCAAAGGGCCCAAACATGGCACACTAGAAGGGGAAAGTGTATTAAAGGAAAGGTTTTTCTTAAGACCAGTGGTCCCCAACTCTGCTCTCTCTGAGGGACTTTGGACTCCACCTCCCAGAAATCCCAGGCTATTGGACGCCATGGCTGAGGCTTCTGGGAGCTGTAGTCCAAGATCTCTTAAAGGGCACCGTTTGGGGACCGCTGCTTTAAGACATTCCTGTCTGTCAATCACAATCCATGCCACACTAGGGCTGCTGTTTCCCCCAAGTCACATTGGCTAAAGAAGCCCTGTATTAAAACCAGCGGTCCCTTTAAGAGCCCTTGGACTCCACCTCCCAGAACGCCCGGCCATTGGCCTCCACGGCTGAGGCTTCTGGGAGTTGGAGTCCAACATTCTCTAAAAGGGTACCCTTAAGGCATTCCTATAACGCCAGTGGGGCATAAGACACAGAATGGCCTCCCTTTGCTTGGCTTCCCCCTGAGACCCAGCCAGGCTCCTCTCACCGGTCTCTGGCACTCCCTCCTCGCCTTCGGCCGCCCCGCCGTCACCGTTCGGGCTGGAAGCAGCCGCTTCGGGAGCCCCTTCCGCCATATCGCTCGCAGCAGCCGCCATCTTGGAAGGAATTTTTTAGGCTCCCGCTCGGCAACACCGCGCATGCGCAGCCGCTAGGACCCGGATGTGAGAGAAGGAAAAAAAGGCAGGAACCATAGAGATGGAGCGAAAGTGGAGGGAGAGAGAGAGGACCCCGCTTAAGGGGCAGAACCATAGAGATGAGAGATAGAAGGGCCCGCTACCACAGTGTCGTTTAAGAGATTTTGTTTTGGACTTCATCTCCCAGAATCCTCGGCCACGTTGGGCAATAGTCAGGGATTCTGGGAGCTGGAGTCCAAAATCCCTTTTTTTAAAGAGCACAGTTTGGGGGAGCCACTGCTCTAAGCTAAAGTGTGTCATTGTTCCCAAAGTGTGTTGTTAGTTTGTCATTAAAGTTGTTAATATTGAAATGGCGCAATCCCAGGATGCCTCAGTGGCCCTTAAAGCGGTCTCAAAATGGCGCCCTTTTTCTGTGAGGAGGATTCTGGAGTAGGAAACTCCGCTTTCAGTCGATGTTTCAATCGGTTTTTATTTACTATTTAGTATTTATTTATTTTTATTTTGTTTGTGAGCGAAGTGAGCCGCCTCGGGCCCCTCCCTGGGAGAAGAAAGGCGGCCTAAAAAAGAAATAAATTGAACACTTTCTCGTTGATTGAGAGCGTTTCCCAGAAAGAGTCGCCCCCTGGCGTCCATTGAGGCTCCCTCAGTTTCAGCAGGTGGGGCCGGAGCAGCCAATCGGGTGGGCCCTTGCTCTGGGCCCCGCCCCTTTCCGGCCTCACCTGCGCGAGGGGGCGGGGCCAAGAGGGAGATGGGCGGGCGCAGGAGCCAATCAGGGGCCGCCTCACCTGTGCCCTTCTTCTTCTTCTTCTTCCTCCTTTGGAGACTTCTGAGGCTCCTCTGGGCGGACGGAGAAGAGGACTGCGGCCATGGCAGCAGCAGCAGCAGCAGCAGCAAAAGAGAAACTGAGGCTCTGGCTCTTTCTGGGACTCTGTGAGTGGAAAGAAAGGGAAGAAAGAGAGGGAAAGTGGAAGAGAAGAGAGAGAGAGAAGGAAGAGGAGGAAGGAAGGAAAGAAAGGAAAAGGAAAGGAAAAGAGGGAGGAAAGAGAAGGGGAAAAAGAGGGAGGAAAGGGAAAAAAGGAAGGAAAGAAAGAAAGGAAAAGAAAAGGAAAGGAAAGGAAAAGAGGGAGGAAAGGAATAGGAAAAAGAGGAAAGAAAGAGAAGGGGGAGGAAAAGGAATAAGAGTGGAAAAGAGAAAGGAGGAAGGAAAGAGTTAGAAAAGAAAAAGGGAGAAAGGGGAATGGAAGGAAGGAAAGAAAGAAAGAAAAAGGAAGGGAAAAGAAGGAGAAAAGGAAACAGGAGGAAAAGGAGGAAGGAAAGGGAAGGGAAAAAAGAGGGAGGAAAGGGAAAAAAGGAAGGAGAGAGAGAGAAGGAAGGAAAGAAAGAGAGAGAGAGAGAGAGAGGAGGAAGGAAAGAAAGAAAGGAAAAGGAAGGGAAAAGAGGGAGGAAAGAAACAGGAGGAAAAGGAGGAAGGAAAGAGAAAAGAAAAAGGGAGGAAAAGAATAGGAAAAAGAGGAAAGAAAGAGAAGGGGGAGGAAAAGGAATAAGAGTGGAAAAGAGAGAGAAAGGGAATGGGAAGAAAAGGAGGAATGAAAGAGTTAGAAAAGAAAAAGGGAGGAAAGGGAAAAAAGGAAGGAAAGAGAGAGAAGGAGAGAAAGAATAAGGAAGGGAAAAGGGAGGAAAGAAACAGGAGGAAAAGGGGGAAGGAAAGAAGGAAAAAGAGGGAGAAAAGGAATAGGAAGAAAGAGAAAAGGAATAGAAGGGGAAAGAGGGAGAAAAGGGAATGGGAAGAAATGTAGGAAGAAAATAGAAGGAAAAAAAGAAACAGGAGGAAAAGAAGGAGAGAAAAACAGGGGAAAAGGGGATGAAAAGAAAGAGAGAAGGGGAAAGAAAGTGGGAGAAAAGGGAATGGGAGGAAAAGGAGGAATAAAAGAGGGAGAAAAGAAAAAGGGAGGAAAAGAAATGGGAGGAAAGAAAGAAAGAAAGAAAGAAAAAGGAGGGGAAAATAGGGAGAAAAAACAGGAGGAAAAGGAGGAAGGAAAGACATAGAAAAAAGAAAACGGGAGGAAAGAAAGAAAGAAAAAAGGAGAGGGAAAGAGGGAGAAAGGAATAGAAGGGAAAAGAAATGGGAGGAAAAGAGAGAGAGAGAGAGAGAAAAGACAAACAGAGGAGAAAAAAGGATGAAAAGAAAGAGAGAAGGGAGAAGAAAGTGGGAGAAAAGGAGGAAGGAGGAGGAAGAAAGAAAGAGGAAGAAAAGAGAAAAGAGGAAGAAAAGGAACAGATTTAGTCATATGAGGCAAATGTGTTTAAATCAATTTCTTGAAAACCTGCCTTGAAAGTCTGACTCATAATAGTTTCTTCTTTTGGGTCCTTCTCTTTCTTTCTTTCTTTCTTTCTTTCTGTGTTTCTACCAATATTTTGCAATAATTCCCGGAGGAAAAACAAAACCTGCCTTTGAAAGAGATCGATCGGATTCTTCGTTTGTAATAATTGTCTTGTTAATTATTAATCGTTCTCTTATTTCTGCGTCGGCTGCTGCCTTTCTCTCAACATTAAGACTCAGAACGTAATTTCGGAAACAAATCCGTTGTACAAAAGTTTCAATGAAAGCACATTTATAGAAGTAAAAAAAGGAAGAAACATACAACAACAATAATAATTAATATTATTATTATGTGAGTATATTTATAAAAACAAAAAGTAAGAAACATACTTATAATAATAATTAATATTATTATTATTATATGAGTATATTTATAAAAGTTAAAAAAAGAAACATACTTACAATAATTATTATACAAGTATATTTATAAAAGTTAAAAAAGTAAGAAACATACAATAATAGTAATTATTATTATTATTATTATTATTATATGAGTATATTTATAAAAGTAAAAAAGTAAGGAACATATTTACATTAATAATTATTATATGAGTATATTTATAAAAGTTAAAAAAGAAACATATAATAATAATAATAATAATAATAATAATAATATGAGTATATTTATAAAAGTAAAAAGTAAGAAAGATACATTAATAGTTATTATAATTATAATTATATGAGTATATTTATAAAAGTAAAAAAGGAACATATTTACATTAATAATTATTATATGAGTATATTTATAAAAGTTAAAAAAGAAACATATAATAATAATAATAATAATAATAATATGAGTATATTTATAAAAGTAAAAAGTAAGAAAGATACATTAATAGTTATTATAATTATATGAGTATATTTATAAAAGTAAAAAAGTAAGGAACATATTACCAATAATAATTATTATATGAGTATATTTATAAAAGTAAAAAAGTAAAAAACATACAATAATAGTAATAATAATTATTATTATAATTATAATTATATGAGTATATTTATAAAAGTTAAAAAAGAAAGAAACATACAATAATAATAATAACATTATATGAGTTGTTGTTGTCGTTGCATGCCTTCAGGTCGTTCCCACTTTACGGAAACCCTAAAAGCAACCCTTTCCTGGGTTTTTCTTGTCCAGATTTATTCAGAGGAGGTTTGCCGTGACCTTCCCTTGAGGCTGAGAGAGTGTGACTTTGCCCGAGGGCTGGGTCTCCCGTATCCAGAACACCAAAATATTCCAAAACAGACTAAGGTGGGCCCTTTGCTTTGCGATCGTTCGGCGTACACAAACTTTGTTCCGCGGAAAATGTGTGGGTTTGACGGCCGAGCCGGGACTCGAACCCGGGATCGAGAGTCCCGACTCTCAAACCGCGGCAGTCGATTGCTTTGCGGCGCTAGACAAACGCAATGTGTGTGTCATGATGTTGTTGTGTTCAGCCCAAGGCAAGCAGGGTCATGTCTCCGTGCCTCCTTTGCAGCCACACCTTGGCATTTCGCGGACCTTTTCCCTTTGAAACGGCTTCCCAAACTGGTCCGTCGCGTCTCGAACCCGGGACGCTCCGAGGAAAGGACCTCGTCCCCGACGCTTTGGGCCGGAAAGGTGCGTCTTTGTGAATTGTCCGGATGACAAACGCGTTTGCCGTTACGCCAGAAACCTCGTTACGAATCCTGATTTTGTGCACTTTTGGAAAGCTTTTTCCAAATAGAGAAACAAAAGGATTGCTGCAAAGTGCCCTTTGGAGTTGGCTTTGCGCCGAGGTTTCCTTTATTTGGTTTCCTTTTGATTTGTCCTTTTTTTAAAACCCCAAAAAACTTGTATTTTATTTCAACCGATTACAAAGAAAAAGGAACGGAAAATAAAAGGAGAAAAGGCAGCTGTGGAAATGCGTCAGATGCAATAAGCAAAAGCGAGGCGTATCGAAGCTCCCTGAATTTCCAAGAATCCAGATTTTTATAATATTGATGCCTATAAAACGCAGGTTCGTTGTAATGTAAAGCATTGGGTCCTTCTGTCCATTGCAATAATGGTTAATTTTTATTTTGTTCGCCTTTTCCCAACAGTAAAAGGGCAGGCGAGGCTTATTATTATTACGTTATTAAAGGAATGTCATGTCAAATAAAACCGGGATGTGTGGTTTCAAATTGCATCCCCACAATCTCATCTAACAATAATAATATTGTAATATTATTATATAATAATAATAATAATAAAAACTTTATTTATATACCGCCCTTCCAATAATAATATATTGGAATAAAATTATAATATTATAATTATTATATTATTATAATAATAATAATATTATAATATTATATTATAATATTATTATAATAATAATATTACTGTATAATGTTATATTATAAAATTATATTATATCATAATATATTATATAATATATATAGTATAATATAATTATATTATATAATATAATTAGATAATGTAATATTATATTATAATATTATAATTATAATATTATAATAATTATAATATTAATTATAATATTATAATAATTATTTATTTGCAGATCAGGCTTTATCGTTCTTCGCCAAGCCGACCAAACGTCGCCAAACAACGACCCTCCGTCCAAAAATCCCATAGAAAGGGCTGAAAGTGTGGGTTGTGCGTTGCCATTTCGGGCGGCGTTGCCTGGCCCCGGCTTGGCACCAAGCCTCCCTTTCCTCATTTCACATCCTTTTATTTTTACAAAGCGAAAACCCAGGCGGACTTCGCATCCGGGTCTCCCAACGGAGATGCGTCACTTTGGCTCCTTTTATCCTGGTTTTGGAAAATGAGAATATTTGGAAGCGTCTCTCCTTGGCCCGAAAAACCAAAGCACCCGACGGCTCCAAATACAGGCATCTGTATCCGTATGCCGTCTTCTGCGTTACCGAAAAAAGACGGCCATATTACTTAGATCGGGGGCTATCGTCCACCTTGGTTTCGCATCCAAGTCCTAACCGGGGCCGGCTCTGCTTAGCTTTTTCGATCGGTTTTGCAGTTTCATAAGAGTGTGTTTCTTTGGCAACGAATCCTCCCGAGGTGGCTTTGCTGGAACGACAGCTTACAATCCCGGAGATTCGTCGGTGCTTTATATATAGTCCGCCCATCCAAGTGCCGTCCAGGGCTGACCCTGCTTAGCTCCCCAGATCGGAGCGTTTCAGCGTAAAATCTGTTGCATTGAATACAACGAGGGCGAAAAGCTCCCCCGAAACGTCTCAAAGGTCTGGGCTCTCCGTCCGTGACTCGTATCCTGTAAATATAATAAAAAGCACCATTTGGCTGTAAAGAGGATCAAGACTGTCCTTCCTCCAATGAAGTCATTCTGCAAAAGGAAAAAGAGCCCAGGAGAAAACGAAGGCAAGGAGGAAGGTCTGTTCTTTGCAAACGCACAAATCCGACACACACCCACAACCCCAAAAATAAAAGGAAAAGGGATGCAAATGCTTGGCTTGTGTGTGTTACTCGGCCCAAGTGAGTAATACCGGAGCGTAGGAAGGAAGGAAGGGAGTCAATCCAGAAATTCCTGCCGGTGGGGTTTTTACTTGGCGAGGTTCGTCCGGAGGAGCTTTGCCGTCTGCCTTTGCCCTCGAGGCTGAGAGAGTGTGACTTTCCACAAATCCCGGTCTCCGGAGTCGTCGGGGTTTATCCCGCGAGGGAGACCGAGGCGTCGATCCAAAGATATTCCGGCGAAATCGCCAAACGACGCGGCACCAACGTCACGAAAAACCATCCGTTTAAGCCCGGTTTAGAGTCGTCGTCGTCGTCCACGTCTTTTTGGGTTCGGATCTCTGCGGAAAGCGTCGGTTCGAAGTCACTTTAGTTGCGGAGTCGCGCACAAACGCTAACGGATACACAGTATTGTGTTATTAATTATACACAGATATAATTAATATTAATACACGGTAACGTTAGCTCCGCTTTCAGTTCGCGGAGGCTCGGGTTCGCTTTCGCGCCACTTGAGTGTCGTTTGAACTTGGAAATGGGCTCTTGGTGGGATTAAGGTCCGCGGTCCGAGGCTGGCCCTTTGCTCCGGCTCGTGGCAACCCTATGGCCGAGACGTCTCCGGGGATCTTCCCTTGAAGTCTGGCCCCGATCCCGCAATGAACCCGTAAGGACCCCATTGACCGATACTCTTTCTTCTCTAGGATTCTTGGTCTTCCTAGCGATCCTTCTTTCTCACAAAGTGGCCAAGGAACAACAGCCTCGACTCGACCCTCTTCGCTTCCAAGGAGAGCTCCGATCCGTTCACGGACCCGTTTCAAGGCTCTCCGTCGCCTCGGTTTCCTTTCCGGATGCTTCATTGTCCCTATACGGGGACGATGGGGAAGACAGTAGCCCTGAGGATTCGGACTCGACTCTTCAGGATCTTTTCCGGCTCTTTCTTTGTGTTCCTAGCCCCCAAAAGGTCCGTGTTTGGCCACATTTCCCAGTAGATAAGACCCCCACATCCTGTAATTTGGGTTATGCTCCTTCCACTCACCCCAATAGGCAGGGCTGACACCTGAGACCTTCTGGTAACTCCCACATGGGTGGAGCTAACCCTGGAAGGCCAGTCTTGTCCTGCCTATCACTCCAGTAGGATGTGTTTGCTGTTGCTCTGCAACTTCTTCACTACAGCTGCTTTAATCCTTTTTCTTGGTGCCTTGGAAGCATGGAGGAAGATTTAATATGGCAAGGGCTCCCAGGATTGGAGAAATGTCTTGGCTTTGCCAATGAATCTTCCCTCTCCTCCAAAGCTGCCCCCTTTCATGGGGGAGCACAGGAGATTTCAGCAGACAGCCTTGCAGCACATGGGAGCCATGGGAACAGATGGTGAGGGTTTTCCCCTCCATCTCTCTGTTTCTCCCCATCTCCTCTGCCCAGCCCTTTCAGGGCCACGGATCAGAGAGGCATCTGGCTAGAAGTTATGGAAACTTCCCCTCTCAGCATCTCTGCCCAACCCGTTGAGGGTCTGAGTTCAGAGGAGAGGCCGGCCAATGCTATGGGAAAGAGCTTCTCCCCGTCTCCTCTGCCCAGCCCTTTCAGGGCCACGGATCAGAGAGGCATTTGGCTAGAAGTTATGGAAACTTCCCCTCTCAGCATCTCTGCCCAACCCGTTGAGGGTCTGGGTTCAGAGGAGAGGCCAGCCAATGCTATGGGAAAGAGTTTCTCTGCATCACCTCTGCCCAGCCTGAAGCAGTGCCAAGGTCAGAGAGGCAAGCCAGCCAGAAGACACAGGATAAGGGGTGAGTACCAGGGGCCCTCTCTGCAGCCAGCAAGGAACCTTTCCCAGATCTAATGCCATTGGCCACTGCAGGCACTATGCCTAGCATAAGGCTTGGGACTCTGCCAGGAGGGCAGATGAGGGGTCTCCCCTTCCTTCCCTTCCTTCCCATTCCTGGTCCCAGTGGCACCCAGGATCCCAACAGATGTGGGAGATCCTGTTGCAGCCTGGGAATCACATGGTGATGTTGCCAGGGCTCTGGCACATTGAATTCTTATAATGAAATGTGTGGAAAGAGGCAGAGGACTCCTCCTCGGGCACATAATAATAATATATTTATTTGTATCCCGTCTCTCCCTGAGTTGGATATACAACCGCCATCTTGGCCGCATGGCTTTAAGGTAAGCCAGATGGGGCCCAGCAGGGGCCGATGCTTGCGACTCTAAAATGGGCTTTTTTGGCTGCCACAGAGCATCCCACAATGAAAGTAGAAATGGCCTCTTGCCCTCACCAGAGGGAACATGGCCTCTGCCAACCATCTCTAAACAGAGGTTGAATGGCCGTATGTTGGCTTTGATTGAATGTTCCTGCATGGCAGGGGGTTGGACTAGATGCCCCTTGGGGTCCCTTCCAACTGTAGGATTCTGTGATTCAAGGTTTTGCTGAGAGAATACATGGATACAAATCCTCATGCATTCCCTCCTTTAAAAAAAGGGGGAGGGGGAAGGGGAAAACTTGTGGGAAGGATGGGGAAAGACCCCTTCACCCCCTATGGTGTTAGGCTGCCCCAAACTGTGGCACTCTTGAGGCCCTTTCTATCAGAGATGGCCCTTTCTCAGGATCCAGGCATATCTCAAGGAAATGGGGTGCCATGTCCCACAGCAGCCCTATGTGCTCCTCCCAGTTCACCTATGCAAAGGGGAAGGGAGTTGAGGAACAAGCCAGCCTCTATAATGGAGCCTGAGACTGAAAGGGCTAAGCTTCTAAACCCCATCTTGGAGTTCTGTCTGTTTCAAAAATAAGACTACAGGCCATATGCAACTATATTTCTTCCTTCTCAGAGTTGTTCTGTTTCTGGTCATCCCCCCTTCCCTTTTTTGCCTGTTTTACCAGAGCAGAAAAGGTGCCTGGAAACTAATTCTGCAGGGAAGGGGTAGCCATAAAAGCCACATGATGACTTTTCTTCCCTCCTCAGAGGCCTCCATTCTTGTCTCCATTAAGGCCAGAGTTCACTTTGCCTTAGCTGGGGCAGCCTAAAGCACAGGAGGAGCACATGGTTCTATTCTGAGGACAGGTGGAGATGTTGAATAATTTGTTAATGTTTTTAATTGTACTGTTTTTAAGGTTGTGAAGCTGCTCTGAGTCCCATTGCTGGGAAAAGAGCGGAACACATACATCATCATCATCATCATCATCATCATCTCCCTTGTGCAAACTGGTATCAGCCTTAGCTTTTCTCAATGAGAGCATAGGCTTTATCTATACAGATTTGTTTAGAGTTTAATAAGCAGAGGGACTCAAGCAAGAGAGAAAGATACTTCCCTCCTCTGGTCATTGAGTGGACCTCTAAAGCTTACACACATTTGAGGATCTTTGAGAAGATCATCTCAGATGAAGTGATAGATATATATTGGATTAAGGTGACCAGCCATGTCCTCCCTCCTTTAGGGGCGAAAGAGCTGCGATAAACACAGGGACCACTATTACCTGTTAACTAGTCTAAAGAGTTACATTTTAATTAAGAATGCCTGCTGATGGATTTGCCATTCAGCTGGTTCCTTTTGGTACATGGTTTTCCAATCTCTTCTTTCAGTTAGTCTCAGGGTGCTACAAGATCCCTTGGCATACTATTGTTACAAGGATAGCCACTGTGTGGGTGGGCAGCCCTCTGTATACCCACAGCTTGTAGTGGGGTGTGTGTGTGTGTTTGTGTGTGTGTAAAACAACAACAAAACCCTAAGAACAAGAACCATGATTTTACTGTTTTTATATAATGGACTCCTTTTTACTGTGACATTATATTTTATGAGACATGAGCTTCCATGGATTTGGTATCCATGCAAGGGCTTATGACCAATCTCCAGTGGATACCAAGGGCCCACTGTACTCTTTAAAACTGAAGTTTGTTTTTCTTTGACAGATCTTTTGTGGAGAAATTCCTCTCCTCGAAATTGGATAGCAGATAGCAGAGACCTTACCAGTATTCTGTTACCATTCCATGACTCCTTAATCAGCAGTTCATTCAGTGGAGAGAGCCCTCAGCCTTCCTATAGGTTGATGATAGTCTGCTGCATGAATTTAGAAGGTTTTTTAATCCTCCAGACAATATCTTTTGTGGATGAAATCAGACTTAATCCTGACAGCAGGCCTCGCTAACTGAGTGCATCCACGCATCTGCATGGACTCACCAGTGTCTTCAACATAAAGGTTAACCCCCTTGCCTAACCATGGAAATAGTCTAATTTTACACAGGTGCACAGATGTTCCAGTGGAAAACTGCACACTGTTCTGAAATATAAGTTGGTGGTCAGACATGAACACTCCTCTTTCAGAGTGGTAAGTCTTCATTGTGTCAAGCTAAATCACCTTAACATCACCTTAATGGCTATAACCAATTGACCAGGTGATCAGGGATAGAGTGGAAGCTGACATAGGCCCGTATCGGATCAGGTTCCATGCTGATTGATCATGAAATCCACCATGATTACTCCTGGGGGCTTAACTGGAGATCCTTCTCCCTGTTGGGATCACTATCTTCTATTTTTTTCCCTAGACTGCCCAGTAACGGGAAATGGGTTTTGGCTATGGAAGAAAGGGCTTCCATGCCTGACATTCTTCCCAATCTCAAGGTGAGCCTGATCCCTCTCCATCTCTCCACACCAATACTAGTTGGTATTGGTATATAGTGCCATACAGTGGCAGCCCCTCGACCAGACCTGCTGCTGTTAATTCTCAGAATATAATGGAAACAGTTGCTATTTCCTCAGAACAGATATTCTGCTCTATAACACATAAATTGGCATTGATGTCCTTCAGGACTCCATGAAAACCTCGGTATTCTCCTTTTGTAATTCACCACAGCCATGTTCAGACTTCACTTATAACTTCACTGTTGTGACACACACAAGGGGCCGAGGTGGGATAGCATCCCATCTCCATCCCAAGTCCCTCTGATGACTTGTTGCTTGCCTTGCTGCACAACACCATTTCTCTTCTAGGATTTATACATGGTCCAGAGGGTGCTAACGGTCATAGTTCCTAAAGGTGATCTCTCTAAACCGGTTACCTGGTTGGGCCGCTCCTGATTGTTCCCCCCTTGGCACAGAGCGGATCAGAGCCTGGGGTCCTGCGATCACACTAGCAGCTAAATGTTATTAGAACTGCCCCAATAGCAATTCAGACAGAATCAGACCCAGACCCCATCCTTAGGGTGAGCTTTAATTAACAAGATTTTACGTACAGTGCTATGTAAATTTTCAGCACTGCATAAACTAAGGTTAATAACATAATAGCTGTAACCTCAGGGTTCAGAATCATATTCCGTCGCCTTCTCCTTCATTCTCCCAGTCACTGGAAAGAATGTGAAATATACACCATGCTGGGGAGCCAGCCACCCATAGAGGAGAAACAGCTCTAGCTATCATAGGTCCTATAGCCAAGACCATCAGGGTGGCCACATTGAAGCCATCATACACTCTTATTAGGCTTCACTGGTTTGACAGCTTGGCTTGGCTGAGACTGCTGTTTTTCAGCAGGGTCTTGCAGCAGGTGCTTAAACCTATGTAACTGAAAGGCCAGCACCACCCACCCTGGTTAGATCGGCTTTGGTAAATCCCAAATTACAGGATGTGGGGGTCTTATCTACTGGGAAAATGGACATTGGTACTTACCCATGATATGTCCATTTCCAGTAGATAAGAGCCCCATATCCTGGCCCACCCTCAGGGGTGCTGGCATTGGGATGTCTCATAATCCACATAGTTCTTTCCTATGGGGAGCAAGTGAGTTTGCTCATGGTCCGTCTCAGTCACTGTCCAATCCTGTATAGTTTGATATGCAGCTAAATTGTTATGTTTTTCTGGAGCATTTGGCTTTTGTACGACTGGCCTTCCAGGGTTAGGTCCACCCACGTGGGAGTCACCAGAAGGTCTCAAGTTTCAGCCCTGCCTATTGGGGTGAGTGGAAGGAGCATAACCCAAATTACAGGACGTGGGGCTCTTATCTACTGGAAATGGACATATCACGGGTAAGTACCAATGTCCGTTTTTCCAACATTGGCACATGAGTCCCTTTGGGTCCCGTCTCGCCTCCCGGGATTGCGCTTGTCCCCTTTCGCACACAAAAAGTGTGTCCGTGTCAGGCCTTTCCTGTGACCTTTCGGATGTCGCCAACTTCTTCAAAGCTTGGCATTGGTGGCATTCAGCCCCGAGTCGTGGTCTTTGTGGTCCCTTCCCATTAAAAGAGATGTGAAAGTCTTTGGTTTTTATCTCCAGGTGCGCATAAGTTCATCGGACTCCTCTCTGTTTGCAGATGTGTGTTTCTGTGTTTTGTGTTGTGGGTGGTGTGCGCCTTTGGCACCCGCCTTTGGGCACTAAACTGGGCACACCGAGCCCAAAAAGTAGCCACAGAGATATATCCATCGTCGTTGTGTGTCTTCGTGTCATTTTCCGACCCATGGCAACCTTAAGGAGAGCCCGTTGTATGGTTTTCCCGGCAAGATTTGTTGAGAGGGCTGAGAGAGTGTGACTCGCCCAAGTGGGTTTTACGGGCCGAGCCGAGATTCGAACCCTGGTCTCCGGATTCTCTCCCGGAATATTTTGATTTTAAGGAATATTTGGACGCTGGCGTTGATAGAAACTTGCTAGAGGAACCAATATCGTTGCTCCGCTGGCAGGGATTCGGGGTAATCCTGGACGGCAGCTTCTTGAAATGTTTGCAGAAGGGGCTTTAATATATATATATGTGTGTGTGTGTCTTTTGAAATCTTTTTTAAAATCCTTCTCCTCCCCGCAGTGTCCTGCGTCTTGGGTCAGACCACGGTCATCGAGACCCCCGAGAACAAACGTAAGTCCCGGGTGACATTCCCTTCCCTTCGCCTGGATTTTGTTTTTATTTTTATCCTGCCTTTCTCCCAAAATGGGACCCTGGTGGCTCACCTTCCGGGTCATTTGGAGCCCTTTGGTTACGTCTGGCCTTTCCCAACCAGGTGGGATCTGGACTCCCAGCCCCATCGTCCCCAAATGGGCTTGGAGTGGCCATCCGTACCATCCAGGCAGAAGTTCTCCTTCCTTCCTTCCTTTTTCCCCTCCCTCCCTCCCTTCCTTTTTTTCATTGCTTCCTTCCCTCCCTCCTTCCTTCCTTCCTTCCTTCCTTCCTTCCTTCCTTCCTTTTTTCCTTCTTTTTCCTTTTTTCCTTCTTCCTTCCTTCCTTCCTTCTTTCCTTCCTTCCTTCCCTCCTTCCTTTCCTCCTTCCTTCCTTCCTTCCTTCCTTCCTTCCTTTCCCTTCCTTTCTTTTTGCCTTCCTTCCTTCCTTTTTTCCCTTTCTTTCTTTCTTCCTTCCTTTCTTCCTTCCCTTCCTGTTCCTTCCTTTTTTCCTTCCTTTTTTCCTTCCTTCCTTCCTTCCTTTTTTCTCTTTCTTCCTTTCTTTCTTTCTTCCTTCCTTCCTTTTTTTCCTTCCTTCATTTTTTCCCTTTCCTTTCTTTCTTTCTTTCTTTCTTTCTTCTTCTTCCTTCCCTTCCTGTTCCTTCCTTCCCTTCCTTCCTTTTTTCCTTCCTTCCTTTTTTTCCTTCCTTCCTTCCTTCCTTCCTTCCTTTCTTCCTTCCCTTCCTGTTCCTTCCTTTTTTCCTTCCTTTTTTCCTTCCTTCCTTTTTTTCCTTCCTTCCTTCCTTCCTTCCTTCCTTTCTTCCTTCCCTTCCTGTTCCTTCCTTTTTTCCTTCCTTTTTTCCTTCCTTCCTTTTTTCTCTTTCTTCCTTTCTTTCTTTCTTTCTTCCTTCCTTCCTTTTTTTCCTTCCTTCATTTTTTCCTTTCTTTCTTTCTTTCTTTCTTTCTTTCTTTCTTCCTTCCTTCCCTTCCTGTTCCTTCCTTCCCTTCCTTCCTTTTTTCCTTCCTTCCTTTTTTCTCTTTCTTCCTTTCTTTCTTTCTTCCTTCCTTCCTTTTTTTCCTTCCTTCATTTTTTCCCTTTCTTTCTTTCTTTCTTTCTTTCTTTCTTCCTTCCCTTCCTGTTCCTTCCTTCCCTTCCTTCCTTTTTTCCTTCCTTCCTTTTTTTCCTTCCTTCCTTCCTTCCTTCCTTCCTTCCTTCCTTTTTTTCCTTCCTTCTTTCCTTCCTTCCCTCCTTCCTTTTTTCCTTCCTTCCTTCCTGATGCCACCTGAAACAGCTCACTTTGCTTAAAAAGGTCCTCCCTTCCTTTGGTGGAAAGAGAGCAAGGAGTAATAATAGTCATCATCATAATAATTATCATTATCATTATTAATTTCCCATCTCCCCAAAGCGGGGTCCAGATCTCCCTGTGAAAACGCTATCTCTAGAAAAACGTCCTCCTCTGCAGACTTTGGAACCCGACTTGGGTCTGGGACGACCTTTTTGTGGGTTTGTTGGTCCGAGGAGCGTCCTTGCGGCCTGCTGACCGTCCCTTTCTTCCTCCTCCTTTTGTGCCGTTCCAGCGGTCAACTTGCCCTGCAAAGCCTTGGCCTCGTCGCAGGGGACCCCGAAGCGCCAGGAGTGGAAGTTCCAGCGGGACGGCACCACCCTCTTGTTCTACCACGACAACCAGTTCACGGGTGCGTCCCCAAAAATGTGGGATCCCTCCTCCCTTTTGTGCGTCCCTTCAGTTGTATAGGCTTCCATTGTGTATCCCTTAAGTGTATAGGTTTCGCTCTTCCCCGAATCCCTTTCGGGTCCGGGAAAGGCCTCTTTTCAAAACCGAGAACTGAACCGTGTTAAATGAAGTTTTATAGCAAGGAAAGAGAAAGAGATTTGCGTATGTGTGTCTGCATTTATATTTATACACACACACACACAAATATATATATATTTCATGGCTGAGTCTTCCCAGCCTTTCTTTGTGTGTAATTGTGCACTTTTCGTCTTTCTCGTCAGACGGCTACAAAGACCGGGCCGTTTTCTACCCGAACGAGATCCACCTGAAGTCGGCGACGCGCCAAGATTCGGGGTTGTACACCTGCGAAGTTGTTGGCGCGACGGCAACGTCCTTCTCTCAGTCGCAGGTGGAGCTCGTCGTCCAAGGTAGGGATGGCTTGCCGCCTTTCGAACCCGCAGCCGGCGTCGGCCGGATCGGACCTCTCTCGCAAACCGTGGTTTGAACCGGGTTTGTTTGAGCCGTGCTTTGCCGAAGCCCTAAACGCCCGGGAGGCCAAAGGTTGGGGAGCCACCGGTTTAAACCATGGTTTGTGCCGGGTTTGTTTAAGCCGTGGCTTAAAACCTATGAGGTTTATCACACTAGGGGGCAAACAGGAATTAAACAGGAAATGTCCTATGTTAAACATAAGGCATTTCCTGTTTAATTCCTGTTTAACTCTCGTTTAAATCCTGTTTGCCCCCCTTGTGTGATAAACCTCTATGAGTCTTTTTAAAAACCACTTCTGGTTTTTTGGAGAATTGATTGTTGAGATATATATATATATATGTATATGTATATATATGTATGTATGTATGTATATGTGTGTGTATGTATATCTGTGTGTCTGTGTATTTATATGTACATATATATGTGTATATGTGTGTGTTTTATTTCTGTGCATGTATATATATTTATATATGTGTGTGTATATATCTATATGTATATAAGTGTGTGTATGTATATGTATGTGTGTATGTATATATATATGCATGTGAATATATATGTGTATGTGTGTATATATAATCATTTTCAATGTGCATGTAAATATATATGTATATGTGTGTATATCTATATATGTATGTATACATGTGTGTGTGTGTGTATATCTGTGTGCGTGTATTTATATGTACATATATATGTGTATATGTATATATGTGTGTGTATATATTTATATCTCTGTGCATGTATATATATTTATATGTGTGTGTGTGTGAATATATATGTGTGTGTGTATATAATCATTTTTAAAAACGTGTGTAAATATATATGTATATGTGTGTGTATATATATGTGTGTGCAGGTGTATGTATATATGTATATGTGTGTGCATATATATATGTATGTATACATGTGTGTATATCTGTGTGTGTATTTATATGTACATATATGAGTGTATATGTGTGTGTGTGTGTGTATATATCTATATATGTATATAAGTGTGTATGTATATATGTATATGTGTGTGTTTATAGAATCATAGAATCATATGTGTGTGCGTGTATATAATCATTTTTTTAAAAATGTGTGTGTATAAATATATATATGTATATGCATGTGTATATATTATATATATATATATAGTCCGTCTATTCTTGTGGTATTGTTGGAGTGCCACCGTCCAAGGTGCCCCTTGGCAAAGGCGGCTCCGGTCCGAAGGTCCGTCCGAGGCCTCGCTGTGGGTCACCCTCTTCCTCGGTGTCCTTGCAGTCCCTCCGTCCAAGCCCAAGGCCCGCGTCCCCTCCGTGGTGACCGTCGGCACCAAGGCCGTCCTCACCTGCCTGGAGACCGAGGCCAACCCGAGACCCACTTTCCGGTGGTTCAAGGACAACGTCCAGATGCCCAGCGACCCCAAAACCAGCACCTTCTTCAGGAACTCTTCCTACTCCCTGGACGACAAAACCGGGGTCTTGGTAGGTCCTTACAATGGGGTTTATAGGATCTGCAGTCGGGCGTCCTTTGACTTTGAGGACAGAAAGGGGACCCCATATATTCCCATACAAATATATAATATATTATGTTAAATTATATTATTATTATTATTATTATATGTAATAATATATCATCAGACTAAAATAGCTATGTAAAATTTAGCATCCATAACTCTATCCAGAGGTGCATCTATAATGTAGAAATTATTTTTATATATATATTACATATATATATATATATATATATAATTATTTTATATATATATATGTATGTAACTTCTTCCTTTTATATAATAGTGTGTATAGACATGTTACAAAAATATAAACAACTTCCAGGAATTTGTTCTGGTCTTCCTGAGATTTTTATACAGTATTGAAATCTCTAAATAAAGCTCTTTTCATGTTTATTATGTATGTATATTATATTATTATTATGTATATAATATATATATATATATATATATATATATATTATATGCATATGTATATTAGATATATTATGTATATTATATGTATAGTAATATAATAATATATATTATATTATATGTACATTATATACATATATTATATGTATATAATATATATTATATACATATTAATTATATATTATATAATATATTATTATATAATATATATGTATATAATAGTATATTATATATACATGTATATTATTATTACTATTATAATGTATATTACATATATATATTGAAAATATATATTATAATAGTTATAATAATAATAATAATTATATTTATATTATATATATATGTGTGTGTGTGTAATATATATAATTATTATTGTTGTTATTATTATTATTATTATTATTATTATTATTGAGGTGTCAGAGTGCTTCTATTCTCACCTTCTCTGCAAAGAGTCCTGGTGCCTCACCAAATCCTAAATCCCAGGATCCTGTAGGATGGCCCATTAAAGCGGTTTCACACCCCATTATTCCTGCAGTGTGGACGCAGCCTATACCCCTGCAGTCCATCTCTTGCAAAGACCCATTTCTCTCCCTCCTTTTCCCCAGACTTTTGAACCCGTGACTCCCTTCGATGCAGGGGAATACTCCTGCGAGGCGGAGAACAAAGTCGGGGCGCCCCAGAAGTCCGACGCGGTGCTCATGGAAACCAGTAAGTTGGCACCAGCTTTTTATTTAGGATTTAGAGTTCACGAGTTCAGGAGTGTTGGATTAGGACCGGGACCCGGGTTCGAAACCCTGCTCAGAAGATGGCGATCCTAATGCAAAGCTATTATGGGGTTTTCTTGGCGAGGTTTGTCTTTGCTTTCCTCTGAGGCCGAGAGAGTGTGACTTGCCTAAAGTCACCCAATGGGTTTCCATGGCCAAGCAAGGATTCGAACCCAGGTCTCCAGAATCATACCTCAACACTCAAGTGACTCTCTTGGAGAGGTACTGAACTGTCATTTTCCATCTTTGTATTTTATAATAATAATAATTAATAATAATAATATTAATAATAAATTTTATTCTCATACCCCGCCTTTCTGCTGCAGCTTACATCACTAAAATATATTGGAATAAATAAATTAAATCCCCCTCTTTAAGACAAGATTAAATACAATACAGTTTGAATTTTACTTGTGTTGCCTGTCTTAACGCTTTAATGGTTTTTACTGGTTTTATTGATACTGTTTTAACTTTTGCGTCTTAACTGGTTTTGACGATGCGGTTTTTCACTTACGTTTGAACATAATAGTTAATGAAACATTAAAATATAATATAATTTAAATATAAATATAAATTTAAATATAAATATTTATATAAATATAAATTAAATAAATATAAAATTAAATATAATTAAATATAATTATATTTGTTTGAACAGAGGAGCTGGCTATATTATTATTATTTTATAGCCAGCTCTGTTCAAACAAATATAATTATATTTAAATTTTATATTTATTTAATTTATATTTATATAAATATAATTATAATTATAATTATTATTTATAGCCAGCTCCTCTGTTCAAACAAATATAATTATATTTAATTATATTTAAATTTTATATTTATATAAATATTTATATTCGAACACAAAAAGTTTTTTTAATAATTAAATATTTTAAAAATTATATTTAAATTATATTTAAATTAATAATAATTATTATTAATTTAAATATAATTTAAATATAATTTTAAAAATATTTAATTATTTAAAAAAACTTTTTGTGTTCAGTGTTTCAGTTCAGGCTTTTTAACGCATCGCAACCCGCCTTGAATCCCATCGAGATGGGAGAGAAACCCTTGCAATAAATAAGTAAATAAATAATAATTTTTGCCCGTTTCCGCCCCGTTTTCAGGCGAAGTCAACGTCGGGGGCATCGTGGCCGCCGTGGTGGTCCTCCTCATCGTCTTAGGGCTGGTCATTTTCGGGGTCTGGTTTGCCTACAGCCGGGGATACTTCAGCAGTAAGTAGCCGCCGGAGATAAGAGTTATTATCCTTTTATTTATATAACCTTGTATAGGGTCCGTGGGTCCGTCTTGCGTTGGGTGGCAGGTTCGAATCCCACAAAAGCTGTTCTTGAGACTGAATCGGAGCCTTTGTTGGTCGGCTAACGTCTTTCCCTCCTCTCTTTATTTTCTTTTTCAGAAAGGAAAGAGTGAGTAGACACTTGGCCGGTCGGGATTGCAGCCCTGGGATTGGGATTGATGGCTATCCTCTTCCTCCTGTTTCTAATCCCTTGTTTTTCCCCCCCAAATTTTTATCCCTGACCTCATTTCAGCACCTCCAATAAGAAAGTCATTTACAGCCAGCCGTCCAACCGGAGCGACGTGAGTATCCCTTTTTCTTCTTTCTTTCCTTGAGAAACCGGGTGACGTTCAGGTGCCAGGCCAAAAATTAGTCCTAAACCTCAATGCTAGATTGTGGGATTAAAAACACCACAAAAGCAGCATCACAACAAGTTATTTTGGTTGCGTACCACATACGCACAGTCGAAATGCGGCAATCCGAACGACAGGGTCGCGTCTAATGCATTTGGAAGGTCTGCAAATGCTCAACGATGCATTCGTAAAATCTGCAATACTTTTCATCCTGGGGTCTTTTATTGCAAGGATCGGCCAATATTCTACATTGTGGTCAGTGGTAATAATAATAATAATAATAATTATTATTATTATTAGCTTTATTGTGCAATTTCACACGTCGGAGTTGTAGGAATGCAACAAAACGCTGCTCATCTGAAACAGAGAATGCTTCTAGTCTCAATCGTTTTGGATAAGAGATACTTAAACTGAATAAGGTCTTAAAATATTTGCAAAAAATATGCGCCTTAAAATATTTGCAATGTTCTTGGTCTCTTGAGGGCATAATATTCGTCATCAGCAGCAGCAGAATTTATTTTTAGAGATTATTTTTATTATTAGCTTTTTATTATTTTATTATTATTTTATTATTATTATTATATTTATTATTATATTTATTATTATATTGTTATTATTATTAGTAGGGAGAGGCAGGAATATAAATACATTTCATTATTATTATTATATTTATTATTATATTTATTATTATTATTAGAAGGGAGAGGCGGGAGATATAAATAAATTTCATTACTATTATTATTATTATATTTATTATTATTATTATTATTAGAAGGGAGAGGCGGGAGATATAAATAAATATTATTATTATTATTATTATTATTAATTATAAGTGTACACAGCGCTGTACAAAAACCAAATAAAAAAAGAGATGACGATGATAACTTGACTCACCTCTTTCCAGCCCAAAAAATCCATATTAAAAACTCACATCCCTTTAAAAGAGCAAACAAGATGTGTACGTATTAAAAAAGCGAGCCACGTTTTAAAATTAACCGTTTAAAATGCATTTTCTCTCTCCCTTTTTCCCAGGGGGAATTCAAGCAGACGTCGTCTTTCCTGGTCTGAGCGACGCTTTCCTCCCGCTTTGGGACCCGAATCCGAGTCTTCCTTTTTCCAGAGCCGTTGTAAATGTTCGTCGCGGATCTTTGTAAATTAAGTGTTGATTTTAAAGCTGCAATTCTTTTTTTTAGAGATTTTAGTGTACATTATATTTTGTATTATTTGTTTGGAGCAAAAAAAAACGCCTTAAAAACCCTGCCGTTCCCAGGTTCGGTCCCATAAAGGACAAAACGTTGGGCTCCCGTTCGGTTCCCAAACTTGTCTTTGGATCCCGTGGCCTTGTAAGATGTCGAAATGTTAAAAATGGGAATTTATAGCAAAATTGGGGTTGGGTTGTTGTTGTGTTACCGCCTTACCTTTGTCTCCGGACAAGAAGGGAACCGATTTTTGCAATTCGGAAGCCGGAAATGGAAAGGATGTCTTTCTGGCTTCTTTTTAAAAGGTACATTTAATCGATCTTCCACTTCATGCACTATGCATTTTATTCTCCGACGGGCCAAAGTTGGACGATGCAACTTTGGGACGTTTTGCAGCCCTTTGCAAAATCTATGGGCATCGACAGACAGACCCGTTTCTTGGGTTTTGGGCTTTCGCCCTCCGGATGTTTCGCCCCCGGCGCCCAGTTTCCAGGATCGCCGGGGATCCGTCGTTTCCCGAAATATCCGGAGGGCCCCCCCAAAGCTCCCGTTGCGTCTTCAACTTGGCATCGGCGTGACTTTATAAATACGTTGTTGTCGTTTGTAATTTTTATATGCCGGGCGCAGGTTGGGAAATAAAAGTTTGTGTCTCTTTCAGCCTCCTTGCCTTCGTCGCAATGGATTCTGCCCTTTGCGCGGAAGTCGCCGTCCTTCTGATCCACGCAGGTTGCTTTTGTTGGGCTCTTCATAGCATCATAAGGTTGGAAGGGACCCCAATCCAGCCCTTTATCTGCCGTGCGGGAATACGTAGAATCAATGCGCTCCCAAAAGCGAAAACCTCCCAAGACTCTTCCTTTGCCTCAATGTGCATTGCAGAAGAGAGATCCATACATTGTACGGCAGCCGCTAGGTCAAGGATCCCCAAACTCTGACCCTCCACATCCTTTGGACTGCAGCTCCCAGCGTTCCTGTTCCTTGGCCAAGCTGGCTGGGACTTCTGGGAACTGAAGTCCAAAACATCTAGAGGGTCAGAGGTTTGGGGACCATTAGGTGAATCTGGATGTTACAAAACTATTTAATTTTGCACACCTAGAAGGCCATTGAGGAAGATAGGAAGTCCCAAGCAAAACGTCAGCTCTTCCTAATATCTATGAAGTCACAGAATGTGGCAAAAAAGGAAGAGCTGATTGTTTAGACATATACTATATATATATATATATATATACACACACACATACTATATATATACTATATATATATATAATGCATCACTAGCCTTTGGCTGACATCACACTGGGCTGGACATCCCACTGGTCCAATTGGCAGGAGCTTTGCTTTGCTTTGCAACCCAGTTTCTATGGCAGCTCCAAGCCCTTGGGAGAAAGTAGGAGCCCTTGGCTGAAGATCCAGCCCAAGATGGCTTTGGGGATGAATTGATCCCTTTGCCAGGGTTTTGGGAAAAGCCGTCCCTTCCCGCGTCGGCCGCGTTCCCCAAAATTGACCTTAAACTAGCGGACGATGAAAGCAGCGTAAGGATGGAGAGAAGGAGAAGCGGCGGTCAAGGCTGGGTTTGGAGGAAAGGTGAGGCAAGGGGATCCCACAGAGGAGATGATGATGATTATATTTATATTTATATTTATAATATAATATTTATATTATTATATAGTGCTGTAGATTTACACAGTGCTGTACGTACAATTGATGAAAATGAGACCTGCCAATAGCATACCTTCTACAGGGGAATCATAAAATACTTATCAGACAATAGATAACAATGCATGATAGAATTAGATAAGATAAGCCGGCAGCAAATTAAAAACATCAAATATCAGATAACAAAATTTAAAACCTCAAATAAATATCAGATCAAATACATCAGGTAACAATCAGACAATGCCTGGGAACGCTTCCCTGAATAATGTAGTCTTGATAAATAAATATAATAAAGGTTGGGCTTTGTGAGGTTGTCAGAACGCATTTTCCGTTGCGTTCGGCTGAGTCTAGCCATCGATTCTCACACAAAAAGCCATCCTTCCACCTAATATTTATCATTGGATTCAATTCGCACAACTGGTTTCGATTTGGGTTTCAGCCGAGGAAAGCGGTGGGGTTGTCTCCCAAAAGGGTGGCGAGTCTGCTCCAGGTTCTGGGTAGATTTGGAGATTTCGAACAGGTTCAGCGTTTTGGGCAGGTCCCTTACGTTACAACTCGGGGTGGATTCCCTGCTTTGGCCGAACTGGGACCCAAGTCAAGCGGATCCCAGTCCGCAGGAGTAGGATCCCAGCCGGTGTCCCTTTTGGGTGCTTAACGGTTGTTTCCACGGACCTTGCCTTTCTCCTCCAGGTTGACCGCCGTCTTGGCCGACCGTTGCCGCCGCCGCCTCGATGGCGGAGAAAGGGACGGAGAACAAGATCTCGCTGACCGAGGCCCAGATCAAGGACCTGAAAGGCGCCTTCGAGAAGGGGAGCTTTTCCGACTACTCCGAACAGCTCAAAGGGACGCTCCGCTCCTTGGAGAACATCTGCCTGGACGTTGGCATCACCGGCGAGTCCGGCGCCGGCAAGTCGACCTTCATCAACGCCTTTCGGGACCTGCGCGCGGACGACGAAGGCGCCGCTCCGACCGGAGGAGGCTCCGGCGCCAACAAGGAACCCGCAGCCTACCCGCACCCCAAATACGCCAACGTCGTTCTCTGGGACCTCCCGAGTATCGGTGCCCCAGATTTCCACCCGAGAGAGTATCTGCAAAGGATCGACGCCTCCCGCTACGACTTTTTCGTCATCCTTGCCTCTCGGCGCTTTACCCCCGTCCACGCCAAGCTGGCTCAGTGCCTCCAAAAAGCCGGGAAGGACTTCTACTTTGTCCGCTCCAAAGTGGACGAAGAGATGGAGTCGGGCCGGCAAGAGCGGAGTCCCGGTTTCAGCGAAGCGGAGGCCCTGCGGACGATCCGGGAGGGCTGCCTGCGAGACCTCAAAGCCTCCGGGGCCAAGTCCCCGAAGCTCTTCCTGATCTCCAACCTCTCATTCGGCAAGTACGACTTCCCTTTCCTCGGGGAGACCTTGTGGAAAGACCTGGACCTCCCGAAAAGCCACTCCTTCCTCCTGGCCGCCCCCAACATCTCCCACCGTCTCCTGGAGAAGAAGAAGAACGCCATCCTCCAACACTTGTGGCTGGTCTCCGTTGTCGCCTGCGGGGTCCACGCCGAGCCCGTCCCGGAGATTTCTGTCGGCTGCGACGCAGAGCTCCTGGTCAACACGCTGCGGGGATACTGCGTCAATTTCGGCTTGGAGGAGTCCTCTCTGCGGAAAGTCGCCGGGCACGCCGGGCTCCCCGTCGAGGCCCTGAAGGCGCTGGTCAAGTTGCCGCTGGCCGCGGAGGTCACCCGGGAGCTGGTGACGGAGCTGCTGGTCGAGGCGGCCGGCAAGGCCCCCAAGTTGCCCAAACAGCTGGTGCCCGTGGCCGCCATGGGTTTGTCCTTCGCCGTGGTGTACAACATGCTCAAGGCCTTCGTGGAGGAGGCGGCCGCCGACGCTCACCGGGTCCTGCTCAAGGTCTTCATCAGCCACAAGCCCCGGGACGAGTCTCGAGCCAACATCCCCGGAGCCTCGGAGGAGGAGGAGGAGGACGGAGGCGGGTAAGGAGGGTGGCACGGGACGCCCGGCGTCCCCTCCTTGTTCGGTAACAGCAGCGCCACGGAGGTAGCCCCAAAGCGTAGTGCCAAAGTCCTAGGAAACCCTTCGTCGTTCCAGTCTCTGTGGTTCCTCCGTCTTTCGACGCTTCTCGCTTTGCCAGGAGCGTATCTCCGTTGCAGAGTTGCAGGCGGTTATTTCGGGGTCGGATGCGCAGGCCCTTGGGGTCCCTTCCAATGCTATGAGTCTATGGTAGTTTCAGATCCTAACAATAATAATAATAATAATAATAATAATGCAGTTGGCCCTCCTGATCCACAGATTTTTTTTATCCGCGGATTTGAGCACACGCAGCTTGAAAATAATAATAATAATAATAATGATAATGATAATAATAATTTTTATTTATACCCTGCTCTTCAGCCAAGGCTATCAGTAAATAGTCCCCAAAATAGTCCCCAAAAGTATAAATTCCAAATAGCAAACCTTGATTTTTCCATTTTATCTATGGGACGCCATTTTGTTGTGCCATTATATTTAATGGGACTTGAGCGTCCACGGATTTTGTTATCCATGAAACCAATCCCCAGCGGATAAGAAGGGCCCACTGTAATAATAATAATAATGATAATAATAATAATTTTTATTGACATCCCGCCTCTCCGGTTGGACCAAGGCGGCTTCCGATGAAAATAAAATACGATACAAAGTACGATAAAATACCGAATAAAACCCATCGTCTCTCCCTCAAACACAACACTTAAAATTCCCAATTAATAATCGTAATAATGAATAATAACTGTGATGCTGGCGAAACGTCAGGAAAATATTCTTCTCGAACATTGGCCACATCGCCCGAAAAAACCCAAAACAAGCTACGGACGCTGTAGACACAATGAGAATAAGAAATCGATTTGTTTTTAAAAAGGCTATGTATGGCAATAAATTACAGGTAAAACACTGATAACACGAAAAGGATACAGGAGTCGCGAAAGTAATTGAAATGTTGGCTCAATTCGTGCCAAAACGGATTTTCTTTCCAATTACTTTATTGATTCTTCACAAGTTCCATGAAATGTTAATAGTAAAGTATTATATACATCTAGATAGACTATATTCATACGGAGAAATACACATCTACTATATTCATATTGACAAATACAAACACATAGATATATTGCATTAAACAGGTTATGTTTTCATGGATCCCGGAAAGATATAAAATGTTGGGGACAGGAGAAACATCTCGGGACAACCAGGTTTCTAACAGAGAAAGTAATTGAAAGTTACTCTTAATGAAAGTTACTCCTTCCGAGGGGGTCTCTTTCTATTACACCATTATAGCCCTGTGATTTCACTTGAATTGAATTATAGCACGCAATCCTGGGATGTATAGTTTGGGCAGGTATGAGGCCTTTCTGGCTGAAAAGCATCATGCCTCCCCGTAAACTACCCATCCCAGGATGCCACAGGATGTTGCCGTGCCGTGTTAAAGTGGAGCGATAGCGGTATTATCCCCGTGGAGTGTGAACGGAGATCGTCTTCCGCCATCCACGAGGACCACAGAGTAGTTTAGGGCAATGGGACCGACCGTCGGAAACGCCCAGCTCCAGTCTCCAAAAGCAAAGAATGCATGCAAGATTTGACAAAAACGATAAACAGGCTCCTATCGCTGCCCAATATTTGCCACCTGCGCCAGTGCCAACCCGGGCTCTGTTTTTGCCACCCCTTAAGCCAACGGTCCATTGAGAGAAGCCGCTTTAAAGGGAAAGGCGCTGGCATCTTACTGGGCACACTGGTCTTTTAGGAAGGCGGGCAAGGAGAGCCGTTGGAAGGAAGGCCTGGTCCGAAGGCAAGAGAGCGCCTCCTCTGCTCCGCTCAAGACGGTCTTTCTTTCCCGGATCCAGCCTCGGAGGTCCACCAGCCCGCAGTCGCAAAGCAAGGACAGCCCGCCCAGATCCAAGGACCGCAGACCCTCCAAAGGGAGAAGCGGAGAAGGCGAGAGCGTCACCAAGGGGTTCCCGCTCAGGCTGAGGACCCGCAAGGATGCCAAGCCGTAGAAGGCCCTTTTTGGGAGCACAGGGAAGAGGTTGTTGGAGAGGTTCAGGACCTGCAAAGACCTCAAGGGACGGAGAAGGGTCTCGGGGAAGCCCCGAAGTCCGTTGGAGCTGAGGTTCAGGACCACCAGCTCCGCTAAGCCTTGGAAGGCGTTCGCGCATGTCTCCGTTTCCCAGATGTTTCCCAGGTTGTTGTGGGAGAGGTCAAGGAAGCGGAGTTGCCTGGGGCCTTCTCCGACCCGGTAGCACCTCGAGAGGCCGTTGCTCGAGAGCTTGAGAGAAAGCAAGTTGGGGATGCCTGCAAGCTGACCCCAAAGTCTCCCCAGATCGTCCAGGCGGTTGGAGGAGAGGTCGAGGCGAGTCAGGTTCTTCCCGAGACGCTCGATACCCCAGGCGTCCCGGATCCGATTCTGCCGCAGCGTCAGGTGTAGCAGGGACGGGAGTTTCCCGCTCGGGACCCGCGAGAGAGCGTTGTCTTGGAGGTCAAGGATTTGTAAGGAATTCAGTCCGGCCAGGGCACCGTTTTGGACAGCTCCGATGTGGTTGGACTTCAGGATGAGATGCCGCAGGGGAGAGGACCTCAGGGCTCTCAGGGACTCCTCGTAGAGTTCCCCGAGAAGATTCTCCGAGAGATCCAGGACCCGGAGCTTGTTCAGTCCCGCAAAAGCCCCGTCTTGGATCTTGGTGATCTGGTTGGATCTCAAAAGTAGGACGTTGAGATCGAGGAACGCCGAGAAGGCCAAGGAGACCAACTCGTTGAGGAAGCCGTGGGAGATGTCCAGGGAGGAGATGCCGCTATGACGCAACCCGGAGAAGGTGCTGGCCGAGACGTCCTTTGAATTGTGGAAACCGAATCCTCGGCCCAAAGCTCCCGAGTGTTGCATCTTGAGGTTCTGGATCCTGGTGCCGTTTATTCTCGCGAAGAACCGCTCGGCTTTCTCCGCGTTGAACGCGTTGGAGGAGACGTCCAGCATTCCCAGCGTGATGTTGAAGAAAGGGTTGCGGCAGTGCAGATAGCTGACCAGTCGGTTGGAGGACAGGTCAAGCGTGGCCAGGTGCCGTCCCCTGAGATGCTGGAGGTCATCTCCACAAACGGCCCCAATTTTGTTGAGCTTCAGCTGAAGGACGCTCAGCTTCTTCAGCCCTTGGAAAGAGGGGTCAGGCCTCAACCTGCGGATGTTGTTTCCGGAGAGATCCAGCCTCTTCAGGGACACCAGATCCCGGAAGTAACCCTTTTCCAGGACGTCTTCGTTGAAACCGTCAACATCCAAGAGCAAGACCTCTAGTTTGGCGAGGCCCCTCAAAGCGTTGGGGTGTAGGGTCAGGTTCCCGTTTCCTCCAAGGTCCAGGAACGTGATGCCGGTCACGTTCTGGAAGGCCCTCTCCCCGACAAAGAGGGATCCCCCCAGTTGCTTTCCCAAAGACAGCGCCTTCAGGGACTTCATGAGAGGGAAGGAGGAATTCGAGACGGTGGAGAAGAGGTTGAAGTTCAGGAGGAGGACCTGGACCGAAGGATCGACGTCCGGGAGCATCTTGTGGCGCTGAGCCTGGCAGTCGGCCACCAGCAGAGAATTCACCGTCCTGGGAGAGCAACGGGGCAGAGCGTCCACCGCGCAACCCACCAACGACAGAAGGATGGCCGAACCAAAGAGAACTGGAGTCAGAGAGAGAGATGTTTGCATGTTAGTTCCTCGATACTTTCCCAAAAGTACCACTCCCAGGTTTCCATGGGGCCAAAAGGAGACTTTCTGCCATCTCCAGGTACGGCTAGAAAAGAATTCTGCCACGGCTGCCAGTCAGTTTGGACAATACTGGGCTGGATGTACCTAACTTAGTATAACTTCCTATCTTCCTATGTCTGGATTCAAAAGCTATGCAAGGTCTTGGAAGGAAAGAAGCCACTGGTCTTACCTTTCTGAGCCTCCAAAGCTGTCCATCTTTGGCGAACCCTCTTCATGGCTGCGGGTGCAAAGCCAACATCTCTCCGTCTCCGTTTGCAAGTCGTCCCCGGCCACTGCCCCATATAAATGCCACTCCGGGTGAGGCAACCCGCTGCCCTCCCGAGCCCCACACGTCAACCGTTGGTGTTGGCTCAAAGCGGAGGGGAGAACGTGGTTTAGCAATTGCACAACGGGGAAATAATGCTGGGGAAATTCCTCCTCGCCCGTTTTTAATCCCTCGCCATGCCCGCCCCTGTTCCGGCTCAGCAGTACGGCTTCCGTGGGTCAAGAGATCTTTGGAGCCGGTGGAAATGAAATACTCAGCGGAGTCTGACTGGGGACAGGGCTCCTCTGGGTCTTGCATCACTGGGTTAAAAAGAGGAACGTTCAGGCCATGTGCCTTGTCACGGAGGGATGCACCAGTAAGGCCTGCAAGAGGAACACTTCTCCGGAAACAGCCATTAAATGCAATTCAATAGTTTCCTGCTGCATTTCATCACCCCGCGCTGCAAACCAGAAACAACTAAATCGGTTGTTAAATTTGGGTTTGAGGGTTGCAAGTAATCCCCAAGACTACTGTTTTTAAAATTTAGGGGGGTTTGTCAGTCTGCCTTCCTCCTGATTCCTCTTTTTGTGGTCCAAATGGGATGAACTGCCTCTCTCAGAAGCCTGTGTGTAACAACTTTCGCACAGTGCAGTTTTTCAAAATGGAAGTGGGTGCCTTTAATAAAACATTGACTGAGAACTTGCATTACTTACTTGGGGGCTTGCCTACGTTACCTAAAAACCCCGTAGATTCAGCCCTGGGACTTCTGCTCCTGCCCAGAATGGAATTGCCATTTTATATTCCAAATGGGATCTCTGTGAAGGCACAAACCTCCTTTGTGTGGGGCACAAGAAGCCAGGGACGACGAACGCAGCTTCATCGTTTCACCAAGGAATCCTTACCTTGGTTGCAAGCGTGTTCAGGCGGATTGCATTAACCGACCATGAAAGTTAAAGACAGGTTAAACAATTCTTTATTTCTTATACAGTACTGCTAAATTTGGAGACTGTTTCCGCCGGCCCTCCCTCCTTTTCTCCAAGGCGTCCAGTGCGTCTGAGATGCAGAAGCAAAGGAAAGCGTCAGTCCTTACGCCTCGTCCCCCTGCCTTTCCGCTGCCCTTCTATCCCCGTTCGCAGATGACCTCGATGACGCTCTGCTCCATGGGCACGGGGTCCAGGCACCGGTGGGCCGTGCTGCCCACGATCTCGTCCAGCAAGAAATGCACCAGGTTCTCGTCTGAAACGAAGCGCCACAGATAGAGCTGGAGGTAGTAACAGTCCACCTGGATCTGCTGGAGGCCGAAACGCCCGAAGGTGCGCAGCCGGACGCACTCCAGGAAGGTCTTCAGGCTGATCTTGATGATGCCGGTCAGGACGGAGACCTGCGTGGGACACGAGGAAGAAGAGTATAAAATATAAAAGTATAAAATGCTTCATCAACCTCCTATGTCTCTTCTACCACAGGCTGGGTCTCCCTTAAGCCAAATGCTTGGGACCAGAAGCGCTTTGGATTTCAGATTTAAGGATATTTGCAAATACATCATGCGCTCTCTTGGAGATGAGGCCCAAAGTCTAAACACGAAATTCACTGATGTTTCCTATACACCTTCTACACATCACCTCTCACCTTGTTGAACTCCACGGGGCTGAAGATATCAATGCGCTCTGAGAAAAGCTTCTGGATATTGCTCAGCAGGTTGGTATCCATGGGGGCACTGAGGAGAGAATATATCGGATTCAGCTGGTCTGCAGCCACTTGCTTGGCTGCCTGCGAGAGCGAAAGCGTCTTCGGGGACGGATGTGGGAGAGGAGCAGAAAGGGACTGCACGAACTGGGGGCGGGAAGGCTGTTTGTCTAAACATGGGAATGAGGAAAGGTGGCCAAAGGACGGCAAAGCAGCAAGTTGTCCCTCCACCTGCAAACCAGGTGAGACGACGCCAGCAAATCCGGCTCACCTGGGCGTGTAGCTGGGAGCGTAGCGGCTCTGCTGCCGGGAACTGCTGTAAACGGAAAAGGTCCTTTTGCTGGAGTCGCTGCTCTGGGCTTTCCGCACCCCTTCTTCGTACAGGAGCCCAACCTGTATGGGGAAAAGACAGATGTCTATGTATGTGTTAAGGCAGCACTTGGTTCCTCTCCCTCCAACTCTAGACGTTGTTGGACTGCGGCTTCCATGTTCCTTCAACGCTCGCTACTGGACTTGCAGTCCAGCAACAACTCGGTTCACCTTCCAAAGGAGAAGCGAATTCTTTCTACAGCTCTTCTGCAACCTGGAAAGCCCAGTGTCCCGATGGTCCCACCCCGTCTCCAAACAATAAGCTCCCTGCTCCAAAGGTCAGCCCTTCCTTCCGAGGAACCGTCCGACCAGCCGCTCACCTGGACGTCGATAGAGGTGGCGTCCTCCACCACGCGCTTCATGACGGCCCGGACGTTGCGGGGTTCGATGGTGGTGATCCAGTCCCGCGTCTCCACGCTCTTGCGCAGCATCTGGGAGATGATCAATCCCTGCACCTTCACGTAATGGTTTAGTAGCTTCTGGGCGGCTTCCCGGGCCTCGGCACAGAGCCCCGTGACGGGGGTCACCGGGGAGTGGTCCTGGGATAAACAAATGTTCAGAGAGCTCCAAATCCACTAGTAACCCTTACATCTGACCCTTCAGATGGGCCGAACCAACTCATTAAAGTATTCAGAAAATGGCCGGTTGGAGGTAAAGGCAGCAAGCCCAAAGGCACCCAATGAGTTCCTGGCAGAGAGGCAGGATTCAAAACAGTGACTGCTTGGCTTAAAGCTTGATAAAGACATCAAGGATAGGCAAAATGGACAAAGAAAGCGCCAGAAGGTCAGGGTGAGCTCAGTGGGGTTTTTTCTGGGACTCCCCCCAAGTTGGAGGAGGAGGAAAGAAGCATCCTCTGTGTAAGCGCATAAAGGCCCGGTGAGGTACAAATACTCCCAAATAGTGCAATAAGGAAGCCAAGATGTTCCCGTCCGACGCACAGATTGTGCAAACGGTACATAAAGTCCTAATTTCACTTCCGCTATTTCATTCTCTTGTTAGACATGCTTTAAAAAAAACCACACACACACACCCTTCTGTGGAGACTATGGAAGATCTTGAGTTTTGGAATAAGTGAGGCTCAAGTGTGCACACGCCTCCTCCAAGGTGTTCACGCTTAGCCTTTGGCTCAGCCCGGGCCCTCTCCCCGAGGCTTATGGTCTACCTACCTGGACCAGGAACTGCTCGTCGGTCAGGGTCAGGATGTAGCTGATGGTGGAGGTCTCATAGTCGAGGCAAAGGCGCGAGAGGAGAAGGAGCAGCGCGGGGGGCGCGGCCCCTCCCTTGTCGCCGGCGCTCTCGCAGAAGTTGCGCGCCGTCTGGCAGATCGATTTGATGAAGCTGACCACGAGGCCTTCGCGGACGCCTTGGCTGCAGAATTCACCCTGGAAAGAGGTAAAAGCGAGGGGTGAGTAAGAGGCACAAGGGCAGAAGAAGCCACTGGAGGGCAATGCAAGCGTCTCTTCCTAACAAATATCCAGGTATTTGGAATAAAGGAGAGGGATAGGCAACTGTGGAAGGCTCAGGGTCCACCTTAGCCCCCAGGAGATCGTGGAGGTTTTCACTTCTCCACAGCATTCCCTCCAGCGATCTTTTGAAAAAGTCATTTTTTAATGTCACCGAATGCCTTCCAGGGGAGGACGGCGGCATCCAAAGCATGTCACCGAAAATGTGAATTGGCAGCAACTACAAGACGGTAAGTCCAGGCTATAATTGTATTACTGCTGAACAAGGTGCTAGTCTAACTCTCTGGGGTGTGTACCCTGAAATCCTATATTATATATACATAACATACATACATACATATATACATATAGGTGAAACCTTCCTGCCATACCTTGAAATAGGGCTTGTTGGAGAAAGTGATATCCTTGGCGGTGAAGAGGTGGACGTAGGTGAGGACCGACTTGATCTGGTTGAGGATGGAAGCGGAGATGGTGCCCAGCAGTTCGGCCAGGCTGGGGCTGTCCTTGCCCACCAGCCGAGGGGCGGCCAGCGACTGGCGCACGTCCGTCAGGCAGTCCGCGTAGAAGCTCTGCAGGGCCTGGAGGTATTGGCGGATGCGCTCCTTGGCCGCCCGCACCACGATCTCCGTGCCCTCGGAGGCCGCCCGGGAGGCGGGCACCAACTTGGCCAAGGCCTGCAAGCGGCAGTGGAAGCGGTCCAGGGCCCGGACCAGCAAGGAGTTGTCGCCCACCCCTTTCTCCAGCTGGATGCGCCTCTCCACCAGGGCAAAGTAACGCTCCATCAAGTCGTCCACGAAGGCCACCAGCTTGTCGTGGGCCATGCGGGCGATGTCCTCGGCCCCGGCCCGGTTGACGAAGAGCTCCTGGTAGGAGGCGATCACCAGGCACATGTTGCTGACGAAGCTGTTGCAGCCCCGGTCGGTGAACTCCAGGATGTCGGTGGCCGGTCCGGCCGTGCCCGGGGCTTGCCCCTCGCCCCCCAACTCGGCCTCCAAGGCTTGGAGCTCGGCCTCCAGGCGGCAGCGGGCGTGGGAGAGGAACTCGTCGCACAGCTCCTCCGCCGGCTCGCCCAGCTGCAGGAGCAGCTCCACGCATTCGGCTAAGTCCTTGGCACCGGAGCCACCGTCCCTGCGGAGAGGGATAAAGAAAGAAGGGATACCTTAGAGCTTAGGCTGCAGCATTAATGCAGTTTCGTACTGCTTTAATCGCCATGGCTCAATGCTATGGAATCCTTAACTTTGTAGTTTCGGGAGATGTCTAGCCTTCTGCGTCGGAGTGCTCTGGTGCCACAACAAACGGCAAATCCCAGGATTCCACAGCATGGAGCTAAGGAAGTTCAAGGAGTGCCAACCTGTACTAATCCTGCAGTGGATTTTACTGGTTCCAACTTGCAAGCAGAGCGTGCCTCCTCCGGGTAAAAGATGCCATCTTCTCTCCGCTGGTGCCTACCTGAATTTCTCGCGCAGCTTCTGCGCCAGGTCGGCCATGATCTTCTGACAGTCGTCCTGGATGCCCCGGAAGGAAGGCATGTGCTGGTACTGGTGGAGGATGGATCGGGCTTTGCTGTAGTACCGGACGGCCTGGCCGTAAGCCTCCAGCTCCACGCACTTGGTCAGCCGGGCCGGGAGCTCAAAGAGGAACTGCAGCTTGCGGAGGAGAGCGTGGACCCCTGGTTTGGTGGAGAGAAGAGCTAAAATGAGGGCAGGGAAGCCGAGCCGGTGCCCAGGAAGCAAGACCCGGCCCTCTCAGCTTCCGGGGGATACCGGGCTCCGTCCGCACGGAGAAGCCGGGGACCGAAGCAGGGATGCAAAGCAAGGATGTGGCAACTACCGGAGAGCTTGGTGATCTGCTCATGTTGGTCCTGCAAGGTGCTGCTGATGCTGGCGCTGAACTCCGTGATGACGGCCATGTTGGCCGCCAGGCGGTCCATCTCGTCCTCCATCTTCTTGAAGTCGTTCTTCATCTTCCGGATCGTGTCTGCGGAGACGGGGAGGAAAAAGCCCAAAGGGGTTTGGCTGCCGCTCGAGGGCTATTCCCCAGACGCATGAGAAGACATGAAGACCCCATGAAGGCTGGAAGAGCGAAGATCCAAGCCCCGTGTGGAAGTGAAGCCTGATTTTGAACTACATTTGTTCCCTCCGTGTCGGCTATTGGGTTAGGGGCACAAGACCCCCACTGTGGATATGGGAAAACTGTGTTTTTATCTGAGAGGACACCTCTCTAGGAATCTCTAAGTCCTCCAGCGCAACGCTGGGGTCAACCTCTGCCAGACGTTGACCATAGAGTTGAGCCGGAGGAGCCGCAAAGGCTTAGTGGAGTATCCTCTCTAGGAATCTCCAGGTCTTTCGGTGCAACTTTGAGTTAAAGTTGACCAGAGAGTTGCACTGGAGGAGGACCTAGATGGTCCTAGAGGGAACGTATTGATCAAATCCGTGAATAACGAAAGCTGCAAATATGAAGGGATGAGTGTCGTTTATATACAACCAGCCCTCCTTATCCATGGATCCAAGTACCCACTGCTTGGAAATTGGAATATATATATATATATATATATATATATATTATATATATATATAATATACAGTGGTCTCCCAGGTTACGAATCCCCCGGGGTACGAAAACCCCAGGATCTGAAAGAGCTGGGGCCGGAAAAACGGCCCCGGTTTCCGGAAAAAAACCCGGGTTAAGAAAGAAAAGCGGCGCGAAATTCAAATCGCGCCAAGTCTTTTCCTATACTTACAGTGGTCCCCCGGTTTGTGAATGTTTTCGGGTTACGAAAGGGGTGCTGGAACGGATTACTTTCGTAACCTGGGGGACCACCGTATATAATATATATATATATATATATATATATAAAAAAAACAAGCCTTGACTTGAGCATCCACGGATCTTGTTATCCACGGGAAGCCCTGGGACCCAATCCCCGGGGCATAACTAGGTCCCACCGTACCAGAAACGCTGGGTTGAGGAGGGAGCGAGCTTGTTTTCTGCTGCTCCAGAGACTAGGACCTGGAACAATGGATGCAAGCTGCAGGAAAGGAGATTCCACCTCAACATTAGGAGGAGCTTCCTGACAGTAAGGGCTGCTCGATGGTGAAATATACTCCCTTGGAGACTGTGGTGGAGTCTCCTTCTTTGGAGGTCTTTAAGCAGAGGCTGGATAAGGGCCATCTGTCAATGGGGATGCTTTGATTGGGAGTTCCTGCATGGCAGGAGTTGGACTCTGTGATTCTATGATTCTATGGTCCTTTGTGGTTCCCAAGACATAAACCCGGAAGCCCGGCGTCCGGTGTTACCTGTGGCGGAGATGAACTTGTTGTAGTTCTCGTAGACCAGGGTCTGCATGTCGCTGTCGAGGGCCCGGATCTGCCTCACCATGTCGGTCTCGCAGTCCATCAGCTGGGCCAAGGGGCACTCCTTCCGCAGCTGGAAGAGAGGAATATGACGAAGGCTGAGAGGGAACCGCACTCGGCTCATGCTCAGGGGAACAGCTGCCCGCTCTGCAAAGGGCTAAGCCCTATTCTTTGAAATCAATCCGGTCTCGGGGAGGAAGAGGAAGCCACTCTGCTCATGCTCAGGGGAACAAGCATCTGCTAATACCTTCTTTATGGGGATTATTCTCTTTAAACCCTTTTTAACCCAAGGAGGACTTGAGGAGGAACGGGAAGGCACTCTGCTCATGCTCAGGGGAACTAACGTCAACCTTTGCAATGCGTCTAGCTCTATTTGGATGCCCTTTTAAACCAATGGTGTGTGTGTGAAGGCACTCTGTTCATGCTCAAGGGAACCGCCTTTGACTCTGCCGTTGGTTTAGCCCTGTTTCGACACCTTCTTTCCCCTCCTCCCCATGTTTTTGATTATTCCTCTAAATCCTTTTATTTATTATCATTATTATTGTATTTATTTATGGTGTTTATACCCCACTCTTCAGCCCTAAAGGCTATCAGGGCGGCTTACGATTATTATTTGTAATTAGACAGTTTTGACCCAAAGAGGGGGGCACTCTGCTCATGCTCAGAGGAACCGCCTCCGACTCTGCATTTAGTTTCGCTCTAATCCGAGGCTCCTTTTTTATTTCGAGCCTCTTTTTAAATGGATTATTCTCCTAAGTCCTTTTAAACCAAGGAGGGCTTTGGGGAGGAGGAAGGCACTCTGCTCATGCTCAGAGGAACCACTCTCAGCTCTCCATTTACTTTAGCCCTATCTTGATGCCCTGTTTCTTTTGGGTCTGGGTTTAATCTGGATTGTTCTCTTAAATCCTTTAAAATCAACAGGCCCCGAGGAGGAGGAGGAAGGCACTCTGCTCATGCTCAGAGGCACCTTGGACCTCTTATTTTGAGCTTAATAATTAATAATAATGAGGAAATTGATGCCCTTTTAAGACCAGGGGGGGTTCTGTGAGGCAAAGGCACTCTGCTCATGCTCAGAGGCACCTTGGACCTTTTATTTTTGACCATAATAATAATAATAATAATATTGATAATATTGATGCCCTTTTAAAGCCAGGGAACTGTGTGAGGCAAAGGCACTCTGCTCATGCTCAGAGGCACCTTGGACCTTTTATTTTTGACCATAATAATAATAATAATAAGGAAGTTGATGCCCTTCTTTTAAAGCCAGGGACTGTGTGAAGCAAAGGCACTCTGCTCATGCTCAGGCGAACCTTGGACCTTTTATTTTGAGCTTAATAATAATAATTAATAATAATGTTGATGCTCTTCTTTCAAAGCCGGGGGTGTCTGTGAGGCAAAGGCACTCTGTTCATGCTCAGAGGCACCTTGTACCTCTTAGTTTGACCTTTATAATAATAATAATAATGAGGAAATTGATGCCCTTTTAAAGCCAGGGGCTGTGTGAGGCAAAGGCACTCTGCTCATGCTCAGAGGCACCTTGGGCCTTTTATATTTTGAGCCTTTATTTATTTGGAGTCTCTCTCCTTCTGCGCATGCGCGAGGGAAGGGAGTGAGTGAGCCGTCTCTATGGCCTCGGGGGCGTCCTAGAGCGGCTCCTCCTCCTCCTTCTCTTCCGGGGTTTCCATGGCGACGGCCGCGTTTCCTGAATCCTCCTGACCTTGGTGAGGAAGGCTTCCGGGTCGAAGTGGGGCCCGTTGATGTCGGTCGGGAGGAGCGCCGGGGCCTCCCTTTCCTTCTCCTCCTCCGTCTCCATTTGCTGCTCCTGGAGCCCGTAGTAGAGCTTCAGCATACCGCGAGGCCTCCGCCTTCCTGCCGGCGGTGCCGAGGCCTTCTCTCCCGGAGGGGCAGACATGGGGGCCCCACTCGCCCGGGTCCCTCACCGGAGACCGGCCCCGGCCCTGGCCCTGGCCCTGGCCCTGGAAGGACACCACCAGCGCCGCCAGCGCCGCCCGCAACGCCACCAGCAGCAGCGCCACGTCCCCCAGGTCGCGCAGCAGCATCCCCCGGAACAGGAAGAAGGAAGGAAGCGCGCTCTATGGTTACAAGGGGAGGCCTAGAGCGGCCCCTTCTCTATGACGACATCCCAGAGGCCTAGAGCAGACGTTCTCTGTAGTTCCAGCGGAGCTTCTCTATGGTTACAGAAGCCTAGAGGGGAACCTGGGATGAGGCCTACCGTGGACCCTCTCTATGGTTTACAGAAGCCCAGAGTGGAGCTTCTCTGTAGTTCTGGAGGCCTACAGGGAACGCTCTCTATGGTTCCAGAGGCCTAGAGCGGAGGTTGCCCATGGTTACAGAGGAAGGCCTAGAGGGGAAGCCCCAGAGGCCTAAAAGCCGACCTTCTCTTTGGTTCCAGAGGCCTAGAGTGGATGTTCTCTGTTGTTCTAGAGGCCTACAGTGGAGCTTCTCTATGGTTACAGAGGAAGGCCTAGAGCTGACCTAAAGGCCTACAGGGAACGCTCTCTATGGTTACAGAAGCCTAGAGCAGAGCTTCTCTATGGTTACAGAGGAAGGCCTAGAGTGGAGCTTCTCTATGGTTACAGAGGCCTACAGTGGAGCTTCTTTATGCTTACAGAGGAAGGCCTAGAGGGGAAGCTCCAGAGGCCTGAAAGCCAACCTTCTCTTTGGTTCCAGAGCCCTAGAGTGGACGTTCTCTGTCATTCCAGAGGCCTACAGTGGAGCTTCTCTATTATTACAGAGGAAGGCCTAGAGTGGAGCTTCTCTATGGTTACAGAGGAAGGCCTAGAGGGGAAGCTCCAGAGGCCTGAAAGCCAACCTTCTCTTTGGTTCCAGAGGCCTAGAGTGGATGTTCTCTGTTGTTCTAGAGGCCTAGTGGAGCTTCTCTATGGTTACAGAGGAAGGCCTAGAGTGGAGCTTCTCTATGGTTACAGAGGAAGGCCTAGAGTGGACCTTCTCTATGGTTACAGAGGCCTAGAGTGGACCTGTGTGGTTCCAGAGGCCTACGGAGGACACTTTGTTTAGTCCCAGAGGCCTAGAGCGGACCTTCTCTGTGGTCACAGAGGAAGGCCTAGAATGGAGCTTCTCTATGGTTCCAGAAGCCTAGAGCGGACCCTAGAGGCCTAGAGGGGACCTGTGTGAGGCCTACAGTGGTGGCTTCCTTTAGTCCTAGAAGCCACTGTGTGGATCTTCTCTGTAGTTCCAGAGGCCTAAAGTGGAGCTTCTCTATGATTCTAGAGGCCTGGACCAGACCTTCTCTTTGGTCCCAGAGGCCTAGAGTGGACATTCTCTGTAATTCCAGAGGCCTGCAGTGGAGCTTCTGTGTGGCTCCAGAGGCCTACAGTCAACGCTCTCTATGGTTCCAGAGGCCTAAAGTGGAACTTCTCTATGGTTCCAGAAGCCTAGAGTGGACTTTCTCTATGATCCCAGACACCTAGAGTGCAGCTTCTCTATGGTTCTAGAGGCCTAGAGTGGACCTTCTATATAGTTCCAGAGGCCTACAGTGAACGCTCTCTATGGTTCAGAGGCCTAAAGTGGAATTTTTCTATGATCCCAGAGGCCTAGACTGCAGCTTCTCTATGGTTCCAGAAGCCTAGAGTGGAGCTTCTCTGTAACTCAAGAGGCCTACAATGGTTGCTCTCTATGGTTCCAGAAGCCTAGAGTGGAGCTTCTGTATAGTTCCAGAGGACGGTCTCTTTGGTTCCAGAGGCCTAGAGTGGACCTTCTCTGTAGTTCTGGAGGCCCACAATGGTCACTCTCTATGGTTCCAGAGGCCTAGAGTGGAGCTTCTATATAGTTCCAGAGGATGGTCTCTATGGTTCCAGAGGCCTAGAGTGGACCTCCGTAGTTCTGGAAGCCTACAGTGAATGCTCTCTATGGTTCCAGAGGCCTAGAGTGGACCTTCTCTGTAGTTCTGGAGGCCTACAATGCTCACTCTCTATGGTTCCAGAGGCCTAGAGTGGAGCTTCTATATAGTTCCAGAGGACAATCTCTTTGGTTCCAGAGGCCTAGAGTGGACCTTCTCTGTAGTTCTGGAGACCCACAATGGTCACTCTCTATGGTTCCAGAAGCCTAGAGTGGAGCTTCTATATAGTTCCAGAGGACAGTCTCTATGGTTCCAGAGGCCTAGAGTGGACCTTCTCTGTAGTTCTGGAGGCCCACAATGCTCACTCTCTATGGTTCCAGAGGCCTAGAGTGGAGCTTCTATATAGTTCCAGAGGACGGTCTCTATGGTTCCAGAGGCCTAGAGTGGAGCTTCTATATAGTTCCAGAGGACGGTCTCTATGGTTCCAGAGGCCTAGAGTGGACCTCCTTCGCTGTAGTTCTGGAGGCCCACAATGCTCGCTCTCTATGGTTCCAGAGGCCCACAGTGGACGCTCTTTGGTTCCAGAGTCCTAGAGCGGTCAAGCGTTGAACCATGCCGCAAGTCCTAGAGCGGTCGCTCTCTCACTCTATGGCCCCTTCCCACGGCTACCAAACACGGCCACTTTCCTCGTGGCCACCTTGGCTCGCTTCCCGCTGGGGCAGCAGATAGCCCAAGATGGCCTCATCGTACCCAGCCGGGCGCCGTTCGTGTCAACCATATTGGGTATATTGACCATATTCATGGTCAGTCTAAGCGGACGCTGCGCGGCGGCATTTGCGACCATCTCTTGCGGCGACGGATCGGGAAGAAGACGCTTCGCAGCTCGCCACGGCGGTTCCGGGGGAGTCCGGCAAAGAACGGGTCGCGGCGCCTCCTGTGAGCCTTGGAAGAAAGGGAAGCCTTTCGCCGTGTGCGCGAACCACAAGGCGACCCGCGGCTCGCCAAACCACCCGGTAGTCCGTCACGATAGCGCCCGCCGCGGCCGTAGAAGCGAAAAAGACGCTTCGCAGCTCGCCACGGCGATACCAGAGATGTCCGGCGAAGAAGAGCGGGTCGCGGCACCGTGGCGGAAGAAAGGGAAGATTCGGGACCGCCGTCACGCTTTCGGGACCCTCGTGTTCGAAGAGCCCTGTCCGCGGAGACGGGAAGGACACGAACGCAACGGGGTCGCGCAGAACGCAGAAACGGCGCCGGCGTTGGCGTACGCATGGCTTTGCGTAATTACGACAACACACATAGCTGGGTTAAAGGCACTAATGTGTGGTTGTGTCCACACTGGAGAAATAACCCCGTTTGGCGCCAGTTTGACTCTTTTTCTGGCTCAAGGCTATGGAATTCTGGGAGTTGGAGTTTGTTGTGGGGCCCGGAGCGGAGCGGAGCGGAGCTCTGGACCCCACAACAAACTCCAACTCCCAGAATTCCATAGCAACTGACCCAAACAACAAGCTCTGGGCCCCACAACAGACTCCAACTCCCAGAATTCCATAGCAACTGACCGAGATAATGAGCTCTGGGCCCCAGAACAGACTGCAACTCCCAGAATTCCATAGCCTTGAGCCAGAAAAAAAAGAGTCCAAAGCGGTGCCAAACCGGGTTATTTCTCCAGTGCGGACGCAGCCTTCATCAATATTTTGTCGATAATTGCAAAGCAACTTTTGCGAGGGACGCTGACGGATCTCTTCCCTGACTGACCGCCCAAAAATAAGATATTCCCTGTCTGCTGTATAAGATATTTCCATGGCTATTTTTAATCATCTGTCTAATTTGAATTGTCCCCCCCCCCCAGATGTGTAATTAAGCATTTTATTCTTACGTTGGTGGCGGTATAAATAATATAAAATAAAGAATAAAACGTGTAATTAAGCATTTTATTCTTACGTTTAATATATATTAAGTAGATTTAATATTATAGGTTTAATATACATTTAATATAATCTGTCTAACTATTAAATTGTATGCACAGCACTGTGCAAATTTACAGCGCTATATAAATAATAATAATAATAAATATAAAAATAATAATAATAATTAATAATTAATAATAATAATGAGAGGGATGCTAACTGTCCCAGAGCAGCCAAGAATTGAGGGACTCTGTGAGTCTGAGAGATTATGACTTGCTCAAATTTGCCCATTGGATTTTATGGCCAAGTCGGGGATCGAACCCTGGTCCCCAGAGTCTTTATCCAACATTCAAATGACTACAAGCCACTCTTCCCGAGGAATCTCTAGGTCCTCCAGGGTGACTCTATGGCCATCTTCTCTCAGAGAGCTGCGCTGGAGGACCTCGAGATTCCTAGAGAGAACATATTAATTTAAAAATAGTCAAATCTACAAACTGGCCAATATGGAGTAAACAGAGAGAGAGGATCCTGCTCCGTTGAGTTTAGCAAAGGCTGGCTAGATCCGGCCAGTCCTCCCAGCCTTCTAGAACCTCGGAGCCTTGTGACTTCATTGCGGCGGCCTCTCTGCGTCGGTGGCTCCCCTTCACCGCCTGGCGAAGCAGCCGCCTCGTTGCTCTTAGTCCTCCTCCGGCCAAGAAGGCGGCAGAGGATGAGATGGAAGGACCCCTTCATCACGGTCACCTTCCCAAACAAGGTCATCCTGACCATCGGCTCGCTGGTCCTCTTCCTCACCCACACCGGCGTCATCGTGGGCGACATGTACCACTTCCTCATCTCCCAAAGGGGGGACCTCATGAGCTTCCATTATACCCTGGTGCTGCTGGTAAAGTCCTATTTTTCCATTTATATCCTGCCAGGGAGAAAGGTCTGGCATGATGATGCCCGCTATACCATCCTCAGCGTTGTCATTTTGCTTCCCGAAAGCAACTTTCGGGGCTCTGGAAAGCCCCTTTGCTTTTCCATTTTAGAAACCAAACCCTGTCCCTCTTCTTCCGTTGCAGTTCTCCCACGTGACCAGCTTTTACTGGGCCCTGCTGGCCACCATCTACACCCTGCAAGCCGAAGACAACGTCCTGATGTGCTTCGCTTTGACGTCTTTTAGTAAGTTCCCAAAGGCTGGCGGAGAGGGGAAGCCTGGCCAACGAGGAAGGGTGCCCTCTTTGCTGGGCTCTGGTCTTGATCCCAGAGATGGAGACATTTGGGGTCATGCCCGCCCGCTAGAAACAAAGGGAAGCTGCTTCCTTGAATGAGCCTAGAGCGATAAAGATCATCATTGTGGTATGGACAAAGATACCAATATCTATATCTCGCCTTTCCCCCCCGTTTGGGAGTCAAGGTGGCTTGAGATATCGTAGACTCTTAGAAGCTGGAAAGGCTATCTAGCGTAAGCCACGGCTAAACCTGAGAGATGTTTGCCTGACATTCTCTCATTGAGGGGTCTTCATTAAACTACAGTTCCTTGAGGGAATTTAAGAACAGACCCCCTTCTTCTTCTTCTTCTTCTGTTTGTGCTAAAAACTAACCGGCAACTTCTTCCTCTTTCCACCCAGCCTTGAACTTCGGCCTGTTCCTCGCCCGCTTCTGCATGGACTACTTGACCATTGAGTACAGAGAGGAGCAATACTGAACCGGAGGAAGAAGCGGGGAGAGAAGGAACGCTGGAGGGGTGTTTGCGTCTGTCTCCGAGGATGAAACAAAGGTCCAAAAGGCCGGTCAGGATTAGCCAAGAGAGAGTTTAATAGAACACCAACCAACAAGTCTATTGCTTCAGTGTGTTAATGCTTTTGCCTCCCTGCCCAACCCTTCAGAGGGAAATGGAGGAGGGAAAGGGGGCCACCGAACCCCTTTGCTCAATAATGTGGCTTCACCTACCAAACACCCCAAAATAACCGCTCGTAGGCAGTACATTTGTTGCAAGAGGTCACACAAATGGGTATCTTAGTCTCCCCAATTCCAGGGAGTGAGGGGTCAGGTGCCCACCGTCAATCTCGGAGAGGGAACAGATTCCCAACGGCAGGTGGCAATGCTTTTTAGGATGCGAGTGAAATGCACACGTCTGAAGAGGCGGAAATGCGCCCGACGGAGGGAGAGGCGTGTGCCGTGCCTTCCTTCAGGATTTATGAAGGAATGGTTCTCAAGCAAGACGTTAAGAAGAGAGGCCTGCCCATTTATTAAATAAAGCAACCGTCTAGAACGAAGCAGGTAAAGCAACTCCCCTCTTGGATGGAGCACCCAGAAACCCCACGGAGAGGTCTAAAGAGACCCTTTTTTTGTGACGGAGGGGCCCCCGTGTCCAAGCACCAGCTGGACAGGAGCTCTGAAACACCTCCCCAAATTTAGAGGGAGGAAAGGAATCCCAAACCCGGCCCCCTTTCGGCTACGAAAGCCGTGGGGAAAACGGAAACAGTGGGGCAGGGCTCCTGAACACCAAACCAGGGGAATAAAACTAACAAAACTGCCCAAGTCCCAGGTGAAGTCGAGCAAAGAGTATGGATAGTACAGGGCCTCCTTCCCCACCTCTTGCATACAAAAAACCCCACAGGAACTCAAACCGAGGGGAGGGAATGAGGAATGTTGTTCATCGTCCCCGCAAGCTGTTATTTTTCCGTGAAAGCCAGGTGGATAAAGCGGCAAAGGTGCCGGTGAGCGGCAACTGGGAAGAAAACCACAGACCCCAAACCCTGAGGCTCTTCTTCCTCTGTAGAGTCAAGTGGATCTGCTGGAATCTCACTCCAGGCCTTTCTGTGCCGCTCACCTCAAACCTTCGCCCGGATGACACAGTCCAGGCCACCCCAAAAACGGAGAATGCAAAACCCAGACCCAGGGGAGGAGAAGGCGGCCCCCTTTCGCCCCCAGTTCCTTTGTCCAAGTTTTCGGAGCGGCCCCCGCAGTCTTGCTCTCGAAGGCAAAGGCCAAGGAGGAAGGGGCTTGTTGGGGCTGGTCCCACCTCCAAAACGGGGGAGCCACCCAGCCACAGTTAGCGAGGAAGAGGAGACGGACCCCCCCCCTTCACTGCTTCCCGATCCGGATATGCGGGTTGAACAAGGGGTCCAGGTTGGGGTCGTTGTCGGCCGAGGCCCGGCCCAGCTTCATCATGACGATGACCAGGGTGAGGAAGCTGATGCCGCCGATCAGGAGGAGGATGACGAACCTCTGCATCAAGGAACGCGGCTGCTTCCTGGCGCCGAAGCGGTTCCTGAAGGAGAAGAAGAGAAGAAGAGGCAGCAGAAGAAGGGTCAGGGCACAAGAAGAGGGCAAAGGGGAGTACCTCTTGGTCCGTACGGAGCCAGGAACCCTCCGTTGACACCCCACAACCTGTGGCTTATTTCTGACACCTCACTTCTACAACTCCTGGTTCGTTTCCTAGGCCAAATTCCTGGTTTTCTTCCCACAACGTCCTGCTTACTTCTTGGACCCTACTTCAGGTTTACTCCAACTTCCCACAACAGGACCAACGGGCAGCGATCGCTTTGCTAGCTAAATACTAACATCACAGCGGTTTCTTGCGGGATACAAACGTTATGGAACTGCTCCGGATACAAACGTTATGAACCTGCAGACCTAAGTCCACTTACAAAGACGCAAGGGATTCTGGCCCACGTCGCTAAGAACATACATTTAACTCTCAATAGGCTTAAAACTCGGAAACAGATCCGTCGAAAGGCAGACCACGCAGCAGATTGTTAAAAGGCCTCCCCCCATAAAGTGTCTTTGAAAATAAGGCTTTACTTGTGGGTCAAGTCCAACAAAGACGACCCGATTTCATCGTCCAAGTAATCCGGACTTACTTGAGCAGCTGGGCAAGCCAGCCGAGCGCCGGACGCCGGCGGTACTTGTCTTCGTCCGAATCGATGCGGACCTCGGACGCTCTGCCGGCGCCGCCTTCCCGGGTGTCATACACCTTCCGTGGAGAGGAGGCTGCAAGGAAGGGAGCCAGATCATTGGCACAGAATGCCCCTTTCGGCCCCGGCCCCATCTGCCTCCTCCTCCGTCTCCCACGGACAAACCTGCGTTGATGGTGACGGGATCGCTGCCCAGGTCATTCATGCTGATGACGGTGTGTTGCTCCTGAAGGCCTCCGTTGTCGAGGCTTGGCTGGGGCTGCTGAGGAGAAGGGAAGCCGGGGCTGTAAGGCGTCTGCTGGGCCGTCTCTTCTGGGCTGAGGTCTGGGTACGGAGAGAGACGTAGAGCCCCCGGGGCCTGGTTAGGGTTCGCTTCCTCAAAGAGTATTTAGAGCCGTGCCGGCTGGAGGATCCGGAGGCTTCTGTGAACCCTTTCCCAGGCTCCGAATGGGGCACAAGACGCTGCCCCAGAAAGGTCTGTGGGGTCAGGTTTCTAACGTCTGCTTTGAAGAGCTTAAGAGATTGAGGGTCATTTTTCTCACCCTGATCCTCTCCGTGTTTTGGCCATACTCACTTGTGAAACTGGACCAATCCGTGTAGTCCGTGGCATTGTGCGGATCTGTCTCCCGGATTACTTCCGTCTCGTCGATCTGGAGTGGAAGGGAGGCCAAAAAAACGGAGCGGGGTTAATAACGGGGTGCAAAGGAATCAAGCCTTTAGGACAGGCTGAAGGGTAGGAAACCTCGAAACCTATCATTTCTCACCCCACCCCAATCCAGCAGATCCTGGTTACGGCTGCCTCCCTCTTGCCCTCGATGCCCGCGCCGGCATCCTTACTCTGACGGGATCCCGGCCCAAGAAACCCACGGAAGAAGGACTATATCTTACCAGCGGGAGCCCCAGCCCAGACCGAGCCCAGTTGACGGTGGAGAGCTTGTCTTGCAGAGCCGACGCTACCGGGCTGACCAGGTTGGCCGGCGGAAAGAGCGGACCCTGGCAGGTAGGACACTGGTAACCGGCCGGAGCCGTGTTTTTCGGGAGCTGGCTCACCATCTCGTTGAGGCAGGACCAGTGAAAGAGGTCTGAAGGAGAAGAAGAAGAGTCCTTTTATTACAGTCTCCCTTGTTATCCAAAATGCTAGGAAAGTTCTGGATTTCAGCATCTTCTAGGTTTGGGAATATTCACATCTATGTATGGAAATGTATTTGAGACAGGAACCTAGTCTGAATGCAAAAACACTTTATATTCATAGCTTGAAGATAATCCTATACACAATATTTTTACGTAATTTTGTGCACAAAACCAAGTTTGTGTACAGAAAGCAAATTTCAGCTGCCCCTCTGGACAAATTATGGATTTTGGAGTATTTCAGATTTTGGAATTCCAGATAAGGGAGACTCAGCCTGTCTTGCAAATGGTTTTTCTTCTGTTTAGATGCAGTTTAATGGGGGAAAAAGGTAACTAAGGCATTAAACACACTGTGGAAGATCCCAAAAAGTTTGAATCCCCTTTCTTACTCTCTCATTCTCCCTCCGGTATTTTGGGTGAAAATTAAAAATAAATAGTGTTAATTGTTTGGCGAAGACTTAAACCATTGAGGACGCCTGCCCAGAATAGGAGACAGCAACAGTAACCAGAACCCATATGGTTTTCCAATCCGCTTGCATGAAGCCGGGTGGATCGTGGTTAAGGTCTGGAGAACAGGGTTTCTTTGACCAGGATCTGGATTTTGGGGGGGCAGTTTTGGCAGCAAGTCCGCCAGCTGCTGACCCCCGATCCTAGCTGAGGGGAAGGATATCGAGGAGCGCCGCTGACCGTAACAGACGAGGCGGACCGTCTCTTTGGTGGAGAGGAGGGTGTTGCAGAGCCGGCAGTTTGGGTTGTAATCGCTGTCCTGGAGCCACTGGAGGTAGGACTGGACGATGCACTGCGGAGGGAAAAGTAGGTAACTTTGGGCAAGGTCACGCTCTCTCAGCCTTGGGGAAGGCGACGGCAGGCCTCCCCTGAACCGACCTCGTGATGGGTTTACGGTGAGTAGGGAACGGCGCTTTTACCTTGGTGTGGTTGGCCACGATGCAGTGTTCGCAGACGTTGACGCGGTGCTCGAAGCAGAAGAGGTTGGTCACCTTCCTCTTGGGGCACTTGCAAAGCCCCATGGCGGCCGACCGACCGACCGGCGGCCGGAGGAGCGGCCAAAGCGGGCTGGCGGTCAAGGAGAGAAAGAGAGAGAAAAGGAAGGACAGAGTCAGGGTTAGATGGAGTCTCTCAAAGCCTCGGCGCTATGCGTCCGTATTGGGCTCTTTTTCTGGCGGAAGGCTATGGGATTCTGGGAGTTGGAGTTTGTTGTGGGTCCACCTTCTTATGAAGATGCAGGATATAAATAAAAAATTAATATTATTATGAAGATGCAGGATATAAAATATTATTATTTTAATTATTATTATTATTATGAAGACACAGGATATAAATAAAATTAATATTATTATGAAGATGCAGGATATAAAATATTATTATTTTAATTATTATTATTATGAAGACACAGGATATAAATAAAATTAATATCATTATGAAGATGCAGGATATAAAATATTATTATTTTAATTATTATTATTATTATGAAGACACAGGATATAAATAAAATTAATATTATTATGAAGATGCAGGATATAAAATATTATTATTTTAATTATTATTATTATTATGAAGACACAGGATATAAATAAAATTAATATTATTATGAAGATGCAGGATATAAAATATTATTATTTTAATTATTATTATTATTATGAAGACACAGGATATAAATAAAATTAATATTATGAAGATGCAGGATACAAATAAAATATTATGATGATCATTATTATAAAGACACAGGATATAAATAAAAATTATTATTAATTATTATTATTATTATGAAGATGCGGGATATAAATAAAAATATTATTATGAAGATACAGTATATAAATAAAATATTATTATGATTATTATTATGAAGATGCAGGATACAAATATTATTATTATTATCATGAAGGTGTGGCATATAAATAAAACATTATTATTATTATTATTATTATTATGAAGTGGGATACAAATAAAAATTATTATTATCCTGAAGACATGGGATATAAATAAAAATTTTTATTATTATGATTAGTATTATGAAGACACAAGATATAAATAAAATTATTATGATTATTATTATCATAAATAAAAATTAATATTGCTATTAACATGTGGGATATATATATAAAACTATTATCATTATTATTATCATAATCATTATGAAGATGTGGGATATATATAAAATTATTATTATGATTATTATTATGAAGACACGAGGTATAAACAAAAATTATTATTATTATTATTATGAAGATTCAGGATATAAATAAAATTATTATTATTATTATTATTATGAAGACACAGGATATAAATAAAAATTAACATTATTATCAACATGTGGGATATATATAAAATTATGATGATTATTATTATTATGAAAAAAAGAGGTGGGATATAAATAATAACAATTATTATTATTTTTACTATGGAGAGTGTTTGGCTTCTGAGCCTTCCTCCCTGAGAGCCCTGAGTTCGAATCCTGGCCCAGCCGAGGAAACGCCTCGGGAGCCCTTTGGGCGAGAGAGGTCACACTCTCTCAGCCTCAGAGGAAGGCCACGAGCCCGCCAACGGACTACAAATCCCAGGGTGCCGCGCGCTCTCCCTCCCGAAAGGGACCCTGATTACCTGGAAGCGGCCGCCTTTTCTTTGCTTTGCTTTTCTTCTTCTCGGTCCCTTTCTCTGCCACGTCTCTTCCGGGAACGTCGCGCCCCGATGACGTCACAGGCGGCGGCGGCGGCGGAGCAAAGTCTCGCGGCGGAGCAAAGTCTCGCGAGAGAGACCCGCCGGGGTTTCCTTGCCTCTCCCAAGATGGCGCCGCCACTCCGTTGGGTTCCACACTTCCGGTGGTCTGTGGCGTCACTTCCGCCGAGGCTGTGGCGGGCGTTTCCAACGGCGGAGAAGGAGAAAGAAGCCCTCGGAGGAAGAAGGAGCCATGGCCGGAGGAGGGCGGCTGAGGAGGAGGGCCCGCTCCGCCGGGGAGGCCCGGGAAGGTCGGCCAAGGGGATGATGGGAGTTGTAGTCCCCCCAAGGGAACCCTGGCTGGAGGGGTCTGGGAGTTGTAGTCCTGAAGAAACTTCTCCTCAGGATTATCTCATTGAGGGGGGGGGGATTCTGGGAGTTGGAGTCTCCCAAAGGAACCTTGGCTGGAGGGTTCTGGGATTTGGAGTCTCCCATAGGAGCTTCCCTTAAGTTTTAGCTCACCAGAGGGTTCTGGGAGTTGTAGTCCCAAGGAAGCTTCTCCTGAGGATTACCTCATTGAGGGGGGATTCTGGGAGTTGGAGTCTGTCAAAGAAACTTTCCTCAGCCTTATTGGGGTTTGTTTTTTTTGGTTGGGGATGCTGGGAAGTGTAGTCTCCCAAAGGAGCTTCCCTTGAGGTTTAGCTGACTGGGGGATTCTGGGAGTTGCAGTCCTAAAGAAGCTTCTCCTGAGGTTTAGCTTATTTGGGGGTAGGATTCTGGGATTTGGAGTCTTTGGAATGTACTTTCCTTTGGTTTAACTGGTTAAAGGGGGGGGGGTTCTGGGATTTGTAGTCTCCCAAAGGAGTTTCTCCTCAGGTTTAGTTGGTTGGGGGGGATTCTGGGAGCTGGAGTCCCTGAAATGTATTTTCCTGCAGTTCTAGCTGTTTTTTTTGGGGGGGGATGCTGGGTACTGTAGTCTCCCCAATGAGCTCCCTTGAGATTTAGATGGTTGGGGGATTCTGGGAATTTTGGGGGGTTCTGGGAGTTGTAGTCTCCCAAGGGAACTTCCCTGAGTCAAAGTCTCCTGAGAGAGACCTCCTCGTTAGGAGCATATAGAATAGAATAACAATAATTACTATTATTATTAATTAATAATAATATTATTATTAGTATATAATAATATATATTATATAATATAATAATACATAATAATAATATTATTATATATTATATTATATAATAATGTAATATGTAATATAATAATTTATTATAATAATGATATAATAATAATATTAATAATAATAATAATATATAATAATATAATATAATAATAATTTATTATAATAATGATATAATAATAATATTAATACTAATATATAATAATATAATATATAATATAATAATTTATAATAATATAATAATAATAGTAATAATAATGTATAGTAATATAATATATAATATAATAATAATAATAATATAATATTAATAATAATAATAATAATAATAACTTAGATTGTAACCCTGAGGGCCAGGAACCTTTTAATTAAAAACAACATAAATAAATATTATATTAATTAATCATTGGGGAGCCGCCCGGAGGGCCTTGAGGGCCGAAGGGTCGGGTGCGAATCCCGTAAACAAATAACAACAAATACACAAGTATTCCAGAACCCAGCAATAATAAAGTCAAGAGGCTTCTTCTCCTAAAAGCAGCCTTAAAGGGCCGGCTCCTTTGGGTCCCATTTTGGGAGAAAGGAACTGGGTTCCTCCCCAAAAAACGAAGGCCCTTCCGGGGTTTGCACTTCGCATTTTCCTTCCCCTTTAAACCCTCTTCCTTTGGAGGCCTTTATTTAAAGCGGAGGCTGGGTCTCTCAATAGGGACGCTTTGACGGGGAGTTCCTGCACGGCAGAAGAAGGGGGTTCGGGTCGAGCGGCCTTTGCAACCCTTTTACGATTCCTCTTTTTCTTCTCCTTCCGTCGCAGCCGCCGTCCCGACTCCTCCGAGGCGCAGATCCGAGAGGAACGCCGTTTCCGCTGCGAATCAAGGGAGCCCTGGCTTGGCGGCAAACAAAACGGTGGCCAGCCTGGTAAGTCACGAAACGGAGACGGATTCGGGGAGGTCGGCGGCAAGGATTCGAGGGCTGCGTTCACACTGGAGAAATAAACCGGTTTAAGTGCCGTGGCTCAATGCTGTGAAATTCTGGGAATTGTAGTTTGTTGTGGGGTCCAGAGCGGAGCTCCGCTCCGCTCTGGACCCCACAACAAACTACAATTCCCAGAATTTCACAGCATTGAGCCACGGCACTTAAACCGGTTTATTTCTCCAGTGTGAACGCAGCCGAGGATATACCAACATCCTTCCTCCGTTTGCCGTCTTTATAAAGAGCGGACGCTTCTCACCCTGGAAAGCGTAACCTTAAAACGCTTTATTTTCCGTTGTGAAGTCAAAGACAAATACTGGCAAAATGTCCGGAACATGGCCCTATATAACTAGAAAAACCCGGAAAATATTCTTTTATTTCCATGTTTGGACAGCGGTGTCCTCTGGGATTTGGATACCAAAATCCGAGGACTCTCAAGTCCCATCCAACGCAACGGTGTAGTAAAATGGCAAAACCAGGGTTTGCTTCTTGGGATTTATGTCTTTTTAAAAATATTTTCAAGCCACGGATGGTTGAATCCGCGGATGAAATATCCGTGGATATGGAGTGCCAACTGATCTTTATTATTAATGTTATGAGAAGGGCTGAATACAATTGATTCAAAGCTCCGAAGGGGGACATAAATAGATACAAACCCTATCACGTTATATATCAAATACTTAAAACTCTTTATTTTCATGTTTGTACGAACCTCCTTCCAACCCCACAAAGTCTCCAAGGCTGCCTCCAAACTAGAGAAATAACCCGGTTTGGGCACCGCTTTCATTGCCTCGGCTCATGGCTATGGAATTCTGGGAACGAGTTTGTTGTGGTGTTTTTTCTTAATTGAGTGTTTCTTAATTTTCTTTCTCCTTGGCAGCATCCGGGTCCGCCCAAGACGAAGCCGATCACGCTGAAGAAGATTGCGCCACGAAACCGGCAGGTACGTCGGGGCTTTGGGGGCTTTTTATGGTTTCGTGGAAGGCAATTTTACACGTGATATTTGATAATTTGCGTGCAATGATCCTTCAGAAAGCAAGATCTCATTCGGTGTTTCTGTTTCTTTTCTCCAAAACAGATAAAAGAGGCTGCCTTGACGCCTCGCCGGAGTCCAAGGGTAAGCAGATGCTGAGAGTGAAGGGATATCTTGCATAAATAAAATATTATTTATAAATAAAATAATATATAATAAATAAAAAATATTTATTATTATTATTATTATTATTCAGTATTTATTTATTTATCCTGCCCTGAAGAACGCAGGGCAGCTTAGAATAAAACCTGTACAAAGTAATAAATAGCAAATTAATTTTTGTATGTGTACTCTGATCGTTGGAAGAGCGGTATATAAATAAAGATTTATTATTATTATTATTTATTAGCAACAATAGTTTTAAAAGGTTAAAACCCTGTCAAGCAGTTTATAGATAAAAACCAGATGGTGTAAACCCCTTTAAAACGGTTTTAGGGTGCATCCGGACTGATTTTTAAAAGTCCCAGGTTTTGCTTCTGTTCTTTCTGGTTTTATATTGGGTAAAAAAAATAAACTAAACTGGGGAGCTGGTACGAAAAGGCTCTGGGGGCTGTCAGAAAATATTCTGGGGTGAACCAAATATCTATGGATCTCCGGAATAAAATCAGAAAGAGAGGCAACAATATCTAGTCTTTTTCATCAGTCCTGTAGTGGGGTTTCTTTCAGCGTTAGTCTCTGTCCTTGCCACCTTAAGGTTCCCTGGATAACTATGGAAAGATACCTATGTTTGCCGCCTGTCTTGCAGATCTCTTTTAAGGAAGACAAGGAGAATATCCCCATAGGAGCAAGGATGGGTCGAAGTCCCGGCGCGGGCGATGCCAAGGCAGAATTGAAGCCTCCCTCCCCACAGTCTGCCTTGGCTCCCGAAGCCCGGAAAGATGTCCTGTCCCCGGCCGCTGGCAACGCAAGCGACTCCTCCCCGGAAGACGAGCGGGACCAGGCCATGGCCAAAAGAGTCCGCCGGTCTTACAGCCGCCTGGATCTCTCCGTGTCTCGCAGCTTCCTAGAAAAGCCGACGTCTCCCGGCTCTGGCCTCTCGGACACCTCCACCCCGAACCACGGCCCGGGCAAGCGGCAGACTCTCTTTGGGTTCGAGAAGCTCCTGGTTCCGGACGGGTTTTCCGACGTGTCCCCCGTGAACGCAAACGCCAGCCGGAGAGGGACGGCCGCGGAAAACGACACCCTCCTCGAGCCCGACGTGAACATCCCGGGGGTTTTGTTGGTCAAGGAGAAACGAAGGAAGAAGAAGGTGCCCCAGTTCCAGGTAAGTTTTGGGGCAGAGATATGGAACAAGGGGGTGAAGTGTACAGCTTCCATGCGGCCTTCCGGGCCCATCGGGTCCCTTTCCCAGCCCTTTTTTTGGGGCTGAGAAATGGCTCTTCGGAGGACAAAAATAGACTCCAGGGGCCTGTTTTGTGTCGTAAGCACTTTTAGGGGGGCTCCCCAAAACCAGAGAAGAGGGGAGCGTTATTTAATGCTATTAAACCGGGACGTTATTTCTGGTTAGCATTATTTCTAGTTCAGGAGGAATTGGAAACAGAATCGTAGCGTTGGAAGGGGTCACCAAGGCTATCCAGTCTTGGGATTCAGGAACACCGCACAACTAAGAAGTCCCGGAGGAGGCTACAATTCTAGAATTTTAACAGGACTGAGCGTCTCCAGACATGACTTTAGGTAAATTGGGGGGAGGACTGTGTATTAAACGTGAACAACTTCCTTGCCGTTTCAGCCCTCGGAGCTAGACGAGTGGGCCGTCCAGATGAACGCGGAGTTCGAAGAGGCAGAGAAATTCGACCTCCTGGTGGAATGAAGGCGTTCCTTCCTACCGCAGTTTCCGCGCGTTTCTGAGTATAGCTGCGTCTTGCTCCGACGGACTCCTTCCTCCCCCAAAGCTGCCTCGCACGGCACAGCTTTGCTTTCCAGGGACTTGGTTCCTAAAAGGCCTCTGCCCCATTTTTATGAATGGTCCTGAGACCAGTGAGAGATGTTTTTCCCCCCATAAACGTCTTGCACCCGTACAAGCCGTGCCCTTGTAATATTTGCCAAGGGGCCTTTGGAGCATCCGGAGGAGCCTCTCGGCTGCACCGTGCAGACTTAATGCTTGGGCTCTTGGTTCTTTATTTCTCTTAATGGGTAGCTTGGAGGTTTGCCTTTTCTTCATAGGTGATAAAAGATAGTTTTTGTTTAAGATGTGGGTCTGTATATAAAACGCCCCCCAAGTTTTCTTTCCATCCCGTAGTGTTTTGTTCAAAAATGTTGTTTGTTTTGGATATCTAGAGCGTCACATTCATCTACTGCGGAGCGTCAATTTCTTTTCCAAAAAAAGACTTGCCAGCTGTTAGCATGCGCTATTTAGAAACGATCTTACACAATCCTTTTTATAAAAGTGTCAATAGGCGATGTGAGATCCTATCCTTAGGCCATAGTTGTTGATTCTGATAAAACTACTCCTCAAAATGGCAAAACGGGTGAGGTTCTGTTCATTGCGTTTCCACGACCGTAATTTCTGTTTCACAAGACACCTCTGTAGAGATTGTCGTAGACGGATTAAAAAGGCGTTCCCTCGCCCCTTAATGACACTCCCCTGTTATCTTTTTCATTCCTTTGAAAACTCGGCTCGCTGTTTCCTCCACGGGCAGGTTTTGGGAAGTTTCCGGACCCCTAAAAAGCTTTCGAAATGCGGAGAACAGCGCAGGAGAAGCTGGTGACGGGTGCACCGTGTACCCAAAAAGAAGGCAGAAACCGCTTGGCAAGGAGGGTGAGCAAGAGCTGAGGTGGAGGGTTGGGGTCCGTCTCTTAATCCAGACCATCTTATAAGGAGGATGTGTTCTTCGGTCTGCCAGGGAGGCTTTACCGGGGATTGGACTTGATGGCCTCTGGGTCCCCTTCCAATTCTAGGATTTTGTTTTGTGGGGAAAGAGGGACACTCCGAAGTAGCTGGTGGTTGCAGCAGCAATTTCTCCATCGATCGCCTCAGCTCAGGGGTTTTGGTCCGATTGGATTTCTTCCCGTCGGAGAGCGGCGTCCACATGGCACTGCCATGCGCGACCTTGCCGTTGTCCTCATTGGGCCGAGCCATCGATCTCCGAGGTGGGCATACTCACATTGCTAACCGAATTGGTTGAAACAAGTCTTTTTTTGGGGAGGGTGGTTTGCACCCTTGAAGAAGATCTGAAGGTGGCCTTTTGCAAAGAACTTGCAGGCTTCTCCCCAAAAGCAAGACAGGAAAGCAGGCCTAAAAATAACAGCCCCGCCGGATAATCCTACAATTGTATTTCTCCCCGCATGTCACAATGGGTCAATATTCAATTTTTAAAAATAGATATATATATATGTTATCCTGGAACCAATCCAGGAAAAGCGCTCCTGGCGACACAGATTTATGTAACAGTTGTGTTGCCGAGCTTGTTCTCTGCCGATAGCCTTTTGCATCTGCTGTAATTCCAGGCAGGTGTTTTACAGCTCACAACAACACACAAGGTTTGCGTTGTTGGCACACTCCGCTTTTGGGTTTTTCATGGGCACAGGTTTAAAAATCACTGAATTGAAGGAGGCTCGGCACAACTGGATGTCTATCCCCTTCACTTGTTGGCAGAAAGGGTCCCTTGCAAACTTGATGGGTGGAAATAGCTTAGTTCTCAAACAGCTAAGTGGCCATTTTATCTTTGTTTGCAACGTTGGGTTTTGTATATTTTGCAAAGGCGAACAGAGTTGTCAACATTGCAAGGAGTTTCCAGGGTCCATTGAACCTGGAGACCAGGGTTCAAATCCCCCACTCAGCCACGGAAACCTATTAGGTGACCTTAGCCGAGTCGCACACTCTCAGCCCTCAGAAAACCCCGTGATGGTTGCTGGAAACAACTTGAAAGCACATGAGTTTGCCTTACGGTGGTCTTTGTTCGCTTAGGTCTCTCAAACTCAGATCCTAACCTCATGACCCTGGCGGAGATTTCAAAGCGGAGAAGGCAGGAAGGTCTGTCTCCAAAAATAGCTCAATGGGCACGGGGAGGGAAAAACCAATGCCATCTGGCTCGGGCCGGCTTTCTCCCACCTCAGTCGAACGCTCCAGCGCCCATCGTATTGGCATTCCTCTCCATTTGTTCCATTGAACCAAACTGTGTGGTTAAATATACCCAGGAAACGGGAACGGAATGTGATCGACGGAACCAGAGGCGAATGTCGCTGGCGGAGCCAAACGGTTTTTGAGATGAGCTCTTCGGCCGTCCGCCGAAAGTCGTACAAGAAGGCCCAAGAGGAGGCCGGGCCGTACTCCCCGGTCAACTGGGAAGAGGACGGAGGCGGTGGAGACGGAGGCGAGTTGCCCGCGGGCAAGCTTCAGGTCATGGAGAAGTTCTTCACGCCGGTGGAGCAAGCCAAAGAGAGGAAAGGACCCTCGGACTTGGCCCCCAGGGACTGCCGGCGCCGGCCGCAGTGGACGGAGCGAAGGAGTGACCGCTTCTCCGCCTTGTCCTCCTCCTCGTCCACGTCGGCCTCCAGCTCTTCGGCCTCGTGGTCTTCCGAAGCCAGCTTGGACAAGGAGGCCTTCTTGATGACCAACCCGCGCTACCATCCTCACACGCGGCACTCCCGGTCTTGCGTGGATGTTCCCGGAGAGGCCGGCGCCTTCCGCCGGGGCCGCGGGGAAGCCGAAGCGGCCTACGCCGAGTCCGAGGAAGCGTCCCCTTCCTTCGTCCGCTTGAGGAAAGGCCAGAGCAAGAGCGTCGACCGGTTGCCCCGCCATCGCCCCGGCCCTCGAGAGCTTGCCCCCAACCCGACGGATGGAGTGGACCGGCAGCTCTACAAAGCCACCAGCCTGGAACGGAGCCTGGTTTTCAACGAGGAGACGGAAATCCTGGCCCCCCGGCAGAGCCAGCAAGCGGGGTCTTCGGCCCCCAGCAAGGGGATCTTGAAAAACGGGGCGGTTGCGGGGGGCGACCGCTTGCGGAAGGCCAAGTCCATCGAGACCATCACGGTGCGGTCCTCGGGGAAGGAGTCTCGGGGCCCCGGCCCCACTCGGCCTCTTCAGCGCGAGAGGCAGCCCCCCAACAGCCTGGACCTCAGCACCCCCAAGAAGTCTCCGGCCGCCGAGCGGATGAAACGGATGGAGGAGAAGCTGCGTTTCTCCGAATTCCTCAACGAAATCACCCAGCAGGTCATGAGCCCCTCCAGCCTCAGCTCCCTGGGCTGGAAACCCCCCGAATCCTCCTCGGCCGGCAAGGCTCCCAGCACCGACGAGTCCGACTCGAAAGGCTCCGGCAGCAAAACCAGTTCTCCGGGCTCCTTGCTGGAGATGGCGGAGGGGAAGGTGGAGATGGTCTCCCCCGGGCGGAAGAGATCCGGGGGGCAGCCTGAAAGCAAGGGGGATGCCACCCTCGCCCGCCACAACCGGCGCCAAGCCAGGGCCACCGACGAGGCCAGCACCAGTCCGGAACTGGGCTCCTTGCCCCATTTGCCGGCCAGCCTGGGCAGTTTGCCCAAACTGGGAGAGGCTGGGAAAGGTCTACGGAAGTCCAGGGAGGCCATAGCCGGGCATGGGCCAGAATCGGAGAATCAGGAGCAATCCCTCAAGAAAGGAGAGAAAGACTCGGCCGAGAAGCCGCACAGCAAAGAGGCTCAAGCGACGGTGGCAGGGAAGACCACGGTGCATGGCAAGGTATGGTGCTCTTTGCTCATGCACTGGTGCCAAGCGGGTGGGAATAAGGTTGCCAGATCTGTGGGTCTGCGTTTCCAGGTTTTGTACACGCAAAGACATCTTGTAGCACCCTTTGGGGCTAACTGAAAGAAAGAAGTTGGCAGCATGAGCTTCCCTAGACTTAAGTCTACTTCCCCAGATGCATTTGGCTTAGGGAAGTAGAATGAAGTCTATGTAAGCTCACGCTGCCAACTTCTTTCTTCCGGTTAGTCTCAAAGGTGCTGCAAGATCTCTCTACACATTCATTCTACAGACTTAAGATAGCTATAATGTTTGAATTCTGCCCGTTTTCGTATAGTCAGCCCTCTATATCCATGTTTTTGAATCTATGGATTCAAGCATCTACGAGTTGAAAATTATTTCAAAATGCAGCGGGCCCTTGATATCTGCCGGGGTTTGGTTTCAGGACCTTTCCCGTGGATACCGAAATCTGTGGATGCTCAAATCCCATTAAATACAACGTTGGAGCAACATGGTGCCCCTTATATAAAATGTCAAAATCAAAATTTCTCTGCTTTGTATCCAACTTTGCATCCAACTTCTTGCTTCAAGCAAGAAAGCTAAATGAGACGTTCCTTATCCCATTCTCTAAACCTTCATTTCATCCAAGCGCAGACGGCTGGACTGCCTTTTGGTCAGGTTTAGCATTTGTTTTAAGCTAAAATACGCCGATATTTTGGGACTTTTCCTCCTTTTGCCTTCGAAGATGTGGCCTTTTGGACTTTCTCCGCGACTGGATTCGGGCCCCGGGCTGAAAGCGGTTGCCCTTCTGTGGCTCGGATGCAATTGATAATTCCAAATAAACTACTGAATGCAATGCAGATGCAGCCCTTAATATATTTAAGATATTTGAAAGGAAAATTCATTGTAGAGAGTTATTTTTGTCCTATTAATAATAATAATAATATGATTTATTTCTATACCGCCCTTCCATAGATCAGGGCGGTGTACAGCATGTAAAAACAACAAGGCATAAAAACCATTAAAAACAGGCAAGATACAATAAAACAGTAAAACAGTAAAATCAGTAAAATCACAAGTCTCATCACAAAATCACATATGCGGCAGCAGAACAGTGGGCAGCATTACAACAGGCTAATAAATAAAAAGTCCATTCAGCGATATGCCTGGTTAAATAAGTAGGTCTTTAGGTCCTTTTTATATTGAGCAAGGGAGGGGGACAAGCGGAGATCGATAGGTAAAGAGTTCCAGAGACCGGGGGCAGAGATGGAAAAAGCCCTCTTCGTCGTACTCGCTAATCTAGTCTCCGGAACTCTCAATAACCGCTGTCCAGAGGACCTAAGTGTGCGGGGCGGATTATATGGGGAGAGACGGTCCTTCAGGTACCCTGGGCCCAAGCCATATAGGGCTTTATAGGTAATAACCAGCACTTTGTACTGAGCCCGGAAGCGAATCGGCAGCCAATGAAGATCCTTCAGAATTGGTGTTATATGGGCGGCCCTGGGGGCACCAGTGACCACCCGCGCTGCCATATTTTGCACCAGTTGTAGCTTCCGAGTGTGATACAAAGGCTGCCCCATGTAGAGCGCATTGCAGAAGTCCAACCGAGAGGTTACTAGAGCATGTACTATGGTTTCAAGGTCCCTCCGGTCCAGGTAGGGACGCAGCTGGCGAATCAGCCGAAGCTGATAACAGGTGCTCCTGACCGTCGCGTCCACTTGAGAGGTCAGATGGAGAGACGAGTCAAGGAGCACCCCCAGACTGCGTACAGTGTCCTTGACGGGGAGCGTGACCCCGTTCAGGACAGGTGAAACCACCTCCATCCCTGGACCGGGAGAACCTATCGCCAGTACTTCCGTTTTCTCTGGATTCAGGCTGAGTCTGTTTTCCCTCATCCAGTCCATTACCGATTCCAGACAGGCCACGAGAGGAGCGACGCCATCCCTGGTCACTGCATCAGTCGGAGACATAGAGAAGACTATTTGGGTGTCATCAGCGTACTGATAACACCGCGCCCCATGTCTCCGGATGATCTCTCCCAGTGGTTTCATGTAAATGTTAAAGAGCATGGGAGACAGAATGGCTCCTTGAGGGACCCCAGAAGTGAGGGCCCTCTTATCGGAGCACACGTCCCCCAGCTGCACCATCTGGAACCTCCCAGAGAGGTAGGACCGGAACCACTGGAGCGCAGTGCCCCCGATTCCTACCTCTGCCAGGCGTTTCAGAAGGATACCATGGTCGATGGTATCGAAAGCCGCTGAGATGTCCAAGAGCACCAGCAGGGACACGCTACCCCTGTCGATGCCCAGATGGAGATCATCGACCAGGGCGACCATGGCCGTCTCCACCCCGTAGCCCGCCCGAAAACCGGTTTGAAATGGATCTAGAAAATCCGTTTCTATGGTCTTGCTTTTTTCTTGCACAGCCTTAAGGGCTAGTAACTTGATCCGTTGAAAAAGGAATACTTTGGGGATAATTCTTTTCTTTTCTTTGGCTTCTCAGGAGCTGCTATCCGAGGCAATTCCAGAACAGATTTTGTGAGTATGAGACTTTTAGTAAGAATATATATCCCCCAAATATAAATCGTGGGAGGGGAAAATGTCATATTTCGTGACACTGTTAATAGTCTGATGCTCCTCGGCTTCTTTTCTGCGGATCGCAATGGTTTGGGATCCTTGCCTCGCGTTCCCTATAACAGTTTCGCACAACTGTTGGCTGCACACTTACGGTTCCTACAATTTGTTCCAGGTCCCCCCAAGAACAAACGCTCCCAGCGTCCCCAGCCCAGAAGGAAGAAGCCGAAATCGCATCCAGATCTACCCAGAGAGACCTGCAGAAAACATGGGAAGAGCTGGAAAGCTTAAAGGATAAATTCAACAGGTGAGGAGGGACGAAAAGAGATGGATCCCGTTTCGGGGGAGCTTTAGTCTCAAAACATCACAGAGTCACGATCAGCCGTAAAAACTCACTCGGCTGGCTTTGGGTCAGTTGTTATTCCGTCTTAGGGTGCATCTACATTGTCGAAATAATGCAGCGTGACACCACTTTAAATGCCGTGGCTCCATCGGACGTAATGCTGGGATTTGCAGTTTTGGAAAGCAACGGCTTTCTTTGGCAGAGAAAGGCTAAAGACCTTGTAATCCTACCGATCCCAGGATCGCAGGGGATGGAGCTGGTAGCATTTAAAGGGGTGTCAAACTGGATTATTTCGACCGTGTGGATGGAGTGGACGTAATCTTGCCCTTCCCAGGAGGCTCAGGCAAAAACAGGCAGGTATCCTCTGATTTTCGTCTGTGAAATTTTGGAAGGTCTGCACCTCACTTGCCTCTTTGCTCCAATGCAGGCTCCAAGAGGACTATTCGGACACGCGGCTTACCAACCAGTTGCTGGAAGAGAAGCTCCAGATCATTGTAAGGATGGCTTCTTAAATATACAACGTTCGTTTTTATTATTTTCGCCATGATATAAGGCGTATGCAAGGCACCCAGGGAAACAGTTGCAGTACCCCAGAACTGTAGCTTAAGCTGCAATTGCAATGGGATGCAGTTATGCAATTGACGGAAAGGAATTATTAAGCGCCGCGCAGCGTAGTGGTTTGAATGTTTGGTTTTGAAGAGCAGGGTTCGAATCCAGTGCACATCAGAAGTGTACGGTGCACATCAAATAAACTTGGATGAGAGCTCCTGCAGGTGCCCCGACTTTGGGCAAGTCACACTCTCTCAGCCCCAGAAGGAGGCAATGGCAAACCCGCTCTGAACCAATCGTGCCAAGGAAACCATATTACAGGGTGGCCATAAGCCGGAGACAACTTGAAGGCACGCGACAGCCCCAGCAAATTAAATATAAATTAAATTAAATTAAATATAAGTAACTACTTCCTTGTAACTAGTTACTCCCAGTCTCTGCCCTGAGGATCCGGCAGTCTTTGCAAGCGCCTTTACGAAGCGGTTTCGTTGCATTTCTTGCGACGTAGCTAAGCATTGCGGTGCAGCTTGTGATCCAGAATCTCAGCCGTTATCTATAAGGTCCTCTTTCTCTCTGACCCGCGTTTTCTCCGTTTTTCCCGAACAGGCCCGAAGCATGGCCGAAGAGAGGCAGACTCTCAACCAACGGATCAACGAACTGCTGGAGAGGCTCCTCAGCGCCCAAAACACCATTTGCACCTTGGAGAAAATCAACGTGAGTCCCGGGTTTCCAAAGTTGCGCAGCCGCGCAATCTGGGACCCAGAGTCACTGCGGTGGCAAACGTGCTCCAGGTTTTAATATGAAAGTTAAACATGCTATCCAAGATTTCAGCACTTTAAAGTTCATTTACAGGTTGGGGTTGAGGTGCATCTACATTGTGGAAATAAATGCAGTTTGACACCACTTTAAGCACCAAGGCTCCATCCTGCAGAAGCCTAGGATTTGTAGTTTTTTGCAGCACCCGCAGCCTTGGGCCGGGAAGGCTAGTGGAAAATATAGTGGGGCTATTGCTTCCCTTCGCTTGGAAACAAGGAGAATAATCTCCAAGAAGGCTATTCAGACGCATGGCTTACTAACCAATTACTGGAAGAGAAACTTCACTTTATTGTAATTGGAAATATACAATATTCATTTTAATTTTCATCATGGTACAAACACTGAGCAAGATATCCAGGGGAACAAAGCACTGAGTCGGGGAAAGTTAGTTAGTTAGTTAAATTTTATTCGGTCGTTGACCAGCATAGATAAAACCGTTAAAACATCATATCTCATATAAAGCCTTGGACATCGCGATAAAACTTCTCACAAAATCAAGGCATTAAAAATTCATAGCAATGTACTCTTATCTTCCTCAGTTGTCATTTTGTCAAGTTCATTTTGGGGCTTGCGGCAACCCTGTTAACGTGAGCGAAAATAGCAATCGCCTTGTTTGCTGCAGCATCACAATACTGGGCCATGTTCTACTTACAACCAGCAATGATCTTAATGCTCCTTTTGCATGTAATGCTGTGAAATGCTTCTCTCCAGGAAAAATAAAATCTAGCAAAGAACGACATCCCTAACGGAGGAATCGTCTTTGTCCACTTTCTCGTCCCATCCAGATCTCGGGCCTGGTTTCCAAATCGGTGGCCAAGCACCGGCGCGTCGAGAAGTCCGAATCCCCGGACAGCCTTTGCTCGCTCCACAACCTGGACGTCGCTCCTCCGCCCGCCTTTATGGACGGCGCCTCCGACGCCCGCACGACACCCAGCCAGTCCGACTCCGCCACCGAAGCCAGCAAGTTGGGCGGCAGTTCGGAGTCCGACACGGCCGGCCCCAACGGCGAGCGGTTGCCGTCGGTGGACTACAAGTCCCTCGTCCCGTCCACCGAAGGGCTGAAGCGGCACGGTAAGGGCCATGCCCGGGCGACGGCGTTCACCCCGTGGAAGCAGAAGTCCACCCGGTTCTCCGCCGAACCAGCGAACTCGACGGAGAGCGAATGCAGCGGGGAAGAGACCGCGCCGGTTTGCCCGCTCCCGACGCCACGCTTCTTGTACTTGAGGCAAGAGACCCTGGTGGCCCCGACGGGGTCGGGCGGCTTCCCTTCCTTGCCCGCCGCCGAGCCGGTGGTCTTCGACGTGGAACGGCCCGCCTCCCCTCCCGGTTTGCCCCTGAGCGGCCGACTCGAACTTGTGCCGGAGCTGAGCAGTTCGGAGAGCTCCGAGGACGAGGACGAGGTCTCCTGGAGCCCCGGTTTGGTGGAGAAGACCTCCGGCTCTCGCTTGGATTACGAGTCGGCCCAAAAGATGTTAGACAGCTTGCTCCACAAAAACCCCGAGCCAGAGAAGAGCCGGGAGAAGGAGGCCCGCAAGGCGGGGAGGCCCGGGGGATACCGGATGGCTGGCTACAAAGAGGGAACCGGGTCAGGCCTCGGCCTCGGCCGCCATCCACACCACCATCACCACCACCAGCAACCCCGAGTCCGCTACTACCAAGACTTCCCCAGCCCTGGAGAGGAGTTGCCGGAGGAGAAGAGCTATCCCTGCCCTCTTCCTCCGCTTGGCATGGGGTCTCTTCCGAGGGGCGTCAAGGGGGCGGCCGCGGGGCTGGAAGGGGACGAGGCGGCCCAGGACTCTACCTCTCTCTGAAGCGGCGAAGGGGCAAGGAACGCAGACCCTCAGCTCCTCCGTGCTCTTCTCCGTTAAAGACACCTGGACCGTTTCCCAGCGTCTCGCTGGTGAAGGAAAGACACTCTGCACGCGGCTCCGGGGATTGTTCCTGGGGAAATAGCATGAGCAACTGGTGGGGTTCTCTGCTTTGGGGCGGTAGATCCGTGTTGGGTTTTTAGAGGAGCAGATCCAGGTTTAATCGGGTGGTTTTGAAAGAGCTCTCCGGGGTGCTGGAAATCAATCTGGCAATGGGAAGATCTCTGGGATACGGAACCGATTTTGGCAACGGAAAGCTCTCCAAGGTTTTGAACCAGTTTGGCAACGGGAAGATGTCTAGGGTGCCGAAACTAGCTTGGCAATGGAGAGATCTCTAGGCTGCTGAACGTATTTTGGCAATGGGGAGCTCTATAGGCCACTGACCCTAGTTTGACAATGGGGATCCTGGGGTGCCAAACCTATTTGGGCAGCAGGGATTGCTCTCCGGGATCTGTTTTGGTCAATGGGGTTTTTTCCAGGGTGCTGGATCTGTCCAAAGAGCGACTTCTCACAATTTGGATCCGTCCCCGTGAAACGCGCCGTTAGCCTTGGAGTCGCTCCTTTTCCAAACGATTGTGGACTCGATGCTCTGAAGCATTTTACAGAGCCACCAGCCCACCTCTCCCCTCCAGATCTTCTCGGACTGCAAGTCCCAGCGCTCTGGAGAGCAGGACCACGGGGCAAGGTGTGCCAGGAGTTGCGGTCCGACAAGATCTGAAGGGTGGATTGCCACGTCGCCCTTCACTATTACTCTTGTGCGCATCAGGGTTGAAATTCAGTTGTCAGCTCCTGTTGCCCAGGACTAAATATTTTTTTCCTTTGGGTTGTTATGGCATTCGTTTTTAGTTGTTTTAAGCCTCACCCGGCGGGACTTTAAAAAAAGAAATGAGGTCTTTTCCGACACGATGGTAGTAGGTTTAGAAATAAGGTTTGACTCTGAGACCTCTTTTGTCTCCTGGACTCGGAGAGAGCAATAAGGTTATCCTCATCCCCGAATATGGGTCCAGTTTGCAAGCCGTCGGAGTAGGACGCTTTGCCCAGAAAATGGTGCATGTGGTTGTGGATTGGTTGGGACACAAAATGTGGAGTTGTGTGGACACGTTTTGCCGTGACTCTTTTTTTCCACGGTTAAAACAGACGGACCAACGCAAAGCTGAACGTGACAAATTGATGGACTTTGGTGGCGGTTCTGGTCTTCTCTTTCTCTCATTTGAGACAGTGTTGAAATGCCTCCTTTGTAGGTCTGATGTGGAGCAGGATCTGCAAGAAGTGGGTTCGAAGGAAAGGATCCAGATTTATAGTTTTCCAAGTTCGTATCGATCGCCGGGAGAAAGAGACCGTGTGCTTTTAGTAATGTAGTTTTCCACGAATCTCTCCATTTCTTGCCACGCTGCAGAATTGATGCCTTTGACGCCGCTTTGTCATGGCTGCATCCTGGGGGACTCCTGGGATTTGTAGTTTGTTGGGGAACCAGACAGAAAAGGCTGAATAGCCCCCAAAACTACACATCCCAGGATTCCAAAGGACAGAGCCATGGTGGGTCAAAGTGCCCTTGTTCTGCAGTGGCGCTCTAAAGGGTTTATTTGGGACTTTGGTTGTCTTTCAGAGGTTTTTTTCCCCAAAAACAAAACGCTGTACATCCAAAAATGCTCAACCTCTGTCAATAAATGTATATAGTACAATGTGTCAGGGATTTTGGGGATTGTTTGGGGTGGAAATAACATTTCCAGGCTGTGAATCTGTGGATATGAACCTTATGATTTGGGGATTGGTTTTAAACAGACCTGGCACCAGAACGACAAGCGATAACCAGAGATTTTAAAGCGGCACAGAGCTCCTGCCCAGGAAATCTTGGCCTCTCTGTGGATGCATGTTTTTCTCCATCCCTGATGTTTAAAATAAACAAGATATTCTTCTTCGTGTGGAAGGAAAGATCAGTTGCGTAGATCTGGGGACGGCACCCCATTGCGGTGCGTGAGGCCACCGGACGGAGAGAATGATCGATTCGGTCCCTGACCGGGGAGAATGTGAGCCAAGCCGCACGTGGCATGAGATGGATTCGGGCATTTAATGCATGAAATGCATAGATCTGCAGTTGCACAAAGTCAATGCAACAAATGGGGTCCCAGAGGCAGGAATAATATGGAAAGAGCAGAGAGATGTTCCTGTGCTACAAAAAGTGCAAACATTTAATCCAAAACGAACCCTATGGATGTGTCGAATGAAGTAACCAGGCCAGGTAAGCCTTGCCCGAATAAATACGTTTCCCGTCTCCCAGAGCTCACTTAAAGGATAGTCCAATAATGCATTTTTCAAATTCTCTAGTCTTCATTTTCCTTATGATTTCCATTTTGGTGGCCAGACTTACAGATCTGTTGTTGCTGTCTGCTTTGACGTCGTTTCCGACTTACGGCCACCCTATCATGGGGTTTTCTTGGCAAGATTTAAATGCTTTTATATAGTTTATTCGCCTTGAACCTTGGTAAGAAATGATTATTTCACATACAGGTTGAGCATCCCTTATCCGAACATTCAAAATCTGAAATATTCCAAAATCTAAAACAGTCCTTACCGCTGGCTGATGGTTCAATGGATGCAAATTTGCTTTCCGGTTTGCTTTCTGATGGTTCAATGGATGCAGAATTAGGTGAAATCTTGTATATAAAATGACCTGCAAGCTTTGTGTATAAGAGGGATATGAAATATAAAGGAATTTCATGTTTAGACTTGGGTCCTGTCTTCAAGATACCGCATGATGTTGATGTGTACATTCCAAAAAGACTCCAAAACACCTTTCCGGATTAGCGCAGTTTGACATTGTACAAACTATCATGGCTACACGCTATGGAATCCTGGGATTTGCAGTTTGCTGTGGCCCCAGAGCTCTCTGACAGCGAAGGCAAAATAGCTCGGGAAACTGCAGACCCCAGAATCCCATTGCCATGGAGCCATGGCAATGAAAGCGGCGTCGAAACGCATTGATTCTGCAGTGCAGATGCAGCCGGCTTTGCGTTGGTAACGTGCAACGAGCCACAAAAGCAGGATAAATGCAAATCAAAGAAGTGTCTCGGTGAGGAATTGGGGCAAATTACTTTGTTAAAAAACCCAAACTTGCCGAGCTTTTGCTGATAGTGGAGGAGAATAGATTGCCGCTGCTTTTCACCCGTCGATCCTGACGGTTCAAAGGGCAGACAGAAGAGAGAAACGGCCTTATCTCTCAAGGTGCAAAGATAAAGATCGGTGATGGCATTGGCCAAACCAGAAGGAAGGAAGCGGCACCCGAGGCCAAGCCGGAGTCTCCTTGGTGGCAAACCATGGGACTCTCAGCCATGAACTGGAAGCACCTTCTCGGCTCGGTCCTGGCCGCCGCAGGGATGCTGACCGTTGGGATCTTGTTGGGGCATTTCGCGATCCCCAAAGGATCCCAGGCCCCCGGTTGGGTTCACAGCCTTTCCAGAGACCTGGATCCGGCCCTTCTGGAAGACTTCATGAACCAAGTGGAAGCTGCCCGGATCCGAGAAAACCTCAAGTAAGGCTGGGAGGGAGGAAGGGATGAGGAATCCTGTGCATTACAGAAATGGTCCACTTTCGCGCCACGTTAGTTGCCACTTATTTCTATGACATTAAGGCTAACGCTCCAAGCTTCGTCCGTCTCTCCTCTTAGGACGCTGTCGGCCAAGCCGCACGTGGCGACCATGAAAGGCGACGAGGATCTCGTCCGGCTGATGCTGACCCGATGGAGCGACCCCGGATCCGGGCTGGACAAGGCCACGGAGGTCAAATACGACGTCTTCCTTTCCTTCCCCGACCCAGAGAAGCCAAACAGCGTGACCGTAGGTAAGGACCGGATAAGGGTTCCCTGTAAGGAATTGGTCTTTTTCTAGAAACCAAGGTGAGACTAATTTTGGGATTGATATAACCGGCTGGAAGATGTTCCGAGAAGGAGGACGCTGGCTGCGGAAATGATCCGGGTTGAACTGCCGTGACTCAGTGCTATGAAATCCTGGGATCTGTAGTTTTTTTGTTTAGCCTGAGATCTCTGACGCAAAAGCAATCCAGGATCCCAGAACATGGAGCCGTGGCACTTGAAGCAGTGTCAAACTGGATCAATTCTGCAGTGTGGCAACAGCCCCGAAAGACAATAGGCTCAGATCTAATGGTTTTAAGTGACGGGAGAGTCGCTTTGGTCCAAAACCTAAGTTTGAGACCGCTTTAGCTGCCCTGGCTCAATGCTAGGGGATTCTGGGAAATGTAGTTTTGTGGGACATTGAGTCCGAGAAATCTGGTGCCGCACTAAAATGCGATTCCCAGGCTTCCCTGGCATTGATCCAGGGCAGTTAAAGCGGTTTCGAAGTGGATTATTTCTGCAGTGTGTTTCACACCTTGATGGCAGGAGATTTATGGCAGATTTAGATGGAACTTTAGAAGGAAACCCTTGACGGTAAGAGCGGTTCGAAATCAAGGTTTGCTTTTTGGAATGCATTGTTAAAAAATATATATATTTTCAAGCCACGGATTGTCGAATCCGTGGATAAAGGATCCCCGGATAGGGAGGTCAGACTTCTATGAAGTTGGCAGGGAAGGTTTCAAGGCGCATGTCTGCAAGGCGAAAGGTTAAAATATTTGTTCAGCGGAGCCTTGCCATTGCCTTCCCTTGAGGCCGAGAGAGTGTGACTGGCCCCAAAACCACCCGGTGGGTTTCGTGTCCAAGCTGGGAATCTGGTCTCCAGAGTCGGAGTCCAACGCTCAAAACCACTAGCTCCAGTTTAAAGAATGGAGAAATAAGAGCACTTTGGGAAGGATGGGAACCAAAGGTGACGAAAGCTCTGTTTGTGGCTCTCTTTCGCACCAGTTTTGGAAGACGGCACCGTGCCCTTTGCCTCCCGAGAAACGGAAGCGAACCTGACTCTGGACCAAGCGGACAAAGACGTGGTCAAGCCTTACGCGGCTTACGCTCCTCCCGGGAACCCCAAGGTACCACGCGGGGAAGGGAAGGACCCATCACGGAAGGGCATTCGGCGTGGCCAACATATCCTTGCATTGCAAAGATTCAAAAAAGCAGCCTGACATTTGCTTTAACTGCTGCGGCTCGAGGCACAAATGTTGCGGAGCTTTTTACACAGAGGCTTGGGTGGCCATGCGTCCCAGCGAGGATTGTGTGTTTTTTCGTGGCAGAAACAGGGATGGATTGGATGGCCCTTTGGGGTCTCCTCTAAGGGTTAGCGAATAACCCCTTTCACCTTCCCCAAAACAAGACCCGTGCGCATGCCAAGCGCATGTATCTCCTTCCTAGGATTATACGGCATCTCTCTCTTTCTCTGGGGCATGCGCTTTTCTTCTTCCGTCTAATCGGCAATCGCTTTATCTCATCTCTGCTTGGAGTTTGCCCCTTTATGGACCAAGGAAATTGATATTGGCAAGTGCAAAAGTTTATTATCATTATTATGATATTGGTATCGTTGCCTTGTTAACTGTATATTATCCCTGGAGAGAATGAGATAGAAAGAAACTTTGGGTGCTTCCATGCGGACGGAGCCACAGCAGTTAAAGTGGGTTATCTCTACAACGGAGTTGCACCCAGAGAGAGACAAAGAACGCCAGACCCTTATCAATGATTTCTTAAGCTGATCTTAAATGGACCTATATTCCTTTTCTGTTTCCAACAGCGTACTTTTCTGACGGTGGTTCCCTTTCTTCTGTCTGTATCCTTCCAGGGGAAACTAGTCTATGCCAACCAAGGCAAGACCAGCGACTACGAATATCTGCGCCGACAAAACATCGACCTGAACGGCACGATAGCCATCACCCGCTACGGAGGGGCCGGACGGGCCGCCAAAGTAAGCCTGGAAACCTCTTTAATAAAAGGCGTAACGTGTTCCCATAAGTGTTCCCGTTGTTAACCGCCATCACGGTATAATATCATAAATAATGAATGAGTCAGCTTCGACTTATGGAGACCTTACGGAGACCTCCAAGGCAGCATCCGCAGAAGGGTCCGCTTGGATGCCATTGAAACCGCCGTGGCTCAACACGATGAAATCCTGAGGTTTGTAGTCCGCGTTCCCGGACAGAGAAGGCTAAATCAATTACCAAAAACAAATCCCAAAGTCTTGATCCAAGAGTCCTAGTGCCTCGCTAAAGGATAAATCTCAGGTATTCTGCAGGATGGAGCCACGGCAGTTAAAACGGTGCCAAGCCGCATTATTTCTGCCACATTAATGCGCCCCAGGGCTCTGGAGATCTGGGTTCGATCCATGGTGGCCTTTGGCGAGGCACACCCCAAAAAGCTTTAGGGTCACCATAAGTCGGAAATGACTTGAAGGCGACGCATCGGCGACGACTGTTTGGCGCTCGTGTTTAAACGACAGCGTTTTTACCAGGACTTGCAAATCTCCTCTCCGAAACTTACCTTAAGGGCCGGCAGCCGCAGCAAACAACGGAGGTTTGCTGGTGGTCGGGTACTTTGGGACGGCATTTCGAGCCCCTTCCCAGCAGAAAGTTAACACTGACGTTCCTCTTTGTACCACAGGCCATCAACGGAGCCAAATACGGCGTCATCGGTGTAGCGGTGTACACGGATCCGGCCGATATCAACGACCGCAAGGCTTCGGCGGAGGAGACCTATCCCTATTCCTGGTACCTGCCCCCTTCAGGGGTGGAGAGGGGCTCCTATAACACCTATTTTGGAGACCTCTTGACCCCTTACTATCCAGCCAAAGGTGAGTTCCCGGAAGCGATTTTGGACCTTTGCGTCTCCACGCACCCCGAATTGAGTCAGTTTTGTACCAATGTTCGGTGCGGGACTTTGGATGCATCTGCACTGCAAAAATAATGCCATTCGACCCAACTTCCAGGGCCCTGTCCAACAGAATCCTGGGATTTGTACTTTGGGGATTTGTAGCGGTCTGAATGTTGGACTATGACGACTCTGGAGAGCGAGGTTCGAACCCTCGGCCATGTAAACTAAACCCATTGGGTGGCCTTGGGCAAGTCACACTCTCTCAGCCTTAGCAACGGCAAACTCCCCTCTGAAGGGACTTGCTAAGAAAACCCCAGGATAGGTTTTTCTCCTTAGGGTTGCAAGGGACACGGCAGCGACAAAAATGAAATTGCAAGCCGCTGGGATAAAATTTGGAATTTTTCAGACCGGCTGCAAAACTTCCACTTTTATTCACATGCTTTCCTTCTGGCAATAAATGTTTTTTTTTTAATTTCCTGGCACCAGGGCCCTTTGGCAGCAATTTGTAAAACTACAAATCCCAGGGTCCCATCGGGTGGAGCGACAGCCCTTAAAGCGGTGCCAAAAGGCATCATTTCTTCCGTGCAAAACGCACCTCCGACAAGCCCATCCCTGGCCTCTTTCTCCTCTCCGCTTGCAGGTTTCACCTACAGGATCCCAGAGGACCAGATCCCAGGGATCCCTCCGATCCCAGTCCAACCCATTGGCTTTGAGGATGCGGAGACGCTCCTTTGGTGGGTGACACAATGCATTAAAAGGGTCGTTTGCTTTGGGGTGATGCGGGGAGAAGGGAAAGAAGCGAAGGTAGAAGAGGAAGGGAACGAAGTCCGAGTTCAGACGGATATTAAGGTTTTACCAAGAGGAAGAAATAAAAATCTTACACGGATCTGAGCGGCAATAACTGGCGTGTTCCACGTCAGTGGGATGGAGAATTCATTCAACTTTAACTGCCATGGTTCAGTGCTTTGGCATCCTGGGATTTGTCATTTTGGCAGCTCTTTTGCCTTCTCTGCCGGAGAGCTCTGGTGCCGCGACGAACTAAAAATCCCAAGGACGGAGCCGTGGCAGTTAAAGTGGTATCAAGATGGTATCAAGGTGCGGATGGAGCTGAACAGGGTTTCCAAAATGTCGTTTTCCTCTTGTATTTGGCAGTAACTTGGCTGGCGTTAGAGCCCCGGATGACTGGCAAGGAGCCTTGGGTTGCGCCTATTCCCTTGGACCCGGCTTCCGTCCAAATGGGGCATTCCCCAATACCAGGTACAGTATTTTTCAAACAGAGACACTCTGCTCTGTCCCCTGCCCTCGTAGCAAAAGGGTATTATTTAGGACAGATCCAGCCACACATTTCCAAAACAACCGTTTAATTTTTCTTGTTGCATACTTCAGGGGCGGACAACTTGGAGAGCTCTGAGCTTGGATTTTTCTCCATTGTTTGGGGAAATGGTTTCCAAACTTTGGTCCTCGAGTTGTTTGGGACTTCAGCTCCCAGAATTCCCGACCGTTGACCAAGCTGGCCGGGGCTTCTGGGTATTGAAATCCAAAACACCTGAAGGATCGGAGTTTGGGGATCGTTGCTTTAGGACGGGGTCACACAGATCACCAAAAATGCCTCCAAATGAAAAAACCAGAAGTCTTTTTTTCCATTTTTGGAAATAGATTATTTTGGGACAAAAACGCAGGTCTCCTCCCCATTACCTATTAAAACGGTGACCTGGGACACCGAGAAATTTTGGGGAGATCCGGCGCACCAGGGGCAACAAAACATCGCGGTCCATACTTTGCCCATCTTTGGAGCCATTCCACTTTTGTTTCCCAGCGAGGTCCAAGTGAACGTCTACAACCAGCGACGGATCGACGCGTCTTCCAACGTCTTGGGGCTGATCCGGGGAAGCGTCGAGCCCGGTGAGTCAGTGCCTCTTTCTTGCGTTTGAAAACTTTTAATGCATTTTAATACTATTTGTCCAAGGTCCGAGCGGGGATCTGAACCTTGGTCTCCAAAGTTTTCTGCGTCCAGTGCTCAAAGCACTACGCAACGCCGAGTTTCTCGAGTTCCCAAGTGACACAGACAAAAAAGGGAGTGACAATTCAATCTGGGGACTTTGGCAACTCGTAGTTTAGGGTTGTGCGCTAGAGCTTTCTTGGGGAACATTCGAAACCCTGCCCTAAGCTCCAGAGATATAGGATCTCAGCAGCCGAACTGGAGACCCCGACTTGCGTCCATGTCCCAGAGTAGTCTATTGGGGTTGCATTATGGTGAACGCCGTCGTCTTCTTCCTCCTCTAGACCGCTATGTCCTTTATGGGAACCACAGGGACAGCTGGGTGCACGGCGCTATCGACCCCAGCAGCGGCACGGCCGTCATGCTGGAGGTCACTCGGGTCTTGGGCAAGATGGTGAAGGAAGGTGAGCTTGGGGTACGGGGACGGAGGGGCGACCGGTGGCCGCTTGGCCGGCCTAGGAGATGATGGGAAGGAATATTTGGGAGCCACACTTCAACAGCGTCTCCATGGAGGACGCCATGATTTCCATCACCGACTTGGACCTCAGGCTCCTAAGACGGTGAGCCCTTGGTTTCCACTGAGGTTTGATACCAAAATCCATGGAGACTCAAGTCCTGCTAAATACAATTGCATAGTAAAATGGTGTCCGTTATATAAAACGGTACAATCAAGGTTTACTTTTTGGAATTTATATACAGTTGGCCCCCTTGGTTTCCGCTGGGATTTGGTTCCAGGACCCTCCCATGGATACCAAAATCCATGGAAGCTCAAGTCCTCTTAAATACAATCACATAATAAAATGGTGTCCCTTATATAAAACAGTAAGATCAAAGTTTGCTTTTTGGAATTGATATATCGTTGGTCTGCTGGGGTTTGGTTGCAGGACCTTCCCCTGGATACCAAAATCCATGGATGCTCAAGTCCTGTTGAATACAGTGGATTGGTAAAACGGTGTCCCTTACAATAAGACCAAGGTTTGCTTTTTGGAATTGATATATTCATGGCTCTTGGTATCCGTTGGGGTTTAGTTCCAGGACCCTCCCAAAATCCATGGATGCTCAAGTCCTATTAAATACAAGCGCACAGTAAAATGATGCCCCTCATATAAAATGGTAAAATCAAGGTTTGGTTTTTTGGAGTTTACATATTTCCATAACACTGAGAGTGGTGTCAAAGTGGATTATTTCTGCAAGATGGACGCAGCCATAGAGAAACCTAGAAACCCACGGAGTCTTGGCCAGCATTTTGCACACAACGCCCAAATGGTGAGGAATTTAGTCTTTTTCTTTCCTTTTCTCAGGGAAGTGGCGCCCGCGACGGTCCATCGTTTTTGGCAGCTGGGGTGCCGAGGAGTTTGGCCTCATTGGTTCCACCGAATACACAGAGGTAAAAATGTGAGGAACGTTATCCATATAGTCGGTGGGTGCAAGAGCCTCTCGGTGTCTGAAACGGTGGGACGTTTTTGTCCAACATGCAATATCCAAACTCTGTCCAAGACCGAAGAAGCTGGCTTGTTGCATGGGTAGCATTGCATGTAAAAATGCACACTTTGCTTGCATTTGTTGCACTGTCAAAATGCTGCACTTTGACGCTGGTTGAAGAGCTCCGAAAAGAACAATTTCTTTCTATCCTGCAGGAATTTTACAGCAAGTTGCAGCAGCGCAGCGTGGCCTATATCAACGTGGACATTGCGGTCTTTGGTAAGCCTGGCCAAAAATGCTAAGAGATCATGTTGGCAAGGAAACAGATTTCATTCGTTGAATGGCTGTAGCTCCATCTGATGGGATCCTGGAATTTGCAGTTTTGCAAGGTCTTGGCCGTTCTCTCCCCAAGAGTGCAGGCGCCTCGCCAAACTACAAATCCCCGGATTCTGGAGGACGGAGCCAGGGCAGTTAAAGTGGTATCAAACGGCACGATTTGGTGACTTCCATGTCGGCATTTTGGGGAATCCATGTTTTAGGCTGAACCTTAAGGACGCATCTGCACTGTATGAAATAATGCAGTTTGACGCCACTTGAACTGCCGTGGCGATATCCTACAAAATCCTGGGCTTTGGGCGCAGAAGGCGAAAGACCTTGTAAAACTACAAATCCCAGGATTCCGTAGGATGGAGCAAGAGCACTTCAAGTGGTGTCAAACTGCATTATTTCTACAGTGTAGATGCACCCTATTCATTTCCAAGTTATATCCAGCACCTTGGATAGTTCCTTAAGTCCAAGAAAGGATGTATCATCAATCTTGGGCAGGATCATGCCAGCGTTCTTCTTTATCAGCCAATTTTATTATCTATCTGTGCCACTGAAAACCAGGATACATCTTCATATATGAAAGATTTAATCATGTTCAGTCCCGATATATATAAAAAAGGAGGAAGGAAGGAAGGAAGGAAGGAAGGGGAGGAAAAGAAGGAATGTTGCAGCACCTTTAAGACGATCTGGTTTTTAGTTTTGCATGGCAAACAAATATTTCTATATTTTTCCCCTTCAACAGCAAATGCAACCTTGAGGGCCCAGGGAACTCCGTTGGCACAAAATGTCATTTTTCAGGCAGCTCAGCAGGTAACTTTCCAGAGAAAGAGAGGAGATAAAGTCCATCAAGGATGACTGAGGTCTTGTCTGCGTTGTGCAAAAGGGTGGGAGGTCTGGAAACCATAAGGCCCTCAAAGGTTTCAGGGGTCCCTTGAATTTCTAGACCGATGGCATCCCAAAGGGGTGAAAGATAGTCACGAGATACATAAGGAAATGGTTAGTCCTTCCGTGCCGGGATGGAACAGTCCAAGATTTGCGTCCCAATGTCAAAGAGAGACCTGCCTTTCCTTTCAAGGTCAAGACCCCCGCTGACCCCTCCGTCTCCGTCTATGAAAACTGGAAACGCCACTTCAACCGGAGCAGCCCTCTCTATGGCATCGTCCCCAGGTGAAAGGGATGGGATGGGGGGCTCTTTTCTTAATTTGGGGATACCCTCAAACTCACTAAAATTTCTCCTGCCAACTTAAAGAAGCTTCACCCACCTTCCCTCCCTCCCTCCCTCCTTCCTTCCTTCCTTCCTTCCTTCCTTCCTTCCTTTCTCCCAGAGGCTCACAATATGAATTAAAGCAATATTCGAAGTCATACTTTTTGCACAAAATGTATAAAGGAACGGTGTGGCATGACTTACTGAGCCGGGAGATGACTGGGATCTTCTATCACATAACCTCCCTTTATGGATCCTTAGCTGCAGTCTTAGCCGAAAACAAGCTTGCTCCATCCTCAGCATGAGAGCCCTTCAAATATTTCATAGGACTTTATCACACGGAGACAAATCGCTTAAAGCCCGTGTAGACGCAGGATTTTAACATTCAGAAAAGCGTGGGAACGTTTCAGAAACGTTTGCTTGAAAGAGAAATAATGCAAAATAACCCAAACGGAAAGGCGACAGAAACGACTTTGGGAATTTCCCAAAAGTAAAAAGGAGGTTTTTTTTATCGACTTTCCGTTCGGGTTATTTCTGCATTATTTTGAGCAAACGTCGTGTGAAAAACACCCCACCTCTGTGGGTTTTTTCTCCTTGAGTTTTTGTCCGGGATTTGTGATAAAGTCCATAGAGCCATAGGGTTGGGAGAGAGCCCCAAGAGCAATCCGGTCCAATCTTATTCTGCCATGCAATCCAAGCGCTCCTTAGGATAGAGAGCCATCCGGCCTCTGTTTAAAAACCTTCCACCGTCGAACAGCTCTTACCATTAGGGAGTCCTTCCTCACAATGGGGTGGCATTTGAACCCATGGCTCCATAATATTCTCATCCCATCTTGGAGAGAAGCCTCCTCTTTATCACTCATTATCCTTGTCTTTCATCCAGTTTAGGGTCCCTGGGTGCCGGAAGCGATTATGCCCCTTTTGTGCATTACTTGGGCATCACATCCATGGATATCGCTTACACCTACGACCGGGTAAGTGCTCCCTGAATGATGGCACGTGCCAATTCCCTGTAAATACTGGCATCTTTCTTTTTAGAGGTGGTAGGGTGCCTTTCTGGGCTGCAGAAATAATGCCATTTGATGCCACTTTGGCTGCCGTGGCTCCATGCTACAAGATTCTGGGGTTTACAAGATATTTCACCTTCTCTGTCAGGGTGCGACGAACTACAAATCCCAGGACTCTGTACCGTTGAGCCATGACAGTTAAAGCGGTGTCAAATCGCATCATTTCTGCAGCGCAGACGTAACCGCAGTGACAAAACTCCATTGTCGAAAGAGTTTTATCACACCGCGGCTAATTTAACAGAGAGAGATTAAAGCGCATTTAAAGCATCCCACAAATAAAGCAGAAATGGTGAGTAATTGCATGAATGGTGATCACACGCAACGGGAATGCATTGTCGCTGAAATCCCGGAAGTAAAAAGATGCGCGCTGATGCTTCTTTGTGACCACTTGAATGACGGGTTTTGTGCAACATTCTCTGAAATCCTTTCGTGTAATTGAACCATTATTCCTGGATATTCACGGGATAAACCCCCGATCTCCTATGTGTGATAAACTCCAATGATGCAAGATTGCAGCCATGCTTCTAAAAACCCAACATTTTAAAAAGGAATAAGTTGCATTCTGGATGCTCAAGGTAGAATCTAGGTGGACGTGTTTTGTTTCTTCCCTTCTTTCTTTCCCCCAGAGCAAGACTTCTGCCCGCATCTATCCTACGTACCACACTGCCTTCGATACCTTTGACTACGCTGAGAAGTTTATAGACCCAGGTAAAGGGCGAGAATAAGGCGAAATAATAATAGCTCTTACTAAGATCGAGCTGGAATCTCTTTTCCTGTACTTTGCACCCATCGCTCCATCTCTTGGTCTCTGGAGCAGCAGAAAACAAGCTCGCTCCATCCCCAAAACGGCACCCTCCGAATATTTAAAGAGGGCTGTCATCTGCCACACTCTCTCAGCCTCAAGGGAAGGCAAAGCAAACCTCTTATCTGGACCAATCTGGCCAAGAAAACCCCAGAATAGGTTCGCCTTAGTGTCTCCGTATGTCCAAAATGACTCCAAGGCACACAAAAATTCACGTCCGCTCTTTACCTTTTCGTCTCTAGGTTAAACATCCCCAGCTCCTTAAGCCTCTCCTTATCGGAGAAAATAATATTATTATTATTATATCTTACCCACCTTTCCCATCATGTATCGAAGAAAGGAACAACAGTAAATTAACAAATGCACCACATCAGTTTAAAACGCACACATCCGTTTAAAGGGACAAGAAGGCATTTGCCTGTTAAAACAAACCACGTTTAAAATTAACAGTTTAAAAAGTCATAAACCAGCCACAGGATTTGTGTATGTGTGTATGTTTGTCCATATCTGTATGTTTGCCACGCGTCGCCCTTTTCCTACCAGGGTTCACCAGCCACCAAGCCGTGGCACGGACAGCCGGCAACGTTTTGGTGCGTTTGGCGGACGCCTTGATCCTGCCGCTGAATGGGAGCGACTACGGGGAGATGTTGGAGCAGATGTACGGAGCGGCTGAGCAGGCCTTCCAGGCGGAGCTGGTGAAGAACAACATCTCTCTTGGTACGGAGGTAACCGGGGATGCCATGCGGTGACATGGACGCAACCAGACGGGGCATTTTTTGGGCATGGAAAGACAGGTTAGATCCAAGACGAGAAACTCCCTTATGCTGAGCCAGAATCTTAAGAGCTGGAAAGGCCATCTAATAAGTTTCCAGGAAAGGAAGGCGAGGGCTGTACTCGTTTGAGTTTAGAACGAGGCCAGATGTTTTTGATCCGAACGAATCAGTATTCGCAAATTTCTTCATAGGAGAATTTGAGGTTGGGATGAGACAAAACGTTCAAACAGCTTGAGATTATCTGGTCCCAGGCGACTCAAAGCGATGGTCCCTGAACCAGGGCCGGTCCCTAGCAAGCTTCCAAGAAAGGAAGATGGGAACAAATATACAGTAGTGCCTGTCCCTAGCGCATTGGAAAACTATATTTGCTGGTGGTCCATATAATACTGAGTTTAATGCCATGCCTGCATCCTGATTTATTTGGCTTTATTCGCCCCCCGTTCTAGCCCCGTTGAAGGATGCAATTGCACGCTTCCAGTCCGCAGCTGCCGGTCTTAACCAACGCATCGCTGATCTGCAAAAGGACGAATCGCCCAGGTGAGCCTCTCCGACTCATGTCTGGGTCTTTCATTGAGGATATTGTTGGCTGGGTTGCAACAGCCCTTTCGTTTCTTGGCAAGGCTTCCTCACAGGAGGGCCTTCCTCTGAGGCTGAGAGAGTGTGGTTTGCCCCAGGGTCGCCCATAGGATTTCACGGCTGAGCGCAGATTCGAATCCTGGTCTCCAGAGCCCTGGTCCAGTAACCAAACCATTGAACCGTACTGGAATACGGAAACCTTACCATGAGGAGTATTTTTAAAAGCAATTTTCCCCCTGGAAGGGTGTTGCCGTTGCCAAGCATAAAATGGCCAAATCAAGCTTTACGTTTTTATAATTTCAGAGTTCAGAATTCCAGATAAGGATGACTCTTGCTTGGATATGGGACCCCAAATCTGAACCCAAAATTCAGTTATGTTTCATGCGCACCTGATACATATAGCCTGGATGTCATGTTATGCACAATATTTTAAAATAATTTTTTGTGCATGAAACAAAGTGCATTGAACCATCGGAAAGCAAAGGTGTCACTATCTCAGCCACCTGTGTAGAAAATTTTAGAAAAATTTAATGGAGTTGAAGTTGGATTTTGGGTATGGGAATCCAAGGCTTATTCACCTTGCCTTAGGAGAAGTGGGAAAGTTTGTTCAGGATACAATTTGTCCAGCTGTTGTGCCATCTCTGCGAACTCTGTTCATGCTCAGAGGCTCAGCGATTTGCAACCAGCACCTTCTGAAACATCCCTGTTTCCTTCTTTCCCCGTCGTTTCTCCTTCATTCCTGAAAAGCCCCCTCGACGTCCGGACGGTGAATGACCAACTGATGCTGCTAGAAAGAGCGTTCCTAAACCCCAGAGCCTTCCCGGAGAAGTATTACTACAGGTAAGACGAACCGACTACTACTCAGCTTAGTTCAATGTATCTTGTCCTTTTTTAAAGCTGGCTCCTTTGACAAAAAAGGAAAACGGTGCCGGAGAACTTGCAAAATTTCATGACGCATCTCTGTTTGCGCTCGGCCTAAAGGCTGGATGGAAATGGTAAAATTGCAGTAAATAACTAACCAACCGTACATTTGTAACAAATAATTATAATTATGTATAAGTTGATCTCATGTATACTATAAGTCAAATGCAGGTTTTGGGGTCCAAATTGTGAATTTTGATCTCACCCGTGGATCGGTCGAGATTAAAACTCGAGGACATGTAATGGAAAAGATGGTGCAAGGGGAAACAATGCCAAAAGGACTTCCAAAATTCTGGGAGGCGTAACTTTGGGCTCAGCCTAAAGGCGGGATCGAAATGGTTAAAGCCTTTCAAACAGCAAATTTTTAAAAATAATCACATATATATATATATATATATATATATATATATATATATTCATATATGCCTCCATCTCATGTATACGGTAAGTCGGAGGCAGGTTTTGGGGCAAAAATGATGGATTTTGATATGACCCATGGATAAGTCGAGGGAAAAACTTAGGGGGAATGTAACAAAGGATGAAGCAAATGAAAATGATATGTAAGAACTTACAAAATCCTAGTAGGCATAACTGTTTGTGCTCAGCCTAAAGGATAATAATTAATAATAATATAATAATAATATATTTTTATTCCGCCTCTCCATCAGGATCGATGGAGGGAGGGAAGGATGGAAAATGATGGCCATAAAATGTGTTGGGAAGGTGACCAGGCACGGACCAGGTTAAGAAAATGTACATATGTCCAAAAAGGCTGAGAAAATGCAGACATGTTTAAAAAAGGATGCAAAGGCAAAGCAAGGAAAAGGATGTCTGTCTCAGCACCGATTATAGCTTTCCACTTTAGCGTGATAACTTTGCCTGCTTTTAACCCCGAGAAGCTGACAAACGTATACAAATGTCTGATTCGCATCCGGGATGGGGAGAGTCGAGGGGCTTCTTTTAGCTTCTCTTGGGGTGGACTAAGCTCTTGCCTTTTGCCGCTCGATTCAGAGCAGAGGATGGTTAAAGTACGGTACTTACATTGGATACCGACGGAGAAGCCAACCTAGGTTCCTGGGGTCAATTTTGTGGCTAAAATGTCTAGACTTATCCATGAGTGTGAGCAGTATTGGTTTTCTGGAATTGGATTCCACCACCTCGTTCCCATTTGAACCCAAATTCGATCCTGATTACAGGTACATCGTTCCCAATGGAATCCGGGTTCAATCCCCCTTAGATCGGTTTATCTTGGGATAACCTCTCCTCCTTGTTTCTCCCTCCTTTTTTCTTTTTCACGCAGCCACATCATCATGGCCTCCAAGTCCTCCGACGTGGCCACCTTCCCAGGCCTTGCCGACGCCGCCTCCGGCGCCGACTGGGACGAAGCCCGCAAGCACCTGACCATTGTGACCCAAGCGGTCGAGAACGCCGCCTCCCTCCTCGAACCTGTGGCCGAATAATAATGGGGGGTCCTTGCCCTAAACATTAAACCCGTTAAAGCAAAAGATGGTCTTTCCGTTTCCTAAATGAGTGGGGCAAAAGAAACACCTAGCCTGGTATGGCACTAGGTCTCCCCCTTTGCACAAAACAACCCTCTAAGGTAGGCCTGGGTTACCTGTCTGTATCACAGGTGAGTGCAAATGGTGGACCAAGAGAGCAGTTGCCTGCCTTGGTATTTTGGGGCTCACTGCCCCAGCGATGGGCAAAATGCGTCCCTATGGCCCACATGCGCCATCCAGATTACCAATGTTCGGGTTGCCAGATAATTTTGCCTTTAGGGTTGCCATAAGGTGGGGACGAATGAACGGGAGGCCTCCGAGGTCCAAAACACACCGCAGAAATAATCCAGTTTGAGACTGCTATCACTCCCCTGGCTCAGAGCTAGGGAATCCTGGGAATTGCAGTTTTTCCTGGCCCCAGAGTTCTCTGGCTTCGAAGGTAAAATATCTCACAAAAATACAAAACCCGGGATTCCATAGAATGGAGCCCATGGCGGGTTAAAGCGGAGTCAAACTTCATTGTTTCTGCAGTGCTCTATGAACGCTCGTGCTGCCAACTTCTTTATTTCAGTTAGTCTCAAAGGTGCTGCAAGATACTGATTTTACAGACTAATGAGGCTATATATATATATATATATGTATATATATATATTTGAATTGTGGTCAGGATTGATCCTGGGTGCTCCTGAGCATGTCCAGAGTGCTGTCTTGTATTCCTTTGAAAATCAGAACCAAGAAGCTGCTCACCAGCCCAGGAGAAATGATGGTCTACTGAATGATAGTCTTTCTTAATGACTTGGGGGCATAGTTATCAAATTTGCAGATGACACTAAACTAGGAGGAATAGCTAATACCCCAGAGGACAGGATCAAAATTCAAAATGACTTGAATAGACTAGAAAGCTGGCCAAAGCTAACAAAATGAAATTCAACATGGAGAAATATAAGGTTATGCACTTAGGACAGAAAAATGAAATGCACAGATATAAAATGGGGGACACCTGGCTGAATGAAACTATGTGTGAAAGGGATCTAGGAGTCCAAGTAGACCATAAGCTGAACATGAGTCAACAGTGCGATGCGGCAGCTAAAAAGGCCAATGCGATTCTAGGCTGCATCAATAGAAGTATAGTGTCTAGATCGAGGGAAGTAATAGTGCCACTCTATTCTGCTTTGGTCAGGCCTCACCTGGAATAATACTGTGTCCAACGTGGATTGGTTTTAAACAGCTCTGGCACCAGAATGACAAGCGATAACCAGAGATTTTAAAGAGGCACAGAGCTCCTGCCCAGGAAATCTTGGCCTCTCTGCACATGCACATTATCCCCATCTTAAAAATAAACAAGATATCCTTGTTCGTGTGGAAGGATAGATCAGTTGCGTAGCTCTGGGAATGGCACCACATTGCGGTGCAGGAGGCCACCGGACGGACGGAGAGAATGATCGATTCGGTCCCTGACCGGGGAGAATGTGAGCCAAGCCGCACGTGGCATGAGATGGATTTGTGCATTTAATGTATGAAATGCATAGATCTGCAATTGCACAAAGCCAATGAGCTCCTGCTGGGAAAATGGGGTCCCAGAGGCAGGAATAACATGGAAAGAGCAGAGAGATGTTCCTGCGCTACAAGAAATGCTTTGCAAAACATTTTATCCAAAAATGTGTCAAAAGAAATTATCAGGTCAGGTAAGCCTTGCACAAATAAATAAATATATTTTCAATCTCCTAGAGCTCACTTAAAGGATGGTCCAATAAGGCATCCAGGGATGATGTTTTAAAATTTTCCAGCCTTCATTTTCTGTACGATTTCCATTTTGTTGGCCAGTCTTACAGATCTGTTGTTGTTGTCTGCTTTGACATTGTTTTCTGACTTAGTGTGGGGTTTTCTTGGCAAGATTTAAATGCTTACATGTGGTTTAATCACTTCAAGCCTTGCGGAGAAGAAGGTAAGAAATCTATTATTATTATTATCATGATCATTATTATTTCTACAAACCCAGAAAACACTGCCCAATCCAGGTAGTTGTTAAACCAACAGCAATGCTTTTTTGCAAGTTAATTTTATTCTCCTATTTTAGAAGAGCAGGAGAGGGAGGTTTACACAAAAAACATTATAGACAGAGAGGGATTGCAGCCAGTTGGGAGATTCCTTATTTATGTCTAAATGATTAATTTGCAACCGTGGAAAGAAAAAGAGAGTTGGCCAACAGCATCCAAAGCTTCGTGGAGAGTCTTCATTCTTCCGCGAGCGGCTCGTCCAATATGTTTGTCGGCTGACAGTGAACGTCGACCACGGAGGGAGACTGATAATAGCCCCTTCCGTTCAGGTAGAGCGTATAAATGCATTTCAAATTCTGGAAAGATGGGGGGAGAACCAAAGAAAGAAAGGTATTAGCGACTCTTGGGGGTTCCTGTTTACCAAAGACAAAGAGCTTTGCATCGATGGGCTAGCAATCCGCAGATCTGATGGCGGTGCTTGCAAGCAACACCGTTGAGTATTATATTCTTAGTGCAGCACAGCAAAGGATTGCGGTTTCTTCCAAACCTCAGCTAAGAGGGGTGTCTTGAGCGTTTGTGACTTTATCAATGTGTGCAATGTGTTCCAGACTTTACCTCCTGTCTGCAAGTAAACCGACCTCCCTGCATCCTCTTGGTGCAGAGTCCGAATGACCCAGGACCCCATCCGGACGATGTCCGGACCGTTCAGTGCCAAACCCGGGACGTACCCCTCTTACCGTGGATTTAGCCTCACCTCTTGTTCGGATTCAGGCGGCAGGCCGCAGTGTGCCAAGCTGTACTCCTCCATGAAATGCCCCATGCCTCCAAAGTGTTCGCGGAGATCATCGTTCGTCTGTCTGTCCTCCCTGGTGCAATTGGTCTTCGCCAAATACACTGTGAACGTTAAGAGTGTGCCAACGGCTTTCTGGAAGTGGAGAACAAAAGAAGTCATCTGGGGTAACCTTATTCCTTCTCTGCCTCTGACCCCATCCCCAACCAAAGCTTGCCCAAAATGGATGTTGCAGGCCATGGTTCAGTTCTCCAGCACAAAATAGGTTACACATAGCCACATACTGGGTTATGATGTTGCACAACTGGTGCCGCATAAGGTCTACAGATGGAAGGGGTCCCCAGAGGCCATCCATCCGCTGCTCAATGCAGAAGCTCCAGCAAAAGCATCCCCAGCTGTCTAGCTTTTTTTGGGAAGATGTCCCGTGGAAAGGACCCCACCGCTTCTCTAGGGACCTTTCCAGACGTCGGAAATTGGAAGTATAATCTAATGGCAATCCGAACGCAATCATGGGGTTTCACGTTATTGCAAATTAAAGTATCTCACGCAATTTCGGGCAAAAGGGAAGTCATTCCGAACGCAATCGTGGGTTTTACGTTATTGCGAATTAAAGCATCTCACGCAATTTTGGGCAAGGGGGGGTCATTTTCAGGTAATGGGAAATCATTCTGAACGCATTCCGAGTGCAATGGGAATTCACGTGAATTCAAATTGGCTCCGTTCGAAATAGAGAGAAATTCCTCCCATCTGATAAAGTCCCCAGTGTCTTAACCCAATGCTCAAACCACTCCATCCCTGGCATCCCTTCCCACAATGGACATCTCATCCCATCCCCGTTGGGGTCCTCCATACGTTGGCTTCCCTTACCTGGATCTGGACCTCGGTGTCCTCCAAATGTTGGTAGAGAGGACCAGGGTGGTGGTGGTTATAATGTCTCAGAGCCAGGGTCTTGTAGAACTCCATCTCTGGGTCAGCTCCTCCATGTGCCTTCAAGGCACTGAGCCTCATCTCTGCCCGTCTCTCCAGTTCTTCCGAGCCTTCTCCAGCCGGTGCCAGGTCTTCCGAACTTTCCGAAAGAGCCTCTTCTGCCAAATCTGGCCCCAAAGGGCTTTCTTCTTCCAAATCTTCTTCTTCCAAGGTGGCTTGGGGGTCTTCGGAGCCCTCTCCAAGGACCGGCTGCCCCAGAAGCAGCGCCAGTCCAAGGAACAGCTGGAAACGCACCCAGGTGCCCAACATGGTGGTGCCAAGGAGACCCTGCCAAGGAAGAAAGTGGCTGGCAGGAGAGGAAACGCCGGCTTATATAGGGATGCTGAAGCCCCACCCACCCAGGTGGCCCCACCCACAAGGCTGGTAAGCCCCTCCTCCTCTTCCAAGACGCGCCCACTCCGCATCCGGACCCGAAAAGCAAGACCGAGTCCGCAGCAGACTTGTGACTTGAGCATCAACCCGCATACATTGCAGCTTGAAATATTCATTTTTCCCCCCTTTCAAGTCTAAATAATTATCCCTCCCCCACTTCCCTTGGATTATGACTTTGGAGACCCGGGTTCAAATCCCTACTCAGCCCTGAAACGCACTGGCAAGTCACACTCTCTCATAGAAAGGCAAGGGCCAACCGTCTTGGAACATTAAATCTGGCCAAGAAACCCGAAAGAGAGGGTTGCCGTAGATCGGAGTCAAGTTTAAGGGGCGTAAGAAGGGTTTTGGGTGCTGGGCTAGGACCCCGGGGAGCAGGATTCGCATCTACGCTCAGCCATAGAGCGCCCTTAGGCAAGTCACACTTTCTCAGCCTCAGAGGATGAACCAATCTGGCCAAGAAAACCCAGAAACAGGATTGCCGTAAGTCATAAATGACACAAAGGCACGCAACAACAATGATCTTGCGTCTAGGAGGCCTTTTTAAGGCAAAAGAGTACCAAGCCTAAAGGACAGCGGAGGTCATCAGATTGCCATTACCGAAAGTTTACTCCAACAGTCAAGGGATTGTTTCTCTGTTATCATTTCAAGACCTTTCGGGGCACGACGGGGAACAAGTTGCCTTTTGGACAGAGTTTTCGTTGGCACCGATCGGAAGGAGACCCGGTTTGCAAACCTCGGAGGAGCCAAAGCAAACCTCAGGTGATCTCGAAAGAGAGGCCAGCTTTGGTTTACGGCCGGATGGGTCTCACGTTTTCTGCCAGTCTGGGGTCTCGCTGTTCCTACCCGTTTACATTGTTAATCAGGTGTCCTTAATAGTCACGATAACATTATAAGGTTGGATACAGTGAGTCTTTGGTATCCGCTGCGGTTCTGTTCCAGGATCCTCTCCGGATGCCAAAATCAAGGTTTGCTTTTTGGAATATATAATCTTCAAGCCATGGATGGTTAAATCTATGAATAAAACATCAGTGGATATGGAGGGCCGACCGTATAGCTTAGGACCTTCTCATACCAGACCAATTCTGGATTGAATCTGAAGTGACTTTGGAACTGATTTCTGTGAATTCGGTTGTTACTGACTTCACTGAATTCTGGGGTGACTTTGGATTGGCTTTGGATTGGCTTCGTAGGAGTTTATCAGACAACAGAAATTGGAAGTATAATCTAATGGCAATCCGAACGCAATCATGGGGTTTCACGTTATTGCGTATTAAAGCATCTCACGCAATTTCGGACAATGGGAGGGGGTCATTTTGGGGAAATGGGAAGTCATTCTGAACACATTCTGAACGCAATTAGAATTCATGTAAATTTGCTTTTATGTGAATTCAGATTGGCTCCATCTGAAATTGGGAGAAATTCCTCCCGTGTGATAAACTCCGTAGTAACAGCATTCATGTGTGATAATTCAATGCGCATTCATTGGATGGATGCAGAGTGACTCTGGATTGGGGCTGCGAAGACCCTCGTCCGACAAGGACCTTAGAGCACGAAGGGCAAATTATTTTGGGGGGACAAAACATCTCCTGAAGGTCTGTGCCTTTGCATCCTTTCCAGTCTGTTTCCTCCGCATGCATCTGAGGAAGTGGGCCAAAGTCTAGGAAAGCTGGTGCTCCCAACTGATTTCTTTCAGCTGGTCTCAAAGGCGCAGCAAGATCCCTTTTCAACCCTTGTGCAAAACTTCTGAGTTTCTCAATAGGAAAATAAGTCTTTGCACACACTCCATGTGTTTGAATGCCAAACTCTGGACACCTGTGGCCAGTACTGAATGCACATGTTCCCATTCACTCTCTGGAGCAGACTTTGGTCCTCCAGGTGTTTTGGATTGCAGCTCCCAGAATTCCTGACCAATAGTTTCTGAAACCCAAAACACCTGGAGGAGCAAAGTCTGAGAATTGCTGCCCTGGAGTCTGATGATTCAGAAAGAAAGGAAGAGGCAGATCGACAGGAACCTGCGGCTTCTGATCACGGTGAGTTACACTTACGTGTAATATGGGAATCGCAGCGGATTTTTGCACATTTGGGTTGAGGGTTAAAAAATCTTTAGTTTCCTGTGCAAAGTTGCACCGGTTTGCATCTGTTCGCCCCTCTTTTGCCGGAGATGCTCAGCCGTCCGAAGGTATGCGACGGAGATGGGGGACCTCATGTGCAATAATGTGCATTTCTGCCGATTTCAGCGGCTTCTCTGGTAAGAACCATTAATCCCTTTTGTGCAGAGTTTCGGCCCCATTTCCACTTGTCATTTTGTTGCGGAGTTTATTTGATGCGATCCAACACGCTGGACAATTTGCATGCAAATTGATTTTACATCTTCGTTTCCATTTAAAAGATGTAACGAAGTAACCAGCATTAAATCTACCCCTATTCGTTTCCATTAGCCATAATTCACAAAATGTTATCCCGCAGTATGTTGTCCATCATTTGCATTCATGCCCCAAAACTGGTTTTTCTGGGATTTGGGGGGGGGGGGGCTAGCTGTCAATCTTCGGCAAAAGCGATTTCACATTTTCTTAGTGAGTTTTCTGGGGGGGGGGGTTTGTTGACCTTTTCATCCCCTGAGGCTGAGAGAGTGTGACTTGCCCAAGTTTAATTTGCAAATGCCTTCTTCTGAGATTTGCAAATGCTTTCTTCTGAGATTTGCAAGTGCCTCCTTCTGAGGCTGAGAGAGTGTGACTTCTTAGAATCATAGAATCATAGACTTGGAAGAGACCCCAAGAAGGGCCCTGATCCAATCCAACCCTATTTTACCCTGCAGGAACTCCCAATCATAGCATCCCCATTTAGACAGATGGCCATCCAGCCGGCCCTCCTTTGGAAGCCACTCTAGGGTTTTCAGCGTCCCTCGCAAAGCTTTGCAATTACCAACAAAAGAGTTAGTGGTTTTAACGGAACAAGTTTTTATTATTGTACTTATCCAAAGGCAGTTGTACACATCGAACGTGGGCACTGCCGTTGGTTGCCATGGTCTTTTGGGGACAGGGCTGTTCTGCAACGAGGCCACCAAAAGAGCAAAGCAGGCCTGAATGTCCCTTCAGTCGCAGTTCCTTACACTTCTGGGCCTGGGTTCCGGTGTCTGCAATAAGGGAGCCCTATAGGAAATAAGCTTTCTGGCCCGGAAATAAGAGACATTTCTGATAATAAGAGACACCTATCAACCCTATAAGGCACAGTCCTTCCAACCTTAAAATAAGGGACATTTCTGATAATAAGGGACACCTAATCAGGCTTATAAGGGACGATCTTTCCAACCTTCAAAATAAGGGACATTTCTGATAACCAGCCCTATAAAGGACAAGGTTAATGCCCCCAAATAAAAGAGATCCCTTACTGGTGCCCAAAACACATCAGGACCAATGGGGTTTAAAATGCACACTAGCCCCATGGTACATCGGGCACCAATGCGCACCAGTCACTTTGCCGTATTTAGTAATGTGATAGTAACCCAGCACCGGATACAAACATTACACAACCGTGTCATTATAATCCCTGCAAGTCCACTTGTGAAGATCCCCAAAAACGTGGGTCCTGACCCACGTTTTCAGCTCGTGAGATGCAACCTGTTGAAATCTTGGTCTTGGAAACTTTTGTTGGCATTTGATCCTGGACTAACTCTGTGCAAAGTGGTGACCCGGTCCCCCGGATCCACTTATCCTTGGGTTGCTGCAAAACATTTTAGCCTTGCTCAATATGAACCTCTTCTAATAGGAAAAGAACAGGAAAAGGTTGCAGAGTTTTTAAACCACACACGCCACGCAAAACAAGTCTTTGCAAATTAAAATTTATTCTTCTATTTCAGAACCAGAAAAAAAGGAGAGCTAGCAGAGATTCTAGATGGAGAAGGATCCGGTTTCGTGGAGGAATCTGATGGCTTTGCTTCTAAGTGATTTTACGGAAGGTGAGGAGGGATGGCTAACTAACAGCATCCGAAAAAATTAGGCCACGTTTCCATCATTTCAAATCCTCCGATGATGATTCTTCAGAGTTTCGCAGGGTTTTGCATTCGTGGCTAACCACAGCCTCGTTTCCGGATCGTGCGTCCATAAAAATGCCAAAAGTGCAGTCCATTTTCTAAGAACAGAAGTTGGATTTGGGGAGAGGAAAATACCAAAGAAATGAAGAAAATCTGGCATGCGATATCTTACCCATAACAGTCTGAGGTTAATGCAACTATTCTAGATTATTTGTACAACTTGTTGGGACAACACAAAACATTGGGTGCATTTGCAGGTCATGATAAACCGTGGTTTGTTGCTTAAGCCAGAAATGATACAGGAGAAAAAGAGCAACCAAACCGTGGTTTATCGTCCTTGTTTCTCATCTGTTTCCAAACAAAAAAGCAAAGCCATAGCTTGAATAAGGCAGCGAACCATAGATTCAAATTAGGTTTCTGGTTGTCTAACAAACCATGGCTTGTTAGTAAAAGTAGTTTGGTGTGTCTTAAGCCAGAGTTCAACAAACTGCACCATGGCTAACTGTGATATAAGATGAGGGAGTGCATTTTGCAAAGACATAAAGAAAATAAAGTACAGGTTGGGTCTTCTTTATCCAAAATGTTTGGGACCAGAAGTGTTTGGGATTTTGGATTTTCTTCAGATTTTGGAATATTTGCATACACATGAATGGAGACGGGACCCAAGTCTGAACATGAAATTCATTTATGTTTCAATACAAGGCAATTATATACATAATATTTTAAATAATTTTTTTAGCACGAAACAAAGTCTATGTACACCAAACCACCGGAAAGCAAAGGTGTCACTAGCTCAGCTACTTATGAAAACTGGTTTTGGATTTTGGAGCGTTTTGGATTTTGGAGCGTTTTGGATTTTGGAATTCCAGATAAGAGAGCGATCTGGTCCAAGCCCAGTTTAAAGACAAGGAGAGTCTATCCCTTTCTAAGGACATCGATTCTACTTTTGAATAGCTCTTAGAGTCAAGACGTTCCTCCTAACGTTTCGGTGGAAATTCATTTCCTTGTCATTTGTGTTCTAGTCTCTGGAGCAGCAGAAAACAAGCTTGCTCCATTTTGATATGTCTCTCTCATGTCACCTCTCCGTCTTTTCTTCTCCGAGCTAAACATCCCCAGCTCCCCCAGTTGGTCTCCATAAATTATGCAACGGTTGTGCCATGCTAACTGGTTTGACCACTGTGGCATCAAACAAGTGGGCATGAATAAACCAGATGCTTCTCTGCACCAGTGAGACCCGGTGCGCCGTGCGGATTTGCAAGCAGCCAATGTAATGCGCCCGCAACTCCCATGTGCAACTGTTTTTTCCACAACCCACAAAATGGACACAAAACAAATGACCAACTGTTTCTAACAAGGAATGTTTGCACCCGTAGGTCACCACTGACGGGATCCTGATCCGTATTTCTCCCTGGCGCTTTGAATGTGTACCCGAAACCTGACCAGGAATAAAAATGTGAATTGTTATCTCACCACCCGGTCCATTTCGGAGGGCAGGTTGCAACCCAAGGAATCCAGGTATTCGTTCGTATACGTTATGACTCTTTCCGTCTGGTGGTCCTTGAGGCAGGTGGACCTCTCAAATAACAGGCGGAGGTAAGCCATGGTCCCAATGGCTTTCTGGAGACAAAAAACAAACAGACCCAAGAGGCGTTTCTATGTCAGGAACTCATTTCTTTTTCGGAGATGTTCAGAAAGGGACAAGCTATTTTGTCCACGTTGTTGTTGTTGTGTGCCTTTGCTGTAACGATCTTATCCCAGGGCGTTTTGGGGCTGAGAGTGTGTGACTTACCCAAGGCGGGTCTCCATGGATGGACTAAGAATCGAACCCTGGTCTCCAAAGTTGTGGTCTAGTGCTCAAACCGATAAAGGGAAAGATTTACACTCGGAACAACTGGGGTGATGAAGGTTTCCTTTCGCACCTTGCAAAGTTCTCGGTTGTGTCCGTGCGTCATTGAATGCAATGAACCAGCTCCCCAAAAAACATGGCCAAGATCTTGGGTCAAGTGTTTGGGGAGCAGTGACTCGGATGGCAACCGAAAGAGAGGAATTGGCAACGCGCGCTTTCGTCGACTCCAATCGACTTCCTCAGATTCGTGTGTTTAAAAATGTGTGTTTAACTCAGGGTCACACACAAAAGGTGTCCCCAAACTGCATTATGTTTCTGCGGCAAAGATGCAACCCAAGAAACACGTCTAACGAATAATAAAGTACAAAACGAGAAAATATGGATAGATGCATTTAAACACTTTGGTTGTGCCACAAGAGAGAAGAGCAGACCCCAAGTTCCTGGACTATGTGTTCCAGTATCCCCCGGGGATGAGGGTTGTGAGACTTGAAGTCCAATCATGTCGTGGCGGAGTCGTTTGAGCATTGGACTAGGACTCTGAGGTCCAGGGTTCGAATCCCAACTTGGCTTTGGAAACCCACCGGGTGACTTTGGGCAAGTCGCAATCTCTCGGCCTCAGAGTGACGGCAACGGGACAAATCTGGACAAGGAAACACCGTAAGTCAGGAACGACTTGAAGACACGCAATGACCACAAACGTCGCATGCCTATGCTGGCAAGGGAACCCAGGTTGCCCGCTCCCCCTCACCTTGGCTTTGAGTTGGGTGTCCTCCAGGTGTCGGTAGTAAGGACCGGGACTGAGGACGTTGTAGTGGGACACGGCGATCCACTTGAAGTAGTCCGGAATCACGCTCGCCTCGTACGCCGCAGCCTCCTCCAGCTGCCTCCTCGCTGCCTCGGCTATTAATTCCGGATCGTACGCCCAGTCGTCGAAATCGTCTCGCTCTTCCGAATGGGAAGGTTCCTCATTGCAACATCCCTGTCGCTGATGCGCGCAGCCCTCTTCCTGGGGGTTTTCTTGGGGGTCGCAACACTTTGGCTCCGGAGGGGGTCCCTGTCGCACGCAGCAGCCCTCCGCCCCACATGCCAGCTGCCCCAGGAGCAGTGCCAACCCCAAACCCAGATGCCAAGACGCCCAGGAGGGACCTAACATGGTGGCACCTGGACACCTGTAAGGCAGAGACTACCTGGTGGATGGGACAGGTGAGCTTATACACCTGGGCTGACGCCCCGCCCCCTAGAGGCTCCACCCACATGCTGGGAAACTCCGCCTCCCTCCTTTCTGCTCTCCAATGTGAGGATGCAGAATGATTTGTGGTTGTGTGCATAGCTCTTATGTGCATCGCGCATTTGCGGTTGCGCTTTGCTCATTGAATAGCGAACGTTGGCCGTCAGAATTGCGCTGCGCTGCAGAATTTAATGCGGCGTGACACCGCTTTAACTCCTGTGGCTCCCTGCTGTGGGATCCTGGTTTGTTGCGGCATCAGGGTTTGTTGTGACAGAGAAGGCTAAACATCCCACAAGCCTCAGGGTTTCCGTGGCATGGGGCCGTGGCACTTAAAGCGGTGTCAAGCTTCTTTGCAGTTTCGAGGCTAGGGTCCTGTTTTTTGACAACAAATGCGCATATAATGCAAAGGCTGCGACCAAACATGCCTTGCTGGGCTACACAACCCCCATGCAGAATGGCAACACCACGCAACATCTGGTCAGCAATGGGTGCCGATGGTCAATTTTCAATGCACAACTGGCATATGCCCATGTGTGATGCACAAGAGCTATGCGCACAACCACCGTCGGCGTTGTGGCTGTATGTGCAGCCCACCGTCAACAGAATAGATTTACGGAGCTATATAAATAAAGGTTAATAATAATTACAATAATTATAATAACAGAATACAATTGTTATGCTATGGGGAATAATTCCCCCATTGGGTGATTTATGAGCCTGGCATAGTGGCTTGAATGTTGAACGACGACTCTGGAGACCTGGGTTTGAATCCCCGCTGAGCCAAAAAATCCATTGGGTGACCATTGGGCAACAAGTCACACTCTCTCAGACTCAGAGGACGGCAATGGCAAACCCGTTCTGGATAAATTTGCCAAGAAAACCCTAAAACAGCTTCACCTTCGTCATAAGTCAGAAACGACCCGGAGGCGCACATCAATAATTTCAGAAGGAACTTGGAAAACCGTCTCCGAGGATTCCTTGCATAAGAAAATCCCACGTTGCGGCACCAGAGGAATGGGGCAGCATCTCACCAAACTATAGATCCCCGAACCCCATAGCGCTGAGCCACGTTAAAGCAATGTCAAACTGAATTAATTCTGCAGTGTAGATGCAGCCCAACCCAGTACTCAGCCTCCATGCAAGAAGGATGATAATAATAATAATCATGCCAATAATACCCGCTTTCTCTATCTGTGGCACAAACTTGGTGCCAAGGTGCTTTGAGGGCAAGCCGAACCCAATAAGCAAAAAGCACAGAAGACATCAAGTTCTATTTTAAAATAATAATTATAATAATAATAAGATAATAAGTTGTTCAGTGGAACCTCTCCAAATGCAATAACACTTTTGTGATAAAGGTATTATCGCTTTGGCCTTACTTTTAAACAAAGTTCATGGGGTTTTTCTTGGCTGGGAAATGAATCGAGTGCATTTTTCTAGATCATTTCCGCCATCGGTTTGCAAATATTAAATTGCGAAGAGGAGCCAAGGGAAACTTCAGGTGATCTCGAATGACGGGCCAAGCTTTGAATTATATTGCAATAAGTTGCCAAATCCTAACTTTCCTGAGAACACTTTGCAAAGGTCGCTGCCTTAAAAAAAAAAACACGCAATATTATCTCTTGCTCTTGAGAAAGCTTTTTTATTTTAAAGCAAGGCTTAAGGGTTTATTTTATTTTATTTTAGACCTTTAAAGCCATGCCTCCCTTGCAAATTTCATTTTCACAGCCAAGAATTATCCCCCCAACTTTATTATGAGAAAATCAGCAAAGACTGAACTATTGTCAGGGATTATTTCCAAAAATGAAATATATTTAGGATTTTTTAAAGTATGCAGAAAGGTTCCTCTTTGGTTTGTTTGGGCTTTTTTTTTTTTTGCACAGCAAACAGCAATATTGGTACAAAATTGTTCTTTTTTCCTGCAGAAAACCAAATTGCAGAAAATTCTGTTTTCTGTGCAAAAGCAATTATTTTATTTTAAAAACAGATTTGTAGTTTAATGAGAGATTTATTAACTACAATTCACAGAATTCCTTAGCGTTGAGCCGGGGCTGAAAAAGTGGCGCCAAACTGGATTATTTCTGCGGAGCGGATGCAGCCGGCAAACGCTTTAAGAGCCGCGCAATTGCACAGCGCTCTATACACAAATATTTTATAAGCCCTCCATGCGCCAATTTTACAGCGCTCTACGAATAACAAACGTTAATAAATGTTAACCATGAAATAAAATCCTCCCCTGGTTTTAATTTTGAAACCATTAAAACCAATATAGATAGATAGATAGATAGATAGATATAGATATAGATATATCTTTGCCAAGTATCCAAAAATTCTCTAAATCTTGGGTTTTTAGGGATTCTGCACCATGGTTTTCTGCAAAGAGGTTGATCAAAAGATTGCAAAACTAGTCGCAGGGTTGTGTCGGGCGGCCAGGGTTTTTCTCTGCATTGATCCTTTTTTGGGTTCATTGATGACCCTATTGATAAAGGAGGTGGGGCTTATTGGGATTGGGGGTGTGGTCACTTGGGTGGGCGGGGCTTCGTCCTCCCTATATAAGCCCTCCGGTCCCTTCCCGGCGGTCAGTCCCTGCCTCGTCCTTTGGCCACGATGCCACGCTCCCAGATGTTCCTGCAGCTGTTCCTCGGATGGGCTCTGCTTCTCGGGCGGCCGGTTTGCGGGATGGAGGATGCGTTTGGGGAGCAAGGATCCCTTCTAGAAGAAGACTTGGAAGACCCAACCGAAATTTTGGAAGAAGGAGAAGAAGTTGAAGAAGAGGAGAACGCATCGGAGGAACTGGAGCAACGCGTAAGAGAAGACGAAATTGCGATGGAGCAGGACCCCGAGTTGAAGAAGGAGCTGATCGACCGCTTCGCTCCGATGGCCATGGACTACTACAATAAGCACTCTTACATCTTTTTGTACAAAGTCCTGGATGAGGACAGAAGTCTCACCTTCAAGGTAAGGAGGGCCAGAAGCATCCCTGAGTTGGAAAGGTGGGTCCAAGCCACGCGAGGAGGCACAAACCTGCGACGGCGAAGGCTTTCGTAGTTTTCCGCGGGTTTTCCGTACTCTGTGGCCGCGTTCTGGGAGACGTTTCGCCAGCATCTGCAGCTTTGGCGTCTTCGGAGAAGGCTGGCACGGAAGAGCGTCGGGTATAGATGCTTCCGCGCCAGCGTTTTCCGAAGACACCAAACCACAGATGCTGGCGAAACGTCTGGAATAAACTCTCCGAGAACATGGCCACATGGACCGAAAAAACCACAACGAACTATAGACACAAGCCTTTTGTCTCGTTCTGTTTTCACTTACAGTAGAGTCTCGATTATCCATCCTTCGGTTATCCGACGTTCCGGATTATCTGACGTCGCGGCTGCTGTGATTTCTTTAAATTTTCTGTGATTTCTTTAAATTTTCAGAGGACTAAACTGTTTATACTGTACACCACAATGTCGGTCAGTGATTTCTTTACATTTCCTTTTACTGTGACTGCAATAAAACTTCAATACATTTGCAGTTCATAGTGATTTCAAGGCTTTTCTATGACCCTCCGGATTATCCGACATTTTTGGCTATCCGACTATCAGCCGGTGGTCCAGTTTATGTCAGATAGACTCTACTGTATTTGACAAATTTGGGAGCCACTATGACCCCCGGACTTGCCAAACTTTTTGTAAAGGCTGGTTATCATTGTGTGTTCAGAGAGGAAAAAAAGCACTCTGTCCATGCTCAGAGGCCCTTCCTTCCATCTCACTGACTTTCTGCTTTCTCAGGCTTGAATCCGAACCCTGGGTGCATTGGCACTGCGGAAATAATGCACTTTGACACCACTTTGATTCCATCCTGCAAAATCCTGGGATTTCGAAGTTTGCTGAAGGAGCAGTGCTCTTGGGCAGAGAAAGCTAAAGACCTTGCAAAACTACAAATCCCATGGGATGGAGCTGCGGCGGTTAAAGTGGTGTCCGACCGCATTATTTCTGCAGCGTAGACGCAGCGCTTGAAAGCAACGTCGGGTCCTGGATGAATAGAAAAACCAATTCCAGGCTCTTTTTCATTGTAGCCATTTTTGGCTCTGTTTCGAGAGGCACAGGTTGGTTTGGCAAAGTTTCACCCTTGAATCGTTCCTTCTCCTTTTCCTTCCAGAAAGCCATTGGGACCATGGCGTACCTCCGGCTCTTTTTGGGGAAGACCAACTGTACCAACGCCGAAATGGAAGGTCATTCGAGATGGCCCTTGTCATATTTGATGAACAGAATGTCCTCGAGGAGGGCTCAGCCGCTGCCTGAACTTCGACGCTGCGCCCTGCCGCCTCCTTCGGAGCGCGAGGTGAGATAAGACCATGTTTTCACCGTGTTTTGATGCCAGCCACGTGTAACCTTTCCTCCCCAAAAACTACCCGGGTGTCTTGGATTGCAACTCCCAGGATCCCCAGACACGTGCTGGGAGTTGTCGTCCAAGACGATCCAAGGGGGCCTTTTGTAGGAAGGCAGACCTAGACAGTAAAACAGGATTAGAAAGCAAAGGTAACCATCCTCCTCTTAGCTCCCTGTGTGCTTTGGGATTAAAACCCAAGGCTCTCCAGAGTCGTAGCCCAATGCTCAAAATGGTAGCCCATGCCAGCCCCATTGTTATTGTGTGCCGTCCGAGTTGTTTCCAAAGCTAGAGCCACGCAAGGGACGGACTCACTTCCACTGCTCAAGTTTAGTATCGAAGCAATAAAACTATAAAACCATCCAGAAGACTGGGTTTTAAATGCCCCCAATTGGAACGGGTGAGCTGTGTGCCCTATGATAGAGACACTTTAATTTTTAAAATTTAATAGTAAATATATTTCTCACCCTTCTCCAGGGCGGAGATGAATTTCGACAGCAATTTACCTCCCTCCTGTGCCCACCCAGGGCTGCCAGGGGGGCAAAACGGGGCAGCGAGACGGGATGGAAGGGGTACGCTTATAATAAACCTGTATGTATTATTAAACTGGCTTACCTGTATCCAGGTTAAGGGTTAATTCGGGCGGCACCCTGATCTTATCACACGTTTTTTTACCACCGAAATTGCCGCCGGAAAACATCCCGGGGCCATCCTCGCTTGCAGAGCTGATCCTCCCAGCTGTTTCCGAATCCGGGAGTTTTCCGACTTGAGAAAACGGCTGCTAGAGCGCCTCTGCAAGCGGGGATGGACCCGGGCTGTATTCGGGTGGCAACAGTAAAGTGTGATAAGATTAGGGCGCCGCGTGAATTAACCCTTAAACTGGATAGAGGTAAGCAAGTTTAATAGTACATGTGTGCCAACTTGTGCCATCCTCTAGCGATGCCACTATGGGTTATGGGTTTGCGCCTGTAAATTCTGTAACTAGATTATGGGCTTCCTTCCAGTCTTGCTCCATGCCAGCTTTGCTTCCGGGTATAAAACCAGTTAGAGAATTTACCAATGCAAACCCATCAGGGTAAGGGGTGCATGGGGAGCATGGATGGCAGTAACCTGAGCATTAGATATATTTTCAAATGCACGACCCAACTGGGAAAAGGGGATGGGTCGCCAAAGCATGCCCTCCGCTTCCTTGGCTTTGTCCTCTTGGAAAGCGCCAGGGCAGCGGAGAGGAAGGGGTGGGCGCCCGGCACGGCACCGTCCGCACCCCACAAGTGGGTCCGACCGGGTGTCACCCCTCCTCTGCGTTGTTGCCATAATCCCCGCACCCTTTTTAGTGACGACGCCGTTTGGGGACGATGGGGGATCCCTCTAACCGGTTTCTCCGCCACAACCCTTGCTTCTAGGTACTGGACTGCACATTTGACCTCTTTCTGAACGCGCGATCCCACTGGGAGGAGATAGTGGGTCACCGATGCAGACGACTGGAAACCAGCGACCCAGAAGAATTCTCCACTTCCGTGGAATGGTGAAAAGGGCACGGCTCGGACGGAGGGACCGTAACGTGCCACGACTTTTGCTCAATCGCTTAGATGCCACACCTGGACTCTGCCGTCGCTCTCATATTTCCCCTTCTCCGCTTCCATCTAGATCTCTCTTTATCTCTTGTTCTGCACTAGGAGGAATAAAAATTTAATGCGCACCAGAACGGCTTTGTATACTGTCAGGATTGCACCCCTCTTTTTTATTTGGCTGAGAGAATTTGCAGAGCGTTGGGATATTGCTCCCTATTTTAAAAAGGTTGCCGAAGGAGGAACGGACGCCAAAATTTAACGTGCGCCAGAATCGCGGTGTAGCCTCACACTTGTGTGTCGGTGACACGCAACGCAGCAATGCGTTTTCTTCCCAGCGGTTTGCAACCCAAACCAAACTGAGGAGGCAAGTTAGAGATCGACGGACTCAAGTTCTTTGCTTTATTGCATCCTGTTCAGTTTGAATATTTCCTCCTATTTAAAAACAAGTAAACGCTAGAGGTGTATTTTCTCAGCCAAAATGTCTTGGGTGGAAACAAGGACCAAACCGGTGTGTGCATCCACATTGCAGAATTGTGGCACTACGGTTCCACTTTACCTGCCTTCGAAATCCTGGGATTCGTTTAGTTTGGCAAAGCGCCTTCCTCCAAAACGCAGCGTTGGAGATTAGTCCCGAATTCCTGCCAAAATTTGCACCTTTTAAGATGAAATAAAAACACACAGAGAGGCCAATAGCTTTATTGTTATGCCTTAGAATAAGCAAGTTGCAGAAGAACGAACAAGATTTGGAAAGCCGAGAACAGAGCCATAGTTTGGCGTCGGGTTGGAAAGACCCGATTACGATTCACGGAAAAATGTAATTTTAGCATTAAAATGTGAGATTGTAGGTTTGGGTTGTCTCGGAAAGAATGAATTTTAGGGGATTGAAGGAAAAAAGACAAAGCCCGGAGATCATTTGGGGGCTTGGTAAGGAACGGTGGTGCTGCATCGCCAACTCATCCGCCTCCAAGTTTGAACCCCGGCGTCTGTTTCCTTCTCATTCAGCCAGATCTCGAACTCGCAGCTATATTTCTGGGGAGGAAAGAGAAAAGGAACATTTAGGGTCAGGAAAGGAAAAACCCATGGCTAAAACAAGAGACCGAGGGAGGAAGATCCTATAGATATTAGGAAGCACGTCCTCCATTTTCCAGGACACAGAATACATTTCGAGGCACCGCAAAATGTAAGACACGCCGGAAAAATGTAAAGCAGTCCTTACATAAAAGCTAAAAATTTCTTAGAAATGCATGTCTTTTAGTTTATCACACCGGGGCTAATTTCGGCATTAAAGAGAGATTAAAGCACATTTAAAGCATCCTGCAAACAAAGCCAAAATGGTGAGCAAGTGCACGAACGATCATCGCATGCAATTTCGCAAATAAAGTGATATCGGAAACGCACCGTCGCCGAAATCCCAAAAGCAAAACGATGTGCGTTGACGCTTCTTTGGGACCACTTTAACGGCAGGTTTTGTGCGACGTTGTGCAAAATTGGTTTTACGTGATTACACCATTTTCCCAGGATATTCCCAGGATAAACTCCCGATCTCCTTCGTGCGACGAATCCCACGGAGGAAATTTGGGAATTCCTCCGGGACAGAAGGTCATGAAACGGAGGACGGGTCCCATCGTGGTTTATTGTGATGCCGAGCGCCAAGTTTCCTTCCAAAGCCGGCTTAAACCACTGAAGGTAGGGCTCATAATTAAATGTATAAACCTAGGATTCTTGCAATTTTCCAATTGACGCCGAATTTTTCGGACCTACCTGTTTTTCGGCTTTGGAGGCCACTTTACACTTTTCCAGCTCGGCTTCCTTGAGGTCGTATCCCATCTTCTTTTTGCAACTGGTTTTCACCAAGTCGATGGTCAGGTAGTACTTGATTCCTTCCACCGCCTGGAAAAGGCAAAATTAAAATTAAAATTATGGTATACAGTTGAGCCGCTTTCCTCATCCGCTCCGTTTCAAGTTTCGAACCGTTTCGGATCCGGATTGAAGCGACTTTCCGGCGCCGACGTGGTCCCTATAAAAAGTCAAAAGCAAACAGGGACCTCCGCCTTTGAGCGACTCGTAAAATAAATTTCCGGAGAGAAAGAAAAACCAAATATAGGACTTTACGGGCCGAATGTTAGCTCAAGGTTCGGGAGCTGTTTGTCCGGGACGACTGCAAATATTTGCGAGACGACAACCGGATTTCGAATCACTCCACCCGTTCCTCGTTTTCGTTTTGTTAATTAGGGCCGTAAAACCATTTGCAAACGTTCCTCCTCTTTAACGGGACGAGGAAAGGCTGCGCAAAACGGACGGCTTTCCGCCGCAAAGAGCAGGAAGAAAAATTTAAATTAAAAAATGAATAGGAACACCGATGTCGCCGTCGACGTCGCACGACTTGGATTGTTTTGTTGCAAAAAGCAGGGAACAAATACAAGTTTTATTATTATTATTATTATTATAATTATTAATGCAATCCTTATTATTAATGTACGGAAACCTTAATTGAGATGGTGTGAAAATGCTGGTAGTAAAAGTCGATGCAACACACTTTTAATGCACTTCGAATTGCACTTTTAAATGGCAAAATAGAAAAGAAGAAGTGTAAAGTTTGGAAGGAAAAGGATCCAGTTTTGCACATCTTTGGATGAACTGGGTGAACTGGAAACAACTGGCCGAGGGGTTGATATTTCTTTAAAATCTGCTTCATATTTTTAATGAAGTGGGCAAATGACCGACGGCGGGAATTTGTCGTCAAGACTCAACAAAAAAAGTTCATCTTAAATTTTTTGGTGCTTAATCCTAGAAGGCTTTCCTCGGATAGTTTCCGGCTCTCCGACTATTCAGCCGGCCCCGTTTATGTCGGATAACCGAGACTCCGCTGTATATATATAAAATACGGATATAAAATTTGAAACGTACGAAGTCAAAATTATAAATCTAAAACCGACCCTCTTAGATATACTGTATATATATATATTATATATATATATATATATATATATATATAAATTTTATATATATATATTGACGGCCGCCGCAGAATGTCCTCCTGCCCCTGGGACACACCTGGGGACCTTACCTGGCTCTGGGCTTTCAGGATCTCCAGGGCTTTGTAATAGAAGTCGCTTCCGCTTTGGGTGTTGAAGGCTTGGACGGCCAAAGCGGAGGCCTTCCGGACTTCGGGGTCGGAGATGGGGAGCTCCACCAGAGCCCCGGGGAGTTCGGGGTCCTCCTGGTCGGCCGTCGCTTGGGGCCAAAGAAGGACCAGACACAGAGAGAAGGCGGCCAGGATGGCACCTGCGGAGAAGCTCACCTGGGCCATGGCTGGGAAGGATGGAGGGATGGAGGGATGGCCAGGTGAGCTGGTCTATATAGGTAGAGGCCACGCCCACCGTTTGGAGCCGGCCAATGAGAGGGCAGCAACTGGGCAGGTAAGGCTGCAGCAGAGGCCAGGCCTGCAGGTGAGGAGGACAGGTAGGTGCCCAGGTGGGGCTCCAGCTCTTTGGCCTCCATCTCTCCCAGTTATGAGAATAATTCTTATTATTATAATGCGGATGACATTCATGAACCCCCTTAGGACAGATATAATAATAATAATAATAATAATATATAATAAAAATATTATAAAAGCATAATAATAATAATAATAATAATAATAATGCGAATGATATTCATGAACCCCCTTAGGAAAGATATAATAATAATAATAATAATAATAATAATAATATATAATAAAAATATTATAAAAGCATAATAATAATAATAATAATAATAATACGAATGATATTCATGAACCCCCTTAGGAAAGATATAATAATAATAATAATAATAATAATATAAAAGCATAATAATAATAATAAAGCATAATAATAATAATAAAAATAATAATGCGAATGTCATTCATGAACCACCTTAGGAAAGATATAATAATAATAATATATAATAAAAACATTATAAAAGCATAATAATAATAAAAATAATAATGCGAATGACATACACGAACCACCCTAGGAAAGATATAATAATAATAATATATAATAAAAATATTATAAAAGCATAATAATAATAATGTGAATGACATTCATGAACCACCCTAGGAAAGATATAATAATAATAATAATAATAATAATAATAATAATAATATATACTAAAATACTATAAAAGCATAATAATAATAATAAAGCATAATAATAATAATAAAAATAATAATGCGAATGTCATTCATGAACCACCTTAGGAAAGATATAATAATAATAATATATAATAAAAACATTATAAAAGCATAATAATAATAATAATAATAATAATGCGAATGACATTCATGAACCATCCTAGGAAAGATATAATAATAATAATAATAATAATATAATAAAAATATTATAAAAGCATAATAATAATAATAATGCGAATGACATTCATGAACCACCTTAGGAAAGATATAATTATAATAATAATATATAATAAAAATATTATAAAAGCATAATAATAATAATGATGCGAATGACATTCTTGAACCCCCTTAGGAAAAATATAATAATAATAAGATATAATAAAAATATTATAAAAGCATAATAATAATAATAATAATAATAATGCAAATGACATACATGAACCACCCTAGGAAAGATATAATAATAATAATAATAATAATAATAATATATAATAATATTATAAAAGCATAATAATAATAATAATAAGAAGAAGAAGAAGAAGAAGAAGAAGAACGAAAATCATCTCATCAACCACCTTGGAAAAAATATAATAATTGTTGTTGTTGTTATTATTATTATTATTATTCTTTTTTTCCAAGGTGGCTCATGATTGTTGTCATTATTATTATTATTATTATTATTTTTCCTAAGGTAGTTCATGATTGTTGTTCATATTATTATTAGTATTATTACCATCATATTTATTATTAGTATTATTACCATCATATTTTTACAAGGTGGTTCATTATTATCTTTCATATGATTTTTATTAGTAGTATTCTCGTTGTTGTTGTTGTTGTTGTTGTTATTATTATATTTTTTGTAAAGTGGCCATGATTTTCATTATTATTATTATTCCAAGGTGGCTAAATAATAATAATAAGAATAAGAATGACAAGCATGAACTCCCTTGGAAAAAATATAATAATGGCATGGGCCTAGCGAAACTCACCAGACTAATAATAATAATAATAATATAAAATAATATGAATGACAATCATGAACCCCCCTTGGAAATAATAATATAATAACAACAACAATAATGAACCCCCTTGGAAAAAATATAATGGCATTAATAATAATAATAATAATAATAATATGAATTACAATCAGGAACCCCCTTGGAAATAATAATAATAATAATAATAATAATAATAATAATAATAATAATGACAATCATGAACCCCTTTGGAAAAATATAATAATAATAATATTAATAATAATATAAAATATTATGAATGAAAATCATGAACCCCCTTGGAAATAAAATAATAACAACAACAACAACAACAACAACAACAATAATAATAATATAAAATAATATGAATGACAATCAAGACCCCTTTGGATAAAATATAATAAATGCCTGGGCCAAATACAAGAGACCTCGCATTGAAAGTCAGGCATTATTGAAAATCCAATTATTCCTTATCCTGGGGCGCCGCCTGGTGGCCAAAACGCAGCGCTGCAGGGCCGAGATGTTGATGTGGATCGATGTAGAATCGGTCCCTTGAGCCTGCAGCGCTGGATTGCCACCACAAGAGGGCGCAAAAGGATAAAGAATAATGAGATTTTCGATAATGCCTGAGTTTGAAACCGAGGTCTCTTGTATTTGGCTGCTTTGCTCAGGCCATTATTATTTCTTATCCATCATCATCATCATTATTATTGTTGTTGTTGTTGTTGTTGTTGTTATTATTAATAATAATAATATACGGAGGAGTGCATAGAGGAGCACCATATATTATTATTATTATTATTATTATTAATATACGGTGGAGTGCACAGAGGAGAGGCATATATTATTATTATTATTATTATTATTATTACTAATATATGGTGGAGAGCAGAGAGGAGGAACATATATACCATTATTATTATTATTATTATTAATATACGGAGGAGTGCATAGAGGAGCAGCATATATACTCTTATTATTATTATTATTATTAATATAGAGTGGAGTGCATAGAGGAGCAGCATATATTATTATTATTATTATTATTATTATTAACATAAGGTGGAGTGCATAGAGGAACAGCATATATATATATATATATATATTATACGTTGGAGTGCATAGAGAAGCGGCATATATTATTATTATTATTATTATTATTATTAACATACGGTGGAGTGCATACAGGAGCAGCATAAATTATTATTATTATTATTATTATATGGTGGAGTGTATAGAGGAGCGGCATATATTATTATTATTACCATTATTATTATTATTATTATACGTTGGAGTGCATAGAGAAGCGGCATATTTATTATTATTATTATTATTATTATTTATGATTAATATATGCTGGAAAGCACACAGAATTTTTGGAATTTTCCCTGATGTATAGTCCAGTGTAGCCCGGGAAACTTGTGGATGGAATTTTTGGAATTTTCCCTGATGTATAGTCCAGCGTATCCCGGGAAACGTGCCGATGGAATTTTTGGAATTTTCCCTGATGTATAGTCCAGCGTATCCCGGGAAACGTGCCGATGGAATTTTTGGAATTTTCCCTGATGTATAGTCCAGGGTAGCCCGGAAAACGTGCCGATGGAATTTTTGGAATTTTCCCTGATGTATAGTCCAGCGTATCCCGGGAAACGTGCCGATGGAATTTTTGGAATTTTCCCTGATGTATAGTCCAGGGTAGCCCGGAAAACGTGCCGATGGAATTTTTGGAATTTTCCCTGATGTATAGTCCAGCGTAGCCCGGGAAACGTGCCGATGGAATTTTTGGAATTTTCCCTGATGTATAGTCCAGCGTATCCCGGGAAACGTGCCGATGGAATTTTTGGAATTTTCCCTGATGTATAGTCCAGGGTAGCCCGGAAAACGTGCCGATGGAATTTTTGGAATTTTCCCTGATGTATAGTCCAGCGTATCCCGGGAAACGTGCCGATGGAATTTTTGGAATTTTCCCTGATGTATAGTCCAGCGTATCCCGGGAAACCTGCCGATGGAATTTTTGGAATTTTCCCTGATGTATAGTCCAGCGTATCCCGGGAAACCTGCCGATGGAATTTTTGGAATTTTCCCTGATGTATAGTCCAGCGGAGCCCGGGAAACCTGCCGATGGAATTTTTGGAATTTTCCCTGATGTATAGTCCAGCGGAGCCCGGGAAACGTGCCGATGGAATTTTTGGAATTTTCCCTGATGTATAGTCCAGCGTAGCCCGGGAAAACTGCCGATGGAATTTTTGGAATTTTCCCTGATGTATAGTCCAGCGTAGCCCGGGAAAACTGCCGATGGAATTTTTGGAATTTTCCCTGATGTATAGTCCAGGGTAGCCCGGGAAACCTGCCGATGGAATTTTTGGAATTTTCCCTGATGTATAGTCCAGGGTAGCCCGGGAAACCTGCCGATGGAATTTTTGGAATTTTCCCTGATGTATAGTCCAGGGTAGCCCGGGAAACCTGCCGATGGAATTTTTGGAATTTTCCCTGATGTATAGTCCAGGGTAGCCCGGGAAACCTGCCGATGGAATTTTTGGAATTTTCCCTGATGTATAGTCCAGCGTAGCCCGGGAAACGTGCCGATGGAATTTTTGGAATTTTCCCTGATGTATAGTCCAGCGTAGCCCGGGAAACGTGCCGATGGAATTTTTGGAATTTTCCCTGATGTATAGTCCAGCGTAGCCCGGGAAAACTGCCGATGGAATTTTTGGAATTTTCCCTGATGTATAGTCCAGCGTAGCCCGGGAAAACTGCCGATGGAATTTTTGGAATTTTCCCTGATGTATAGTCCAGGGTAGCCCGGGAAACCTGCCGATGGAATTTTTGGAATTTTCCCTGATGTATAGTCCAGGGTAGCCCGGGAAACCTGCCGATGGAATTTTTGGAATTTTCCCTGATGTATAGTCCAGGGTAGCCCGGGAAACCTGCCGATGGAATTTTTGGAATTTTCCCTGATGTATAGTCCAGGGTAGCCCGGGAAACCTGCCGATGGAATTTTTGGAATTTTCCCTGATGTATAGTCCAGTGTAGCCCGGGAAACCTGCCGATGGAATTTTTGGAATTTTCCCTGATGTATAGTCCAGGGTAGCCCGGGAAACCTGCCGATGGAATTTTTGGAATTTTCCCTGATGTATAGTCCAGTGTAGCCCGGGAAACCTGCCGATGGAATTTTTGGAATTTTCCCTGATGTATAGTCCAGTGTAGCCCGGGAAACCTGCCGATGGAATTTTTGGAATTTTCCCTGATGTATAGTCCAGTGTAGCCCGGGAAACCTGCCGATGGAATTTTTGGAATTTTCCCTGATGTATAGTCCAGTGTAGCCCGGGAAACGTGCCGATGCAATTTTTGGAATTTTCACTGATGTATAGTCCAGTGTAGCCCGGGAAACGTTCCGATGGAATTTTTGGAATTTTCCCTGATGTATAGTCCAGTGTAGCCCGGGAAAACTGCCGATGGAATTTTTGGAATTTTCCCTGATGTATAGTCCAGTGTAGCCCGGGAAACGTGCCGATGGAATTTTTGGAATTTTCCCTGATGTATAGTCCAGGGTAGCCCGGGAAAACTGCCGATGGAATTTTTGGAATTTTCCCTGATGTATAGTCCAGCGTAGCCCGGGAAAACTGCCAATGGAATTTTTGGAATTTTCCCTGATGTATAGTCCAGTGTAGCCCGGGAAACCTGCCGATGGAATTTTTGGAATTTTCCCTGATGTATAGTCCAGTGTAGCCCGGGAAACCTGCCGATGGAATTTTTGGAATTTTCCCTGATGTATAGTCCAGGGTAGCCCGGGAAAAATGCCGATGGAATTTTTGGAATTTTCCCTGATGTATAGTCCAGGGTAGCCCGGGAAAAATGCCGATTGAATTTTTGGAATTTTCCCTGATGTATAGTCCAGGGTAGCCCGGGAAACCTGCCGATGGAATTTTTGGAATTTTCCCTGATGTATAGTCCAGTGTAGCCCGGGAAACCTGCCGATGGAATTTTTGGAATTTTCCCTGATGTATAGTCCAGGGTAGCCCGGGCAAACTGCCGATGGAATTTTTGGAATTTTCCCTGATGTATAGTCCAGCGTAGCCCGGGAAAACTGCCGATGGAATTTTTGGAATTTTCCCTGATGTATAGTCCAGTGTAGCCCGGGAAACCTGCCGATGCAATTTTTGGAATTTTCCCTGATGTATAGTCCAGGGTAGCCCGGGAAACGTGCCGATGCAATTTTTGGAATTTTCCCTGATGTATAGTCCAGGGTAGCCCGGGAAAACTGCCGATGGAATTTTTGGAATTTTCCCTGATGTATAGTCCAGCGTAGCCCGGGGAAACGTGCCGATGGAATTTTGGGAATTTTCCCTGATCTATAGTCCAGCGTAGCCCGGGAAACGTGCCGATGCAATTTTTGGAATTTTCCCTGATGTATAGTCCAGTGTAGCCCGGGAAACCTGCCGATGGAATTTTTGGAATTTTCCCTGATGTATAGTCCAGGGTAGCCCGGGAAAAATGCCGATGGAATTTTTGGAATTTTCCCTGATGTATAGTCCAATGTAGCCCGGGAAACGTGCCGATAGAATTTTTGGAATTTTCCCTGATGTATAGTCCAGGGTAGCCCGGGAAAAATGCCGATTGAATTTTTGGAATTTTCCCTGATGTATAGTCCAGGGTAGCCCGGGAAACCTGCCGATGGAATTTTTGGAATTTTCCCTGATGTATAGTCCAGTGTAGCCCGGGAAACCTGCCGATGGAATTTTTGGAATTTTCCCTGATGTATAGTCCAGGGTAGCCCGGGAAACCTGCCGATGGAATTTTTGGAATTTTCCCTGATGTATAGTCCAGGGTAGCCCGGGAAAAATGCCGATGGAATTTTTGGAATTTTCCCTGATGTATAGTCCAGGGTAGCCCGGGAAAAATGCCGATTGAATTTTTGGAATTTTCCCTGATGTATAGTCCAGGGTAGCCCGGGAAACCTGCCGATGGAATTTTTGGAATTTTCCCTGATGTATAGTCCAGTGTAGCCCGGGGAAACGTGCCGATGGAATTTTGGGAATTTTCCCTGATCTATAGTCCAGCGTAGCCCGGGAAACGTGCCGATGCAATTTTTGGAATTTTCCCTGATGTATAGTCCAGTGTAGCCCGGGAAACCTGCCAATGGAATTTTTGGAATTTTCCCTGATGTATAGTCCAGGGTAGCCCGGGCAAACTGCCGATGGAATTTTTGGAATTTTCCCTGATGTATAGTCCAGCGTAGCCCGGGAAAACTGCCGATGGAATTTTTGGAATTTTCCCTGATGTATAGTCCAGTGTAGCCCGGGAAACCTGCCGATGGAATTTTTGGAATTTTCCCTGATGTATAGTCCAGTGTAGCCCGGGTAACCTGCCGATGCAATTTTTGGAATTTTCCCTGATGTATAGTCCAGGGTAGCCCGGGAAACGTGCCGATGCAATTTTTGGAATTTTCCCTGATGTATAGTCCAGGGTAGCCCGGGAAAACTGCCGATGGAATTTTTGGAATTTTCCCTGATGTATAGTCCAGCGTAGCCCGGGAAAACTGCCGATGGAATTTTTGGAATTTTCCCTGATGTATAGTCCAGTGTAGCCCGGGAAACCTGCCGATGGAATTTTTGGAATTTTCCCTGATGTATAGTCCAGGGTAGCCCGGGAAACCTGCCCATGGAATTTTTGGAATTTTTCCTGATGTATAGTCCAGGGTAGCCCGGGAAAAATACCGATGGAATTTTTGGAATTTTCCCTGATGTATAGTCCACGGTAGCCCGGGAAACCTGCCGATGGAATTTTTGGAATTTTCCCTGATGTATAGTCCAGTGTAGCCCGGGAAACCTGCCGATGGAATTTTTGGAATTTTCCCTGATGTATAGTCCAGGGTAGCCCGGGAAAACTGCCGATGGAATTTTTGGAATTTTCCCTGATGTATAGTCCAGCGTAGCCCGGGAAAACTGCCGATGCAATTTTTGGAATTTTCCCTGATGTATAGTCCAGGGTAGCCCGGGAAACGTGCCGATGCAATTTTTGGAATTTTCCCTGATGTATAGTCCAGGGTAGCCCGGGAAAACTGCCGATGGAATTTTTGGAATTTTCCCTGATGTATAGTCCAGCGTAGCCCGGGAAAACTGCCGATGGAATTTTTGGAATTTTCCCTGATGTATAGTCCAGTGTAGCCCGGGAAACCTGCCGATGGAATTTTTGGAATTTTCCCTGATGTATAGTCCAGGGTAGCCCGGGAAACCTGCCCATGGAATTTTTGGAATTTTTCCTGATGTATAGTCCAGGGTAGCCCGGGAAAAATACCGATGGAATTTTTGGAATTTTCCCTGATGTATAGTCCACGGTAGCCCGGGAAACCTGCCGATGGAATTTTTGGAATTTTCCCTGATGTATAGTCCAGTGTAGCCCGGGAAACCTGCCGATGGAATTTTTGGAATTTTCCCTGATGTATAGTCCAGGGTAGCCCGGGAAAACTGCCGATGGAATTTTTGGAATTTTCCCTGATGTATAGTCCAGCGTAGCCCGGGAAAACTGCCGATGGAATTTTTGGAATTTTCCCTGATGTATAGTCCAGGGTAGCCCGGGAAAACTGCCGATGGAATTTTTGGAATTTTCCCTGATGTATAGTCCAGTGTAGCCCGGGAAACCTGCCGATGGAATTTTTGGAATTTTCCCTGATGTATAGTCCAGGGTAGCCCGGGAAACCTGCCGATGGAATTTTTGGAATTTTCCCTGATGTATAGTCCAGGGTAGCCCGGGAAAACTGCCGATGGAATTTTTGGAATTTTCCCTGATGTATAGTCCAGTGTAGCCCGGGAAACCTGCCGATGGAATTTTTGGAATTTTCCCTGATGTATAGTCCAGGGTAGCCCGGGAAACCTGCCGATGGAATTTTTGGAATTTTCCCTGATGTATAGTCCAGCGTAGCCCGGGAAACGTGCCGATGGAATTTTTGGAATTTTCCCTGATGTATAGTCCAGCGTAGCCCGGGAAAACTGCCGATGGAATTTTTGGAATTTTCCCTGATGTATAGTCCAGTGTAGCCCGGGAAACGTGCCGATGGAATTTTTGGAATTTTCCCTGATGTATAGTCCAGCGTAGCCCGGGAAACCTGCCGATGGAATTTTTGGAATTTTCCCTGATGTATAGTCCAGCGTAGCCCGGGAAACGTGCCGATGGAATTTTGGGAATTTTCCCTGATGTATAGTCCAGCGTAGCCCGGGGAACCTGGCGATGGAATTTTTGGAATTTTCCCTGATGTATAGTCCAGCGTAGCCCTGGAAACGTGCCGATGGAATTTTTGGAATTTTCCCTGATGTATAGTCCAGTGTAGCCCGGGAAACCTGCCGATGCAATTTTTGGAATTTTCCCTGATGTATAGTCCAGGGTAGCCCGGGAAACGTGCCGATGCAATTTTTGGAATTTTCCCTGATGTATAGTCCAGGGTAGCCCGGGAAAACTGCCGATGGAATTTTTGGAATTTTCCCTGATGTATAGTCCAGCGTAGCCCGGGGAAACGTGCCGATGGAATTTTGGGAATTTTCCCTGATCTATAGTCCAGCGTAGCCCGGGAAACGTGCCGATGCAATTTTTGGAATTTTCCCTGATGTATAGTCCAGTGTAGCCCGGGAAACCTGCCGATGGAATTTTTGGAATTTTCCCTGATGTATAGTCCAGGGTAGCCCGGGCAAACTGCCGATGGAATTTTTGGAATTTTCCCTGATGTATAGTCCAGCGTAGCCCGGGAAAACTGCCGATGGAATTTTTGGAATTTTCCCTGATGTATAGTCCAGTGTAGCCCGGGAAACCTGCCGATGGAATTTTTGGAATTTTCCCTGATGTATAGTCCAGTGTAGCCCGGGTAACCTGCCGATGCAATTTTTGGAATTTTCCCTGATGTATAGTCCAGGGTAGCCCGGGAAACGTGCCGATGCAATTTTTGGAATTTTCCCTGATGTATAGTCCAGGGTAGCCCGGGAAAACTGCCGATGGAATTTTTGGAATTTTCCCTGATGTATAGTCCAGCGTAGCCCGGGAAAACTGCCGATGGAATTTTTGGAATTTTCCCTGATGTATAGTCCAGTGTAGCCCGGGAAACCTGCCGATGGAATTTTTGGAATTTTCCCTGATGTATAGTCCAGGGTAGCCCGGGAAACCTGCCCATGGAATTTTTGGAATTTTTCCTGATGTATAGTCCAGGGTAGCCCGGGAAAAATACCGATGGAATTTTTGGAATTTTCCCTGATGTATAGTCCACGGTAGCCCGGGAAACCTGCCGATGGAATTTTTGGAATTTTCCCTGATGTATAGTCCAGTGTAGCCCGGGAAACCTGCCGATGGAATTTTTGGAATTTTCCCTGATGTATAGTCCAGGGTAGCCCGGGAAAACTGCCGATGGAATTTTTGGAATTTTCCCTGATGTATAGTCCAGCGTAGCCCGGGAAAACTGCCGATGGAATTTTTGGAATTTTCCCTGATGTATAGTCCAGGGTAGCCCGGGAAAACTGCCGATGGAATTTTTGGAATTTTCCCTGATGTATAGTCCAGTGTAGCCCGGGAAACCTGCCGATGGAATTTTTGGAATTTTCCCTGATGTATAGTCCAGGGTAGCCCGGGAAACCTGCCGATGGAATTTTTGGAATTTTCCCTGATGTATAGTCCAGGGTAGCCCGGGAAAACTGCCGATGGAATTTTTGGAATTTTCCCTGATGTATAGTCCAGTGTAGCCCGGGAAACCTGCCGATGGAATTTTTGGAATTTTCCCTGATGTATAGTCCAGGGTAGCCCGGGAAACCTGCCGATGGAATTTTTGGAATTTTCCCTGATGTATAGTCCAGCGTAGCCCGGGAAACGTGCCGATGGAATTTTTGGAATTTTCCCTGATGTATAGTCCAGCGTAGCCCGGGAAAACTGCCGATGGAATTTTTGGAATTTTCCCTGATGTATAGTCCAGTGTAGCCCGGGAAACGTGCCGATGGAATTTTTGGAATTTTCCCTGATGTATAGTCCAGCGTAGCCCGGGAAACCTGCCGATGGAATTTTTGGAATTTTCCCTGATGTATAGTCCAGCGTAGCCCGGGAAACGTGCCGATGGAATTTTGGGAATTTTCCCTGATGTATAGTCCAGCGTAGCCCGGGGAACCTGGCGATGGAATTTTTGGAATTTTCCCTGATGTATAGTCCAGCGTAGCCCTGGAAACGTGCCGATGGAATTTTTGGAATTTTCCCTGATGTATAGTCCAGCGTAGCCCGGGAAACCTGCCGATGGAATTTTGGGAATTTTCCCTGATGTATAGTCCAGGGTAGCCCGGGAAACGTGCCGATTGTATTTTGGGAATTTCCCCTGATGTATAGTCCAGTGTAGCCCGGGAAACTTGCCGATGGAATTTTTGGAATTTTCCCTGATGTATAGCCCAGCGTAGCCCAGGAAACGTGCCGATGGAATTTTGGGAATTTTCCCTGATGTATAGTCCAGCGTAGCCCGGGAAAACTGCCGATGGAATTTTGGGAATTTTCCCTGATGTATAGTCCAGCGTAACCCAGGAAACGTGCCGATGGAATTTTGGGAATTTTCCCTGATGTATAGTCCAGTGTAGCCCGGGAAACCTGCCGATGGAATTTTGGGAATTTTCCCTGATGTATAGTCCAGCTTAGCCCGGAAAACGTGCCGATGGAATTTTTGGAATTTTCCCTGATGTATAGTCCAGCGTAGCCCAGGAAACGTGCCGATGGAATTTTGGGAATTTTCCCTGATGTATAGTCCAGCGTAGCCCGGGAAACCTGCCGATGGAATTTTTGGAATTTTCCCTGATGTATAGTCCAGCGTAGCCCAGGAAACGTGCCGATCGAATTTTTGGAATTTTCCCTGATGTATAGTCCACCGTAGCCCGGGAAACGTGCCGATGGAATTTTTGGAATTTTCCCTGATGTATAGTCCAGTGTAGCCCGGGAAACCTGCCGATGGAATTTTTGGAATTTTCCCGGATATATAGTCCAGCGTAGCCGGGGAAACGTGCCGATGGAATTTTTGGAATTTTCCCTGATGTATAGTCCAGCGTAGCCGGGGAAACGTGCCGATGGAATTTTGGGAATTTTCCCTGATTTATAGTCCAGTGTAGCCCGGGAAACCTGCCGATGCAATTTTTGGAATTTTCCCTGATGTATAGTCCAGCGTAGCCCGGGAAACGTCCCGATGGAATTTTTGGAATTTTCCCTGATGTATAGTCCAACGTAGCCCAGGAAACGTGCCGATGGAATTTTTGGAATTTTCCCTGATGTATAGTCCAGCGTAGCCCGGGAAACCTGCCGATGCAATTTTTGGAATTTTCCCTGATGTATAGTCCAGCGTAGCCCGGGAAACATGACGATGGAATTTTGGGAATTTTGCCTGATGTATAGTCCAGTGTAGCCCGGGAACACTGCCGATGGAATTTTTGGAATTTTCCCTGATGTATAGCCCAGTGTAGCCCGGGAAACTTGCCAATGGAATTTTGGGAATTTTCCCTGATGTATAGTCCAGCGTAGCAGGGGAAACGTGCCGATGGAATTTTTGGAATTTTCCCTGATGTATAGTCCAGTGTAGCCCGGGAAACGTGCCGATGGAATTTTTGGAATTTTCCCTGATGTATAGTCCAGTGTAGCCCGGGAACCCATCCGAAGGTATTTTTGGAATTTTCCCTGATGTATACTCCAGCGTAGCCCGGGAAACTTGCCGATGGAATTTTTGGAATTTTCCCTGATGTATAGTCCAGTGTAGCCCGGGAAACCTGCCGATGGAATTTTGGGAATTTTCCCTGATGTATAGTCCAGCGTAGCCCGGGGAACCTGGCGATGGAATTTTGGGAATTTTCCCTGATGTATAGTCCAGCGTAGCCGGGGAAACGTGCCGATGGAATTTTTGGAATTTTCCCTGATGTATAGTCCAGCGTAGCCCGGGAAACCTGCCGATGGAATTTTTGGAATTTTCCCTGATGTATAGTCCAGCGTAGCCCGGGAAACCTGCCGATGGAATTTTGGGAATTTTCCCTGATGTATAGTCCAGCGTAGCCCGGGAAACGTGCCGATGGAATTTTGGGAATTTTCCCTGATGTATAGTCAAGCGTAGCCCGGGAAACCTGGCGATGGAATTTTGGGAATTTTCCCTGAAAATGTATAGCCCAGTGTAGCCCGGGAAACTTGCCAATGGAATTTTGGGAATTTTCCCTGATGTATAGTCCAGCGTAGCAGGGGAAACGTGCCGATGGAATTTTTGGAATTTTCCCTGATGTATAGTACGCTTGACTATACATCAGGGAAAATATCAAAAATTCCATCGGCACGTTTCCCCTGCTACGCTGGACTATACATCAGGGAAAATTCCCAAAATTCCATTGGCAAGTTTCCCGGGCTACACTGGGCTATACATTTTCAGGGAAAATTCCCAAAATTCCATCGCCAGGTTTCCCGGGCTACGCTTGACTATACATCAGGGAAAATTCCCAAAATTCCATCGGCACGTTTCCCGGGCTACGCTGGACTATACATCAGGGAAAATTCCAAAAATTCCATCGGCAGGTTTCCCGGGCTACGCTGGACTATACATCAGGGAAAATTCCAAAAATTCCATCGGCAGGTTTCCCGGGCTACGCTGGACTATACATCAGGGAAAATTCCAAAAATTCCATCGGCACGTTTCCCCGGCTACGCTGGACTATACATCAGGGAAAATTCCCAAAATTCCATCGCCAGGTTCCCCGGGCTACGCTGGACTATACATCAGGGAAAATTCCCAAAATTCCATCGGCAGGTTTCCCGGGCTACTCTGGACTATAAATCAGGGAAAATTCCAAAAATTCCATTGGCAAGTTTCCCGGGCTACGCTGGAGTATACATCAGGGAAAATTCCAAAAATACCTTCGGATGGGTTCCCGGGCTACACTGGACTATACATCAGGGAAAATTCCAAAAATTCCATCGGCACGTTTCCCGGGCTACACTGGACTATACATCAGGGAAAATTCCAAAAATTCCATCGGCACGTTTCCCCTGCTACGCTGGACTATACATCAGGGAAAATTCCCAAAATTCCATTGGCAAGTTTCCCGGGCTACACTGGGCTATACATCAGGGAAAATTCCAAAAATTCCATCGGCAGTGTTCCCGGGCTACACTGGACTATACATCAGGCAAAATTCCCAAAATTCCATCGTCATGTTTCCCGGGCTACGCTGGACTATACATCAGGGAAAATTCCAAAAATTGCATCGGCAGGTTTCCCGGGCTACGCTGGACTATACATCAGGGAAAATTCCAAAAATTCCATCGGCACGTTTCCTGGGCTACGTTGGACTATACATCAGGGAAAATTCCAAAAATTCCATCGGGACGTTTCCCGGGCTACGCTGGACTATACATCAGGGAAAATTCCAAAAATTGCATCGGCAGGTTTCCCGGGCTACACTGGACTATAAATCAGGGAAAATTCCCAAAATTCCATCGGCACGTTTCCCCGGCTACGCTGGACTATACATCAGGGAAAATTCCAAAAATTCCATCGGCACGTTTCCCCGGCTACGCTGGACTATATATCCGGGAAAATTCCAAAAATTCCATCGGCAGGTTTCCCGGGCTACACTGGACTATACATCAGGGAAAATTCCAAAAATTCCATCGGCACGTTTCCTGGGCTACGCTGGACTATACATCAGGGAAAATTCCAAAAATTCCATCGGCAGGTTTCCCGGGCTACACTGGACTATACATCAGGGAAAATTCCCAAAATTCCATCGGCACGTTTCCTGGGCTACGCTGGACTATACATCAGGGAAAATTCCAAAAATTCCATCGGCACGTTTTCCGGGCTAAGCTGGACTATACATCAGGGAAAATTCCCAAAATTCCATCGGCAGGTTTCCCGGGCTACGCTGGACTATACATCAGGGAAAATTCCCAAAATTCCATCGGCACGTTTCCTGGGCTACGCTGGACTATACATCAGGGAAAATTCCCAAAATTCCATCGGCAGGTTTCCCGGGCTACGCAGGACTATACATCAGGGGAAATTCCAAAAATTCCATCGGCAAGTTTCCCGGGCTACACTGAACTATACATCAGGGAAAATTACAAAAATTCCATCGGCACGTTTCCCGGGCTACGCTGGACTATACATCAGGGAAAATTCCCAAAATTCCATCGGCAGGTTTCCCGGGCTACGCTGGACTATACATCAGGGAAAATTCCCAAAATTCCATCGGCAGTTTTCCCGGGCTACGATGGACTATACATCAGGGAAAATTCCAAAAATTCCATCCACAAGTTTCCCGGGCTACACTGGACTATACATCAGGGAAAATTCCAAAAATTCCATCGGGAGGTTTCCCGGGCTACGCTGGACTATACATCAGGAAAAATTCCAAAAATTTGATCAGCAGGTTTCCCGGGCTACGCTGGACTATACATCAGGGAAAATTCCCAAAATTCCATCGGCAAGTTTCCCGGGCTACACTGGACTATACATCAGGGGAAATTCCCAAAATACAATCGGCACGTTTCCCGGGCTACCCTGGACTATACATCAGGGAAAATTCCCAAAATTCCATCGGCAGGTTTCCCGGGCTACGCTGGACTATACATCAGGGAAAATTCCAAAAATTCCATCGGCACGTTTCCCGGGCTACGCTGGACTATACATCAGGGAAAATTCCAAAAATTCCATCGCCAGGTTCCCCGGGCTACGCTGGACTATACATCAGGGAAAATTCCCAAAATTCCATCGGCACGTTTCTCGGGCTACGCTGGACTATACATCAGGGAAAATTCCAAAAATTCCATCGGCAGGTTTCCCGGGCTACGCTGGACTATACATCAGGGAAAATTCCAAAAATTCCATCGGCACGTTTCCCCGGCTACGCTGGACTATACATCAGGGAAAATTCCCAAAATTCCATCGCCAGGTTTCCCGGGCTACGCTGGACTATACATCAGGGAAAATTCCCAAAATTCCATCGGCACGTTTCCCGGGCTACGCTGGACTATACATCAGGGAAAATTCCAAAAATTCCATCGGCACGTTTCCCGGGCTACGGTGGACTATACATCAGGGAAAATTCCAAAAATTCCATCGGCACGTTTCCTGGGCTACGCTGGACTATACATCAGGGAAAATTCCAAAAATTCCATCGGCAGGTTTCCCGGGCTACACTGGACTATACATCAGGGAAAATTCCCAAAATTCCATCGGCACGTTTCCTGGGCTACGCTGGACTATACATCAGGGAAAATTCCAAAAATTCCATCGGCACGTTTTCCGGGCTAAGCTGGACTATACATCAGGGAAAATTCCCAAAATTCCATCGGCAGGTTTCCCGGGCTACGCTGGACTATACATCAGGGAAAATTCCCAAAATTCCATCGGCACGTTTCCTGGGCTACGCTGGACTATACATCAGGGAAAATTCCCAAAATTCCATCGGCAGGTTTCCCGGGCTACGCAGGACTATACATCAGGGGAAATTCCAAAAATTCCATCGGCAAGTTTCCCGGGCTACACTGAACTATACATCAGGGAAAATTACAAAAATTCCATCGGCACGTTTCCCGGGCTACGCTGGACTATACATCAGGGAAAATTCCCAAAATTCCATCGGCAGGTTTCCCGGGCTACGCTGGACTATACATCAGGCAAAATTCCCAAAATTCCATCGTCATGTTTCCCGGGCTACGCTGGACTATACATCAGGGAAAATTCCAAAAATTCCATCGGCAGTTTTCCCGGGCTACGATGGACTATACATCAGGGAAAATTCCAAAAATTCCATCCACAAGTTTCCCGGGCTACACTGGACTATACATCAGGGAAAATTCCAAAAATTCCATCGGGAGGTTTCCCGGGCTACGCTGGACTATACATCAGGAAAAATTCCAAAAATTTGATCAGCAGGTTTCCCGGGCTACGCTGGACTATACATCAGGGAAAATTCCCAAAATTCCATCGGCAAGTTTCCCGGGCTACACTGGACTATACATCAGGGGAAATTCCCAAAATACAATCGGCACGTTTCCCGGGCTACCCTGGACTATACATCAGGGAAAATTCCCAAAATTCCATCGGCAGGTTTCCCGGGCTACGCTGGACTATACATCAGGGAAAATTCCAAAAATTCCATCGGCACGTTTCCCGGGCTACGCTGGACTATACATCAGGGAAAATTCCAAAAATTCCATCGCGAGGTTCCCCGGGCTACGCTGGACTATACATCAGGGAAAATTCCCAAAATTCCATCGGCACGTTTCTCGGGCTACGCTGGACTATACATCAGGGAAAATTCCAAAAATTCCATCGGCAGGTTTCCCGGGCTACGCTGGACTATACATCAGGGAAAATTCCAAAAATTCCATCGGCACGTTTCCCCGGCTACGCTGGACTATACATCAGGGAAAATTCCCAAAATTCCATCGCCAGGTTTCCCGGGCTACGCTGGACTATACATCAGGGAAAATTCCCAAAATTCCATCGGCACGTTTCCCGGGCTACGCTGGACTATACATCAGGGAAAATTCCAAAAATTCCATCGGCAGGTTTCCCGGGCTACGCTGGACTATACATCAGGGAAAATTCCAAAAATTCCATCGGCAGGTTTCCCGGGCTACGCTGGACTATACATCAGGGAAAATTCCAAAAATTCCATCGGCACGTTTCCCGGGCTACTCTGGACTATACATCAGGGAAAATTCCAAAAATTCCATCGGCAGGTTTCCCGGGCTACGCTGGACTATACATCAGGGAAAATTCCAAAAATTCCATCGGCACGTTTCCCGGGCTACGCTGGACTATACATCAGGGAAAATTCCAAAAATTCCATCGGCAGGTTTCCCGGGCTACCCTGGACTATACATCAGGGAAAATTCCAAAAATTCCATCGGCAGGTTTCCCGGGCTACGCTGGACTATACATCAGGGAAAATTCCAAAAATTCCATCGGCAGGTTTCCCGGGCTACGCTGGACTATACATCAGGGAAAATTCCAAAAATTCCATCGGCACGTTTCCCGGGCTACTCTGGACTATACATCAGGGAAAATTCCAAAAATTCCATCGGCAGGTTTCCCGGGCTACGCTGGACTATACATCAGGGAAAATTCCAAAAATTCCATCGGCAGGTTTCCCGGGCTACGCTGGACTATACATCAGGGAAAATTCCAAAAATTCCATCGGCAGGTTTCCCGGGCTACCCTGGACTATACATCAGGGAAAATTCCCAAAATTCCATCGGCAGGTTTCCCGGGCTACTCTGGACTATAAATCAGGGAAAATTCCAAAAATTCCATCGGCAAGTTTCCCGGGCTACGCTGGAGTATACATCAGGGAAAATTCCAAAAATACCTTCGGATGGGTTCCCGGGCTACACTGGACTATACATCAGGGAAAATTCCAAAAATTCCATCGGCACGTTTCCCGGGCTACACTGGACTATACATCAGGGAAAATTCCAAAAATTCCATCGGCACGTTTCCCCTGCTACGCTGGACTATACATCAGGGAAAATTCCCAAAATTCCATTGGCAAGTTTCCCGGGCTACACTGGGCTATACATCAGGGAAAATTCCAAAAATTCCATCGGCAGTGTTCCCGGGCTACACTGGAGTATACATCAGGCAAAATTCCCAAAATTCCATCGTCATGTTTCCCGGGCTACGCTGGACTATACATCAGGGAAAATTCCAAAAATTGCATCGGCAGTTTTCCCGGGCTACGATGGACTATACATCAGGGAAAATTCCAAAAATTCCATCCACAAGTTTCCCGGGCTACACTGGACTATACATCAGGGAAAATTCCAAAAATTCCATCGGGAGGTTTCCCGGGCTACGCTGGACTATACATCAGGAAAAATTCCAAAAATTTGATCGGCAGGTTTCCCGGGCTACGCTGGACTATACATCAGGGAAAATTCCCAAAATTCCATCGGCAAGTTTCCCGGGCTACACTGGACTATACATCAGGGGAAATTCCCAAAATACAATCGGCACGTTTCCCGGGCTACCCTGGACTATACATCAGGGAAAATTCCCAAAATTCCATCGGCAGGTTTCCCGGGCTACGCTGGACTATACATCAGGGAAAATTCCAAAAATTCCATCGGCACGTTTCCCGGGCTACGCTGGACTATACATCAGGGAAAATTCCAAAAATTCCATCGCCAGGTTCCCCGGGCTACGCTGGACTATACATCAGGGAAAATTCCAAAAATTCCATCGGCAGGTTTCCCGGGCTACGCTGGACTATACATCAGGGAAAATTCAAAAAATTCCATCGGCACGTTTCCCCGGCTACGCTGGACTATACATCAGGGAAAATTCCCAAAATTCCATCGCCAGGTTTCCCGGGCTACGCTGGACTATACATCAGGGAAAATTCCCAAAATTCCATCGGCACGTTTCCCGGGCTACGCTGGACTAATCAGGGAAAATTCCAAAAATTCCATCGGCACGTTTCCCGGGCTACGGTGGACTATACATCAGGGAAAATTCCAAAAATTCCATCGGCACGTTTCCTGGGCTACGCTGGACTATACATCAGGGAAAATTCCAAAAATTCCATCGGCAGGTTTCCCGGGCTACGCTGGACTATACATCAGGGAAAATTCCCAAAATTCCATCGGCACGTTTCCTGGGCTACGCTGGACTATACATCAGGGAAAATTCCAAAAATTCCATCGGCACGTTTTCCGGGCTAAGCTGGACTATACATCAGGGAAAATTCCCAAAATTCCATCGGCAGGTTTCCCGGGCTACGCTGGACTATACATCAGGGAAAATTCCCAAAATTCCATCGGCACGTTTCCCGGGCTACGCTGGACTATACATCAGGGAAAATTCCCAAAATTCCATCGGCAGGTTTCCCGGGCTACGCAGGACTATACATCAGGGGAAATTCCAAAAATTCCATCGGCAAGTTTCCCGGGCTACACTGAACTATACATCAGGGAAAATTACAAAAATTCCATCGGCAGGTTTCCCGGGCTACGCTGGACTATACATCAGGGAAAATTCCAAAAATTCCATCGGCACGTTTCCCCGGCTACGCTGGACTATACATCAGGGAAAATTCCCAAAATTCCATCGGCACGTTTCCCGGGCTACGCTGGACTATACATCAGGGAAAATTCCCAAAATTCCATCGGCAGGTTTCCCGGGCTACGCTGGACTATACATCAGGCAAAATTCCCAAAATTCCATCGTCATGTTTCCCGGGCTACGCTGGACTATACATCAGGGAAAATTCCAAAAATTCCATCGGCAGTTTTCCCGGGCTACGATGGACTATACATCAGGGAAAATTCCAAAAATTCCATCCACAAGTTTCCCGGGCTACACTGGACTATACATCAGGGAAAATTCCAAAAATTCCATCGGGAGGTTTCCCGGGCTACGCTGGACTATACATCAGGAAAAATTCCAAAAATTTGATCAGCAGGTTTCCCGGGCTACGCTGGACTATACATCAGGGAAAATTCCCAAAATTCCATCGGCAAGTTTCCCGGGCTACACTGGACTATACATCAGGGGAAATTCCCAAAATACAATCGGCACGTTTCCCGGGCTACCCTGGACTATACATCAGGGAAAATTCCCAAAATTCCATCGGCAGGTTTCCCGGGCTACGCTGGACTATACATCAGGGAAAATTCCAAAAATTCCATCGGCACGTTTCCCGGGCTACGCTGGACTATACATCAGGGAAAATTCCAAAAATTCCATCGCCAGGTTCCCCGGGCTACGCTGGACTATACATCAGGGAAAATTCCCAAAATTCCATCGGCACGTTTCTCGGGCTACGCTGGACTATACATCAGGGAAAATTCCAAAAATTCCATCGGCAGGTTTCCCGGGCTACGCTGGACTATACATCAGGGAAAATTCCAAAAATTCCATCGGCACGTTTCCCCGGCTACGCTGGACTATACATCAGGGAAAATTCCCAAAATTCCATCGCCAGGTTTCCCGGGCTACGCTGGACTATACATCAGGGAAAATTCCCAAAATTCCATCGGCACGTTTCCCGGGCTACGCTGGACTATACATCAGGGAAAATTCCAAAAATTCCATCGGCAGGTTTCCCGGGCTACGCTGGACTATACATCAGGGAAAATTCCAAAAATTCCATCGGCAGGTTTCCCGGGCTACACTGGACTATACATCAGGGACAATTCCAAAAATACACTCGGCAAATTTCCTGGGCTACACTGGACTATACATCAGGGAAAATTCCCAAAATTCCATCGGCACGTTTCCTGGGCTACGCTGGACTATACATCAGGGAAAATTCCAAAAATTCCATCGGCACGTTTTCCGGGCTAAGCTGGACTATACATCAGGGAAAATTCCCAAAATTCCATCGGCAGGTTTCCCGGGCTACGCTGGACTATACATCAGGGAAAATTCCCAAAATTCCATCGGCACGTTTCCTGGGCTACGCTGGACTATACATCAGGGAAAATTCCCAAAATTCCATCGGCAGGTTTCCCGGGCTACGCAGGACTATACATCAGGGGAAATTCCAAAAATTCCATCGGCAAGTTTCCCGGGCTACACTGAACTATACATCAGGGAAAATTACAAAAATTCCATCGGCAGGTTTCCCGGGCTACGCTGGACTATACATCAGGGAAAATTCCAAAAATTCCATCGGCACGTTTCCCCGGCTACGCTGGACTATACATCAGGGAAAATTCCCAAAATTCCATCGGCACGTTTCCCGGGCTACGCTGGACTATACATCAGGGAAAATTCCCAAAATTCCATCGGCAGGTTTCCCGGGCTACGCTGGACTATACATCAGGCAAAATTCCCAAAATTCCATCGTCATGTTTCCCGGGCTACGCTGGACTATACATCAGGGAAAATTCCAAAAATTCCATCGGCAGTTTTCCCGGGCTACGATGGACTATACATCAGGGAAAATTCCAAAAATTCCATCCACAAGTTTCCCGGGCTACACTGGACTATACATCAGGGAAAATTCCAAAAATTCCATCGGGAGGTTTCCCGGGCTACGCTGGACTATACATCAGGAAAAATTCCAAAAATTTGATCAGCAGGTTTCCCGGGCTACGCTGGACTATACATCAGGGAAAATTCCCAAAATTCCATCGGCAAGTTTCCCGGGCTACACTGGACTATACATCAGGGGAAATTCCCAAAATACAATCGGCACGTTTCCCGGGCTACCCTGGACTATACATCAGGGAAAATTCCCAAAATTCCATCGGCAGGTTTCCCGGGCTACGCTGGACTATACATCAGGGAAAATTCCAAAAATTCCATCGGCACGTTTCCCGGGCTACGCTGGACTATACATCAGGGAAAATTCCAAAAATTCCATCGCCAGGTTCCCCGGGCTACGCTGGACTATACATCAGGGAAAATTCCCAAAATTCCATCGGCACGTTTCTCGGGCTACGCTGGACTATACATCAGGGAAAATTCCAAAAATTCCATCGGCAGGTTTCCCGGGCTACGCTGGACTATACATCAGGGAAAATTCCAAAAATTCCATCGGCACGTTTCCCCGGCTACGCTGGACTATACATCAGGGAAAATTCCCAAAATTCCATCGCCAGGTTTCCCGGGCTACGCTGGACTATACATCAGGGAAAATTCCCAAAATTCCATCGGCACGTTTCCCGGGCTACGCTGGACTATACATCAGGGAAAATTCCAAAAATTCCATCGGCAGGTTTCCCGGGCTACGCTGGACTATACATCAGGGAAAATTCCAAAAATTCCATCGGCAGGTTTCCCGGGCTACACTGGACTATACATCAGGGACAATTCCAAAAATACACTCGGCAAATTTCCTGGGCTACACTGGACTATACATCAGGGAAAATTCCCAAAATTCCATCGGCAGGTTTCCCGGGCTACGCTGGACTATACATCAGGGAAAATTCCAAAAATTCCATCGGCACGTTTCCCCGGCTACCCTGGACTATACATCAGGGAAAATTCCCAAAATTCCATCGGCAGGTTTCCCGGGCTACTCTGGACTATAAATCAGGGAAAATTCCAAAAATTCCATCGGCAAGTTTCCCGGGCTACGCTGGAGTATACATCAGGGAAAATTCCAAAAATACCTTCGGATGGGTTCCCGGGCTACACTGGACTATACATCAGGGAAAATTCCAAAAATTCCATCGGCACGTTTCCCGGGCTACACTGGACTATACATCAGGGAAAATTCCAAAAATTCCATCGGCACGTTTCCCCTGCTACGCTGGACTATACATCAGGGAAAATTCCCAAAATTCCATTGGCAAGTTTCCCGGGCTACACTGGGCTATACATCAGGGAAAATTCCAAAAATTCCATCGGCAGTGTTCCCGGGCTACACTGGAGTATACATCAGGCAAAATTCCCAAAATTCCATCGTCATGTTTCCCGGGCTACGCTGGACTATACATCAGGGAAAATTCCAAAAATTGCATCGGCAGGTTTCCCGGGCTACGCTGGACTATACATCAGGGAAAATTCCAAAAATTCCATCGGCACGTTTCCCGGGCTACGCTGGACTATACATCAGGGAAAATTCCAAAAATTGCATCGGCAGGTTTCCCGGGCTACACTGGACTATAAATCAGGGAAAATTCCCAAAATTCCATCGGCACGTTTCCCCAGCTACGCTGGACTATACATCAGGGAAAATTCCAAAAATTCCATCGGCACGTTTCCCCGGCTACGCTGGACTATATATCCGGGAAAATTCCAAAAATTCCATCGGCAGGTTTCCCGGGCTACACTGGACTATACATCAGGGAAAATTCCAAAAATTCCATCGGCACGTTTCCCGGGCTACGGTGGACTATACATCAGGGAAAATTCCAAAAATTCCATCGGCACGTTTCCTGGGCTACGCTGGACTATACATCAGGGAAAATTCCAAAAATTCCATCGGCAGGTTTCCCGGGCTACACTGGACTATACATCAGGGAAAATTCCCAAAATTCCATCGGCACGTTTCCTGGGCTACGCTGGACTATACATCAGGGAAAATTCCAAAAATTCCATCGGCACGTTTTCCGGGCTAAGCTGGACTATACATCAGGGAAAATTCCCAAAATTCCATCGGCAGGTTTCCCGGGCTACACTGGACTATACATCAGGGAAAATTCCCAAAATTCCATCGGCACGTTTCCTGGGCTACGCTGGACTATACATCAGGGAAAATTCCCAAAATTCCATCGGCAGTTTTCCTGGGCTACGCTGGACTATACATCAGGGAAAATTCCCAAAATTCCATTGGCAAGTTTCCCGGGCTACGCTGGGCTATACATCAGGGAAAATTCCAAAAATTCCATCGGCAGTTTTCCCGGGCTACACTGGACTATACATCAGGGAAAATTCCCAAAATTCCATCGGCACGTTTCCCGGGCTACGCTGGACTATACATCAGGGAAAATTCCAAAAATTCCATCGGCACGTTTCCCGGGCTACTCTGGACTATACGTCAGGGAAAATTACCAAAATTCCATCGGCAAGTTTCCCGGGCTACGCTGGACTATACATCAGGGAAAATTCCAAAAATTCCATCGGCACGTTTCCCGGGCTACCCTGGACTATACGTCAGGGAAAATTCCCAAAATTCCATCGGCACGTTTCCCCGGCTACGCTGGACTATACATCAGGGAAAATTCCCAAAATTCCATCGGCAGGTATCCCGGGCTACACTGGACTATACATCAGGGAAAATTCCAAAAATTCCATCGGCACGTTTCCTGGGCTACGCTGGACTATACATCAGGGAAAATTCCCAAAATTCCATCGGCACGTTTCCTGGGCTACGCTGGACTATACATCAGGGAAAATTCCCAAAATTCCATCGGCACGTTTCCTGGGCTACGCTGGACTATACATCAGGGAAAATTCCCAAAATTCCATCGGCACGTTTCCTGGGCTACGCTGGACTATACATCAGGGAAAATTCCAAAAATTCCATCGGCACGTTTCCTGGGCTACACTGGACTATACATCAGGGAAAATTCCCAAAATTCCAACGGCAGTTTTCCCGGGCTACCCTGAACTATACATCAGGGAAAATTCCAAAAATTCCATCGGCAGGTTTCCCGGGCTACGCTGGACTATACATCAGGGAAAATTCCCAAAATTCCATCGGCACGTTTCCCGGGCTACGCTGGACTATACATCAGGGAAAATTCCCAAAATTCCATCGGCACGTTTCCCGGGCTACGCTGGACTATACATCAGGGAAAATTCCCAAAATTGCATCGGCACGTTTCCCGGGCTACACTGGACTATACATCAGGGAAAATTCCCAAAATTCCAACGGCAGTTTTCCAGGGCTACTCTGGACTATACATCAGGGAAAATTCCAAAAATTCCATCGGCAGGTTTCCCGGGCTACCCTGGACTATACATCAGGGAAAATTCCCAAAATTCCATCGGCACGTTTCCTGGGCTACACTGGACTATACATCAGGGAAAATTCCCAAAATTCCAACGGCAGTTTTCCCGGGCTACCCTGAACTATACATCAGGGAAAATTCCCAAAATTCCATCGGCACGTTTCCCGGGCTACGCTGGACTATACCTCAGGGAAAATTCCCAAAATTCCATCGGAAAGTTTCCAGGGCTACGCTGGACTATACATCAGGGAAAATTCCCAAAATTCCATCGGCACGTTTCCCGGGCTACGCTGGACTATACAGCAGGGAAAATTCCAAAAATTCCATCGGCACGTTTCCCGGGCTACGCTGGACTATACATCAGGGAAAATTCCCAAAATTCCAACGGCAGTTTTCCCGGGCTACGCTGGACTATACATCAGGGAAAATTCCCAAAATTCCAACGGCAGTTTTCCCGGGCTACGCTGGACTATACATCAGGGAAAATTCCCAAAATTCCATCGGCACGTTTTCCGGGCTACGCTGGACTATACATCAGGGAAAATTCCCAAAATTCCATCGGCACGTTTCCCGGGCTACGCTGGATTATACATCAGGGAAAATTCCCAAAATTCCAACGGCAGGTTTCCCGGGCTACGCTGGACTATACATCAGGGAAAATTCCCAAAATTCCATCGGAAAGTTTCCCGGGCTACGCTGGACTATACATCAGGGAAAATTCCAAAAATCCCTTCGGATGGGTTCCCGGGCTACACTGGACTATACATCAGGGAAAATTCCCAAAATTCCATTTGCAAGTTTCCCGGGCTACACTGGGCTATACATCAGGGAAAATTCCAAAAATTCGATCGGCACGTTTCCCGGGCTACGCTGGACTATACATCAGGGAAAATTCCAAAAATTCCATCGGCAGGTTTCCCGGGCTACGCTGGACTATACATCAGGGAAAATTCCAAAAATTCCATCCGCAAGTTTCCCGGGCTACGGTGGACTATACATCAGGGAAAATTCCAAAAATTCCATCGGCAGGTTTCCTGGGCTACACTGGACTATACATCAGGGAAAATTCCCAAAATTCCATTGGCAGGTTTCCTGGGCTACACTGGACTATACATCAGGGAAAATTCCAAAAATTCCATCGGCAGGGTTCCTGGGCTACACTGGACTATACATCAGGGAAAATTCCAAAAATTCCATCGGCAGGTTTCCTGGGCTACACTGGACTATACATCAGGGAAAATTCCAAAAATTCCATCGGCAGGTTTCCCGGGCTACGCTGGACTATACATCAGGGAAAATTCCAAAAATTCCATCGGCACGTTTCCCGGGCTACGCTGGAGTATACATCAGGGAAAATTCCCAAAATTCCATTGGCAAATTTCCCGGGCTACCCTGGACTATACATCAGGGCAAATTCCCAAAATTCCATCGGCACGTTTCCTGGGCTACGCTGGACTATACATCAGGGAAAATTCCAAAAATTCCATTGGCAAATTTCCCGGGCTACGCTGGACTATACATCAGGGAAAATTCCAAAAATTCCATTGGCAAATTTCCTGGGCTACGCTGGACTATACATCAGGGAAAATTCCCAAAATTCCATCGGCACGTGTCCCGGGCTACGCTGGACTATACATCAGGGAAAATTCCAAAAATTCCATCGGCACGTCTCCCGGGCTACGCTGGACTATACATCAGGGAAAATTCCAAAAATTCCATCGGCAGGTTTCCCGGGCTACACTGGACTATACATCAAGGAAAATTCCAAAAATTCCATCGGCAGGTTTCCCGGGCTACGCTGGACTATACATCAGGGAAAATTCCCAAAATTCCATCGGCAGTTTTCCCGGGCTACGCTGGACTATACATCAGGGAAAATTCCCAAAATTCCATCGGCAGGTTTCCCGGGCTACGCTTGACTATACATCAGGGAAAATTCCCAAAATTCCACCGGCACGTTTCCCGGGCTACGCTGGACTATACATCAGGGAAAATTCCCAAAATTCCACCGGCACGTTTCCCGGGCTACGCTGGACTATACATCAGGGAAAATTCCCAAAATTCCAACGGCAGTTTTCCCGGGCTACGCTGGACTATACATCAGGGAAAACTCCCAAAATTCCATCGGCACGTTTCCCGGGCTACGCTGGACTATACATCAGGGAAAATTCCCAAAATTCCATCGGCACGTTTCCCGGGCTACGCTGGATTATACATCAGGGAAAATTCCCAAAATTCCAACGGCAGGTTTCCCGGGCTACGCTGGACTATACATCAGGGAAAATTCCCAAAATTCCATCGGCACGTTTCCCGGGCTACGCTGGACTATACATCAGGGAAAATTCCCAAAATTCCATCGGCAGGTTTCCCGGGCTACGCTGGACTATACATCAGGGAAAATTCCCAAAATTCCATCGACACGTTTCCCGGGCTACGCTGGACTATACATCAGGGAAAATTCCCAAAATTCCACCGGCACGTTTCCCGGGCTACGCTGGACTATACATCAGGGAAAATTCCCAAAATTCCAACGGCAGTTTTCCCGGGCTACGCTGGACTATACATCAGGGAAAACTCCCAAAATTCCATCGGCACGTTTCCCGGGCTACGCTGGACTATACATCAGGGAAAATTCCCAAAATTCCATCGGCACGTTTCCCGGGCTACGCTGGATTATACATCAGGGAAAATTCCCAAAATTCCAACGGCAGGTTTCCCGGGCTACGCTGGACTATACATCAGGGAAAATTCCCAAAATTCCATCGGCACGTTTCCCGGGCTACGCTGGACTATACATCAGGGAAAATTCCCAAAATTCCATCGGCAGGTTTCCCGGGCTACGCTGGACTATACATCAGGGAAAATTCCCAAAATTCCATCGACACGTTTCCCGGGCTACGCTGGACTATACATCAGGGAAAATTCCCAAAATTCCATCGGCAGGTTTCCCGGGCTACGCTGGACTATACATCAGGGAAAATTCCAAAAATTCCATCGGCACGTTTCCCGGGCTACCCTGGACTATACATCAGGGAAAATTCCAAAAATTCCATCGGCACGTTTCCCGGGCTACGCTGGACTATACATCAGGGAAAATTCCAAAAATTCCATCGGCAGGTTTCCCGGGCTACGCTGGACTATACATCAGGGAAAATTCCCAAAATTCCATCGGCACGTTTCCCGGGCTACACTGGACTATACATCAGGGAAAATTCCAAAAATTCCATCGGCACGTTTCCCCTGCTACGCTGGACTATACATCAGGGAAAATTCCCAAAATTCCATCGCCAGGTTTCCCGGGCTACGCTGGACTATACATCAGGGAAAATTCCAAAAATTCCATCGGCAGTTTTCCCGGGCTACGATGGACTATAAATCAGGGAAAATTCCAAAAATTCCATCGGCAGGTTTCCCGGGCTACGCTGGACTATACATCAGGGAAAATTCCAAAAATTCCATCGGCAGTTTTCCCGGGCTACGATGGACTATACATCAGGGAAAATTCCAAAAATTCCATGCACAAGTTTCCCGGGCTACACTGGACTATACATCAGGGAAAATTCCAAAAATTCCATCGGGAGGTTTCCCGGGCTACGCTGGACTATACATCAGGAAAAATTCCAAAAATTTGATCAGCAGTTTTCCCGGGCTACGCTGGACTATACATCAGGGAAAATTCCCAAAATTCCATCGGCAAGTTTCCCAGGCTACACTGGACTATACATCAGGGGAAATTCCCAAAATACAATCGGCACGTTTCCCGGGCTACCCTGGACTATACATCAGGGAAAATTCCCAAAATTCCATCGGCACGTTTCCCCGGCTACGCTGGACTATACATCAGGGAAAATTCCCAAAATTCCATCGGCAGGTTTCCCGGGCTACGCTGGACTATACATCAGGGAAAATTCCAAAAATTCCATCGGCAGGTTTCCCGGGCTACGCTGGACTATACATCAGGGAAAATTCCAAAAATTACATCGGCAGGTTTCCCGGGCTACGCTGGACTATACATCAGGGAAAATTCCAAAAATTCCATCGGCAGGTTTCCCGGGCTACGCTGGACTATACATCAGGGAAAATTCCAAAAATTCCATCGGCAGGTTTCCCGGGCTACGCTGGACTATACATCAGGGAAAATTCCAAAAATTCCATCGGCAGGTTTCCCGGGCTACGCTGGACTATACATCAGGGAAAATTCCAAAAATTCCATCGGCACGTTTCCTGGGCTACGCTGGACTATACATCAGGGAAAATTCCCAAAATTCCATCGGCACGTTTCCCCGGCTACGCTGGACTATACATCAGGGAAAATTCCAAAAATTCCATCGGCAGGTTTCCCGGGCTACGCTGGACTATACATCAGGGAAAATTCCAAAAATTCCATCGGCAGGTTTCCCGGGCTACGCTGGACTATACATCAGGGAAAATTCCCAAAATTCTATCGGCAGGTTTCCCGGGCTACGCTGGACTATACATCAGGGAAAATTCCCAAAATTCCATCGGCACGTTTCCCCGGCTACCCTGGACTATACATCAGGGAAAATTCCCAAAATACCATCGGCACGTTTCCCGGGCTACCCTGGACTATACATCAGGGAAAATTCCCAAAATTCCATCGGCACGTTTCCTGGGCTACGCTGGACTATACATCAGGGAAAATTCCCAAAATTCCATCGGCAGGTTTCCCGGGCTACGCTGGACTATACATCAGGGAAAATTCCAAAAATTCCATCGGCACGTTTCCCGGGCTACCCTGGACTATACATCAGGGAAAATTCCAAAAATTCCATCGGCACGTTTCCCGGGCTACGCTGGACTATACATCAGGGAAAATTCCAAAAATTCCATCGGCAGGTTTCCCGGGCTACGCTGGACTATACATCAGGGAAAATTCCCAAAATTCCATCGGCAAGTTTCCCGGGCTACACTGGACTATACATCAGGGAAAATTCCAAAAATTCCATCGGCACGTTTCCCCTGCTACGCTGGACTATACATCAGGGAAAATTCCCAAAATTCCATTGGCAAGTTTCCCGGGCTACACTGGGCTATACATCAGGGAAAATTCCCAAAATTCCATCGGCAGTTTTCCCGGGCTACACTGGACTATACATCAGGCAAAATTCCCAAAATTCCATCGTCATGTTTCCCGGGCTACGCTGGACTATACATCAGGGAAAATTCCAAAAATTCCATCGGCAGGTTTCCCGGGCTACGCTGGACTATACATCAGGGAAAATTCCAAAAATTCCATCGGCAGTTTTCCCGGGCTACGATGGACTATACATCAGGGAAAATTCCAAAAATTCCATGCACAAGTTTCCCGGGCTACACTGGACTATACATCAGGGAAAATTCCAAAAATTCCATCGGGAGGTTTCCCGGGCTACGCTGGACTATACATCAGGAAAAATTCCAAAAATTTGATCAGCAGTTTTCCCGGGCTACGCTGGACTATACATCAGGGAAAATTCCCAAAATTCCATCGGCAGTTTTCCCGGGCTACGCTGGACTATACATCAGGGAAAATTCCCAAAATTCCATCGGCAGGTTTCCCGGGCTACGCTTGACTATACATCAGGGAAAATTCCCAAAATTCCACCGGCACGTTTCCCGGGCTACGCTGGACTATACATCAGGGAAAATTCCCAAAATTCCACCGGCACGTTTCCCGGGCTACGCTGGACTATACATCAGGGAAAATTCCCAAAATTCCAACGGCAGTTTTCCCGGGCTACGCTGGACTATACATCAGGGAAAACTCCCAAAATTCCATCGGCACGTTTCCCGGGCTACGCTGGACTATACATCAGGGAAAATTCCCAAAATTCCATCGGCACGTTTCCCGGGCTACGCTGGATTATACATCAGGGAAAATTCCCAAAATTCCAACGGCAGGTTTCCCGGGCTACGCTGGACTATACATCAGGGAAAATTCCCAAAATTCCATCGGCACGTTTCCCGGGCTACGCTGGACTATACATCAGGGAAAATTCCCAAAATTCCATCGGCAGGTTTCCCGGGCTACGCTGGACTATACATCAGGGAAAATTCCCAAAATTCCATCGACACGTTTCCCGGGCTACGCTGGACTATACATCAGGGAAAATTCCCAAAATTCCACCGGCACGTTTCCCGGGCTACGCTGGACTATACATCAGGGAAAATTCCCAAAATTCCAACGGCAGTTTTCCCGGGCTACCCTGGACTATACATCAGGGAAAACTCCCAAAATTCCATCGGCACGTTTCCCGGGCTACGCTGGACTATACATCAGGGAAAATTCCCAAAATTCCATCGGCACGTTTCCCGGGCTACGCTGGATTATACATCAGGGAAAATTCCCAAAATTCCAACGGCAGGTTTCCCGGGCTACGCTGGACTATACATCAGGGAAAATTCCCAAAATTCCATCGGCACGTTTCCCGGGCTACGCTGGACTATACATCAGGGAAAATTCCCAAAATTCCATCGGCAGGTTTCCCGGGCTACGCTGGACTATACATCAGGGAAAATTCCCAAAATTCCATCGACACGTTTCCCGGGCTACGCTGGACTATACATCAGGGAAAATTCCCAAAATTCCATCGGCAGGTTTCCCGGGCTACGCTGGACTATACATCAGGGAAAATTCCAAAAATTCCATCGGCACGTTTCCCGGGCTACCCTGGACTATACATCAGGGAAAATTCCAAAAATTCCATCGGCACGTTTCCCGGGCTACGCTGGACTATACATCAGGGAAAATTCCAAAAATTCCATCGGCAGGTTTCCCGGGCTACGCTGGACTATACATCAGGGAAAATTCCCAAAATTCCATCGGCACGTTTCCCGGGCTACACTGGACTATACATCAGGGAAAATTCCAAAAATTCCATCGGCACGTTTCCCCTGCTACGCTGGACTATACATCAGGGAAAATTCCCAAAATTCCATTGGCAAGTTTCCCGGGCTACACTGGGCTATACATCAGGGAAAATTCCCAAAATTCCATCGGCAGTTTTCCCGGGCTACACTGGACTATACCTCAGGCAAAATTCCCAAAATTCCATCGTCATGTTTCCCGGGCTACGCTGGACTATACATCAGGGAAAATTTCAAAAATTCCATCGGCAGGTTTCCCGGGCTACGCTGGACTATACATCAGGGAAAATTCCAAAAATTCCATCGGCAGTTTTCCCGGGCTACGATGGACTATACATCAGGGAAAATTCCAAAAATTCCATGCACAAGTTTCCCGGGCTACACTGGACTATACATCAGGGAAAATTCCAAAAATTCCATCGGGAGGTTTCCCGGGCTACGCTGGACTATACATCAGGAAAAATTCCAAAAATTTGATCAGCAGTTTTCCCGGGCTACGCTGGACTATACATCAGGGAAAATTCCCAAAATTCCATCGGCAAGTTTCCCAGGCTACACTGGACTATACATCAGGGGAAATTCCCAAAATACAATCGGCACGTTTCCCGGGCTACCCTGGACTATACATCAGGGAAAATTCCCAAAATTCCATCGGCACGTTTCCCCGGCTACGCTGGACTATACATCAGGGAAAATTCCCAAAATTCCATCGGCAGGTTTCCCGGGCTACGCTGGACTATACATCAGGGAAAATTCCAAAAATTCCATCGGCAGGTTTCCCGGGCTACGCTGGACTATACATCAGGGAAAATTCCAAAAATTACATCGGCAGGTTTCCCGGGCTACGCTGGACTATACATCAGGGAAAATTCCAAAAATTCCATCGGCAGGTTTCCCGGGCTACGCTGGACTATACATCAGGGAAAATTCCAAAAATTCCATCGGCAGGTTTCCCGGGCTACGCTGGACTATACATCAGGGAAAATTCCAAAAATTCCATCGGCAGGTTTCCCGGGCTACGCTGGACTATACATCAGGGAAAATTCCAAAAATTCCATCGGCACGTTTCCTGGGCTACGCTGGACTATACATCAGGGAAAATTCCCAAAATTCCATCGGCACGTTTCCCCGGCTACGCTGGACTATACATCAGGGAAAATTCCAAAAATTCCATCGGCAGGTTTCCCGGGCTACGCTGGACTATACATCAGGGAAAATTCCAAAAATTCCATCGGCAGGTTTCCCGGGCTACGCTGGACTATACATCAGGGAAAATTCCCAAAATTCTATCGGCAGGTTTCCCGGGCTACGCTGGACTATACATCAGGGAAAATTCCCAAAATTCCATCGGCACGTTTCCCCGGCTACCCTGGACTATACATCAGGGAAAATTCCCAAAATACCATCGGCACGTTTCCCGGGCTACCCTGGACTATACATCAGGGAAAATTCCCAAAATTCCATCGGCACGTTTCCTGGGCTACGCTGGACTATACATCAGGGAAAATTCCCAAAATTCCATCGGCAGGTTTCCCGGGCTACGCTGGACTATACATCAGGGAAAATTCCAAAAATTCCATCGGCACGTTTCCCGGGCTACCCTGGACTATACATCAGGGAAAATTCCAAAAATTCCATCGGCACGTTTCCCGGGCTACGCTGGACTATACATCAGGGAAAATTCCAAAAATTCCATCGGCAGGTTTCCCGGGCTACGCTGGACTATACATCAGGGAAAATTCCCAAAATTCCATCGGCAAGTTTCCCGGGCTACACTGGACTATACATCAGGGAAAATTCCAAAAATTCCATCGGCACGTTTCCCCTGCTACGCTGGACTATACATCAGGGAAAATTCCCAAAATTCCATTGGCAAGTTTCCCGGGCTACACTGGGCTATACATCAGGGAAAATTCCCAAAATTCCATCGGCAGTTTTCCCGGGCTACACTGGACTATACATCAGGCAAAATTCCCAAAATTCCATCGTCATGTTTCCCGGGCTACGCTGGACTATACATCAGGGAAAATTCCAAAAATTCCATCGGCAGGTTTCCCGGGCTACGCTGGACTATACATCAGGGAAAATTCCAAAAATTCCATCGGCAGTTTTCCCGGGCTACGATGGACTATACATCAGGGAAAATTCCAAAAATTCCATGCACAAGTTTCCCGGGCTACACTGGACTATACATCAGGGAAAATTCCAAAAATTCCATCGGGAGGTTTCCCGGGCTACGCTGGACTATACATCAGGAAAAATTCCAAAAATTTGATCAGCAGTTTTCCCGGGCTACGCTGGACTATACATCAGGGAAAATTCCAAAAATTCCATCGGCAAGTTTCCCAGGCTACACTGGACTATACATCAGGGGAAATTCCCAAAATACAATCGGCACGTTTCCCGGGCTACCCTGGACTATACATCAGGGAAAATTCCCAAAATTCCATCGGCACGTTTCCCCGGCTACGCTGGACTATACATCAGGGAAAATTCCCAAAATTCCATCGGCAGGTTTCCCGGGCTACGCTGGACTATACATCAGGGAAAATTCCAAAAATTCCATCGGCAGGTTTCCCGGGCTACGCTGGACTATACATCAGGGAAAATTCCAAAAATTCCATCGGCAGGTTTCCCGGGCTACGCTGGACTATACATCAGGGAAAATTCCAAAAATTCCATCGGCAGGTTTCCCGGGCTACGCTGGACTATACATCAGGGAAAATTCCAAAAATTCCATCGGCAGGTTTCCCGGGCTACGCTGGACTATACATCAGGGAAAATTCCAAAAATTCCATCGGCAGGTTTCCCGGGCTACGCTGGACTATACATCAGGGAAAATTCCAAAAATTCCATCGGCACGTTTCCTGGGCTACGCTGGACTATACATCAGGGAAAATTCCCAAAATTCCATCGGCACGTTTCCCCGGCTACGCTGGACTATACATCAGGGAAAATTCCAAAAATTCCATCGGCAGGTTTCCCGGGCTACGCTGGACTATACATCAGGGAAAATTCCAAAAATTCCATCGGCAGGTTTCCCGGGCTACGCTGGACTATACATCAGGGAAAATTCCCAAAATTCCATCGCCAGGTTCCCCGGGCTACGCTGGACTATACATCAGGGAAAATTCCAAAAATTCCATCGGCAGGTTTCCCGGGCTACTCTGGACTATAAATCAGGGAAAATTCCCAAAATTCCATCGGCACGTTTCCCCGGCTACGCTGGACTATACATCAGGGAAAATTCCAAAAATTCCATCGGCAGGTTTCCCGGGCTACGCTGGACTATACATCAGGGAAAATTCCAAAAATTCCATCGGCAGGTTTCCCGGGCTACGCTGGACTATACATCAGGGAAAATTCCAAAAATTCCATCGGCACGTTTCCCGGGCTACGCTGGACTATACATCAGGGAAAATTCCAAAAATTCCATCGGCACGTTTCCTGGGCTACGCTGGACTATACATCAGGGAAAATTCCCAAAATTCCATCGGCACGTTTCCCCGGCTACGCTGGACTATACATCAGGGAAAATTCCAAAAATTCCATCGGCAGGTTTCCCGGGCTACGCTGGACTATACATCAGGGAAAATTCCAAAAATTCCATATTCCATCGGCACGTTTCCCCGGCTACGCTGGACTATACATCAGGGAAAATTCCCAAAATTCCATCGGCAGGTTTCCCGGGCTACTCTGGACTATAAATCAGGGAAAATTCCAAAAATTCCATCGGCAAGTTTCCCGGGCTACGCTGGAGTATACATCAGGGAAAATTCCAAAAATACCTTCGGATGGGTTCCCGGGCTACACTGGACTATACATCAGGGAAAATTCCAAAAATTCCATCGGCAGGTTTCCCGGGCTACGCTGGACTATACATCAGGGAAAATTCCCAAAATTCCATCGGCAGGTTTCCCGGGCTACGCTGGACTATACATCAGGGAAAATTCCAAAAATTCCATCGGCACGTTTCCCCGGCTACGCAGGACTATACATCAGGGAAAATTCCGAAAATTCCATCGGCAGGTTTCCCGGGCTACTCTGGACTATAAATCAGGGAAAATTCCAAAAATTCCATCGGCAAGTTTCCCGGGCTACGCTGGAGTATACATCAGGGAAAATTCCAAAAATACCTTCGGATGGGTTCCCGGGCTACACTGGACTATACATCAGGGAAAATTCCAAAAATTCCATCGGCACGTTTCCCGGGCTACACTGGACTATACATCAGGGAAAATTCCAAAAATTCCATCGGCACGTTTCCCCGGCTACGCTGGACTATACATCAGGGAAAATTCCAAAAATTCCATCGGCAGTTTTCCCGGGCTACACTGGACTATACATCAGGCAAAATTCCCATAATTCCATCGTCATGTTTCCCGGGCTACGCTGGACTATACATCAGGGAAAATTCCAAAAATTGCATTGGCAGGTTTCCCGGGCTACGCTGGACTATACATCAGGGAAAATTCCAAAAATTCCATCGGCACGTTTCCTGGGCTACGCTGGACTATACATCAGGGAAAATTCCAAAAATTCCATCGGGACGTTTCCCGGGCTACGCTGGACTATACATCAGGGAAAATTCCAATAATTGCATCGGCAGGTTTCCCGGGCTACACTGGACTATACATCAGGGAAAATTCCCAAAATTCCATCGGCAGGTTTCCCCGGCTACGCTGGACTATACATCAGGGAAAATTCCAAAAATTCCATCGGCACGTTTCCCCGGCTACGCTGGACTATATATCCGGGAAAATTCCAAAAATTCCATCGGCAGGTTTCCCAGGCTACACTGGACTATACATCAGGGAAAATTCCAAAAATTCCATCGGCACGTTTCCCGGGCTACGGTGGAGTATACATCAGGGAAAATTCCCAAAATTCCATCGGCACGTTTCCCGGGCTACGCTGGACTATACATCAGGGAAAATTCCCAAAATTCCATCGGCACGTTTCCCGGGCTACGCTGGACTATACATCAGGGAAAATTCCCAAAATTCCATCGGCAGGTTTCCCGGGCTACGCTGGACTATACATCAGGGAAAATTCCAAAAATTCCATCGGCACGTTTCCCGGGCTACCCTGGACTATACATCAGGGAAAATTCCCAAAATTCCATCGGCAGGTTTCCCGGGCTACGCTGGACTATACATCAGGGAAAATTCCAAAAATTCCATCGGCACGTTTCCCGGGCTACGCTGGACTATACATCAGGGAAAATTCCAAAAATTCCATCGGCAGGTTTCCCCGGCTACGCTGGACTATACATCAGGGAAAATTCCAAAAATTCCATCGGCAGGTTTCCCGGGCTACGCTGGACTATACATCAGGGAAAATTCCCAAAATTCCATCGGCAGGTTTCCCGGGCTACGCTTGACTATACATCAGGGAAAATTCCCAAAATTCCATCGGCACGTTTCCCGGGCTACGCTGGACTATACATCAGGGAAAATTCCAAAAATTCCATCGGCAGGTTTCCCGGGCTACGCTGGACTATACATCAGGGAAAATTCCAAAAATTCCATCGGCAGGTTTCCCGGGCTACGCTGGACTATACATCAGGGAAAATTCCAAAAATTCCATCGGCACGTTTCCCCGGCTACGCTGGACTATACATCAGGGAAAATTCCCAAAATTCCATCGCCAGGTTCCCCGGGCTACGCTGGACTATACATCAGGGAAAATTCCCAAAATTCCATCGGCAGGTTTCCCGGGCTACTCTGGACTATAAATCAGGGAAAATTCCAAAAATTCCATTGGCAAGTTTCCCGGGCTACGCTGGAGTATACATCAGGGAAAATTCCAAAAATACCTTCGGATGGGTTCCCGGGCTACACTGGACTATACATCAGGGAAAATTCCAAAAATTCCATCGGCACGTTTCCCGGGCTACACTGGACTATACATCAGGGAAAATTCCAAAAATTCCATCGGCACGTTTCCCCTGCTACGCTGGACTATACATCAGGGAAAATTCCCAAAATTCCATTGGCAAGTTTCCCGGGCTACGCTGGGCTATACATCAGGGAAAATTCCAAAAATTCCATCGGCAGTGTTCCCGGGCTACACTGGACTATACATCAGGCAAAATTCCCAAAATTCCATCGTCATGTTTCCCGGGCTACGCTGGACTATACATCAGGGAAAATTCCAAAAATTCCATCGGCACGTTTCCTGGGCTACGCTGGACTATACATCAGGGAAAATTCCCAAAATTCCATCGGCACGTTTCCCCGGCTACGCTGGACTATACATCAGGGAAAATTCCAAAAATTCCATCGGCAGGTTTCCCGGGCTACGCTGGACTATACATCAGGGAAAATTCCAAAAATTCCATCGGCAGGTTTCCCGGGCTACGCTGGACTATACATCAGGGAAAATTCCAAAAATTCCATCGGCACGTTTCCCCGGCTACGCTGGACTATACATCAGGGAAAATTCCCAAAATTCCATCGGCAGGTTTCCCGGGCTACTCTGGACTATAAATCAGGGAAAATTCCAAAAATTCCATCGGCAAGTTTCCCGGGCTACGCTGGAGTATACATCAGGGAAAATTCCAAAAATACCTTCGGATGGGTTCCCGGGCTACACTGGACTATACATCAGGGAAAATTCCAAAAATTCCATCGGCAGGTTTCCCGGGCTACGCTGGACTATACATCAGGGAAAATTCCAAAAATTCCATCGGCAGGTTTCCCGGGCTACGCTGGACTATACATCAGGGAAAATTCCAAAAATTCCATCGGCACGTTTCCCCGGCTACGCAGGACTATACATCAGGGAAAATTCCCAAAATTCCATCGGCAGGTTTCCCGGGCTACTCTGGACTATAAATCAGGGAAAATTCCAAAAATTCCATCGGCAAGTTTCCCGGGCTACGCTGGAGTATACATCAGGGAAAATTCCAAAAATACCTTCGGATGGGTTCCCGGGCTACACTGGACTATACATCAGGGAAAATTCCAAAAATTCCATCGGCACGTTTCCCGGGCTACACTGGACTATACATCAGGGAAAATTCCAAAAATTCCATCGGCACGTTTCCCCGGCTACGCTGGACTATACATCAGGGAAAATTCCAAAAATTCCATCGGCAGTTTTCCCGGGCTACACTGGACTATACATCAGGCAAAATTCCCATAATTCCATCGTCATGTTTCCCGGGCTACGCTGGACTATACATCAGGGAAAATTCCAAAAATTGCATTGGCAGGTTTCCCGGGCTACGCTGGACTATACATCAGGGAAAATTCCAAAAATTCCATCGGCACGTTTCCTGGGCTACGCTGGACTATACATCAGGGAAAATTCCAAAAATTCCATCGGGACGTTTCCCGGGCTACGCTGGACTATACATCAGGGAAAATTCCAATAATTGCATCGGCAGGTTTCCCGGGCTACACTGGACTATACATCAGGGAAAATTCCCAAAATTCCATCGGCAGGTTTCCCCGGCTACGCTGGACTATACATCAGGGAAAATTCCAAAAATTCCATCGGCACGTTTCCCCGGCTACGCTGGACTATATATCCGGGAAAATTCCAAAAATTCCATCGGCACGTTTCCCGGGCTACCCTGGACTATACATCAGGGAAAATTCCCAAAATTCCATCGGCAGGTTTCCCGGGCTACGCTGGACTATACATCAGGGAAAATTCCAAAAATTCCATCGGCACGTTTCCCGGGCTACGCTGGACTATACATCAGGGAAAATTCCAAAAATTCCATCGGCAGGTTTCCCCGGCTACGCTGGACTATACATCAGGGAAAATTCCAAAAATTCCATCGGCAGGTTTCCCGGGCTACGCTGGACTATACATCAGGGAAAATTCCCAAAATTCCATCGGCAGGTTTCCCGGGCTACGCTGGACTATACATCAGGGAAAATTCCAAAAATTCCATCGGCAGGTTTCCCCGGCTACGCTGGACTATACATCAGGGAAAATTCCAAAAATTCCATCGGCAGGTTTCCCGGGCTACGCTGGACTATACATCAGGGAAAATTCCCAAAATTCCATCGGCAGGTTTCCCGGGCTACGCTTGACTATACATCAGGGAAAATTCCCAAAATTCCATCGGCACGTTTCCCGGGCTACGCTGGACTATACATCAGGGAAAATTCCAAAAATTCCATCGGCAGGTTTCCCGGGCTACGCTGGACTATACATCAGGGAAAATTCCAAAAATTCCATCGGCAGGTTTCCCGGGCTACGCTGGACTATACATCAGGGAAAATTCCAAAAATTCCATCGGCACGTTTCCCCGGCTACGCTGGACTATACATCAGGGAAAATTCCCAAAATTCCATCGCCAGGTTCCCCGGGCTACGCTGGACTATACATCAGGGAAAATTCCCAAAATTCCATCGGCAGGTTTCCCGGGCTACTCTGGACTATAAATCAGGGAAAATTCCAAAAATTCCATTGGCAAGTTTCCCGGGCTACGCTGGAGTATACATCAGGGAAAATTCCAAAAATACCTTCGGATGGGTTCCCGGGCTACACTGGACTATACATCAGGGAAAATTCCAAAAATTCCATCGGCACGTTTCCCGGGCTACACTGGACTATACATCAGGGAAAATTCCAAAAATTCCATCGGCACGTTTCCCCTGCTACGCTGGACTATACATCAGGGAAAATTCCCAAAATTCCATTGGCAAGTTTCCCGGGCTACGCTGGGCTATACATCAGGGAAAATTCCAAAAATTCCATCGGCAGTGTTCCCGGGCTACACTGGACTATACATCAGGCAAAATTCCCAAAATTCCATCGTCATGTTTCCCGGGCTACGCTGGACTATACATCAGGGAAAATTCCAAAAATTGCATCGGCAGGTTTCCCGGGCTACGCTGGACTATACATCAGGGAAAATTCCAAAAATTCCATCGGCACGTTTCCTGGGCTACGTTGGACTATACATCAGGGAAAATTCCAAAAATTCCATCGGGACGTTTCCCGGGCTACGCTGGACTATACATCAGGGAAAATTCCAAAAATTGCATCGGCAGGTTTCCCGGGCTACACTGGACTATAAATCAGGGAAAATTCCCAAAATTCCATCGGCACGTTTCCCCGGCTACGCTGGACTATACATCAGGGAAAATTCCAAAAATTCCATCGGCACGTTTCCCCGGCTACGCTGGACTATATATCCGGGAAAATTCCAAAAATTCCATCGGCAGGTTTCCCGGGCTACACTGGACTATACATCAGGGAAAATTCCAAAAATTCCATCGGCACGTTTCCTGGGCTACGCTGGACTATACATCAGGGAAAATTCCAAAAATTCCATCGGCAGGTTTCCCGGGCTACACTGGACTATACATCAGGGAAAATTCCCAAAATTCCATCGGCACGTTTCCTGGGCTACGCTGGACTATACATCAGGGAAAATTCCAAAAATTCCATCGGCACGTTTTCCGGGCTAAGCTGGACTATACATCAGGGAAAATTCCCAAAATTCCATCGGCAGGTTTCCCGGGCTACGCTGGACTATACATCAGGGAAAATTCCCAAAATTCCATCGGCACGTTTCCTGGGCTACGCTGGACTATACATCAGGGAAAATTCCCAAAATTCCATCGGCAGGTTTCCCGGGCTACGCAGGACTATACATCAGGGGAAATTCCAAAAATTCCATCGGCAAGTTTCCCGGGCTACACTGAACTATACATCCGGGAAAATTACAAAAATTCCATCGGCACGTTTCCCGGGCTACGCTGGACTATACATCAGGGAAAATTCCCAAAATTCCATCGGCAGGTTTCCCGGGCTACGCTGGACTATACATCAGGGAAAATTCCAAAAATTCCATCGGCAGTTTTCCCGGGCTACACTGGACTATACATCAGGCAAAATTCCCAAAATTCCATCGTCATGTTTCCCGGGCTACGCTGGACTATACATCAGGGAAAATTCCAAAAATTCCATCGGCAGTTTTCCCGGGCTACGATGGACTATACATCAGGGAAAATTCCAAAAATTCCATCCACAAGTTTCCCGGGCTACACTGGACTATACATCAGGGAAAATTCCAAAAATTCCATCGGGAGGTTTCCCGGGCTACGCTGGACTATACATCAGGAAAAATTCCAAAAATTTGATCAGCAGGTTTCCCGGGCTACGCTGGACTATACATCAGGGAAAATTCCCAAAATTCCATCGGCAAGTTTCCCGGGCTACACTGGACTATACATCAGGGAAAATTCCCAAAATTCCATCGGCACGTTTCTCGGGCTACGCTGGACTATACATCAGGGAAAATTCCAAAAATTCCATCGGCAGGTTTCCCGGGCTACGCTGGACTATACATCAGGGAAAATTCCAAAAATTCCATCGGCACGTTTCCCCGGCTACGCTGGACTATACATCAGGGAAAATTCCCAAAATTCCATCGCCAGGTTTCCCGGGCTACGCTGGACTATACATCAGGGAAAATTCCCAAAATTCCATCGGCACGTTTCCCGGGCTACGCTGGACTATACATCAGGGAAAATTCCAAAAATTCCATCGGCAGGTTTCCCGGGCTACGCTGGACTATACATCAGGGAAAATTCCAAAAATTCCATCGGCAGGTTTCCCGGGCTACGCTGGACTATACATCAGGGAAAATTCCAAAAATTCCATCGGCACGTTTCCCCGGCTACCCTGGACTATACATCAGGGAAAATTCCCAAAATTCCATCGGCAGGTTTCCCGGGCTACTCTGGACTATAAATCAGGGAAAATTCCAAAAATTCCATCGGCAAGTTTCCCGGGCTACGCTGGAGTATACATCAGGGAAAATTCCAAAAATACCTTCGGATGGGTTCCCGGGCTACACTGGACTATACATCAGGGAAAATTCCAAAAATTCCATCGGCACGTTTCCCGGGCTACACTGGACTATACATCAGGGAAAATTCCAAAAATTCCATCGGCACGTTTCCCCTGCTACGCTGGACTATACATCAGGGAAAATTCCCAAAATTCCATTGGCAAGTTTCCCGGGCTACACTGGGCTATACATCAGGGAAAATTCCAAAAATTCCATCGGCAGTGTTCCCGGGCTACACTGGAGTATACATCAGGCAAAATTCCCAAAATTCCATCGTCATGTTTCCCGGGCTACGCTGGACTATACATCAGGGAAAATTCCAAAAATTGCATCGGCAGTTTTCCCGGGCTACGATGGACTATACATCAGGGAAAATTCCAAAAATTCCATCCACAAGTTTCCCGGGCTACACTGGACTATACATCAGGGAAAATTCCAAAAATTCCATCGGGAGGTTTCCCGGGCTACGCTGGACTATACATCAGGAAAAATTCCAAAAATTTGATCGGCAGGTTTCCCGGGCTACGCTGGACTATACATCAGGGAAAATTCCCAAAATTCCATCGGCAAGTTTCCCGGGCTACACTGGACTATACATCAGGGGAAATTCCCAAAATACAATCGGCACGTTTCCCGGGCTACCCTGGACTATACATCAGGGAAAATTCCCAAAATTCCATCGGCAGGTTTCCCGGGCTACGCTGGACTATACATCAGGGAAAATTCCAAAAATTCCATCGGCACGTTTCCCGGGCTACGCTGGACTATACATCAGGGAAAATTCCAAAAATTCCATCGCCAGGTTCCCCGGGCTACGCTGGACTATACATCAGGGAAAATTCCCAAAATTCCATCGGCACGTTTCTCGGGCTACGCTGGACTATACATCAGGGAAAATTCCAAAAATTCCATCGGCAGGTTTCCCGGGCTACGCTGGACTATACATCAGGGAAAATTCCAAAAATTCCATCGGCACGTTTCCCCGGCTACGCTGGACTATACATCAGGGAAAATTCCCAAAATTCCATCGCCAGGTTTCCCGGGCTACGCTGGACTATACATCAGGGAAAATTCCCAAAATTCCATCGGCACGTTTCCCGGGCTACGCTGGACTATACATCAGGGAAAATTCCAAAAATTCCATCGGCACGGTTCCCGGGCTACGGTGGACTATACATCAGGGAAAATTCCAAAAATTCCATCGGCACGTTTCCTGGGCTACGCTGGACTATACATCAGGGAAAATTCCAAAAATTCCATCGGCACGTTTCCCGGGCTACGCTGGACTATACATCAGGGAAAATTCCAAAAATTCCATCGGCAGGTTTCCCGGGCTACGCTGGACTATACATCAGGGAAAATTCCCAAAATTCCATCGGCACGTTTCCTGGGCTACGCTGGACTATACATCAGGGAAAATTCCAAAAATTCCATCGGCACGTTTTCCGGGCTAAGCTGGACTATACATCAGGGAAAATTCCCAAAATTCCATCGGCAGGTTTCCCGGGCTACGCTGGACTATACATCAGGGAAAATTCCCAAAATTCCATCGGCACGTTTCCTGGGCTACGCTGGACTATACATGAGGGAAAATTCCCAAAATTCCATCGGCAGGTTTCCCGGGCTACGCAGGACTATACATCAGGGGAAATTCCAAAAATTCCATCGGCAAGTTTCCCGGGCTACACTGAACTATACATCAGGGAAAATTACAAAAATTCCATCGGCACGTTTCCCGGGCTACGCTGGACTATACATCAGGGAAAATTCCCAAAATTCCATCGGCAGGTTTCCCGGGCTACGCTGGACTATACATCAGGCAAAATTCCCAAAATTCCATCGTCATGTTTCCCGGGCTACGCTGGACTATACATCAGGGAAAATTCCAAAAATTCCATCGGCAGTTTTCCCGGGCTACGATGGACTATACATCAGGGAAAATTCCAAAAATTCCATCCACAAGTTTCCCGGGCTACACTGGACTATACATCAGGGAAAATTCCAAAAATTCCATCGGGAGGTTTCCCGGGCTACGCTGGACTATACATCAGGAAAAATTCCAAAAATTTGATCAGCAGGTTTCCCGGGCTACGCTGGACTATACATCAGGGAAAATTCCCAAAATTCCATCGGCAAGTTTCCCGGGCTACACTGGACTATACATCAGGGGAAATTCCCAAAATACAATCGGCACGTTTCCCGGGCTACCCTGGACTATACATCAGGGAAAATTCCCAAAATTCCATCGGCAGGTTTCCCGGGCTACGCTGGACTATACATCAGGGAAAATTCCAAAAATTCCATCGGCACGTTTCCCGGGCTACGCTGGACTATACATCAGGGAAAATTCCAAAAATTCCATCGCCAGGTTCCCCGGGCTACGCTGGACTATACATCAGGGAAAATTCCCAAAATTCCATCGGCACGTTTCTCGGGCTACGCTGGACTATACATCAGGGAAAATTCCAAAAATTCCATCGGCAGGTTTCCCGGGCTACGCTGGACTATACATCAGGGAAAATTCCAAAAATTCCATCGGCACGTTTCCCCGGCTACGCTGGACTATACATCAGGGAAAATTCCCAAAATTCCATCGCCAGGTTTCCCGGGCTACGCTGGACTATACATCAGGGAAAATTCCAAAAATTCCATCGGCAGGTTTCCCGGGCTACGCTGGACTATACATCAGGGAAAATTCCAAAAATTCCATCGGCAGGTTTCCCGGGCTACACTGGACTATACATCAGGGACAATTCCAAAAATACACTCGGCAAATTTCCTGGGCTACACTGGACTATACATCAGGGAAAATTCCCAAAATTCCATCGGCAGGTTTCCCGGGCTACGCTGGACTATACATCAGGGAAAATTCCAAAAATTCCATCGGCACGTTTCCCCGGCTACCCTGGACTATACATCAGGGAAAATTCCCAAAATTCCATCGGCAGGTTTCCCGGGCTACTCTGGACTATAAATCAGGGAAAATTCCAAAAATTCCATCGGCAAGTTTCCCGGGCTACGCTGGAGTATACATCAGGGAAAATTCCAAAAATACCTTCGGATGGGTTCCCGGGCTACACTGGACTATACATCAGGGAAAATTCCAAAAATTCCATCGGCACGTTTCCCGGGCTACACTGGACTATACATCAGGGAAAATTCCAAAAATTCCATCGGCACGTTTCCCCTGCTACGCTGGACTATACATCAGGGAAAATTCCCAAAATTCCATTGGCAAGTTTCCCGGGCTACACTGGGCTATACATCAGGGAAAATTCCAAAAATTCCATCGGCAGTGTTCCCGGGCTACGCTGGACTATACATCAGGGAAAATTCCAAAAATTCCATCGGCACGTTTCCCCGGCTACGCTGGACTATATATCCGGGAAAATTCCAAAAATTCCATCGGCAGGTTTCCCGGGCTACACTGGACTATACATCAGGGAAAATTCCAAAAATTCCATCGGCACGTTTCCCGGGCTACGGTGGACTATACATCAGGGAAAATTCCAAAAATTCCATCGGCACGTTTCCTGGGCTACGCTGGAGTATACATCAGGGAAAATTCCAAAAATTCCATCGGCACGTTTCCTGGGCTACGCTGGACTATACATCAGGGAAAATTCCAAAAATTCCATCGGCAGGTTTCCCGGGCTACACTGGACTATACATCAGGGAAAATTCCCAAAATTCCATCGGCACGTTTCCTGGGCTACGCTGGACTATACATCAGGGAAAATTCCAAAAATTCCATCGGCACGTTTTCCGGGCTAAGCTGGACTATACATCAGGGAAAATTCCCAAAATTCCATCGGCAGGTTTCCCGGGCTACACTGGACTATACATCAGGGAAAATTCCCAAAATTCCATCGGCACGTTTCCTGGGCTACGCTGGACTATACATCAGGGAAAATTCCCAAAATTCCATCGGCACGTTTCCCCGGCTACGCTGGACTATACATCAGGGAAAATTCCCAAAATTCCATCGGCAGGTATCCCGGGCTACACTGGACTATACATCAGGGAAAATTCCAAAAATTCCATCGGCACGTTTCCTGGGCTACGCTGGACTATACATCAGGGAAAATTCCCAAAATTCCATCGGCAGGTTTCCCGGGCTACACTGGACTATACATCAGGGAAAATTCCAAAAATTCCATCGGCACGTTTCCTGGGCTACGCTGGACTATACATCAGGGAAAATTCCCAAAATTCCATCGGCAGGTATCCCGGGCTACACTGGACTATACATCAGGGAAAATTCCAAAAATTCCATCGGCACGTTTTCCGGGCTAAGCTGGACTATACATCAGGGAAAATTCCCAAAATTCCATCGGCAGGTTTCCCGGGCTACACTGGACTATACATCAGGGAAAATTCCCAAAATTCCATCGGCACGTTTCCTGGGCTACGCTGGACTATACATCAGGGAAAATTCCCAAAATTCCATCGGCAGTTTTCCTGGGCTACGCTGGACTATACATCAGGGAAAATTCCCAAAATTCCATTGGCAAGTTTCCCGGGCTACGCTGGGCTATACATCAGGGAAAATTCCAAAAATTCCATCGGCAGTTTTCCCGGGCTACACTGGACTATACATCAGGGAAAATTCCCAAAATTCCATCGGCACGTTTCCCGGGCTACGCTGGACTATACATCAGGGAAAATTCCAAAAATTCCATCGGCACGTTTCCCGGGCTACTCTGGACTATACGTCAGGGAAAATTACCAAAATTCCATCGGCAAGTTTCCCGGGCTACGCTGGACTATACATCAGGGAAAATTCCAAAAATTCCATCGGCACGTTTCCCGGGCTACCCTGGACTATACATCAGGGAAAATTCCCAAAATTCCATCGGCACGTTTCCCCGGCTACGCTGGACTATACATCAGGGAAAATTCCCAAAATTCCATCGGCAGGTATCCCGGGCTACACTGGACTATACATCAGGGAAAATTCCAAAAATTCCATCGGCACGTTTCCTGGGCTACGCTGGACTATACATCAGGGAAAATTCCCAAAATTCCATCGGCACGTTTCCTGGGCTACGCTGGACTATACATCAGGGAAAATTCCCAAAATTCCATCGGCACGTTTCCTGGGCTACGCTGGACTATACATCAGGGAAAATTCCAAAAATTCCATCGGCACGTTTCCTGGGCTACACTGGACTATACATCAGGGAAAATTCCCACAATTCCAACGGCAGTTTTCCCGGGCTACCCTGAACTATACATCAGGGAAAATTCCAAAAATTCCATCGGCAGGTTTCCCGGGCTACGCTGGACTATACATCAGGGAAAATTCCCAAAATTCCATCGGCACGTTTCCCGGGCTACGCTGGACTATACATCAGGGAAAATTCCCAAAATTCCATCGGCACGTTTCCTGGGCTACGCTGGACTATACATCAGGGAAAATTCCAAAAATTCCATCGGCACGTTTCCTGGGCTACACTGGACTATACATCAGGGAAAATTCCCAAAATTCCAACGGCAGTTTTCCCGGGCTACCCTGAACTATACATCAGGGAAAATTCCAAAAATTCCATCGGCAGGTTTCCCGGGCTACGCTGGACTATACATCAGGGAAAATTCCCAAAATTCCATCGGCACGTTTCCCGGGCTACGCTGGACTATACATCAGGGAAAATTCCCAAAATTCCATCGGCACGTTTCCCGGGCTACGCTGGACTATACATCAGGGAAAATTCCCAAAATTGCATCGGCACGTTTCCCGGGCTACACTGGACTATACATCAGGGAAAATTCCCAAAATTCCAACGGCAGTTTTCCAGGGCTACTCTGGACTATACATCAGGGAAAATTCCAAAAATTCCATCGGCAGGTTTCCCGGGCTACCCTGGACTATACATCAGGGAAAATTCCCAAAATTCCATCGGCACGTTTCCTGGGCTACACTGGACTATACATCAGGGAAAATTCCCAAAATTCCAACGGCAGTTTTCCCGGGCTACCCTGAACTATACATCAGGGAAAATTCCCAAAATTCCATCGGCACGTTTCCCGGGCTACGCTGGACTATACCTCAGGGAAAATTCCCAAAATTCCATCGGAAAGTTTCCCGGGCTACGCTGGACTATACATCAGGGAAAATTCCCAAAATTCCATCGGCACGTTTCCCGGGCTACGCTGGACTATACAGCAGGGAAAATTCCAAAAATTCCATCGGCACGTTTCCCGGGCTACGCTGGACTATACATCAGGGAAAATTCCCAAAATTCCAACGGCAGTTTTCCCGGGCTACGCTGGACTATACATCAGGGAAAATTCCCAAAATTCCAACGGCAGTTTTCCCGGGCTACGCTGGACTATACATCAGGGAAAATTCCCAAAATTCCATCGGCACGTTTTCCGGGCTACGCTGGACTATACATCAGGGAAAATTCCCAAAATTCCATCGGCACGTTTCCCGGGCTACGCTGGATTATACATCAGGGAAAATTCCCAAAATTCCAACGGCAGGTTTCCCGGGCTACGCTGGACTATACATCAGGGAAAATTCCCAAAATTCCATCGGAAAGTTTCCCGGGCTACGCTGGACTATACATCAGGGAAAATTCCAAAAATCCCTTCGGATGGGTTCCCGGGCTACACTGGACTATACATCAGGGAAAATTCCCAAAATTCCATTTGCAAGTTTCCCGGGCTACACTGGGCTATACATCAGGGAAAATTCCAAAAATTCGATCGGCACGTTTCCCGGGCTACGCTGGACTATACATCAGGGAAAATTCCCAAAATTCCATCGGCAGGTTTCCCGGGCTACGCTGGACTATACATCAGGGAAAATTCCAAAAATTCCATCCGCAAGTTTCCCGGGCTACGGTGGACTATACATCAGGGAAAATTCCAAAAATTCCATCGGCAGGTTTCCTGGGCTACACTGGACTATACATCAGGGAAAATTCCCAAAATTCCATTGGCAGGTTTCCTGGGCTACACTGGACTATACATCAGGGAAAATTCCAAAAATTCCATCGGCAGGGTTCCTGGGCTACACTGGACTATACATCAGGGAAAATTCCAAAAATTCCATCGGCAGGTTTCCTGGGCTACACTGGACTATACATCAGGGAAAATTCCAAAAATTCCATCGGCAGGTTTCCCGGGCTACGCTGGACTATACATCAGGGAAAATTCCAAAAATTCCATCGGCACGTTTCCCGGGCTACGCTGGAGTATACATCAGGGAAAATTCCCAAAATTCCATTGGCAAATTTCCCGGGCTACCCTGGACTATACATCAGGGCAAATTCCCAAAATTCCATCGGCACGTTTCCTGGGCTACGCTGGACTATACATCAGGGAAAATTCCAAAAATTCCATTGGCAAATTTCCCGGGCTACGCTGGACTATACATCAGGGAAAATTCCAAAAATTCCATTGGCAAATTTCCTGGGCTACGCTGGACTATACATCAGGGAAAATTCCCAAAATTCCATCGGCACGTTTCCCGGGCTACGCTGGACTATACATCAGGGAAAATTCCAAAAATTCCATCGGCACGTCTCCCGGGCTACGCTGGACTATACATCAGGGAAAATTCCAAAAATTCCATCGGCAGGTTTCCCGGGCTACACTGGACTATACATCAAGGAAAATTCCAAAAATTCCATCGGCAGGTTTCCCGGGCTACGCTGGACTATACATCAGGGAAAATTCCCAAAATTCCATCGGCAGTTTTCCCGGGCTACGCTGGACTATACATCAGGGAAAATTCCCAAAATTCCATCGGCAGGTTTCCCGGGCTACGCTTGACTATACATCAGGGAAAATTCCCAAAATTCCACCGGCACGTTTCCCGGGCTACGTTGGACTATACATCAGGGAAAATTCCCAAAATTCCACCGGCACGTTTCCCGGGCTACGCTGGACTATACATCAGGGAAAATTCCCAAAATTCCAACGGCAGTTTTCCCGGGCTACGCTGGACTATACATCAGGGAAAACTCCCAAAATTCCATCGGCACGTTTCCCGGGCTACGCTGGACTATACATCAGGGAAAATTCCCAAAATTCCATCGGCACGTTTCCCGGGCTACGCTGGACTATACATCAGGGAAAATTCCCAAAATTCCATCGGCACGTTTCCCGGGCTACGCTGGACTATACATCAGGGAAAATTCCCAAAATTCCATCGGCAGGTTTCCCGGGCTACCCTGGACTATACATCAGGGAAAATTCCCAAAATTCCATCGGCAGGTTTCCCGGGCTACGCTGGACTATACATCAGGGAAAATTCCCAAAATTCCATCGGCAGGTTTCCCGGGCTACGCTGGACTATACAGCAGGGAAAATTCCAAAAATTCCATCGACACGTTTCCCGGGCTACGCTGGACTATACATCAGGGAAAATTCCCAAAATTCCACCGGCACGTTTCCCGGGCTACGCTGGACTATACATCAGGGAAAATTCCCAAAATTCCAACGGCAGTTTTCCCGGGCTACGCTGGACTATACATCAGGGAAAACTCCCAAAATTCCATCGGCACGTTTCCCGGGCTACGCTGGACTATACATCAGGGAAAATTCCCAAAATTCCATCGGCACGTTTCCCGGGCTACGCTGGACTATACATCAGGGAAAATTCCCAAAATTCCATCGGCACGTTTCCCGGGCTACGCTGGACTATACATCAGGGAAAATTCCCAAAATTCCATCGGCAGGTTTCCCGGGCTACCCTGGACTATACATCAGGGAAAATTCCCAAAATTCCATCGGCAGGTTTCCTGGGCTACGCTGGACTATACATCAGGGAAAATTCCCAAAATTCCATCGGCAGGTTTCCCGGGCTACGCTGGACTATACAGCAGGGAAAATTCCAAAAATTCCATCGACACGTTTCCCGGGCTACGCTGGACTATACATCAGGGAAAATTCCCAAAATTCCACCGGCACGTTTCCCGGGCTACGCTGGACTATACATCAGGGAAAATTCCCAAAATTCCAACGGCAGTTTTCCCGGGCTACGCTGGACTATACATCAGGGAAAACTCCCAAAATTCCATCGGCACGTTTCCCGGGCTACGCTGGACTATACATCAGGGAAAATTCCCAAAATTCCATCGGCACGTTTCCCGGGCTACGCTGGACTATACATCAGGGAAAATTCCCAAAATTCCATCGGCACGTTTCCCGGGCTACGCTGGACTATACATCAGGGAAAATTCCCAAAATTCCATCGGCAGGTTTCCCGGGCTACCCTGGACTATACATCAGGGAAAATTCCCAAAATTCCATCGGCAGGTTTCCTGGGCTACGCTGGACTATACATCAGGGAAAATTCCCAAAATTCCATCGGCAGGTTTCCCGGGCTACGCTGGACTATACATCAGGGAAAATTCCCAAAATTCCATCGACACGTTTCCCGGGCTACGCTGGACTATACATCAGGGAAAATTCCCAAAATTCCACCGGCACGTTTCCCGGGCTACGCTGGACTATACATCAGGGAAAATTCCCAAAATTCCAACGGCAGTTTTCCCGGGCTACGCTGGACTATACATCAGGGAAAACTCCCAAAATTCCATCGGCACGTTTCCCGGGCTACGCTGGACTATACATCAGGGAAAATTCCCAAAATTCCATCGGCACGTTTCCCGGGCTACGCTGGATTATACATCAGGGAAAATTCCCAAAATTCCAACGGCAGGTTTCCCGGGCTACGCTGGACTATACATCAGGGAAAATTCCCAAAATTCCATCGGCACGTTTCCCGGGCTACGCTGGACTATACATCAGGGAAAATTCCCAAAATTCCATCGGCACGTTTCCCGGGCTACGCTGGACTATACATCAGGGAAAATTCCCAAAATTCCAACGGCAGGTTTCCCGGGCTACGCTGGACTATACATCAGGGAAAATTCCCAAAATTCCATCGGCACGTTTCCCGGGCTACGCTGGACTATACATCAGGGAAAATTCCCAAAATTCCATCGGCACGTTTCCCGGGCTACGCTGGACTATACATCAGGGAAAATTCCCAAAATTCCATCGGCAGGTTTCCCGGGCTACGCTGGACTATACATCAGGGAAAATTCCAAAAATTCCATCGGCAGGTTTCCCGGGCTACGCTGGACTATACATCAGGGAAAATTCCCAAAATTCTATCGGCAGGTTTCCCGGGCTACGCTGGACTATACATCAGGGAAAATTCCCAAAATTCCATCGGCACGTTTCCCGGGCTACGCTGGACTATACATCAGGGAAAATTCCCAAAATTCCATCGGCACGTTTCCCGGGCTACGCTGGATTATACATCAGGGAAAATTCCCAAAATTCCAACGGCAGGTTTCCCGGGCTACGCTGGACTATACATCAGGGAAAATTCCCAAAATTCCATCGGCACGTTTCCCGGGCTACGCTGGACTATACATCAGGGAAAATTCCCAAAATTCCATCGGCACGTTTCCCGGGCTACGCTGGACTATACATCAGGGAAAATTCCCAAAATTCCATCGGCAGGTTTCCCGGGCTACGCTGGACTATACATCAGGGAAAATTCCAAAAATTCCATCGGCAGGTTTCCCGGGCTACGCTGGACTATACATCAGGGAAAATTCCCAAAATTCTATCGGCAGGTTTCCCGGGCTACGCTGGACTATACATCAGGGAAAATTCCCAAAATTCCATCGGCAGGTTTCCCGGGCTACGCTGGACTATACATCAGGGAAAATTCCCAAAATTCTATCGGCAGGTTTCCCGGGCTACGCTGGACTATACATCAGGGAAAATTCCCAAAATTCCATCGGCAGGTTTCCCGGGCTACGCTGGACTATACATCAGGGAAAATTCCCAAAATTCCATCGGCAGGTTTCCCGGGCTACCCTGGACTATACATCAGGGAAAATTCCCAAAATTCCATCGGCAGGTTTCCCGGGCTACGCTGGACTATACATCAGGGAAAATTCCAAAAATTCCATCGGCAGGTTTCCCGGGCTACGCTGGACTATACATCAGGGAAAATTCCAAAAATTCCATCGGCAGGTTCCCCGGGCTACGCTGGACTATACATCAGGGAAAATTCCCAAAATTCCATCGGCACGTTTCCCGGGCTACGCTGGACTATACATCAGGGAAAATTCCCAAAATTCCATCGGCACGTTTCCCGGGCTACGCTGGACTATACATCAGGGAAAATTCCCAAAATTCCATCGGCAGGTTTCCCGGGCTACGCTGGACTATACATCAGGGAAAATTCCAAAAATTCCATCGGCAGGTTTCCCGGGCTACGCTGGACTATACATCAGGGAAAATTCCAAAAATTCCATCGGCAGGTTTCCCGGGCTACCCTGGACTATACATCAGGGAAAATTCCCAAAATTCTATCGGCAGGTTTCCCGGGCTACGCTGGACTATACATCAGGGAAAATTCCCAAAATTCCATCGGCAGGTTTCCCGGGCTACGCTGGACTATACATCAGGGAAAATTCCAAAAATTCCATCGGCAGGTTTCCCGGGCTACCCTGGACTATACATCAGGGAAAATTCCCAAAATTCCATCGGCACGTTTCCCGGGCTACACTGGACTATACATCAGGGAAAATTCCCAAAATTCCAACGGCAGTTTTCCCGGGCTACCCTGAACTATACATCAGGGAAAATTCCCAAAATTCCATCGGCAGGTTTCCCGGGCTACGCTGGAGTATACATCAGGGAAAATTCCCAAAATTCCATCGGCAGGTTTCCCGGGCTACGCTGGACTATACATCAGGGAAAATTCCAAAAATTCCATCGGCACGTTTCCCGGGCTACGCTGGACTATACATCAGGGAAAATTCCCAAAATTCCATCGGCAGGTTTCCCGGGCTACGCTGGACTATACATCAGGGAAAATTCCAAAAATTCCATCGGCAGGTTTCCCGGGCTACGCTGGACTATACATCAGGGAAAATTCCCAAAATTCCATCGGCAAGTTTCCCGGGCTACGCTGGACTATACATCAGGGAAAATTCCAAAAATTCCATCGGAAGGTTTCCCGGGCTACGCTGGACTATACATCAGGAAAAATTCCCAAAATTCCATTGGCAGGTTTCCCGGGCTACGCTGGACTATACATCAGGGAAAATTCCCAAAATTCCATCGGCACGTTTCCCGGGCTACGCTGGACTATACATCAGGGACAATTCCAAAAATTCCATTGGCAGGTTTCCTGGGCTACGCTGGACTATACATCAGGGAAAATTCCAAAAATTCCATCGGGACGTTTCCCGGGCTACGCTGGACTATACATCAGGGAAAATTCCAAAAATTCCATAGGCACGTTTCCTGGGCTACGCTGGACTATACATCAGGGAAAATTCCTAAAATTCCAATGGCAGTTTTCCCGGGCTACGCTGGACTATACATCAGGAAAAATTCCCAAAATTCCATCGGCAGGTTTCCCGGGCTACGCTGGACTATACATCAGGAAAAATTCCAAAAATTCGATCGGCAGGTTTCCCGGGCTACGCTGGACTATACATCAGGGAAAATTCCCAAAATTCCATCGGCAAGTTTCCCGGGCTACGCTGGACTATACATCAGGGAAAATTCCCAAAATTCCATCGGCAGGTTTCCCGGGCTACGCTGGACTATACATCAGGGAAAATTCCATAAATTCCATCGGCACGTTTCCCGGGCTACACTGGACTATACATCAGGGAAAATTCCAAAAATTCCATCGGCACGTTTCCCCTGCTACGCTGGACTATACATCAGGGAAAATTCCAAAAATTCCATCGGCAGTTTTCCCGGGCTACACTGGACTATACATCAGGCAAAATTCCCAAAATTCCATCGTCATGTTTCCCGGGCTACGCTGGACTATACATCAGGGAAAATTCCAAAAATTGCATTGGCAGGTTTCCCGGGCTACGCTGGACTATACATCAGGGAAAATTCCAAAAATTCCATCGGCACGTTTCCTGGGCTACGTTGGACTATACATCAGGGAAAATTCCAAAAATTCCATCGGGACGTTTCCCGGGCTACGCTGGACTATACATCAGGGAAAATTCCAAAAATTGCATCGGCAGGTTTCCCGGGCTACACTGGACTATACATCAGGGAAAATTCCCAAAATTCCATCGGCACGTTTCCCCGGCTACGCTGGACTATACATCAGGGAAAATTCCAAAAATTCCATCGGCACGTTTCCCCGGCTACGCTGGACTATATATCCGGGAAAATTCCAAAAATTCCATCGGCAGGTTTCCCGGGCTACGCTGGACTATACATCAGGGAAAATTCCCAAAATTCCATCGGCAGGTTTCCCGGGCTACGCTGGACTATACATCAGGGAAAATTCCAAAAATTCCATCGGCACGTTTCCCGGGCTACGCTGGACTATACATCAGGGAAAATTCCAAAAATTCCATCGGCAGGTTTCCCGGGCTACGCTGGACTATACATCAGGGAAAATTCCAAAAATTCCATCGGCACGTTTCCCCGGCTACGCTGGACTATACATCAGGGAAAATTCCAAAAATTCCATCGGCAGGTTTCCCGGGCTACGCTGGACTATACATCAGGGAAAATTCCAAAAATTCCATCGGCAGGTTTCCCGGGCTACCCTGGACTATACATCAGGGAAAATTCCCAAAATTCTATCGGCAGGTTTCCCGGGCTACCCTGGACTATACATCAGGGAAAATTCCCAAAATTCTATCGGCAGGTTTCCCGGGCTACGCTGGACTATACATCAGGGAAAATTACAAAAATTCCATCGGCAGGTTTCCCGGGCTACGCTGGACTATACATCAGGGAAAATTCCAAAAATTCCATCGGCAGGTTTCCCGGGCTACCCTGGACTATACATCAGGGAAAATTCCCAAAATTCCATCGGCACGTTTCCCGGGCTACACTGGACTATACATCAGGGAAAATTCCCAAAATTCCAACGGCAGTTTTCCCGGGCTACCCTGAACTATACATCAGGGAAAATTCCCAAAATTCCATCGGCAGGTTTCCCGGGATACGCTGGACTATACATCAGGGAAAATTCCAAAAATTCCATCGGCACGTTTCCTGGGCTACGCTGGACTATACATCAGGGAAAATTCCAAAAATTCCATCGGCACGTTTCCCGGGATACGCTGGACTATACATCAGGGAAAATTCCCAAAATTCCATCGGCAGGTTTCCCGGGCTACGCTGGACTATACATCAGGGAAAATTCCAAAAATTCCATCGGCAGGTTTCCCGGGCTACGCTGGACTATACATCAGGGAAAATTCCCAAAATTCCATCGGCAAGTTTCCCGGGCTACGCTGGACTATACATCAGGGAAAATTCCCAAAATTCTATCGGCAGGTTTCCCGGGCTACCCTGGACTATACATCAGGGAAAATTCCAAAAATTCCATCGGCAGGTTTCCCGGGCTACGCTGGACTATACATCAGGGAAAATTCCCAAAATTCCATCGGCAGGTTTCCCGGGCTACGCTGGACTATACATCAGGAAAAATTCCCAAAATTCCATTGGCAGGTTTCCCGGGCTACGCTGGACTATACATCAGGGAAAATTCCCAAAATTCCATCGGCACGTTTCCCGGGCTACGCTGGACTATACATCAGGGACAATTCCAAAAATTCCATTGGCAGGTTTCCTGGGCTACGCTGGACTATACATCAGGGAAAATTCCAAAAATTCCATCGGGACGTTTCCCGGGCTACGCTGGACTATACATCAGGGAAAATTCCAAAAATTCCATAGGCACGTTTCCTGGGCTACGCTGGACTATACATCAGGGAAAATTCCTAAAATTCCAATGGCAGTTTTCCCGGGCTACGCTGGACTATACATCAGGAAAAATTCCCAAAATTCCATCGGCAGGTTTCCCGGGCTACGCTGGACTATACATCAGGAAAAATTCCAAAAATTCGATCGGCAGGTTTCCCGGGCTACGCTGGACTATACATCAGGGAAAATTCCCAAAATTCCATCGGCAAGTTTCCCGGGCTACGCTGGACTATACATCAGGGAAAATTCCCAAAATTCCATCGGCAGGTTTCCCGGGCTACGCTGGACTATACATCAGGGAAAATTCCATAAATTCCATCGGCACGTTTCCCGGGCTACACTGGACTATACATCAGGGAAAATTCCAAAAATTCCATCGGCACGTTTCCCCTGCTACGCTGGACTATACATCAGGGAAAATTCCAAAAATTCCATCGGCAGTTTTCCCGGGCTACACTGGACTATACATCAGGCAAAATTCCCAAAATTCCATCGTCATGTTTCCCGGGCTACGCTGGACTATACATCAGGGAAAATTCCAAAAATTGCATTGGCAGGTTTCCCGGGCTACGCTGGACTATACATCAGGGAAAATTCCAAAAATTCCATCGGCACGTTTCCTGGGCTACGTTGGACTATACATCAGGGAAAATTCCAAAAATTCCATCGGGACGTTTCCCGGGCTACGCTGGACTATACATCAGGGAAAATTCCAAAAATTGCATCGGCAGGTTTCCCGGGCTACACTGGACTATACATCAGGGAAAATTCCCAAAATTCCATCGGCACGTTTCCCCGGCTACGCTGGACTATACATCAGGGAAAATTCCAAAAATTCCATCGGCACGTTTCCCCGGCTACGCTGGACTATATATCCGGGAAAATTCCAAAAATTCCATCGGCAGGTTTCCCGGGCTACGCTGGACTATACATCAGGGAAAATTCCCAAAATTCCATCGGCAGGTTTCCCGGGCTACGCTGGACTATACATCAGGGAAAATTCCAAAAATTCCATCGGCACGTTTCCCGGGCTACGCTGGACTATACATCAGGGAAAATTCCAAAAATTCCATCGGCAGGTTTCCCGGGCTACGCTGGACTATACATCAGGGAAAATTCCAAAAATTCCATCGGCACGTTTCCCCGGCTACGCTGGACTATACATCAGGGAAAATTCCAAAAATTCCATCGGCAGGTTTCCCGGGCTACGCTGGACTATACATCAGGGAAAATTCCAAAAATTCCATCGGCAGGTTTCCCGGGCTACCCTGGACTATACATCAGGGAAAATTCCCAAAATTCTATCGGCAGGTTTCCCGGGCTACCCTGGACTATACATCAGGGAAAATTCCCAAAATTCTATCGGCAGGTTTCCCGGGCTACGCTGGACTATACATCAGGGAAAATTACAAAAATTCCATCGGCAGGTTTCCCGGGCTACGCTGGACTATACATCAGGGAAAATTCCAAAAATTCCATCGGCAGGTTTCCCGGGCTACCCTGGACTATACATCAGGGAAAATTCCCAAAATTCCATCGGCACGTTTCCCGGGCTACACTGGACTATACATCAGGGAAAATTCCCAAAATTCCAACGGCAGTTTTCCCGGGCTACCCTGAACTATACATCAGGGAAAATTCCCAAAATTCCATCGGCAGGTTTCCCGGGATACGCTGGACTATACATCAGGGAAAATTCCAAAAATTCCATCGGCACGTTTCCTGGGCTACGCTGGACTATACATCAGGGAAAATTCCAAAAATTCCATCGGCACGTTTCCCGGGATACGCTGGACTATACATCAGGGAAAATTCCAAAAATTCCATCGGCACGTTTCCCGGGATACGCTGGACTATACATCAGGGAAAATTCCAAAAATTCCATCGGCACGTTTCCAGGGCTACGCTGGACTATACATCAGGGAAAATTCCCAAAATTCCATCGGCACGTTTCCTGGGCTACGCTGGACTATACATCAGGGAAAATTCCCAAAATTCCATCGGCACGTTTCCCGGGCTACGCTGGACTATACATCAGGGAAAATTCCCAAAATTCCATCGGCAGGTTTCCCGGGCTACGCTGGACTATACATCAGGGAAAATTCCAAAAATTCCATCGGCAGGTTTCCCGGGCTACGCTGGACTATACATCAGGGAAAATTCCAAAAATTCCATCGGCAGGTTTCCCGGGCTACCCTGGACTATACATCAGGGAAAATTCCCAAAATTCTATCGGCAGGTTTCCCGGGCTACGCTGGACTATACATCAGGGAAAATTCCCAAAATTCCATCGGCAGGTTTCCCGGGCTACGCTGGACTATACATCAGGGAAAATTCCCAAAATTCCATCGGCAGGTTTCCCGGGCTACCCTGGACTATACATCAGGGAAAATTCCCAAAATTCCATCGGCAGGTTTCCCGGGCTACGCTGGACTATACATCAGGGAAAATTCCAAAAATTCCATCGGCAGGTTTCCCGGGCTACGCTGGACTATACATCAGGGAAAATTCCAAAAATTCCATCGGCAGGTTCCCCGGGCTACGCTGGACTATACATCAGGGAAAATTCCCAAAATTCCATCGGCACGTTTCCCGGGCTACGCTGGACTATACATCAGGGAAAATTCCCAAAATTCCATCGGCACGTTTCCCGGGCTACGCTGGACTATACATCAGGGAAAATTCCCAAAATTCCATCGGCAGGTTTCCCGGGCTACGCTGGACTATACATCAGGGAAAATTCCAAAAATTCCATCGGCAGGTTTCCCGGGCTACGCTGGACTATACATCAGGGAAAATTCCAAAAATTCCATCGGCAGGTTTCCCGGGCTACCCTGGACTATACATCAGGGAAAATTCCCAAAATTCTATCGGCAGGTTTCCCGGGCTACGCTGGACTATACATCAGGGAAAATTCCAAAAATTCCATCGGCAGGTTTCCCGGGCTACGCTGGACTATACATCAGGGAAAATTCCAAAAATTCCATCGGCAGGTTTCCCGGGCTACCCTGGACTATACATCAGGGAAAATTCCCAAAATTCCATCGGCACGTTTCCCGGGCTACACTGGACTATACATCAGGGAAAATTCCCAAAATTCCAACGGCAGTTTTCCCGGGCTACCCTGAACTATACATCAGGGAAAATTCCCAAAATTCCATCGGCAGGTTTCCCGGGCTACGCTGGAGTATACATCAGGGAAAATTCCCAAAATTCCATCGGCAGGTTTCCCGGGCTACGCTGGACTATACATCAGGGAAAATTCCAAAAATTCCATCGGCACGTTTCCCGGGCTACGCTGGACTATACATCAGGGAAAATTCCCAAAATTCCATCGGCAGGTTTCCCGGGCTACGCTGGACTATACATCAGGGAAAATTCCAAAAATTCCATCGGCAGGTTTCCCGGGCTACGCTGGACTATACATCAGGGAAAATTCCCAAAATTCCATCGGCAAGTTTCCCGGGCTACGCTGGACTATACATCAGGGAAAATTCCCAAAATTCTATCGGCAGGTTTCCCGGGCTACCCTGGACTATACATCAGGGAAAATTCCAAAAATTCCATCGGCAGGTTTCCCGGGCTACGCTGGACTATACATCAGGAAAAATTCCCAAAATTCCATTGGCAGGTTTCCCGGGCTACGCTGGACTATACATCAGGGAAAATTCCCAAAATTCCATCGGCAGGTTTCCCGGGCTACGCTGGACTATACATCAGGAAAAATTCCCAAAATTCCATTGGCAGGTTTCCCGGGCTACGCTGGACTATACATCAGGGAAAATTCCCAAAATTCCATCGGCACGTTTCCCGGGCTACGCTGGACTATACATCAGGGACAATTCCAAAAATTCCATTGGCAGGTTTCCTGGGCTACGCTGGACTATACATCAGGGAAAATTCCAAAAATTCCATCGGGACGTTTCCTGGGCTACGCTGGACTATACATCAGGGAAAATTCCCAAAATTCCAATGGCAGTTTTCCCGGGCTACGCTGGACTATACATCAGGAAAAATTCCAAAAATTCCATCGGCAGGTTTCCCGGGCTACGCTGGACTATACATCAGGGAAAATTCCCAAAATTCCATCGGCAAGTTTCCCGGGCTACGCTGGACTATACATCAGGGAAAATTCCCAAAATTCTATCGGCAGGTTTCCCGGGCTACCCTGGACTATACATCAGGGAAAATTCCAAAAATTCCATCGGCAGGTTTCCCGGGCTACGCTGGACTATACATCAGGGAAAATTCCCAAAATTCCATCGGCAGGTTTCCCGGGCTACGCTGGACTATACATCAGGAAAAATTCCCAAAATTCCATTGGCAGGTTTCCCGGGCTACGCTGGACTATACATCAGGGAAAATTCCCAAAATTCCATCGGCACGTTTCCCGGGCTACGCTGAACTATACATCAGGGACAATTCCAAAAATTCCATTGGCAGGTTTCCTGGGCTACGCTGGACTATACATCAGGGAAAATTCCAAAAATTCCATCGGGACGTTTCCTGGGCTACGCTGGACTATACATCAGGGAAAATTCCTAAAATTCCAATGGCAGTTTTCCCGGGCTACGCTGGACTATACATCAGGGAAAATTCCAAAAATTCCATCGGCACGTTTCCCGGGCTACGCTGGACTATACATCAGGGACAATTCCAAAAATTCCATTGGCAGGTTTCCTGGGCTACGCTGGACTATACATCAGGGAAAATTCCAAAAATTCCATAGGCACGTTTCCTGGGCTACGCTGGACTATACATCAGGGAAAATTCCTAAAATTCCAATGGCAGTTTTCCCGGGCTACGCTGGACTATACATCAGGAAAAATTCCCAAAATTCCATCGGCAGGTTTCCCGGGCTACGCTGGACTATACATCAGGAAAAATTCCAAAAATTCGATCGGCAGGTTTCCCGGGCTACGCTGGACTATACATCAGGGAAAATTCCCAAAATTCCATCGGCAAGTTTCCCGGGCTACGCTGGACTATACATCAGGGAAAATTCCCAAAATTCTATCGGCAGGTTTCCCGGGCTACCCTGGACTATACATCAGGGAAAATTCCCAAAATTCCATCGGCAGGTTTCCCGGGCTACGCTGGACTATACATCAGGGAAAATTCCAAAAATTCCATCGGCACGTTTCCCCTGCTACGCTGGACTATACATCAGGGAAAATTCCCAAAATTCCATTGGCAAGTTTCCCGGGCTACCCTGGACTATACATCAGGGAAAATTCCAAAAATTCCATCGGCACGTTTCCCGGGCTACGCTGGACTATACATCAGGGAAAATTCCAAAAATTCCATCGGCACGTTTCCCCTGCTACGCTGGACTATACATCAGGGAAAATTCCCAAAATTCCATTGGCAAGTTTCGGGGGCTACACTGGGCTATACATCAGGGAAAATTCCAAAAATTCCATGGGAACGTTTCCCGGGCTACGCTGGACTATACATCAGGGAAAATTCCAAAAATTCCATCGGCAGGTTTCCCGGGCTACTCTGGACTATACGTCAGGGAAAATTCCAAAAATTCCATCGGCACGTTTCCTGGGCTACGCTGGACTATACATCAGGGAAAATTCCCAAAATTCCATCGGCACGTTTCCCGGGCTACGCTGGACTATACATCAGGGAAAATTCCAAAAATTCCATCGGCAAGTTTCCCGGGCTACGCTGGACTATACATCAGGAAAAATTCCAAAAATTCGATCGGCAGGTTTCCCGGGCTACGCTGGACTATACATCAGGGAAAATTCCCAAAATTCCATCGCAAGTTTCCCGGGCTACGCTGGACTATACATCAGGAAAATTCCCAAAATTCTATCGGCAGGTTTCCCGGGCTACCCTGGAATATACATCAGGGAAAATTCCAAAAATTCCATCGGCAGGTTTCCCCGGGCTACGCTGGACTATACATCAGGGAAAATTCCCAAAATTCCATCGCAGGTTTCCTGGGCTACGCTGGACTATACATCAGGAAAAATTCCCAAAATTCCATTGGCAGGTTTCCCGGGCTACACTGGACTATACATCAGGAAAAATTCCAAAAATTCGATCGGCAGGTTTCCCGGGCTACGCTGGACTATTCATCAGGGAAAATTCCCAAAATTCCATCGGCAGGTTTCCCGGGCTACACTGGACTATACATCAGGGAAAATTCCCAAAATTCCATCGGCAGTTTTCCCGGGCTACTCTGGACTATACGTCAGGGAAAATTCCCAAAATTCCATCGGCAGGTTTCCCGGGCTACGCTGGACTATACATCAGGGAAAATTCCCAAAATTCCATCGGCAGGTTTCCCGGGCTACTCTGGACTATACATCAGGGAAAATTCCCAAAATTCCATCGGCACGTTTCCCGGGCTACGCTGGACTATACTCAGGGAAAATTCCCAAAATTCCATCGGCACGTTTCCTGGGCTACGCTGGACTATACATCAGGGAAAATTCCCAAAATTCCATCGGCACGTTTCCCGGGCTACGCTGGACTATACATCAGGAAAAATTCCCAAAATTACATCGTTAGGTTTCCCGGGCTACACTGGACTATACATCAGGGAAAATTCCCAAAATTCTATCGGCAGGTTTCCCGGGCTACCCTGGACTATACATCAGGGAAAATTCCCAAAATTCCATCGGCAGGTTTCCCGGGCTACGCTGGACTATACATCAGGGAAAATTCCAAAAATTCCATCGGCACGTTTCCTGGGCTACGCTGGACTATACATCAGGGAAAATTCCCAAAATTCCATCGGCACGTTTCCTGGCTACGCTGGACTATACATCAGGGAAAATTCCAAAAATTCCATCGGCAGGTTTCCCGGGCTACGCTGGACTATACATCAGGGAAAATTCCCAAAATTCCATCGGCACGTTTCCCGGGCTACGCTGGACTATACATCAGGGAAAATTCCCAAAATTCCATCGGCAGGTTTCGCGGGCTACTCTGGACTATACATCAGGAAAAATTCCAAAAATTCGTTCGGCAGGTTTCCCGGGCTACGCTGGACTATACATCAGGGAAAATTCCCAAAATTCCATCGGCAAGTTTCCCGGGCTACGCTGGACTATACATCAGGAAAAATTCCAAAAATTCGATCGGCATGTTTCCCGGGCTACGCTGGACTATACATCAGGGAAAATTCCCAAAATTCCATCGGCAAGTTTCCCGGGCTACGCTGGACTATACATCAGGGAAAATTCCCAAAATTCTATCGGCAGGTTTCCCGGGCTACCCTGGACTATACATCAGGGAAAATTCCCAAAATTCCATCGGCAAAGTTTCCCGGCCTACGCTGGACTATACATCAGGGAAAATTCCAAAAATTCCATCGGCAGGTTCCCCGGGCTACGCTGGACTAAACATCAGGGAAAATTCCCAAAAATTCCATCGGCACGTTTCCCGGGCTACGCTGGACTATACATCAGGGAAAATTCCCAAAATTCCATCGGCACGTTTCCCGGGCTACGCTGGACTATACATCAGGGAAAATTCCCAAAATTCCATCGGCAGGTTTCCCGGGCTACGCTGGACTATACATCAGGGAAAATTCCAAAAATTCCATCGGCAGGTTTCCCGGGCTACGCTGGACTATACATCAGGGAAAATTCCAAAAATTCCATCGGCAGGTTTCCCGGGCTACCCTGGACTATACATCAGGGAAAATTCCCAAAATTCTATCGGCAGGTTTCCCGGGCTACGCTGGACTATACATCAGGGAAAATTCCAAAAATTCCATCGGCAGGTTTCCCGGGCTACGCTGGACTATACATCAGGGAAAATTCCAAAAATTCCATCGGCAGGTTTCCCGGGCTACCCTGGACTATACATCAGGGAAAATTCCCAAAATTCCATCGGCACGTTTCCCGGGCTACACTGGACTATACATCAGGGAAAATTCCCAAAATTCCAACGGCAGTTTTCCCGGGCTACCCTGAACTATACATCAGGGAAAATTCCCAAAATTCCATCGGCAGGTTTCCCGGGCTACGCTGGAGTATACATCAGGGAAAATTCCCAAAATTCGATCGGCAGGTTTCCCGGGCTACGCTGGACTATACATCAGGGAAAATTCCAAAAATTCCATCGGCACGTTTCCCGGGCTACGCTGGACTATACATCAGGGAAAATTCCCAAAATTCTATCGGCAGGTTTCCCGGGCTACCCTGGACTATACATCAGGGAAAATTCCAAAAATTCCATCGGCAGGTTTCCCGGGCTACGCTGGACTATACATCAGGGAAAATTCCCAAAATTCCATCGGCAGGTTTCCCGGGCTACGCTGGACTATACATCAGGAAAAATTCCCAAAATTCCATTGGCAGGTTTCCCGGGCTACGCTGGACTATACATCAGGGAAAATTCCCAAAATTCCATCGGCACGTTTCCCGGGCTACGCTGGACTATACATCAGGGACAATTCCAAAAATTCCATTGGCAGGTTTCCTGGGCTACGCTGGACTATACATCAGGGAAAATTCCAAAAATTCCATCGGGACGTTTCCCGGGCTACGCTGGACTATACATCAGGGAAAATTCCAAAAATTCCATAGGCACGTTTCCTCGGCTACGCTGGACTATACATCAGGGAAAATTCCTAAAATTCCAATGGCAGTTTTCCCGGGCTACGCTGGACTATACATCAGGAAAAATTCCCAAAATTCCATCGGCAGGTTTCCCGGGCTACGCTGGACTATACATCAGGAAAAATTCCAAAAATTCGATCGGCAGGTTTCCCGGGCTACGCTGGACTATACATCAGGGAAAATTCCCAAAATTCCATCGGCAAGTTTCCCGGGCTACGCTGGACTATACATCAGGGAAAATTCCCAAAATTCTATCGGCAGGTTTCCCGGGCTACCCTGGACTATACATCAGGGAAAATTCCCAAAATTCCATCGGCAGGTTTCCCGGGCTACGCTGGACTATACATCAGGGAAAATTCCAAAAATTCCATCGGCACGTTTCCCCTGCTACGCTGGACTATACATCAGGGAAAATTCCCAAAATTCCATTGGCAAGTTTCCCGGGCTACCCTGGACTATACATCAGGGAAAATTCCAAAAATTCCATCGGCACGTTTCCCGGGCTACGCTGGACTATACATCAGGGAAAATTCCAAAAATTCCATCGGCACGTTTCCCCTGCTACGCTGGACTATACATCAGGGAAAATTCCCAAAATTCCATTGGCAAGTTTCGGGGGCTACACTGGGCTATACATCAGGGAAAATTCCAAAAATTCCATGGGAACGTTTCCCGGGCTACGCTGGACTATACATCAGGGAAAATTCCAAAAATTCCATCGGCAGGTTTCCCGGGCTACTCTGGACTATACGTCAGGGAAAATTCCAAAAATTCCATCGGCACGTTTCCTGGGCTACGCTGGACTATACATCAGGGAAAATTCCAAAAATTCCATCGGCACGTTTCCCGGGCTACGCTGGACTATACATCAGGGAAAATTCCAAAAATTCCATCGGCAGGTTTCCCGGGCTACGCTGGACTATACATCAGGAAAAATTCCAAAAATTCGATCGGCAGGTTTCCCGGGCTACGCTGGACTATACATCAGGGAAAATTCCCAAAATTCCATCGGCAAGTTTCCCGGGCTACGCTGGACTATACATCAGGGAAAATTCCCAAAATTCTATCGGCAGGTTTCCCGGGCTACCCTGGACTATACATCAGGGAAAATTCCAAAAATTCCATCGGCAGGTTTCCCGGGCTACGCTGGACTATACATCAGGGAAAATTCCCAAAATTCCATCGGCAGGTTTCCTGGGCTACGCTGGACTATACATCAGGAAAAATTCCCAAAATTCCATTGGCAGGTTTCCTGGGCTACGCTGGACTATACATCAGGAAAAATTCCAAAAATTCGATCGGCAGGTTTCCCGGGCTACGCTGGACTATTCATCAGGGAAAATTCCCAAAATTCCATCGGCAGGTTTCCCGGGCTACACTGGACTATACATCAGGGAAAATTCCCAAAATTCCATCGGCAGTTTTCCCGGGCTACTCTGGACTATACGTCAGGGAAAATTCCCAAAATTCCATCGGCAGGTTTCCCGGGCTACGCTGGACTATACATCAGGGAAAATTCCCAAAATTCCATCGGCAGGTTTCCCGGGCTACTCTGGACTATACATCAGGGAAAATTCCCAAAATTCCATCGGCACGTTTCCCGGGCTACGCTGGACTATACATCAGGGAAAATTCCCAAAATTCCATCGGCACGTTTCCTGGGCTACGCTGGACTATACATCAGGGAAAATTCCTAAAATTCCAACGGCAGTTTTCCCGGGCTACGCTGGACTATACATCAGGAAAAATTCCCAAAATTACATCGTTAGGTTTCCCGGGCTACACTGGACTATACATCAGGGAAAATTCCCAAAATTCTATCGGCAGGTTTCCCGGGCTACCCTGGACTATACATCAGGGAAAATTCCCAAAATTCCATCGGCAGGTTTCCCGGGCTACGCTGGACTATACATCAGGGAAAATTCCCAAAATTCCATCGGCAGGTTTCCCGGGCTACGCTGGACTATACAGCAGGGAAAATTCCAAAAATTCCATCGGCACGTTTCCCGGGCTACGCTGGACTATACATCAGGGAAAATTCCAAAAATTCCATCGGCACGTTTCCTGGGCTACGCTGGACTATACATCAGGGAAAATTCCCAAAATTCCATCGGCACGTTTCCTGGGCTACGCTGGACTATACATCAGGGAAAATTCCAAAAATTCCATCGGCAGGTTTCCCGGGCTACGCTGGACTATACATCAGGGAAAATTCCCAAAATTCCATCGGCAGGTTTCCCGGGCTACGCTGGACTATACATCAGGGAAAATTCCCAAAATTCCATCGGCAGGTTTCGCGGGCTACTCTGGACTATACATCAGGAAAAATTCCAAAAATTCGTTCGGCAGGTTTCCCGGGCTACGCTGGACTATACATCAGGGAAAATTCCCAAAATTCCATCGGCAAGTTTCCCGGGCTACGCTGGACTATACATCAGGAAAAATTCCAAAAATTCGATCGGCAGGTTTCCCGGGCTACGCTGGACTATACATCAGGGAAAATTCCCAAAATTCCATCGGCAAGTTTCCCGGGCTACGCTGGACTATACATCAGGGAAAATTCCCAAAATTCTATCGGCAGGTTTCCCGGGCTACCCTGGACTATACATCAGGGAAAATTCCCAAAATTCCATCGGCAAGTTTCCCGGCCTACGCTGGACTATACATCAGGGAAAATTCCCAAAATTCCATCGGCAGGTTTCCCGGGCTACGCTGGACTATACATCAGGGAAAATTCCAAAAATTCCATCGGCACGTTTCCTGGGCTACGCTGGACTATACATCAGGGAAAATTCCCAAAATTCCATCGGCACGTTTCCTGGGCTACGCTGGACTATACATCAGGGAAAATTCCAAAAATTCCATCGGCAGGTTTCCCGGGCTACGCTGTACTATACATCAGGGAAAATTCCCAAAATTCCATCGGCAGGTTTCCCGGGCTACGCTGGACTATACATCAGGGAAAATTCCCAAAATTCTATCGGCAGGTTTCCCGGGCTACCCTGGACTATACATCAGGGAAAATTCCCAAAATTCCATCGGCAAGTTTCCCGGCCTACGCTGGACTATACATCAGGGAAAATTCCAAAAATTCCATCGGCAGGTTCCCCGGGCTACGCTGGACTAAACATCAGGGAAAATTCCCAAAATTCCATCGGCACGTTTCCCGGGCTACGCTGGACTATACATCAGGGAAAATTCCCAAAATTCCATCGGCACGTTTCCCGGGCTACGCTGGACTATACATCAGGGAAAATTCCCAAAATTCCATCGGCAGGTTTCCCGGGCTACGCTGGACTATACATCAGGGAAAATTCCAAAAATTCCATCGGCAGGTTTCCCGGGCTACGCTGGACTATACATCAGGGAAAATTCCAAAAATTCCATCGGCAGGTTTCCCGGGCTACCCTGGACTATACATCAGGGAAAATTCCCAAAATTCTATCGGCAGGTTTCCCGGGCTACGCTGGACTATACATCAGGGAAAATTCCAAAAATTCCATCGGCAGGTTTCCCGGGCTACGCTGGACTATACATCAGGGAAAATTCCAAAAATTCCATCGGCAGGTTTCCCGGGCTACCCTGGACTATACATCAGGGAAAATTCCCAAAATTCCATCGGCACGTTTCCCGGGCTACACTGGACTATACATCAGGGAAAATTCCCAAAATTCCAACGGCAGTTTTCCCGGGCTACCCTGAACTATACATCAGGGAAAATTCCCAAAATTCCATCGGCAGGTTTCCCGGGCTACGCTGGAGTATACATCAGGGAAAATTCCCAAAATTCGATCGGCAGGTTTCCCGGGGCTACGCTGGACTATACATCAGGGAAAATTCCAAAAATTCCATCGGCACGTTTCCCGGGCTACGCTGGACTATACATCAGGGAAAATTCCCAAAATTCCATCGGCAGGTTTCCCGGGCTACGCTGGAATATACATCAGGGAAAATTCCAAAAATTCCATCGGCAGGTTTCCCGGGCTACGCTGGACTATACATCAGGGGAAAATTCCCAAAATTCCATCGGCAAGTTTCCCGGGCTACGCTGGACTATACATCAGGGAAAATTCCCAAAATTCTATCGGCAGGTTTCCCGGGCTACCCTGGACTATACATCAGGGAAAATTCCCAAAATTCCATCGGCACGTTTCCCGGGCTACGCTGGACTATACATCAGGGACAATTCCAAAAATTCCATTGGCAGGTTTCCTGGGCTACGCTGGACTATACATCAGGGAAAATTCCAAAAATTCCATCGGGACGTTTCCCGGGGCTACGCTGGACTATACATCAGGGAAAATTCCAAAAATTCCATAGGCACGTTTCCTCGGCTACGCTGGACTATACATCAGGGAAAATTCCTAAAATTCCAATGGCAGTTTTCCCGGGCTACGCTGGACTATACATCAGGAAAAATTCCCAAAATTCCATCGGCAGGTTTCCCGGGCTACGCTGGACTATACATCAGGAAAAATTCCAAAAATTCGATCGGCAGGTTTCCCGGGCTACGCTGGACTATACATCAGGGAAAATTCCCAAAATTCCATCGGCAAGTTTCCCGGGCTACGCTGGACTATACATCAGGGAAAATTCCCAAAATTCTATCGGCAGGTTTCCCGGGCTACCCTGGACTATACATCAGGGAAAATTCCCAAAATTCCATCGGCAGGTTTCCCGGGCTACGCTGGACTATACATCAGGGAAAATTCCAAAAATTCCATCGGCACGTTTCCCCTGCTACGCTGGACTATACATCAGGGAAAATTCCCAAAATTCCATTGGCAAGTTTCCCGGGCTACCCTGGACTATACATCAGGGAAAATTCCAAAAATTCCATCGGCACGTTTCCCGGGCTACGCTGGACTATACATCAGGGAAAATTCCAAAAATTCCATCGGCACGTTTCCCCTGCTACGCTGGACTATACATCAGGGAAAATTCCCAAAATTCCATTGGCAAGTTTCGGGGGCTACACTGGGCTATACATCAGGGAAAATTCCAAAAATTCCATGGGAACGTTTCCCGGGCTACGCTGGACTATACATCAGGGAAAATTCCAAAAATTCCATCGGCAGGTTTCCCGGGCTACTCTGGACTATACGTCAGGGAAAATTCCAAAAATTCCATCGGCACGTTTCCTGGGCTACGCTGGACTATACATCAGGGAAAATTCCAAAAATTCCATCGGCACGTTTCCCGGGCTACGCTGGACTATACATCAGGGAAAATTCCAAAAATTCCATCGGCAGGTTTCCCGGGCTACGCTGGACTATACATCAGGAAAAATTCCAAAAATTCGATCGGCAGGTTTCCCGGGCTACGCTGGACTATACATCAGGGAAAATTCCCAAAATTCCATCGGCAAGTTTCCCGGGCTACGCTGGACTATACATCAGGGAAAATTCCCAAAATTCTATCGGCAGGTTTCCCGGGGCTACCCTGGACTATACATCAGGGAAAATTCCAAAAATTCCATCGGCAGGTTTCCCGGGCTACGCTGGACTATACATCAGGGAAAATTCCCAAAATTCCATCGGCAGGTTTCCTGGGCTACGCTGGACTATACATCAGGAAAAATTCCCAAAATTCCATTGGCAGGTTTCCCGGGCTACGCTGGACTATACATCAGGAAAAATTCCAAAAATTCGATCGGCAGGTTTCCCGGGCTACGCTGGACTATTCATCAGGGAAAATTCCCAAAATTCCATCGGCAGGTTTCCCGGGCTACACTGGACTATACATCAGGGAAAATTCCCAAAATTCCATCGGCAGTTTTCCCGGGCTACTCTTGACTATACGTCAGGGAAAATTCCCAAAATTCCATCGGCAGGTTTCCCGGGCTACGCTGGACTATACATCAGGGAAAATTCCCAAAATTCCATCGGCAGGTTTCCCGGGCTACTCTGGACTATACATCAGGGAAAATTCCAAAAATTCCATCGGCAGGTTTCCCGGGCTACGCTGGACTATACATCAGGGAAAATTCCAAAAATTCCATCGGCACGTTTCCCCTGCTACGCTGGACTATACATCAGGGAAAATTCCCAAAATTCCATTGGCAAGTTTCCCGGGCTACCCTGGACTATACATCAGGGAAAATTCCAAAAATTCCATCGGCACGTTTCCCGGGCTACGCTGGACTATACATCAGGGAAAATTCCAAAAATTCCATCGGCACGTTTCCCCTGCTACGCTGGACTATACATCAGGGAAAATTCCCAAAATTCCATTGGCAAGTTTCGGGGGCTACACTGGGCTATACATCAGGGAAAATTCCAAAAATTCCATGGGAACGTTTCCCGGGCTACGCTGGACTATACATCAGGGAAAATTCCAAAAATTCCATCGGCAGGTTTCCCGGGCTACTCTGGACTATACGTCAGGGAAAATTCCAAAAATTCCATCGGCACGTTTCCTGGGCTACGCTGGACTATACATCAGGGAAAATTCCAAAAATTCCATCGGCACGTTTCCCGGGCTACGCTGGACTATACATCAGGGAAAATTCCAAAAATTCCATCGGCAGGTTTCCCGGGCTACGCTGGACTATACATCAGGAAAAATTCCAAAAATTCGATCGGCAGGTTTCCCGGGCTACGCTGGACTATACATCAGGGAAAATTCCCAAAATTCCATCGGCAAGTTTCCCGGGCTACGCTGGACTATACATCAGGGAAAATTCCCAAAATTCTATCGGCAGGTTTCCCGGGCTACCCTGGACTATACATCAGGGAAAATTCCAAAAATTCCATCGGCAGGTTTCCCGGGCTACGCTGGACTATACATCAGGGAAAATTCCCAAAATTCCATCGGCAGGTTTCCTGGGCTACGCTGGACTATACATCAGGAAAAATTCCCAAAATTCCATTGGCAGGTTTCCCGGGCTACGCTGGACTATACATCAGGAAAAATTCCAAAAATTCGATCGGCAGGTTTCCCGGGCTACGCTGGACTATTCATCAGGGAAAATTCCCAAAATTCCATCGGCAGGTTTCCCGGGCTACACTGGACTATACATCAGGGAAAATTCCCAAAATTCCATCGGCAGTTTTCCCGGGCTACTCTTGACTATACGTCAGGGAAAATTCCCAAAATTCCATCGGCAGGTTTCCCGGGCTACGCTGGACTATACATCAGGGAAAATTCCCAAAATTCCATCGGCAGGTTTCCCGGGCTACTCTGGACTATACATCAGGGAAAATTCCCAAAATTCCATCGGCACGTTTCCCGGGCTACGCTGGACTATACATCAGGGAAAATTCCCAAAATTCCATCGGCACGTTTCCTGGGCTACGCTGGACTATACATCAGGGAAAATTCCTAAAATTCCAACGGCAGTTTTCCCGGGCTACGCTGGACTATACATCAGGAAAAATTCCCAAAATTACATCGTTAGGTTTCCCGGGCTACACTGGACTATACATCAGGGAAAATTCCCAAAATTCTATCGGCAGGTTTCCCAGGCTACCCTGGACTATACATCAGGGAAAATTCCCAAAATTCCATCGGCAGGTTTCCTGGGCTACGCTGGACTATACATCAGGGAAAATTCCCAAAATTCCATCGGCAGGTTTCCCGGGCTACGCTGGACTATACAGCAGGGAAAATTCCAAAAATTCCATCGGCACGTTTCCCGGGCTACGCTGGACTATACATCAGGGAAAATTCCAAAAATTCCATCGGCACGTTTCCTGGGCTACGCTGGACTATACATCAGGGAAAATTCCCAAAATTCCATCGGCACGTTTCCCGGGCTACGCTGGACTATACATCAGGGAAAATTCCCAAAATTCCATCGGCACGTTTCCCGGGCTACGCTGGACTATACATCAGGGAAAATTCCCAAAATTCCATCGGCAGGTTTCCCGGGCTACGCTGGACTATACATCAGGGAAAATTCCAAAAATTCCATCGGCAGGTTTCCCGGGCTACGCTGGACTATACATCAGGGAAAATTCCAAAAATTCCATCGGCAGGTTTCCCGGGCTACCCTGGACTATACATCAGGGAAAATTCCCAAAATTCTATCGGCAGGTTTCCCGGGCTACGCTGGACTATACATCAGGGAAAATTCCAAAAATTCCATCGGCAGGTTTCCCGGGCTACGCTGGACTATACATCAGGGAAAATTCCAAAAATTCCATCGGCAGGTTTCCCGGGCTACCCTGGACTATACATCAGGGAAAATTCCCAAAATTCCATCGGCACGTTTCCCGGGCTACACTGGACTATACATCAGGGAAAATTCCCAAAATTCCAACGGCAGTTTTCCCGGGCTACCCTGAACTATACATCAGGGAAAATTCCCAAAATTCCATCGGCAGGTTTCCCGGGCTACGCTGGAGTATACATCAGGGAAAATTCCCAAAATTCGATCGGCAGGTTTCCCGGGCTACGCTGGACTATACATCAGGGAAAATTCCAAAAATTCCATCGGCACGTTTCCCGGGCTACGCTGGACTATACATCAGGGAAAATTCCCAAAATTCCATCGGCAGGTTTCCCGGGCTACGCTGGACTATACATCAGGGAAAATTCCAAAAATTCCATCGGCAGGTTTCCCGGGCTACGCTGGACTATACATCAGGGAAAATTCCCAAAATTCCATCGGCAAGTTTCCCGGGCTACGCTGGACTATACATCAGGGAAAATTCCCAAAATTCTATCGGCAGGTTTCCCGGGCTACCCTGGACTATACATCAGGGAAAATTCCAAAAATTCCATCGGCAGGTTTCCTGGGCTACGCTGGACTATACATCAGGGAAAATTCCCAAAATTCCATCGGCAGGTTTCCCGGGCTACGCTGGACTATACATCAGGAAAAATTCCCAAAATTCCATTGGCAGGTTTCCCGGGCTACGCTGGACTATACATCAGGGAAAATTCCCAAAATTCCATCGGCACGTTTCCCGGGCTACGCTGGACTATACATCAGGGACAATTCCAAAAATTCCATTGGCAGGTTTCCTGGGCTACGCTGGACTATACATCAGGGAAAATTCCAAAAATTCCATCGGGACGTTTCCCGGGCTACGCTGGACTATACATCAGGGAAAATTCCAAAAATTCCATAGGCACGTTTCCTCGGCTACGCTGGACTATACATCAGGGAAAATTCCTAAAATTCCAATGGCAGTTTTCCCGGGCTACGCTGGACTATACATCAGGAAAAATTCCCAAAATTCCATCGGCAGGTTTCCCGGGCTACGCTGGACTATACATCAGGAAAAATTCCAAAAATTCGATCGGCAGGTTTCCCGGGCTACGCTGGACTATACATCAGGGAAAATTCCCAAAATTCCATCGGCAAGTTTCCCGGGCTACGCTGGACTATACATCAGGGAAAATTCCCAAAATTCTATCGGCAGGTTTCCCGGGCTACCCTGGACTATACATCAGGGAAAATTCCCAAAATTCCATCGGCAGGTTTCCCGGGCTACGCTGGACTATACATCAGGGAAAATTCCAAAAATTCCATCGGCACGTTTCCCCTGCTACGCTGGACTATACATCAGGGAAAATTCCCAAAATTCCATTGGCAAGTTTCCCGGGCTACCCTGGACTATACATCAGGGAAAATTCCAAAAATTCCATCGGCACGTTTCCCGGGCTACGCTGGACTATACATCAGGGAAAATTCCCAAAATTCCATCGGCAAGTTTCCCGGGCTACGCTGGACTATACATCAGGGAAAATTCCCAAAATTCTATCGGCAGGTTTCCCGGGCTACCCTGGACTATACATCAGGGAAAATTCCCAAAATTCCATCGGCAGGTTTCCCGGGCTACGCTGGACTATACATCAGGGAAAATTCCAAAAATTCCATCGGCACGTTTCCTGGGCTACGCTGGACTATACATCAGGGAAAATTCCCAAAATTCCATCGGCACGTTTCCTGGGCTACGCTGGACTATACATCAGGGAAAATTCCAAAAATTCCATCGGCACGTTTCCTGGGCTACGCTGGACTATACATCAGGGAAAATTCCCAAAATTCCATCGGCAACTTTCCCGGGCTACGCTGGACTATACATCAGGGAAAATTCCCAAAATTCTATCGGCAGGTTTCCCGGGCTACCCTGGACTATACATCAGGGAAAATTCCAAAAATTCCATCGGCAGGTTTCCCGGGCTACGCTGGACTATACATCAGGGAAAATTCCCAAAATTCCATCGGCAGGTTTCCTGGCCTACGCTGGACTATACATCAGGAAAAATTCCCAAAATTCCATTGGCAGGTTTCCCGGGCTACACTGGACTATACATCAGGAAAAATTCCAAAAATTCGATCGGCAGGTTTCCCGGGCTACGCTGGACTATTCATCAGGGAAAATTCCCAAAATTCCATCGGCAGGTTTCCCGGGCTACACTGGACTATACATCAGGGAAAATTCCCAAAATTCCATCGGCACGTTTCCCGAGCTACGCTGGACTATACATCAGGGAAAATTCCCAAAATTCCATCGGCAGGTTTCCCGGGCTACGCTGGACTATACATCAGGGAAAATTCCAAAAATTCCATCGGCACGTTTCCCGGGCAACGCTGGACTATACATCAGGAAAAATTCCCAAAATTCCATCGGCAGGTTTCCCGGGCTACACTGGACTATACATCAGGGAAAATTCAAAAAACACAATTGGCAAGTTTCCTAGGCTACACTGGACTATACATCAGGGAAATTTCCAAAAAACCCACCGGCAGGTTTCCCGGACTTCACTGGACTATACATCAGGGAAAATTCCAAAAATTCCATCGGCACGTTTCCCGGGCAACGCTGGACTATACATCAGGAAAAATTCCAAAAATTCCATCGGCAGGTTTCCCGGCCTACACTGGACTATACATCAGGGAAAATTCAAAAAATACAATTGGCAAGTTTCCTAGGCTACACTGGACTAAACATCAGGGAAATTTCCAAAAAACCCATCGGCAGGTTTCCCGGACTACACTGGACTATACATCAGGGAAAATTCCAAAAAATCCATCGGCAGGTTTCCCGGGCTACGCTGGACTATACATCAGGTAAAATTCCAAAAAATCCATCGACACGTTTCCCGGGCTACCCAGGACTATACATCAGGGAAAATTCCAAAAATACAATCGGCAAGTTTCCCGGGCTACACTGGGCTATACATCAGGGAAAATTCCCAAAATTCCATCGGCAGGTTTCCCGGGCTACACTGGACTATACATCAGGGGAAATTCCAAAAAATCCATCGGCAGGTTTCCCGGGCTACACTGGACTATACATCAGGAAAAATTCCAAAAATTCCATCGGCAGGTTTCCCGCCCTACACTGGACTATACATCAGGGAAAATTCAAAAAATACAATTGGCAAGTTTCCTAGGCTACACTGGACTATACATAAGGGAAATTTCCAAAAAACCCATCGGCAGGTTTCCCGGACTACACTGGACTATACATCAGGGAAAATTCCAAAAAATCCATCGGCAGGTTTCCCGGGCTACGCTGGACTATACATCAGGTAAAATTCCAAAAAATCCATCGGCATGTTTCCCGGGCTACCCAGGACTATACATCAGGGAAAATTCCAAAAATACAATTGGCAGGTTTCCAGGGCTACACAGGACTATACATCAGGGAAAATTCCAAAAATTCCATCGGCACGTTTCCCGGGCTACACTGGACTATACATCAGGGAAAATTCCAAAAAATCCATCGGCACGTTTCCCGGGCTACCCTGGACTATACATCAGGGAAAATTCCAAAAAATCCATCGGCAGGTTTCCCGGGCTACACTGGACTATACATCAGGGAAAATTCAAAAAATACAATTGGCAAGTTTCCTAGGCTACACTGGACTATACATCAGGGAAATTTCCATAAAACCCATCGGCAGGTTTCCCGGACTACACTGGACTATACATCAGGGAAAATTCCAAAAAATCCATCGGCAGGATTCCCGGGCTACGCTGGACTATACATCAGGAAAAATTCCAAAAATTCCATCGGCAGGTTTCCCGGGCTACACTGGACTATACATCAGGGAAAATTCAAAAAATACAATTGGCAAGTTTCCTAGGCTACACTGGACTATACATCAGGGAAATTTCCAAAAAACCCATCGGCAGGTTTCCCGGACTACACTGGACTATACATCAGGGAAAACTCCAAAAATACAATCGGCAGGTTTCCCGGGCTACACAGGACTATACATCAGGTAAAATTCCAAAAAATCCATCGACACGTTTCCCGGGCTACCCAGGACTATACATCAGGGAAAATTCCAAAAATACAATCGGCAAGTTTCCCGGGCTACACTGGACTATACATCAGGGAAAATTCCCAAAATTCCATCGGCAGGTTTCCCGGGCTACACAGGACTATACATCAGGGAAAATTCCAAAAATTCCATCGGCACGTTTCCCGGGCTACACAGGACTATACATCAGGGAAAATTCCAAAAATTCCATCGGCACGTTTCCCGGGCTACACAGGACTATACATCAGGGAAAATTCCAAAAAATCCATCGGCACGTTTCCCGGGCTACACAGGACTATACATCAGGGAAAATTCCAAAAATACAATTCGAAAGTTTCCCGGGCTACGCTGGACTATACATCAGGGAAAATTCCAAAAATTCCATCGGCACGTTTCCCGGGCTACACAGGACTATACATCAGGGAAAATTCCAAAAAATCCATCGGCACGTTTCCCGGGCTACACTGGACTATACATCAGGGAAAATTCCAAAAATTCAATCGGCAGGTTTCACGGGCTACCCTGGACTATACATCAGGGAAAATTCCAAAAATTGCATCGGCAGGTTTCCCGGTCTACGCTGGACTATACATCAGGAAAAATTCCCAAAATTCCATCGGCACGTTTCCCCGGCTACGCTGGACTATACATCAGGGAAAATTCCCAAAATTCCATAGGCAGGTTTCCCGGGCTACGCTGGACTATACATCAGGGAAAATTTCCAAAATTCGATCGGCAGGTTTCCCGGGCTACCCTGGACTATACATCAGGGAAAATTCCCAAAATTCCATCGGCAGGTTTCCCGGGCTACGCTGGACTATACATCAGGAAAAATTCCAAAAATTCCATCGGCAGGTTTCCCGGGCTACGCTGGACTATACATCAGGGAAAATTCCCAAAATTCCATCGGCAGGTTTCCCGGGCTACGCTGGACTATACATCAGGGAAAATTCCCAAAATTCCATCGGCAGGTTTCCCGGGCTACCCTGGACTATAAATCAGGGAAAATTCCAAAAATTCCATCGGCACGTTTCCCGGGCTACGCTGGACTATACATCAGGGAAAATTCCAAAAATTCCATAGGCACGTTTCCCGGGCTACGCTGGACTATACATCAGGGAAAATTCCCAAAATTCCATCGGCACGTTTCCCGGGCTACGCTGGACTATACATCAGGGAAAATTCCAAAAATTGCATCGGCACGTTTCCCGGGCTACGCTGGACTATACATCAGGGAAAATTCCCAAAATTCCATCGGCAGGTTTCCCGGGCTACGCTGGACTATACATCAGGGAAAATTCCAAAAATTCCATCGGCACGTTTCCCGGGCTACGCTGGACTATACATCAGGGAAAATTCCCAAAATTCCATCGGCAGGTTTCCCGGGCTACCCTGGACTATACATCAGGGAAAATTCCCAAAATTCCATCGGCACGTTTCCTGGGCTACGCTGGACTATACATCAGGGAAAATTCCAAAAATTCCATCGGCACGTTTCCTGGGCTACGCTGGACTATACATCAGGGAAAATTCCAAAAATTCCATCGGCACGTTTCCTGGGCTACGCTGGACTATACATCAGGGAAAATTCCAAAAATTCCATCGGCACGTTTCCCGGGCTACGCTGGACTATACATCAGGGAAAATTCCCAAAATTCCATAGGCAGGTTTCCCGGGCTACGCTGGACTATACATCAGGGAAAATTTCCAAAATTCGATCGGCAGGTTTCCCGGGCTACCCTGGACTATACATCAGGGAAAATTCCCAAAATTCCATCGGCAGGTTTCCCGGGCTACGCTGGACTATACATCAGGTAAAATTCCAAAAAATCCATCGGCACGTTTCCCGGGCTACCCAGGACTATACATCAGGGAAAATTCCAAAAATACAATTAGCAGGTTTCCCGGGCTACACAGGACTATACATCAGGGAAAATTCCAAAAATTCCATCGGCACGTTTCCCGGGCTACACTGGACTATACATCAGGGAAAATTCCAAAAAATCCATCGGCACGTTTTTCCGGGCTACACTGGACTATACATCAGGGAAAATTCCAAACAATCCATCGGCACGTTTCCCGGGCTACACAGGACTATACATCAGGGAAAATTCCAAAAATACAATTCGAAAGTTTCCCGGGCTACGCTGGACTATACATCAGGGAAAATTCCAAAAATTCCATCGGCACGTTTCCCGGGCTACACAGGACTATACATCAGGGAAAATTCCAAAAAATCCATCGGCACGTTTCCCGGGCTACACTGGACTATACATCAGGGAAAATTCCAAAAATTCAATCGGCAGGTTTCACGGGCTACCCTGGACTATACATCAGGGAAAATTCCAAAAATTGCATCGGCAGGTTTCCCGGTCTACGCTGGACTATACATCAGGGAAAATTCCCAAAATTCCATCGGCAGGTTTCCCCGGCTACGCTGGACTATACATCAGGGAAAATTCCCAAAATTCCATCGGCAGGTTTCCCGGGCTACGCTGGACTATACATCAGGGAAAATTCCCAAAATTCCATCGGCAGGTTTCCCGGGCTACCCTGGACTATAAATCAGGGAAAATTCCAAAAATTCCATCGGCACGTTTCCCGGGCTACGCTGGACTATACATCAGGGAAAATTCCAAAAATTCCATAGGCACGTTTCCCGGGCTACGCTGGACTATACATCAGGGAAAATTCCCAAAATTCCATCGGCACGTTTCCCGGGCTACGCTGGACTATACATCAGGGAAAATTCCAAAAATTGCATCGGCACGTTTCCCGGGCTACGCTGGACTATACATCAGGGAAAATTCCCAAAATTCCATCGGCAGGTTTCCCGGGCTACGCTGGACTATACATCAGGGAAAATTCCAAAAATTCCATCGGCACGTTTCCCGGGCTACGCTGGACTATACATCAGGGAAAATTCCCAAAATTCCATCGGCAGGTTTCCCGGGCTACCCTGGACTATACATCAGGGAAAATTCCCAAAATTCCATCGGCACGTTTCCTGGGCTACGCTGGACTATACATCAGGGAAAATTCCCAAAATTCCATCGGCACGTTTCCCGGGCTACCCTGGACTATACATCAGGGAAAATTCCAAAAATTCCATCGGCACGTTTCCTGGGCTACGCTGGACTATACATCAGGGAAAATTCCAAAAATTCCATCGGCACGTTTCCTGGGCTACGCTGGACTATACATCAGGGAAAATTCCAAAAATTCCATCGGCACGTTTCCCGGGCTACGCTGGACTATACATCAGGGAAAATTCCAAAAATTCCATCGGCACGTTTCCCGGGCTACGCTGGACTATACATCAGGGAAAATTCCCAAAATTCCATCGGCAGGTTTCCCGGGCTACGCTGGACTATACATCAGGGAAAATTCCCAAAATTCCATCGGCACGTTTCCCGGGCTACGCTGGACTATACATCAGGGAAAATTCCAAAAATTCCATCGGCACGTTTCCTGGGCTACGCTGGACTATACATCAGGGAAAATTCCCAAAATTCCATCGGCAGGTTTCCCGGGCTACCCTGGACTATACATCAGGGAAATTTCCAAAAATTCCATCGGCAGGTTTCCCGGGCTACACTGGGCTATACATCAGGGAAAATTCCCAAAATTCCATCGGCAGGTTTCCCGGGCTACACTGGACTGTACATCAGGGAAAATTCCAAAAATTCCATCGGCACGTTTCCCGGGCAACGCTGGACTATACATCAGGGAAAATTCCCAAAATTCCATCGGCAGGTTTCCCGGGCTACACTGGACTATACATCAGGGAAAATTCCAAAAAATCCATCCAGAGGTTTCCCGGGCTACGCTGCACTATACATCAGGGAAAATTCCAAAAAATCCATCCGGAGGTTTCCCGGGCTACGCTGGACTATACATCAGGGAAAATTCCAAAAATTCCATCGGCAGGTTTCCCGGGCTACGCTGGACTATACATCAGGGAAAATTCCAAAAATTCCATCGGCAGGTTTCCCGGGCTACGCTGGACTATACATCAGGGAAAATTCCAAAAATTCCATCGGCAGGTTTCCCGGGCTACGCTGGACTATACATCAGGGAAAATTCCAAAAATTCCATCGGCAGGTTTCCCGGGCTACGCTGGACTATACATCAGGGAAAATTCCAAAAATTCCATCGGCACGTTTCCCGGGTTACGCTGGACTATACATCAGGGAAAATTCCAAAAATTCCATCGGCAGGTTTCCCGGGCTACGCTGGACTATACATCAGGGAAAATTCCAAAAATTCCATCGGCACGTTTCCCGGGCTACGCTGGACTATACATCAGGGAAAATTCCCAAAATTCCATCGGCAGGTTTCCCGGGCTACGCTGGACTATACATCAGGGAAAATTCCCAAAATTCCATCGGCACGTTTCCGGGCTACGCTGGACTATACATCAGGGAAAATTCCCAAAATTCCATCGGCAAGTTTCCCGGGCTACGCTGGACTATACATCAGGGAAAATTCCCAAAATTCCATCGGCACGTTTCCCGGGCTACACTGGACTATACATCAGGGAAAATTCCAAAAAATCCATCGGCAGGTTTCCCGGGCTACGCTGGACTATACATCAGGAAACATTCCAAAAATTCCATCGGCAGGTTTCCCGGGCTACACTGGACTATACATCAGGGAAAATTCAAAAAACACAATTGGCAAGTTTCCTAGGCTACACTGGACTATACATCAGGGAAATTTCCAAAAAACCCATCGGCAGGTTTCCCGGACTACACTGGACTATACATCAGGGAAAATTCCAAAAAATCCATCGGCAGGTTTCCCGGGCTACGCTGGACTATACATCAGGTAAAATTCCAAAAAATCCATCGGCACGTTTCCCGGGCTACCCAGGACTATACATCAGGGAAAATTCCAAAAATACAATTAGCAGGTTTCCCGGGCTACACAGGACTATACATCAGGGAAAATTCCAAAAATTCCATCGGCACGTTTCCCGGGCTACACTGGACTATACATCAGGGAAAATTCCAAAAAATCCATCGGCACGTTTTTCCGGGCTACACTGGACTATACATCAGGGAAAATTCCAAAAAATCCATCGGCAGGTTTCCCGGGCTACACTGGACTATACATCAGGGAAAATTCAAAAAATACAATTGGCAGGTTTCCTAGGCTACACTGGACTATACATCAGGGAAATTTCCAAAAAACCCATCGGCAGGTTTCCCGGACTACACTGGACTATACATCAGGGAAAATTCCAAAAAATCCATCGGTAGGTTTCCCGGGCTACGCTGGACTATACATCAGGAAACATTCCAAAAATTCCATCGGCAGGTTTCCCGGGCTACACTGGACTATACATCAGGGAAAATTCAAAAAATACAATTGGCAAGTTTCCTAGGCTACACTGGACTATACATCAGGGAAATTTCCAAAAAACTTATTGGCAGGTTTCCCGGACTACACTGGACTATACATCAGGGAAAATTCCAAAAAATCCATCGGCACGTTTCCCGGGCTACGCTGGACTATACATCAGGGAAAATTCCCAAAATTCCATAGGCAGGTTTCCCGGGCTACGCTGGACTATACATCAGGGAAAATTCCAAAAATTCCATCGGCAGGTTTCCCGGGCTACCCTGGACTATACATCAGGGAAAATTCCAAAAATTCCATCGGCACGTTTCCCGGGCTACCCTGGACTATACATCAGGAAAAATTCCAAAAATTCCATCGGCAGGTTTCCCGGGCTACGCTGGACTATACATCAGGGAAAATTCCAAAAATTCCATCGGCAAGTTTCCTGGGTTACGCTGGACCATACATCAGGGAAAATTCCAAAAATTCCATCGGCACGTTTCCTGGGCTACGCTGGACTATACATCAGGAAACATTCCAAAAATTCCATCGGCAGGTTTCCCGGGCTACGCTGGACTATACATCAGGGAAAATTCCAAAAATTCCATCGGCAGGTTTCCCGGGCTACGCTGGACTATACATCAGGGAAAATTCCAAAAATTGCATCGGCACGTTTCCCGGGCTACACTGGACTATACATCAGGGAAAATTCCCAAAATTCCAACGGCAGTTTTCCCGGGCTACGCTGGACTATACATCAGGGAAAATTCCCAAAATTCCATCGGCACGTTTCCCGGGCTACGCTGGACTATACATCAGGGAAAATTCCAAAAATTCCATCGGCACGTTTCCCGGGCTACGCTGGACTATACATCAGGGAAAATTCCCAAAATTCCATCGGCACGTTTCCCGGGCTACGCTGGACTATACATCAGGGAAAATTCCAAAAAATCCATCGGCACGTTTCCCGGGCTACACTGGACTATACATCAGGGAAAACTCCAAAAATACAATCGGCAGGTTTCCCGGGCTACACAGGACTATACATCAGAGAAAATTCCAAAAATTCCATCGGCAGGTTTCCCGGGCTACACTGGACTATACATCAGGGAAAATTCCCAAAATTCGATCGGCAGGTTTCCCGGGCTACGCTGGACTATACATCAGGGAAAATTCCCAAAATTCCATCGGCACGTTTCCCGGGCTACACTGGACTATACATCAGGGAAAATTCCCAAAATTCCATCGGCACGTTTCCCGGGCTACGCTGGACTATACATCAGGAAAAATTCCAAAAATTCCATCGGCAGGTTTCCCGGGATACACTGGACTATACATCAGGGAAAATTACAAAAATTCCATCGGCAGGTTTCCTAGGCTACACTGGACTATACATCAGGGAAAATTCAAAAAATAAATTGACAAGGTTTGAGGGCTACACTGGACTATACTTCAGAGAAAATTCAAAAAATAAATTGACAAGGTTTGAGGGCTACACTGGACTTTACTTCAGAGGAAGTTTAATAAATTCAATGGGCAAGTTTCCCTGTCTACACTGGAGTAATATTAATAATACCTTATATTAATAATAATAATAATAATAAGAGTATATATGCCGCTCCTCTATGCACTCCACCGTATATTAACGATAATAATAATAATAATAATAATAATATATATGCTTTTCTTCTGTGCACTCCACTGTATCTTATTATTATTAATAAGAATAATATATATGCCACTCCTCTATGCACTCCACCGTTAATAATAATAATAATGATGATGATATAAAACAATATGACAGTCTTGATCCTACTTGGAACAAATAAAATAATGTCCTGAACCAAGGATCCATTCTGTGGGGCAGATTTCCACGTATTTCGAGACCCGAGTCCCTTTTTTGGCAAAAGAGGAGAAGAAACATCCCACAAAGATCCCTTTCAAAGACGTTCTCCTCGAACCCCGGTCGGTCATAATAATAGTAATAATAATAATAATAATTTTCAGGTGCTTTGTTTTATTCAAAACAGTATAAAAATACCTCGGAGGGGATCTGTACGGATTGCATAAAATAATAATAATAATAATAATAATAATAATTATTATTATTTCCATAATGCTCCTTTTTTGTTCTATTGGAGTCTTTGTAAATCTCTTTGTAAATCTATTTTGTTGTTGCTGTTGTAGAAAACCAAAACAATAAAACGCTTCAACGTCGTTTGCAGCGTCGGATGCAGAATATTTGTAATAAAATGGCCTTTTTTTGTGTGTCAAACTCAGCGTTGTGTCGTTTGTGTTGCGTACGTCCAGAGAAGGACTCCGACAGTTAAAACAATATGTTTGGCACTACGGCCTTCATTGTGCTAATGACCTGTCAATCACATATTCCATCAATCAATCACGTATTCAATTGATCACATATTCAATCAATCACATATTCCATCAATCAATCGCATATTCAATCAATCACATGTTCTATCAATCAATCAATCAATCACATATTCAAGCAATCAGATATTCAATCAATCAATCAATCACATATTCCATCAATCAATCACATATTGATCACATATTCCATCAATCAATCAATCAATCACATATTCAAGCAATCACATATTCCATCAATCAATTGCATATTCAATCAATCAAATGTTCAATCAATCAATCAATCAATCACATATTCAAGCAATCAGATATCCAATCAATCACATATTCCATCAATCAATCGCATATTCCATCAATCACATATTCCACCAATCACATATTGAATTGATCACATATTCCATCAATCAATGGCATATTCAATCAATCGCATATTCTATCAATCAATCACATATTCAACCAATCACATATTCAATCAATCGCATATTCTATCAATCAATCAATCAATCAATCACATATCCAATTGATCACATATTCTATCTATCAATCACATAATCAACCAAATGCATGTTCAACCAATCCCATAATCAATCAATAAACCCCGTGGTCTTTTCCCATTTCCTCCATTTTCCTCCATTGATCCAACGAGGACCAGGATCGGTTTCCGATGGGAACTGGGACCGAATATCCCAAATAATCCGGATCGGGATCAGGAACGACCCCTTTATGGGACCTTTGCGGCCCCAAATGGGCTGAATTTCCGAAAAAAGGACGCCGGACTCTGAGAGGAGAAAGACCTTTATTTCCGAGGAAAAAAACGACAGAAGAATCGGGAAGATTCCAGAGAGACCCTTTTTGGTTCCCATTAAAGATTATTGGATAGGAAAGTCCTAAATTTCGGGTTTCGGGGCAGCGAGAGACGCCCCGAAGAGCTCATAAAGTGCACCTTTGTTTGGGACGGTCCACTTTTTGCCCTTTATCCGAAACCTCACAAACCTGGGTTCGGAGCGGAAGGGAACGGAGGACGCGACCCGTTTGCAAAGTCCATTTATTTCGGGAAATAAAGAGCGAGATCGGCATTAAATCGAACTTGCAGAGATGATTCCAAAAAGGGGGATATTTTTAGGGTCACCTATATACGGGGGAAGAAAGGTCCCAAAAGTCCCAAAAGTCGCCGGAGCCTCGTCGGTTCTGCAAACCCGTTAGCGGCCCAATTATTTCAGCATCATTGTCATTAGGAAGCGTGGTTCGGAAAGGTCCGTTTGGGTCCGTTGGTTGCCACGTTTTAGGAATCGGCCGCTTTGCAGCTCATGTGCAGAAGCTGCGTCTCCTTCAGCCACGGACGGGTCCAGACCTGGAAAAGGCAGATTTCTCTCTGGAAAGGAGACGAAAGAAAAGGGATAATTAGGACCATTCAATGGGGTTTCCGGCTTTGCAAGACCTCAGGCGACGATCCTGCAAAAGCCTTGCAAAGCCGGCTCCCGGGATCCCCGAAAATTCGGGAGCCGGGAGACTAAAATGACGTCTGGGACGCCAAATTTTTCGGAAATCCCAAAAGCATTGGCCGCCCCTCTTTTTCCGCTGTCTTCTGTTTTATTTTTTTATTATTATTATTATTTTCCTTTTTCCGATAAGAATCCTAAGGCTTCCCAAAGTATTTAGCCGGCAGCGTTGTCTCCCTTAAAGTAAATTAAATGGTTAAGTTTAAGGAGGAGGGTTTTATTTGGCGTATCTGTTAAAAGCAGAGGAGCCCCGTGCCCCGTTTCATTTGGCAACCCTATGGGCCGGGAAGCTCCGGTTTGTGTACAAAAATCAATTTTCGCCTGTTTTGGTGGATGTTTTTGTTGTGTTGCGTTTCAACAAAACCAGGCGAATTCCCCCATGAAAGTAAGCCAGCTTGTTGCGGCTTCTTCCTTTTGCTCTGAGGCTGAGAGAGTGTGACTTTTGGGATATAAATAAAGCTTATTATCATTATTAGTATTATTATCATCATCCTGAATGGCCCTTGTGGTCTCTTCCAACTCTACAATTATACCATTCTATTATTATTATTATTATTATTATTATTTATTATAATTATTATTATTATTGTTTTTATTATTTATTATTATTTATTATTATTATTTATTATAATTATTTATTATTATTATTGTTTTTATTATTTATTATTATTTTATTATTATTATTTATTATTATTTATTACAGGTATTTATTATTATTTATTATTATTTATTATAATTATTTATTATTATTATTGTTTTTATTATTTATTATTTATTATTATTATTTTTATTATTTATTATTATTTATTACAGGTATTTATTATGTATTATTATTATGTATTATTATTATTATTATTATTATTATTAGGGCTTCCATGGCTGAGGAGGGATTCGAACCCAGACCTCCAATACTCCTAGTCACAAATGCATTTTAATGCTCTCAATGGGGGGGAAATAAAACCCCGCACCGGGTCATGGGGTTCCCCCGTAAACTTTCCGGCAACGTATTCGAAACACGCAGAACCGGTTCTGCAGCGCAGGCGCCGATGCGTCAGACGCGTCCGGTCTCATCCCAAGACACAACGTGGCAAAACGGCGGCCCAAAACATGCCCAAGCGCCAGGGGCTCAAAACGCCCGGATTCCCGTCCTGGGAGGACTATATCTCTCAAATCTCAACAACCGCGAAATTCAGGCCAGGGCTAGTCAGTATCGTGGGAAAGGAACTCTGTACGTGCTCAGAGGGTTTCTATGTATTACGAAGCAAGGCAGCTTAAGCATAAAGTGCTGGAGTATTTTGAAGCATTGGCCCCCATCAGGGCCATCTTAATCCTCATAATAATAATAATAATAATAATAATAATGTAGAGAGGTTTTGTGGCACCTTTGAGGCTCAACGAAGGAAAGAAGTTGGCAGCAAGAGCTTTCCTAGACTCAAGTCTACTTCCTCAGATGCATTTAGTCTGAAAGGTGCTAAAAGATCTCCATATCTTTGAATTCTATTATTGTTATAATTATTTATTATTAATATTATTATTATTATACAGTATTTATATTTATTATTACTATCTGAAAGAAATAAATTGGCAGCATGAACTTTCCTAGAGTAAAAATCTCCTTCCTCAGATGCATTTAGTCTGAAAGGTGCTAAAAGATCTCCATATCTTTGAATTCTATTATTATTATTATTATTATTATTAAAATAATATTTATAATATTATTATGTATATTATTAATATTATTTATTATATTATTTATATTATTAATATTATTTATTATATTATTTATATTATTAATATCATTTATTTATAATATTATTTATATTATTCTGGGAGGCTCCATCTCCCAGAATCCCTGACCGTTGGCCACGCTAGCCGGGGTTTCTGGGAGTTGGAGTCCAAAATACCTGGAGGCCCAAAGTTTGGGAATCTAAAGGAAGAGAAAGACAGGCATCCCTACTGGTCACAGCTCAGGTGTTTTGCACCATTGTTTGTGCAATGATTCATGCTTAAATACAGGAAGGAGGAGATTATATAGATTAGGCAAAGGGTATATTTAGAGATTAGGGATTGTGCAAGGCCCGGGTGTTTTTGGACAGCCGCCCGGCACGGACGGAGCCCAAGGGATGACCGTCGAAACGGCCCCCGGAGACGTGGCATGGGTCGAGTCAATGCCACGTGAATGTATGTGATGCAAAGTAAATGTCAAAAGGTTTACGTGGAAAAAGGCAAACAGGGTTTTAAAGGGCAGGGGAAAATAAATGACGCACCTGTGCAAGATAACACAGGTGAGGTCTCAAACCTTACCTTTTTTTGGAAGGAAAATAAAATTCTAAAAGCTGGAAAGGGAAGCGGGCTTAAAATTAAAACGTTTGGCCCCTTTGGACTTAAATGGATTATCATCTCCTGTATTTATAATTCCAGATAATTGCTTTCACACAAATAATAATAATAATAATATATAAAATAATAATAATATATTTATTTATATTTATAATATCAATATATTATAAATATATAATAATATATTTATATACAATATATTTCTTGATAAATAATATGTTTAAATAAATAAATAATATATTTATTGATATTTATAATATAATATATTATAAATATATTATAATAATATATTTATATATAATATATTTCTTGATAAATAAATAATATGTTTAAATAAATAAATAATATATTTATTGATATTTATAATATCAATATATAATAATAATATTATATATATTAATATATAATATATTTATGGATAAATAAATAATATGTTTAAATAAATAAATAATATATTTATCGATATTTATATCAATATATTATAATAATAATATATACTATATTTATATATAATATAAGGTTATATATTTATTGATAAATGAATAATATATTTAAATTCATTAAATTCATTAAAATCATTAAATTTATTAAATTATTAAATAATAAATGAATATTTTATTGATATTATAATATCAATATAATAATATATATTTATATATAATATATTTATTGATAAACAAATAATACATTTAAATAAATAAATAATATATTTATTGATGTTAATATAAATTCTATATAAAATATATAAATATATATCCTAGGATGTTATCTCAATCTCTGATCGCAAAAAGGGCTGGAAAGTTTTTTGTTCCTGTTTATTCTGGAGATCCCTATACATTTTGCATATAGTGTATATTGGGTATATTTGGCTTAAATGTGCTTCTGAAGGCCAGGGTTCGAATCCCTTCCCAGCCATGGAAACCCAGACTAAAAAAACCCAGAGTAGATCCGCCGCCTCGGGGACATTGAAAGCCACCGTTAGGAAACAGAAACGCACAAAAATTGTGGTTGTGTTTGTTGTTGTTATAATTGGTAAACCTCACCCGTTGCTCATTCTCCGGAGGCATCTCGCAGTGCTCCAGGTCGACGTCTTTGAGGCTGGGTCCGCTGTTCTTTTTGCAAAGCGTGTTGACCACTTCGATGGTCAGAGAGTACTTCATGCCGGCCACCACCTTCGGAGAAATAAAAAGGGACCGTTATTTAGGAAATCCCGTGTTTTTCTTGGCAAGGTTTGTTCGGAGGAGGTCTGCCCTCGAGGCTGAGAGAGTGTGACTTCTTGCCCAAGGCAGCCCAATGCGTTTCCACGGAGGAGCCGGGATTCGAACCCTGGCCTCCGGGGTCCAAAATTCAAACCGCCGTTGCCACGCTGGCCATTGGTTTGCTTTAATATTTTATGGACAGGGGAATTTATTGCAAACCGAACCGCTACAGAGAATGGCCTTTATAGAGGCCGATTCAATGGTGGAAGCATTATATTACATAAATATATATAATATTATATATGTATATCTATATATAATACTATATATATATATATATATAATATTTTATATATATATATATATATATATATATACACACACACACAATATTATATATATATCTAGGTGGATCCAATGTCTATATGTGTGAGCAATATAATTATTCCACTATTGGCTCCACCTATAAATATTATATATATATAATTATCCCATCATTAGATCCAGCTATGTATATCATATATAATATAATTATTTCACCATTGGATCTACCTGTATATATTTACATATGATATAATTTTTCCACCATTGGATCCACTTGTATATATTATATATAAAATAATTATTCCACCGTTGGATCCACACGCGCACATATATATATATATAAAATATAATATAATTATTCTACCATTGGATCCAGCTATATATTTTATATATAATATAATGATTCCACCATTGAATTAATCTCTATTATATCTATATCTATATATACACAGATGCACATATATATATAATATAATTATTCCACCATTGGATCCATCCATCTCTCATTCTCTCTCTAATATATATATAATAAATTATTCCACTATTGGATCCACTTATATATTTTATATATAATTATTCTAACATTGGATCCAGCTATATATATTAATTATTCCACCATTGAATCCATATATTATAAATAATATAATTATTCTAACATTGGATCCACCTGTATATTTTATATATAATATAATTATTCCACCATTGAATCGATATAATAATAATAACAATCCACCATTACACCTACCTATATATTTTATAAATAATATAATTATTCTACCATTGAATCCATATATATATATATATATATATATATAAATATAATTATTCCACCATTAGACCTACCTACATTTTTTTTAATATAATGTCATTATTCCACCTTTGGATCCATTGATATATGTATATATTATTATCCACAATATTGTAATTATTCCAGCTCATATAATATATATACACATAATATTAAATAATAATTAAATTAAATTAAATAAACAAATTATTTAAATATTTAAATAATTAAATAATAATATATAGTCATAATATTAAATAATTATTAAATAATAATTAAATTAAATATTTAAATAATTAAATAATAATATATAGTCATAATATTAAATAATTAAATGAAATAATTAAATAATTAAATAATAATTAAATTATATATATATATATATATATACTCATAATATTAAATGATAATTAAATTAAAAAATAAATATTTAAATAATTAAATAATATTTAAATAATATATATATATATATATATACTCATAATACTAAATCAAAATTAAATTAAATAATTAAATTAAATATTTAAATAATTTAATAATAATAATAATGATAATAATAAAAAATATCCTCGTAATATTCCTGGTCCTCGGTGACTCTTCCCCTGGGTACCTGGCTCTTGGCCTGGAGGACCCTGAGGGCTTTGGAGAGGAAGAGGCTGTTGCTGGCCTCGTTGTAGGCCTGGAGGGCGAAGGCCGCCGCCTCCTGGACGTCTGGGTCCGAGGCCGAGCGCTCCCTCCAGCCGCCCACGAAGCCCGGCGCCGGCGGCTCCTGCTCGGCCGAAAAGCCCGGAGCCCCGCCGCAGAGGAAGACGAGGACCGAGAAGACCAAGAGACGCTGCTGCTCCATCGCTGGCCAGAGGCGGAATGAGCCGCGCCTGCGCAGAGGAGACGCGCCTGGAGCCACGGACACGCCCCTCGGGAAGGGACGGCCAATCACAGCCCAGGAAGGGACAGGTACAGGGAGGATAGCCACGCCCATTGAGAATGGTCGGCCAATCACAGCTCAGGAAGGGACAGGTGTCTCTAGAAAGAGGCCACGCCCCCTCGGGAATGGTCAGCCAATCACAGCGCTGGAAGGCACAGGGAAAGGGAAAGAGGCCACGCCCACTACGAATGGTCGGCCAATCACAGCCCAGGAAGGGACAGGTAGAGGGAGGATAGCCACGCCCATTAAGAATGGTCGGCCAATCACAGCTCAGGAAGGGACAGGTGTCTCTCTAGAAAGAGGCCACGCCCCTCGGGAATGGAGGGTCAATCACAGCTCAGGAGAAAGAGGCCACGCCCCGCGGGAATGATCGGCCAATCACACCGCAGGAAGGGACAGGTAGAGGGATGATAACCACGCCCATTAAGAATGGTCGGCCAATCACAGCTCAGGAAGGGACAGGTAGAAGGAGGGTAGCCACGCCCCTCATTAATGGTCTGCCAAAGTCATTGGGATCAATCATTTTTAATGAGAAAGGATCAGTGATATATATAATTAAAATATAATATTATTATATTATTACATAATGAAATAAAATAAAATAATTGTGGCTAATATTCTCTAATATAATTGTATATAATTCTCTCTATATATTATATTATATTATAATTAAATTATAATAAAATAATATAATATAATTCTGGCTAATACTCTCTAATATAATTCTATATTATATAATTCTATATTGTAATTATATTATATTATGATATAATTATGTAATAATATAACATAATATAATTCTAGCTAATATTCTCTAATATAATTCTATATTATAATTCTATAATTCTATAATTCTAATTCTTTAATATTATAATAAAATGTAATGTAATATAATTCTGGCCAATACTCTCTAATATAAATCTATATTATATAATTATATATTGTAATTATATTATATTATATATTAAGATATTATAATTATAAAATAATGTAATGTAATATAATTCTGGCTAATGTTCTCTAATATAATTCCATATAATTCTGTATTATATAATTATATATTGTTATTATATTATATTATTATATTATTATATATTAAAATAATATAACAGAATATAATATAATTCTGGCTAATATTCTGTAATATAATTCTATATAATTCTATATTCTAATTATATAATATTATAATATAATATAATATAATTCTGGCTAATACTCTCTAATATAATTCTATATTATATAATTCTATATTGTAATTATATGATGATATTATAATTATAAAATAATATAATATAATGTAATATAATTCTGGCCAATACTCTCTAATATAATTCTATATTATATAATTGTATACGGGTTGTATTAATTTTTATAATATAATATAATATTTTGATGTTTTAATTTTGCCTATGATGTTTTTTCATTATCCATTTTTATTTTATTGCGTTTTGTTTCCTTTCTGTGTTCATTTCATTCATTCATTTCATTAATTACGGCAAATAGCCAGCGTTATTTCTGACTGTCCAGATTTTACGGCACTTTATAAATAAGTGTTAATAATAATAATAATTAATAATAATAATGACTTCTTTTGGATCTCTCTACAAAGTGGTCTCTTGCTGGTTTAATACCAATTAATTCCCAATTAATCCCCTTCCTTCCCAATTTCTCAGCAGCTTTTTAAAATACCCCGGTTTCTCTCTCTTTTCTCCCTCCTTTTCCCCCTTTTGCCTTCAATTGCTGCGAAATGATTGCAAAAAGGAAAGGAAGGCTGGGGAAGAGCCCTGTTTCGCACCCAGAACCGGCTCCATTCCAGGAAAAAAAAAAGGACAAGGCTCCTGTGGTTTTTGGGAAACATTTTTTAATAGGGTGTTTGGAAGAGTAGCCCCATCGGGGAAAGCAAAGCCCAAGGGTCCGCAAGCGGAGCGGAGGGAAGAGTGACCCTTTGGCCCCTTGACCGCCTGGACCCATCCTCGGTGGCCTAAATGGGGCCGTAGAAGCGCCGGTAAGCCTCCTGGAAGCCAATCTGGTCGGCCAGTTCGTCGCAGGAAGGGTTCATCTCGCAGACCTCCCGGTGGGCCTCAAAGGGGTCCGGAGTGACCACTGCAGCCGCGGCCGGAAAGAGCCTGCCGGAAACACCGGGAGAAGGAAGAGGGACAGGTTGGGTCTTTGCAATCAATAATCAATAATAATACATTAATAAATAATAATAATATTATACAGGGGAGCAGGAACAGGTTGGGTCTTTAAGATGATTAAAATAATAATAATAATAATAATAATAATAATTAATAATAATAATAATAATAATAATAATAATAATAATAAGTTTAGTAAAATAATATGCAAGGGAGCAGGAACAGTTTTGGTCTTTAAGATAATAATAATAGTAGAAATAATAAAAATAGTAATAATAATAATAATAATAATAATAATAATAATTTCAGTAAAATAATATACAGGGGAGCAGGAACAGTTTTGGTCTTTAAGATAATAATAGTAATAGTAATAGTAATAGTAATAATAATAATAATAATAATAATATGTTTAATAAAATAATACACAGGGGAGCAGGAACAGTTCTGTTCTTTTAGATAATAATAATAATAGTAATAGTAATAGTAATAATAATAATAATAATAATAATAAGAAGAAGAAGAAGAAGAAGAAGAAGTAAAATAATATACAGGGGAGCAGAAACAATTCTGATCTTTAAGATGATGATGATGATGATGATGATAATAATAATAATAATAATAATAAGTTTAGTAAAATAGTATACAAGGTAGCAGGAACAGTTTCGGTCTTTAAGATAATAATAGTAATAATAATAAGTTTAGTAAAATAATATACAGGGGGAGCAGAAACAGTTTTGGTCTTTAAGATAATAATAATAACACCACCCCACACTTGGCCCCACCTGTCTCTCTCTCTTTGCAGGTAGATCTTTTTGTCCTCACCTGTTGTATTCCCTCTTGTGTCGCTTCACAACCTCAGCGCTTTCACGCCGGGAAAGGAACGCTGTCGGGGAGAAAAAAATAACTGCGGTCGATTAAGTCGCCTTGGCCTCTTCCTTCCACGGAGCCACAGGACAGGAAAGCCATACAATGCAAAACCCAAAAGAGAGATGGGCAGGACTGACCTTCGGAGTCCGGAGCGTCGTTGGCACCGTCGGATTGAACGGCGGCTTCATCTAGGAACGAAAAGAGCAAGAAAAATCATCTTCGGAGGAGAAGACAACGTGAAATTGGAAGCGACGGAGAAGGTCCTCACCATCAAGACGTTCCCTTGAAATCCCATGAAATCCCCTAAAACCATTAGACCTGGTCCTTCTTTACATTATCGAGCGAGAAGGAACAAATGCAAAAATGCAATGCACCAAACTATCCAAAGAACCTTTTTATGCTCCTGGGTATAATAATAATAATAATAATAATAATAATAAAAAAATATAATAATAATAATGTAATAATAATAAAAATAATAATAATAATAATATAATAATAATATAATTATAATTATAATAATAATAATATAATAATAATAATATTATAATAATATTATAATAATATAATAATAATAATATAATAATTATAATAATAATAATAATACAATAATAATAGTATAATAATAATAATAATAATAATAATTTTATTTATAGCCCGCTCCACTGTATCCAATCGGAGCGGGTTACATCAATTAAAAAAATACAAGATAAAATATACCCGACCCATACCCAACCACCCGCCCCTTAAAACCAAACTCAACGAACATCCGTTAAAACGGCATCATAAAAATTACATTACAATTTTTAAATTGTAATTAAATTACAATTTAAAACAACAACCCATTGCACGGATATCCGGGTCAAGAGGTTAATCTTCAGTACCTGGGGCAGGTTTATAGAAAGGTGTGCTTAAAAAAAACCAGAGAGGAGTTTCGAAAGCTGGGAACGATCTAGATCGCTGTCTTCCTCTATGGCAAGAACGGAAGAAAGGGAAGCGGGTCCCGGGGCTTGGAGAGGTTTTTTTATTGGTGCGGACGGCGGCTTCCGCGTCGGGCGAGCGGACGCACCTGGGAGCCAAAAGGGGCTTTGAGTTGTCGCTTTTGCGTTCGTTCGGATCCGTGGAACGGATCCGAACGAATGCAAAGGCGACAACTCAAAGCCCCTTTTGGCTCCCAGGTGCGTCCGCTCACCTGGGATAGGTAAACTGACCCAACAAAGTGGAAGAAGCCACCAATAAAGGTGCCTTTCCAATGCCTTGCCATGACGGCTCAAGGCAGCTTCTTCTTCCAAACGGCATCGGTTTCGATCCTGAACAGTTCTGCAGATGCCAAAAGAAAACCTCGAAGGATTTCGGAGGGCGTTTGCGAAGATGCCAACTTACCTGCGCGGCAGAGGCAGAAGGTGGCCAAGGCGGCAAGGAGAAGGAGAGTCTTCATCCTCGAAGTCTCTTTGGCTGGAGAGTCTGGAGAGGTGTTCTCCTTCCTTCGCTTTGCTCCGGTTCCTCTTCTGCCCCATTTATACTTTCCGGGCAACGGTGCCCCCCTCGGACCTGGCATAAACGGCTCCGAGGGACGGAGGCCAAGTCTATTTTGGAGACGCGGCGCTCGGAAGGACGGAGTTTGAAGCGGACGTGGCAATTGTGGGTTTCTTTGGAGGCCTGGCAAAGGACGGGTTGGCATAGCCGTGCCATCTGGGGCAACCAGGATCTGGGGTTTAGCTTGACAAATAGTTGGCCCTCCTCTGCGTCCGTGGCTCTGCCATCCCCGGGGTCCGACCTGCTTGAAAAATGTTTAAAAAGAGAATCATTTCCAAAAAAAAAAAGCAAGGGTCGATTTCGGCTATTTTTATACAAGGGGCACCATTTCACTTTGTATCTTTCACTGGGAAGCTCAAAAAGTTTGGAGCAAAAAAGTTTGGAGCAAAAAAGTTTGGAGCAAAAGTCAAGCTGTCCTTGGTTGGTTTTGCGTGACTTTCGGAAACTGTCTTTAATAGGAATTGTATCGTAGAAACCGTCCCTCCTTGCATCCGTAAAGCAATTCCATTCGTATTTCCCGAATTATTTGGACAATGTGGCTTAGTTCGACCCTCAAATAACAAGATGTGACTTGTGGCTCATTGCTTCCAAATGTATTAAACACAAAGGTGCAAAAGGTGCGTCTTTTTTGCGCTGTGAAATGGAGCAGCGTCCCAGGCGCCTGTTGCAACAAATGGTGTTTTATGTCTCTTTGCACCCTGGAAGCCTCTTCCTTTGGAGCCGTCCTCCGAGAAAAGGAGGAGCGCTGGACCCGGGCCAGGGAAGGAGAAAGAGAGGCAGCGGCCAACGTATAATTGCCAAGGAGCCGCACCGTGCCTCCGCTGCCAGGGCTGCCTTTCCTTTCCGCTCGGATGCGGCCGGCCAAAGGAAAACCCCAAAGTGGTAATCTCGACCCACAATGGCCTCCAGATGTGGGGCAGAGGAAGCGGCTCGGAGACATTATCCCCGCTTGCGCCAGATTCAAATCCCTCCGAAAGGAAGGAAAGAAGGAGGGAAGCCTCTCTTTCTCAAGTGCCACGTCCGCAGGGCAAGAGTGCTCCCGATCCCCAAACTCGAAGTGCTCCAAACTCCAAAACCGGGCTGAGACAGTGGCACCTTTGCTTTCGGGTGGCTCGAGAGGACACAAACTTTGCTTCGGGCAGAGCGTGAATTTTTAAAAACGTCGCACAAAGGCGACTATGGAACGTCAATGAATTTTGTGCACAGCTTAGTTCTCACCTCCAAAGTATTGAATTATGTATACTCCAAAAATCCAATAAATAAATACGTACAAACCTGACCCAGACGTACGAACGAGTCGGTTTTGTTGTCGGTTTAAGTTGTGCGCATTATGCGTGTTTTCAAGTTGTTTGTTGACTTACGGAGATCCCATGAATTTCACGGACTTTTCTTAAGCGAGGGATTCTCAGGAGTGGTTTTGTAACCGTCTGGTTATAAGATTGTATGGACAGCACTCTGTAAATTTACAGCGCTATATAAATAAAGGTTAATAATAATAATTATTATAATTATTATTATTATTATCACATCCAGAACTTGATCTGCTTTGCGTTTTAAAGACCACAAGGAGCTTTCCTAAGGCAGCAAAATAGGAATTGCCAACCAGGCAATAATGAGAGGAGGGGAAAAATAGGATTAGTTATGCTCTCCTCTTTAATTTTAAAACTGCAATTCCCATCCTACAAACCAGTGGGGTGCGCCTTTGTGTAAGTGCAGTTGGAAAGCCAATCCTTTATGGAAGGAAAGGTAAACACAGGGATTTTCATTAAGCCCTGAGACGGTAAAGGGTTTACCAGGCCGTCTTGGGGAAGACAAGCCAAGCCCAGGCTTTGGAACGGCACCAATTTGGGCCGGAGCCAGAGCGAGGTTGTGGCTTGAAGGTTGAAACAGGGCTCCTCTCAATGAGAAAGGTGGGATAGGTCTCAAATCCATAAGGAAAACAATGCAAGACTGATGCCTTGACAAAAAGGACAGGCGTCTTGTGATGTGCGGCTTCGCACAATGCTCTTTTCAAGGCTTCGGTGCAGGAAAACACAGGTCTGATGATGGTCAGTCTCGAACCCATTCCCTTGACAAAGGCCAGGTGAGGCCGAAGCTCTGTGGAGAAGGTGCAAAAGGAGCAGGCGTTTGGTGTCCTACGTGCCGAACGGCGTCCTTGGTGCGCCGTCCAAAACTTTGGCCGGAAAAAGCCGAGCGGTCAAGCCCTCTCCCAAGCGTCCCACATTAGCCGCCCTTGGCCCCGAGGAAGATGGCAAGAGCCAGACGACGGAACTGCCTGGCACCCGACTCCGTACTTATAACCTCATCAAGGAACTTGTGTTTCCAAAGCATGGGCAGCCTTACATGCCAACACAACATTTGGCTGTAATGGGGAACAGATGCTGCAGAGACGCAAACTCTTTGTTTTCCCCACTTCGTAGGAAGCTTTAGCTTTAAGGACACTGGTTTGGGTACACTTTAAAACGCTTTAAAAACTCCCATGATTTCCAAGCTTTCCAAGAAAACACTCTGGATCCTGGTTGCGCCTTCCTTTCGAACCCCAGATGGGGCCATGTTTCCAGCCCCCAATTCTACGGTTCCATCCCTTGCAAGGCTAAGGTTTTGGGCTCCCTGTTCGACCGATAAGAAAGAAATATTATTTACTATTATTATTATTCTAATCCCACACCTTCCAAAAAAACCCACAATTGTCGTTTCCGATTGGCACAATACCCTGTTTATTTATAAACCAACAACCAAAAACATGCGCATTTTGTCTTTCGCTGGAACAAAGAGCACTTTATTCCCACGAAGGACAAAGAGGCCTGACTGAGATCGTTTTCAAGTCACCCCAAGAATTCCAAGAATGGTCCGTTGGCAGCTTTTTCGTTCCTCTGCCTTTGCCTGGCAAGACAATGCCAACCGTGGGCATACTTCCTGATGCAGCAAAGAAACCCAGGGCTTCGGGGGCATTGGCTGGAGGTGGTTCAGGCCAGTCTCCAGGGAATCCGGGGTTGCAGGAGACTGAGAGTTCCTTGGGGAATGCCAGGTTGGCAACCGGAGATGTTTTCCAGAGGACGGCCAGCTCCTTCCTGGAGGCGAAGCTCCCTTCCCTGGGAAGCCAGCGGGGTCCAGGTCCTTTAGGGAACCTCCTCGAGGGTGCCCACGGTCCTCCGTCCTTCTGCGACAACCGCCTGGAAAGGAGGCAAGGATACGAAATGGAGCGAGCCTCGTTTCAAGGAGTGAGATTAACACTTTCCTGGTTCGGGGCATCCCAATAGACTCACAGCAACACCAGAACAACGAAGAAGAAGAGAAGAGAGGGGCGGAAGCACAAAACCACAGGCGAAATAAGACTTTATCCAGATTCAGGGGAGACAGGAAACAAACTCCAGGGAAACTGAGGCAACCGAATCACCAAAAGCCGGCGGAAGGAGATGCCGCGACCCTTCCCAGCCCCAGACGGAGGTTGGTTCTAGGGCTGAGACGTTTCCCCGATCTGGGCATCAGCCTGCGAAGGGCTCCTCACCTGCCACTCGGCCTTGCGCCTCTCGATCTCCTCCTGAAGCTCCGCGATCTTCTTCCGCCCGTCCAGGACGGCTTTGGCCAGCCGGGCGTTCCCGGCCTCCTTCTCCTTCAGGGCCTTTTGGAGGAACTGGCGCTGCTTCAGGAGGTAAGGCGCCACGACGCTGCGGACGTCGTCCTCCGGGACTCCGCTGGGACGCCTGGACGGAGAGACGCTCCGAGGATTAGGGACCGGGGCCGAGGCGATGGGTCTTAACACGCCGCGGGATTTGGGAACGCGTCGTGTTCGCGCATTGCTGGGACGACACGGGATGACCCGTGTCCTTGCAACCCGCCTCGATCCATACGGAGAGGCAGGATATAAATAATAATAATAATGGGGACCGAAACGGGTGATGGGCCTGACTTGGAAATCAAAAATGCATTTAAATTTATAAATTTATAAATGCATTTAATAAGGGAGAATAAATTTATAAATTTATAAATGCATTTAATGAGGGAGAAGACGATCTAATATCCAAAAGTGTACCGATAAGTAAGGATATACTTAGACTCTGAAGGCGGACGCAACTGATCGCAGAACCAGAAGAAGAAAAAGAAGATTAATAAGATCGATAAGGCTTGAAGTTGTTGATAGGAAGTTATCACTTAACGTTTGTCTGTTTATTAGACTGTCGATGTATACGTATATATTAGTATTTGAGTGATATGTGTTACAGGTCAATTTGTATGTTTTATGTTTTTCTAAATAATAAAAATATTAAAATAGAATAATAATAATAATAATTATCATTATTATTATTATTATTAACTCTGCAATGTTTCACACAGAGGGACGATACGAAAACGCCGGTTGAAAAGAAATAATAATATTATTTAATATTATTAAATTTAAATATTATTATTAAAAACATTTTAAATATTATTTATTAAATATTAAATATAATATTTAATAATATATAATAATATAATATATAATATATATATTATTATATATCATAATATATAATAATATTTAAATATATTAAATATTATTATTAAAAACATTTAATATTATTGATTATTAATATTATTATTTAATCCTTACCACGCCGGGGTGTCCCTCTCCTTGGCTCCTTCCACCAGTTTGTCCAGGGATTCGAGCAGCGTCTTGAGGTTCCCTTCGTCCTTCAGCTCCTGGATCTCGTTCTGGGGGGCAAAGGGGCGAAAGACGCGGCGGTTAAACCCGAAACCGGGGGGTGGTTCCGGTTCCGCAAAGCGGAGGAGCGTAAAGGAGGGCTTCCTTACCGACGGAGGAGCGCAGGTGGGAGACGAATTGGTCGTAGACGCACTTGGTCAGCCTCGGCTGGGATTTGTAGAGCCGCCGGTAGCACTTGGCGAACGCCGCGAACCTGTTTTCGGGGAAAGGAAATCTCTCTAGGAATTTCTGGGTCTTTTAATGCAATTTTGGGTTAAAGTTGACCATAGAGTTGCACTTTAGGAGCTACAAAGGGCTAGTGGAGTGTCCTCTCTAGGAATCTTTAGGTCTTTTAATGCAATTTTGGGTTAAAGTTGACCATAGAGTTGCACTTTAGGAGCTACAAAGGACTAGTGGAGTGTCCTCTCTAGGAATCTTTAGGTCTTTTAATGCAATTTTGGGTTAAAGTTGACCATAGAGTTGCACTTTAGGAGCTACAAAGGACTAGTGGAGTGTCCTCTCTAGGAATCTTTAGGTCTTTTAATGCAATTTTGGGTTAAAGTTGACCATAGAGTTGCACTTTAGGAGCTACAAAGGACTAGTGGAGTGTCCTCTCTAGGAATCTTTAGGTCTTTTAATGCAATTTTGGGTTAAAGTTGACCATAGAGTTGCACTTTAGGAGCTACAAAGGACTAGTGGAGTGTCCTCTCTAGGAATCTTTAGGTCTTTTAATGCAATTTTGGGTTAAAGTTGACCATAGAGTTGCACTTTAGGAGCTACAAAGGACTAGTGGAGTGTCCTCTCTAGGAATCTTTAGGTCTTTTAATGCAATTTTGGGTTAAAGTTGACCATAGAGTTGCACTTTAGGAGCTACAAAGGGCTAGTGGAGTGTCCTCTCTAGGAATTTCTGGGTCTTTTAATAAAATTTTGAGTTAAAGTTGACCATAGAGTTGGCACTGGAGGACCTAGATGTTCCTAGAGAGACCATATTAATAAAATCCGTGAATAATCAAACCCGCGAATCCGGAGGGATGAGTTTATAGGCAGGAAATTTGTTTCAGCTTCATATATTGGAAGCCATTTTATAGTTCGTGGTTTTAATTATTTTAAATTATTATTACTTTAAATAAAGGGGATTAATTTTGGGTTCCCAGAAGTCCCCAGTCGGTGCAGCCGAGGCAGGAAAGTTACTTTAGAACTACAATTCCTCCTAAAGTTACTTTAGTAACTAAAGTTACCAAAACCTCTCAATCAGTGTGGCCTGGAAAAGTTACTTTTCTGGGCTCTGTAGTCCCAAAGGTATCTTTTGAGGGGGACACAATTCCCAGAATTCCCCAGCCTGCACTAATAATATTATTCTATTATAATAATTATTATTATATTTCTTTTTTATCCTGCCTTCCTCCCATTTCAGAGAAATCAAGGAAACTAACAGACCTTAAAAACAGTCTGAATTTAAAACAGTATGAAAATATTATTATAAAATAGTAAAAATAATACATAAATAAATAAATGTTTATTAAATATTAAATAAATAAATAATAATATTGTGACACTTTGGGACTGCAACTCCCTGAAAAAATTACTATAATAATAATAATAATAATAATAATAATAATTTTTATTTATAAATAATTTTATTTATTTATAAATATTATATTTATAAATAATTATATAATTATATATATATATATATAATATTATTATATAATAATTATTATATAATAATTATTATTATTATATATTATACTTATATATATTATAATATATTATAATAGAATTATTAATATATATTATTAAATATTATATATTATTATTTATATTAAATATTTATTTATACTTTGAGGGGAGGGGGAAATATATATATAATTCCCAAAAACTTCTCTCAACATGAGAAAAGTTACCTTTGGGACTACAGACCCCAGGAAAGTAACTTTTTCCAAGCCACATCTCCCAGAATTCCCTGCCAGAAGTTACTTTGGGGCTCCAACTTCCAGAGAAGTTACTTTTGGGGCTCCCATTATTTATCAGCGTAGGCTGAGAGGGATGGGAAAACTGTGTAGTCCAAAATAAGTAACTTTTCCAATAGTCCTTGTTTCAGGCTTTGAGGCAAGTCTCGCGAGAGTTCCGCCCCCAAGTCTCGCGAGAGTTCCCTCTCCGCGGTCGCCTTGGCAACGCTCGCCAAAATCTCACCCTCCGGTCTCGAGGGTCCGCAGGAAGGAGTCCACGATGAAGTCCAGGACCTGCTCCCGGCCGGGGTTCCCCTCCGGAGGCCCCGAGAGCGGCGCTGCTGGGGACCGGAAGGCCTTCCTTCTCCTCCTTCGCTTTTCCCTCCTCCGCCATCTTGGGCCGCCACAGACGAGATTTCAAACTGGGCCACGCCCACTGGCGCCTACTCCGCTTCCGATTGGCTGGCGCTCCTGCCCGTCTGTTCTCGAAGGGCCGCCCACTCAGCCAACCACGTGGCTCGGGGGGCGTGGAAAAGGGAACTCAGCGTCCAATAAGAGCGCAGCAGCGATGCTCTCTTTTCATTGGTCCCGACGCGCCCCTTTCGAACTCCTGTGAAAAGGCGGCCTCTAGCGTCCTCTGCCAGTATTGCAGCTCCAGGACCATTTCTAACTTTTGAGGCTGTTTTTGGACCACAAAGCCCAGAATCCCCCCCCCCCTTTTAATCTCTCCCCTGTTCCCAGAATCCCCTTACTCTGCATGGACTGGAGCTCCCAGGACCCTCGGTTCCCAAGATGGCCCAAGCCCCAATGCCTGGCAATTTGGGGGATGCTGGGAGGCGCAGCCCCAAAAGCCGCTCCTTGCAACAACTATTTATATTTGTATAATATACATATATAGAAGGAATAAAGTAATGATAATAACCTGGAAAGTTACTATAACAACATAATAAATTGTATAATATATTTGTATAGTTTAAATATTCACTGTTTATTATTTATTTATTATATAATATTATATTATATATATTATATAAATAATATATATTATTTATTATGTTATGATAATAATAATAATAATAATAACCATTATTATGTAATAATAATAACCTGGAAAGTTACTATAATAACATAATAAATAATAAATATTTATACTATACAAATATATTATACAAAAGTTTATTATTTATTATTATATATATATATATATATATAATATATAAATAATATATATTATTTATTATGTTTATGATAATAATAATAATAATAATAATAACCATCATTATGTAATAATAATAACCTGGAAAGTTACTATAATAACATAATAAATATTTATACTATACAAATATATTATACAAAGTTTATTATTTATTATTATATATTTTATATATATATTATAATATATAATAATATTATATATATATATATAATATAATATAATATATATTTAATATTATTTATTATGTTATAATAATAATAATAATAACCATTATTATGTAGTAATAATAACCTGGATAAATAATATATATTATTTATTATATTTATTATTTATTATATTATTATAGTAACTTTCCAGGTTATTATTATTACTTTATTCTTTCTATCCTGCCCTTACAACACTAAAAAACATCATACGGTTTAAAAACATACATAAATAATATATATTAAAATAGAATTATATTATTTTCTGCTATGAGGAGTGCTCAGTCCCCAAATGGAATAGGAGATATTATAGGGAGACCTTTGCACGCAGTTAATGGCTCTTTTTAGTGACTCCTAGGCCCTCCTCGGCTTCCTTTGCAATCTCTGGAAGTGGGGCAACAATCGCCCCGAAGCGGAAGAGGCCAATGTTTCTCAATCCTACTTGACTTTGGGCTCTTGCGCTTCTCTTGAAACAGAACTGGAGGATTTCGTTCAAAACCATAAAAAGGGAACCCAAGCGCAGATGCAAAAAAAAGAAAAAGCCATAGGTTTGCCTTTAACGCCTCAAAAACTTAGTTCGGAATCCATTCATAATCTCCCTCGAACCCAGATCCCTCTGCAGAGACACTTAGGAAAAGAAGATCCCACAGGAAACGGGGTCAAATAAATAGTAAAAACTTTAATCACACTTCAAAAGTGCAAAACCGGAAACCTGTTTTCGGCGTATACGGAAATACATTCGAGCCCCGCGTCCCGAAGGCTAGGGACCGCTTGGGCTTTATTCCCATTTAGGGGACGATGGAGGCAGGCGGGTCCTCGCTCTTTTCCTAAAAGGTGGCTACTGAGCGGTGGCTTCCTGAAGTGTTAGCAGTTAGACAGATATCGCTAATTTGAGCTGCATCCACACTGGGGAAATAACCCGGTTTGGCCCCGCTTTCATGGCCTTGGCTCAAGGCTCTGGAATTCTGGGAGTTGGGGTTTGTTGTGGGGTCCAGAGCGGAGCTCCGCTCCGCTCTGGGCCCCACAACAAACCCCAACTCCCAGAATTCCAGAGCCTTGAGCCAAGGCAATTAAAGCGGGGCCAAACCGGGTTATTTCCCCAGTGTGGATGCAGCCAAAGTGGCACATCTCACACACAGCAGCTTTTCCAAGGCAAGGATCGGCCGTCTCGCCCCCAAAGAGATAACATTTGAGCTCCTCCTGCAAACCGAGAGCTCCCCAAAGTCAACCGTAAAGATAATTTTAAGACGGAAGGGTTCAACCGCACACAGCGTGCGATCCTGATCGAAGAAAGACTCTTGTCCATTCCTCTCGCAAACCAATTTAAAAGGAAAAGCCACCTCGGCACGACTCCAGGACGTTCCTGGTTTTGTGCCACGTCTCTTTGCTCGATGTGGCTAAACCTGGCAGGAGGAAGACGGAGGTCGCAGACGGAAAAAGGGGTTGTTTCTAAAGGGCACCCCCAAATGCCCGCGGCAGCCACCACCGAAGGTCTAAAGGGATGCTACATTTTTGCATCTGGAAGCGTCTGAATCCGCAAACGTCAGGAAGGGTCTACGCGGCTTCGCTCTCACATCCTGAGTATGGCACACCCAGGGTTTTTAAAAAAGGGGTTTTGCTTCAAAGTGCAAAGCGTTATCGCCTCCCCAGCGTTTCCGCTCCCAGTTCCACTCCAGAGCCAGAGAATTCGCTGCCACCCTCTTCGTGCCAATTCCCTTTCCCCGCCTTCGCCTCTTCGGAGACTACGACGGTGCTTTTGGAAAATGGAAGATCAGCACCAGAGTCACAACGGAAAAGACGGCAAGGAACCAGGAGGGGATCTCTGCCTGATCTTTGGAGGGCCACCGTCTCGGTTAGCCATCCTGCCCAAAGGGAAAGCCGTCCCCTTCTTATTCCCTGCGCCACAATATGCCCTCTCTGCCTCCAGCAGCCCCTCTGACGGATTAACGTCGCACTCCTTTGGCGACCGACACAACCACAACCTGTACAAAGGCCAAAAGAAGCTTGGTACGAGACTTTTGGAAAGCCCTGCCTTTCCAAAAAGCCCAAAGGGAGGCTGGGTGAGATGTGGAAGGGGAGGCATTAGCTCAAGGACGGCTACGTTTGCACCGACTCACGTTCGCAAAGGCCACGGAGGAAGGAAAGGTGCCTCTTCCCCGGAGGAGGGGGATTTTTTTAAAAATCCCTTCTCCCAGAAGAAAACACGGATACGACACAACAATTGTGGACCACAACTCCTGTACGCTGAAAAAAAAGAAAGAAAGACATATATACGTCTTTTGGAAATCACCTTTGACACATCAGAAGTAAGAAGAGGGAAAAAGAAATGGCAACCGCTCCGAACACAAGAAGCGGTTTTGGCAAAAAGGGTTTTGAGGGTATAAAAAAGGAAGGGAGGAATTTCTATGTACAGAACGCGTAGAAATGTCCAGGTACAGACTTCATCTCTCCAAAGGAAGTCCTGGTCTTGGCGGGTTTTCCCCACCGGAAACCATTTGGGGTTTTTTTGGGGGGGGAAAGTTCTGGAGGCGGTGCTCTCTTTCATTTCGTAAACTCGTGGCTTTTCGACTTGTGCAACAGGCACCGTCTCCGGCAAGTGGGTCTCTAGCAAAGTGACTCTCCCCGGGCAAAGAATTTGGGAGGATAAAAATAAGAGAACCGGAAACTGGTTGCAGAAGTACTTGGCAGGAACCATTAAGTCTCCCCTCTCTCTCTTTTTTTTTAATAAAAAAGTGGGGAAAAGGAAAGGAGACGGGAGGGAATAAACGAAGACCAGGAGATGGGCCAGTTTCACTCACGTATTGAACAAGTCCAGGTGTTTTTACAGTAGGCGCTTCATTTGCAGAACGCTGCATTGAGTCCAAAGGAGGGTTACCACAAAGGCGGGTTTTTTCACTGGGGTGGGTTCCCCCCCAACAACCATTCACCCCCCGCTCACCCTCAGAAAGGCTTTCCTTGCACCGTCCTTGCTTTTTGGTGAATTTCCAACCGTGCCGACGGTCCAGGCGTCTGCAGAGGGACCGGCCCCTTCTCTCTCGCTCTCCTCCTTTCCGGCTCAACCCTTTCCCCCAGTTTGGCCACCGCGGCTACCAGTGCCGAGAGTCCACCAGCTCTGGACGGAGGCTGAGCTTCTTCAGGGTCTCGTACCCCACGACGATGACGATGGTCGAAGGGGTGGCGGAGATGATGCGGGCCGAGAGGCCCTTGGTGAGCCCCCAGGGGCCTTCCTCCGCCATCAGCTGCTTGAAAGTGAGAAGGATGGAGCTTTTGCCTTCCACCTGCCGGGAGGAGAAGACGGAGAGACAGACAGAGAAGGGGGTCTGAGGGGTCACCTCACTGCGGAGGGCCATTCCAACGCTGACCAGCGCTTCCTTGGCTTTAGCTGGACACGCCTTTCTTGAAATCTGAATCCTATCCTTAGTTTGGATCCTATCTTCTGCCCCTTCAGAGGATAGGATCCAAACTAAGGATAGGATTCTGATTTCAAGAAAGGCATGTCCATAGAACAACCTCCACAGAACCCACAGCCCTTCAGATATTTCCAGTCCATTGAACTAAGGAAACCCAGCTCACATCATACACAGGAACTCTCTCTCCAAATAGTCCATGTCTGTGTTAAACCCAAATGCCGAGGGCCTTTTGCAAGCCGCACAAGACAGAATTATGGTTGGTTCTCCTTCCTCCCAATTTCTCTCTTTTATTTTCTTCCATGCTTTCCCCCCCAAAAGCAGCTTGCCTTTCTTACTCAAGTGCCGAAGGGGATGGGCAGCTACGGATTTCCCCGACCGACAGCCTGCCCTTTTCTCCATTAGGTCCCAAAGCAAACTACCTCCCACGGGAGTCGCGCCAAGCTCCCCTTACCTGCACGCGCGCCCGGATGACGTCCATGGGGTTGGTGAGGGTGGAAGCCGTAGCGGCGGCCATCGGCCCAGAGATGGCCTGGAGCAGCAGGTGAGGGCAGTCTCTGGGGGTCAGGTTGGCAAGCTGTTCTGGAAATGGGAGCGAGAGGCAAGCTAAGACCCCGATTCAACTCCTGGGGAAAAAGCTTTCCCCTACCTCCACATTCAGGAGCAGTCTACCTTACAGGACAGCTGTTGGAGCAAAGCCCATGGATGTTTCCGTCTGGCTTACAGACAACGCTGGAAATAAAATGCTGGCCTGTGGGGCTCACTGGACAGAGCCAGGACAAGCCTGGGGCCCTCCGGATGTGGCCCATCATCCTTGAGTGCTAACTGGGGCTGGTGGGATTTGGGGTCCCCATCTAGAATGGGGCAGCACTTCTCCACACACATATAATATTTCTGTTTTAAACACAGACTTGCCTTCCATTTTGCAACTAAGGAATTTAAAGAAAGGGGCCAGATGCTTGTGTTCTACAAAGCGCAGACGTACGCGGAATTAAATTCAAAGACAACAAAACAATGCATTTTAAGACTCCACCCCACAAATCACAGGTTTTTCGAGTCTTCCCTTGGGCTAGATGCGAACAAAAGGGAAATATTGTTCCTTCTGCCCAACACACTTTGTTCCAATCTGGGAATTTTATGCCACAGGAACGGTCTAAACCTATTAGGACTGAAGAACGCCTCTTTTGTTTTTAACTCAAAATTGTCACTGCCTGAAGACAAGAGCAGCTGCCCTGCAAGGAACGGTTATTTTTTGAACTCACATTTAACTCACGCAGTCCTTGACGTGAGCGAAGGAGCCAGCGCTCTCCGGCAGAAAACTTCACCTCACTTCAACTCCACTGACTCCAGTCTGCGGAAACTGGGATCTGCAGCTCGGTGGGGTATTTGCAGTTCTCCCTGCAGTGCCACAGCAAACTGCAAATCCCAGGATTCCCCAGGACAGAGCCAAGGTGGTTAAAGTGCTGCCCAAAAGCAAACCCAGTGAATGTGGATCATACACCTCAGTTCGAATGTCATACGCTCCTTGTGTTCCTTCCTGACTTGTTTCTCCTACCAATCAAATGCTTTCCGCGAGTGCAAGGTACCTCCCCTCCCTCTGAAATACTCTTTTTTGGCCCCAAACCAGTCAAGGGGTCCCCCCCCCACCTTTGCTAGCAGATGGGACTCCTCTTCTTACCTGCGTAGAAGTGGTAGAAAGGCCACCAGACAGCACTGTTGGGAATGTAGGTGAGCAGGGAGGCCACGTAGCCCCGGTAGAAGCCTCGCAGGCCGTCGGCCTTGAAGATCTGGGCAATGATGTCCCGCGTCTGGCCGAAGACGGGGAAGCGCTTGCCCTGGCTGGCCTGGACCTTGAAGCGGCCCATGGTGTTGCCCAGGCGCTGCATCATCAGGTGCTGGGAGACGACGTCGATGGGGACGGTGATGCTCTGGGCCACCAGGGAGGCGGAGCCGCCGGCCACCACCGACTTGACGGTGTTGCTGTTGCTGTAGTGGGAGACGTACTTGCGGGTCAGCTCATAGGTGGTGACGTAGCACTGGCCCGAGATGAGGGTGAAGGTGTTGACCAGGAAGCCCCGGTACAACCCGGCCGCCCCTTCCGCCCGGAGGATCTTGCCGAAGGCGTCGAAGGTGCCGTTGTAGAGGCTCTTCCCCTTCTGGACCTGCAGCCGCGTCCGGATGAGGGTGAAGGGGTAGACGCTGACCCGGATCATCATGGTCATGCAGACGCCGAAGACGTAGAACTTCTTCTTGTCCAGGTGCTCCCACTCGATGATCTGGATGTTGCGCTTGTCTTCCATGGCTGAGGCGCCCTGGCGGGGAAGGAGGGAGAACCGAGCGTGGGTTCCCATTAAAGGCAGCAGCGGGAGACAGGGAGACTGCTCCCACCCCGCCCCATCTCTGCCCCCCTTATTTGCCAACAGCCCAAGACCTTCCCACTGGCTTTTAAGGAGCAACAGCCTGTTGCAGAAAGGTCTTCCTCTCCGATGATAATTCCTGCAGATATAAATCCACTTGCAAAGTGGTTAGTCCCCAACCGGATTCTGTCCACTGACATTAAACAGATAAAGGACATTAACATTGGTCTGCTACCAGACTAAGTCATACCAATCGATTCATTAGTCAAAGGCCATGACTTTTGTTTTCATCCTTTATCCTGCCTACTGGGATTTTTTTTGTAGCGATCTTTCTTCAGCTCCTAAGAAGGCATTGTGGGCCTTATCTATCCACCGCCCTTGACCAACAGAAATGGGAATTGCTCAAGAGAAGCTAAGCGTACAAAGGGGCTCGATTTACACAGGTTGCAAATGCTAATCCTCTCCGAGTCTCAACCTGCGTAAGGCCTGGACGCTCATTCTAGTATCTCAAGCAAATCCCAGTTCTAAATCTAAAGTCCCAGTTCTAAATCTAAAGTTTTACCCCCCCCTAAGTGACGGTGTTTATTCGATCAAAGATGGACCTGCTCTAATTAACCCTTTCACACACATTTACCCTTTCTCTCTCTTGCTCTCTCTTTTCTTCCGGTGGCAAAAACCAGAAGAACTAGTCGTCTTCTCCCAAACCACACGATCGAGGGTTTCCAATTCAAACATCGCTTCAGGACCCTTCCTTCTAAGCAGCCAATGCCATTGCAGAAGCAACAGACGAGGCAGGCATGGAGCCTGGCTCACAGGGGAGACCGGGCTGGCTCCTCCAGGTAACTTTTTGGGAAGGAAGCCAACGTCTCCGCACCGCCAGCTTTCGTGACAAAAGGCCCAAAAGAAACTGGGTGGCTGCGTTTCCTGATTCTGCCTGTTTGGCGTTGAGAATGTCATTTCACTTTCCAAAACGACTTTTTCCAAGACGGCTCAGCTGCGATAATCCTCTGACCCAAAATGTGTGGGATCAGGAAGGGGCCACGGTGCATCATGTGTTCCCAATTCGGACCCTTTCCCTTCCTTCCTAATCAGATCTGCCATTCTGAATGCCTCTCCTTCCTTCCTTCCTTCCTTCCTTCCCAGATTTCCTCTGGTAATTATTTACTAGGATATCCCAATATCCACTTCGTCCTAACCTCAAGGCTATGCATCCCAAACAGCCATCAACAAACTCCCATTTGGCCTGATTTTTACATTACTGCGAATTACAGTGGTCCCCCGGGTTACGAAAGTAATCCGTTCCAGCACCCCTTTCGTAACCCGAAAACATTCGTAACCCGGGGGACCACTGTAAGTATAGGAAAGGACTTGGCGCGATTTGAATTTCACACCGCTTTCCTTTTGCAACCCGGGTTTTTTTTCGGAAACCGGGGCCGTTTTTCCGGCCCCGGCTCTTTCGGATCCCGGGGTTTTCGTACCCCGGGGGATTCGTAACCCGGGGGACCATGTACCATAAAAGGAATCCCGGGATTGGATGGGAGATTCAGACAACAAGCACAGAGGACCACGTCAGCACAAACATGAAATGGTTCAAACCTTTGAAAGCACGGTGGGCCACCATTGGGGAGCTAGGAACCCATAGCCTCCCCACAGGCCACACTCCACAACACAAGCCCAAACCCATCCCTTTCCCTTTGCAGCCTCTCTCAGAAGAGTGATCCCAAGTGGCCCTGGGGTACCTTTGACTAAACATGTAGCGTGGGAGGACTTGCGGGCCACGAAGCCACCCCATTCATCTTGAGGTCCACCGACACCGTTTCAAGCTTCTTCCTCGGAAGGCACCAACGCTCTGCAACAAGCAAACAAACAGAACAGATTAGATTTTATGGCAAGTGCATTGGTTTGAGCAAAGAACTACGACTCTGGAGAAGAGGGTTTGAATCCCAGCTCAACCTCGGCAGCCCATCGAATGACATTCTCTCTCAGCCTCAGAGGGGGGCCAAGGCAACAGGTTCTTCTTAGGGTCACCCTAAGTTGGATGTCTTAAAAGCAAGCAATTATTTTATTTTAATCTGTTGCTTGCATATTTTTGTGGAATGATAATTGTGCATCAATTTTGCATTCTATCCCGTTTGCTCGAATGTACGCCACTGGCAGGTCCACTTTTATTTTATTCTGTTTTACGAACAGCGCTGTGTAAACTTAAAGCCCTTTATAAATCAAGTTTAATAAAAATAATAATAAACAATAAATTGTGAGTATCAATGGGGGAGCTAAGAGGGGGAAGGAAAAGGAGAAATGCATCCACCAGCTTCTGAAATCCCAAAATTTCACACACTCTGATATATATATATATATTCTTTCTGCCTTCCAAGTTTATTTTATAAAAGGAACTGTTTGTATCCTTTTAGATTTTGAGAACTGGAAAAGGGATTTTAAATGCCAGTTGAAATATCTAGGGCTTGGAAAAGCAACCCCATTCTGACCCGTTCCTTTAAGGGGTCTGTAGTCCAGGCTCTTTTTCCCCTCAAACAGCTTTCAAAAAGCCCCATAAACAAAGGAGCCTTGTCTTCCCAGCCAAAGGAGGTCCTTTTTTAGCTTCGCGGCTAAAAAAGTCTCTGCTTCCCTCCTTGAACTGATCCGACAACCTCAAGCGACGGGTGCGAATTGTGCGTCCCTTCTGCAGCTCCCATGGCTAAGGGATAATGGGAGATGCAGTCCAACAAGACCCAGAAGGGACAGGTTTTCTTTTTTTGAAAGGAGAAAGTTTCCAGCTGAGTGCAGCTCTCTCCGGACGTGACTCTTTGGCCAATGAAGCTTAAGAATGAAGGGCCGGACTAGTGGTCAAAGGTCCAGCGCTCTTGGCCAAGGCGGCCAGGAGGAACGGACGCCGGCCAAAGAAGGCGGACAAAGGCCCCTCGTTCGAATGCCGAACTCATCCGCGGAGAGGACAAAGAATTCGGGGCAGCCAAGCTTTCTTCTCCCGAGTCCCTCAAGTCTATTGTGGGCTCCAGAGCTCTTTGTCTGACCCACTGCTATGGAATTCTGGGAGTTGGAGTTTGTTGTGGGGTCCGTTCCGGACCCCACAACAAACTCCAACTCCCAGAATTCCATAGCCTCAAGCCAGAAAAGCATTAAAGTGTTCCCAAACTAATTTATTTCTCCAGTGCGGATGCAGCCCTGGGTTCGAATCCCTGCTGAGCCATGGAAGCTGGCTTTGGGCGAGAAGTCACACTCTCTCAGCCTCGTCCTCCGAGGATAGCAACGGGAAAGCCCTTCCGAAGAAACCGTGCCGAAGGAAACCACCTGGAAAAGACTCGAAGACACGCAACAACAACAACAACAGCGCTTCTTTCTCTTTCCCTGTGCTCTTTTTGGCACCCACAACAGCCCTGCCAGGTAGGCCAAGGGCAGAGAAAACCCTATTGGAGGAGATATAGCCTTCTTGGCCTACCTGGCAGGGCTGTTGTGAGCATAAAATAGCAGAAAAGGGCAAAAAAGGGTCCTTTCTCCTCTTTCTCAGTACTTTATCCTCACAACAGCCCTGCCAGGTGGGCCAAGAGGGAAGAAAAAGAGGTTATGTCTCCTCCAATAGGGTTTTTCTCTGCCCCTGACCTACCTGGCAGGGCTGTTGTGAGGATAAAGTACTGAGAAAGAGGAGAAAGGACCCTTTCCCCCCCCTTTTCTGTTATTTTATGCCCACAACAGCCCTGCCAGGTAGGCCAGGGGCAGGAAAAACCCTATTGGAGGAGACATAGCCTCTTTTTCTTCCTTCCTGGCCTACCTGGCAGGGCTGTTGTGAGCATAAAATAGCAGAAAAGGGGAAAAAAGACCCTTTTTCAGCACTTTTTCCTCACAACAGCCCTGCCAGGTAGGCCAGGGAGGCCATATATATGAATATAAATGTTATTAAGATAAGAACAAGGTGGGGAATATCCTAGATTTCCAATAAAGACCCCTAAAAATTTTTTTGGGGGGTCCTAATCCAATTCCAAGACCCCCCCCAAAAGCCAAGCCCCGCCCCCGAGCTGTCAATCACCGCGGCCAGCCAATCACCTGGCTCGAAGGCACGACGGAGGCCTCCGTTCGTTCCCCCGGAGCCGGACCCTTTTCTCCCCCTCAGGCCCAGCGGCCCTCCATCTTGTCTCCTGGAAACGGAGGCCTGCCCCTCCTGGGGAGCGCGGCTTCATCCGGAGCCACTGCGCATGCGCCCTGCCAGGGACAAAGATGGCGCCCCCGCGGTGGTTAAGTAAAGGAAGGGAAGCACCATAGAGTTACGCCAAAACAGAAGGGCACTTCCGGTAGAGAGAGAGAGAGAGAGAGGGCAATAGAGAGACCCTAGACTAATGCTGGTAGAGGTGGAAGAGGAAAGGCACTTTCGAGTCCCTTTAAGACCCTTCTTTCTTGTATAGAAAATTAAAGGAATAGTTAAGCAGCAATCCCTACCTTTTCCCCATTTATATTATATTATATTATTATATAATTATTGTTATATTATATTATATTATTATATAAGCATTGTTATAAGATATTATATTATTATATAATTATTGTTATAATGTATTATACTATATTATATTATTATATAATTATTGTTATAATGTATTATAACTATATTATATAATTATTATGATATAACTGTATTATATTATTGTTATATTTTATAACTATTATTATGATATAACTGTATATTATTGCTATATTGTAACTATTATTATATAAGTATTGTTATAACATTATTATTATGTAATTATGATATATTATAACTGTATTATAATTATTGTTATAATTGTATTATATTATTGTTATGATATATAAGTACAGTATTATATAATTATTGTTATAACTGTATTATATAATTTTATGATATAACTGTATTATATAATTGTTAATTATATAGTTATATAATTAAATTATATATATATATATATATATATATATATATATAAAAATGGGAGTTGTAGCCCAAAATTATTTATTTATTTATTATATTTATTTGTTTAAAATTATGACTTCCAAGTTCTGCTTTCAACAACCCTATATATATATGGAGAAAAATAGTTAAGGTGGGTATTGGTGCTTAATTATTTTTTCCTATATATATATATATATATATATGGTTGTTGAAAGCAGTGCTTGGAAGTCATAATTTTATACAAATAAATATAATAATTAATTTTGGGCTACAACTCCCATTATATATATATATATATATATATATAATATATTTTAGACTGCAATTCTTATAACCCCCCAACGAGCACTGGCCGAAAGGGAAGGGTCTCTCATTTTTAAAAATGCCCCATTTTCTCTCCTGCCTGAGCCCTTTGGCGGTCTCCCATCCAGGTACCATCCAGGGCTGGCCCTGCTTAGCTCCCAGGATCAGACAGGAATTTGCAGCCTTTACGACGCTGTTGCATTCGCAGCATTAATAACGATCACAGGCCCCGGCATCTGTGGCACTTTTTAATAAAAATAGTATGTATAAACACAACAAAGATTTACACCTTTTAAAAAACCAAAAAAAACAAATGTTATAAACAACACAAACAAACAAACAACCCATAGGTATACAAACATTTTCCAACTCAATCAAAGGTCAGGAAAGGCTGGAAATAAATTGTTTTTTGGGGGGATTTTAGGTTGTGGCTCAGGATGCGTCTCTTCCAACTATTTCTGGCCAAACAGACTTCGAAGGTTTTTTGCGTTTTCGAACCGATTTTAACGAAGAGCACCAAGGGAGGTTTTCGTGTTTCCAGAAAACTGCGGGACCCGTTTTGCCCAAAAGCAACAAAATGCTGCCTCGAGCCTCACCTTTAAGGAAAACGGTGGGTTAAAAATAAAAGTTAATAATAATAATATTGATTATAACAATAAGAGAGATTTTTATATTTGCAAAAACCTTCCAAACCTGTTTCACCGAAAGCAGGAAAAGTGTCTGCGTTGACCAAATTTAAAGGTCTGTGTGTTCGGGTGGAATTGCAATGAAATTCTTGATTCATATATAGGTGTGTATGGTTTTTTATATGTGTGTGTGTGTCTATATATGTAACACACTCATACACACATATATAAACATATATGCACACACACGCGTATAGGTCTGAATGTGTGTGCATACATATTATATATGGTTTAGTTAAGGAAAAAGACTGGAAGGAAACAAATATATATGTGTATGTGTGTACACATATATGTGTAAAGTATGTGTGTATGTTTTATATATATATATGTACGCACACATACATATACATATATATAAATACACATGAACACACACATGTATATATATGTATGTATGGTTTAGTTAAGGAAAAAGACTGAGAGGAAACAAATATATATTTGTATGTATGTGTGTATATTATATATATATATATATATATACACACACATGCACACATACATATACACACATATATAAACACATGCACACACATATATAGGTGTGTGTGATATATATATATATACACACGTTTGTGCGTGTGTGTTTTTGTGTGTGTATATATATATATATATATAATATAGTTTAGTTAAGGAAAAAGACTGGAGGGAAACAAATATATGTGTATATATGTGTGCATATTATATATATATGTGTCTGTATATATATATATATACACACACACACACACACACCACACACACACACACACACATATATATATATATATACAAACACATATGCACACACATATATAGGCGTGTGTATATATATTATATAGTTTAGTTAAGGAAAAAGACTGGAAGGAAACATATATATATGTGTATATATATATATATATATATATACACACACACACACATATATATATGCACACACACCCATACATACATATACAGACAAACATAGACATATATTCATTTCCTTCCAGCCTTTTTCCTCCTCTAAAGAAGAGCCAAGGGAGGGAATGAGAAAGTGATAAAGGACGGCAGCCTTTGGCCCTGACCACTAGGCCAGGCTTCCCTTCCTCCCCGTGTTTTTTGGGGGGGGTTAGGGGCCTGCACCCCACCCTTCAGAGCATGGCTCTTGTGCATAAAAGGACACACACGGGCGCACACATCCGTACAAAGACACATGCAGGTGGCACACGGGAGGCGTGCGCAGGGGTCGGCGCAGAGGACTTCTTGGCCATTTTGCATCCCAAATCCTCTCTGTTGCGTTTTTGACTTTTTCCAGGGCAGGCTTCATACAATCTTACAATGTTTTAAGGGGACACAAAAGGTCAGGCGGGTGAGACACCTTTTTGGGAAGAGGAGGAACGGGGAAGTCCACGGAAAGAGTCGGCGTCCGTACATCATGTTTTGCAAACTCGGGCTGGATGAACCCAAAGACGTTGCAGAGCCCTTCGGCATCGTCGGCGTCGGCGAAAGCAAAGTCTTTGAATTCGAACGCGTGACGGGGGGTCCCACGCGGAAGCCCCCCATCCAAAGGAATGCTTTTTTAAAACCAAGGATGAGCAACAGCCACATGCCACTTTACGGCCCTCGATCCCCCTCCAGACAATACAAAGCGATGTTGGCATTTCAACAAATACTGTGTTTGGCAATTTCGCAGCGGTGGTGAGGAAGGAAGCGACGGGACTCGAACCCTAACCCAGACCCAAGCTTTCAAAGTCCCTCTAGTTCTGAAGGTTGCGTCGTATATATTCTCCAACTTTTCACAACAGACAAAAAACCACAATGGAGTTCGGCCACGATGGCGAAATTTAAGAACGAGGAAGAAGGCGCAAACCAGAAGAGCTACACAGCTGTTTGCTTTTGCCTGAGCCAGAAACCGGGGAGGAAAATCTTCGACGCCCCTTTCGTGAATGGAGCGCAAACTCCTTTTGCGCTTCGGACTCGGCTTCGCAGCAGTTTTTGGAAGAAGCTGAGCACGGAGGAGGAAAGCCGGAGGAGGAACCAGAGACCTTTGAGAGGCTTGTCGGAGAAGTGGGACGGCGGAGGGTTAATGGGAACCGTCCCTGTCCAAATAGGGACAGTTTGGAAGGTTTGCATTTGGGGGAGAACGGAAAGCAAGTCTCTCGGCCTTGCGGCTGCAAAGTCACAAAGGAGTTTATCGCACGGGAGGAATTTCTCTCAATTGCCAATGGAGCCAATTCGCAATTACGTTTAGCAAATTTGCGTGACATCCGATTGCGTTCGGAAATGCGTTCAGAATGACTTCCCGTTTCCCAAAAACGACCCCCCCATTGCCCGAAATGGCACTTATACGCATTAACGTGAAACCTATGAATGTGTTTGGAATGACTTCCCATTGCCCGAAATTGCGTGAGATACTCTAATACGCAATAATGTGAAACCCCATGATTGCGTTCGGATTGCCATTGCGTTATACCCCCAATTTCCGTCGTATGATAAACTCCAAAGTCTCTAGCCCTTGGGACTCTGCAGAGAGGATGGCGAAGACCGAGGGAAGCCTCCAAAGCCAAAGGAGGGACGGTGGCAGAAAAGCAAGGCCTCCTCCGGGGAAAGGGCTGGGCTTGAGGTGGGGGGTTCCTGCGTTTGGGGGCTTTGCATAGCTTCTATTTCCCCCTCCCTCACCTCTCCCTAACCCTAACCCTAAAACCACCCTCCATGACCTGGCAAAACAAGAGTAAGTACATCAGCTTAGTGGGATTAAAAACAGCAGCGAGACATTACGCCAGCGGAGCGGCAGGGCATTCTGTCTTCCTTGGCACAGAGTTTGGGTGGCACGCTTTGCAAAAAAAGGCACAACACCCTGGCAGTGAACTGGCTCTTTGGGGTTCCTGAAAGCAAGGCAGAGCAAAGCGGGAGCTCGGTGGAGGACGATAAAGGGATTTCCGTCCGTCATGCCACCTCCGCAATCCTTAAACCTAAAGTGGATGAGCCCCTGAGTGAACAGGGAGGACCCTCTTGGTCACTACAAGGAGAAGGTGCCCAGTGGGTCAAGGGATGCCCCTTCGCTTGCCTTGTGGAAGAGGGCTCCTTCTCTTTCCCAAACCCACCGCCTTGTTCCCGTAAGCCCATCCTTGCAGGCTGAAAACTGGCTCAACCTCTCCAGGAAAACCCATCCCTCCTTTTCCTTCTGGCAGCCCTTTCTCTCGTTTCTGGGATGCACGAAGCCCAAGGTGGCCACCGCTATGCACCTTGGCATCTCCGCACGGACGCCAAGGAGGAAGGGCAACCAAGGTGGCCCTGGTCCTGCCCCGTCTCCTCCGTCCAGAGCGCCTCCAAAGTGGGGAGAGGACAGATTCATCCTTGTAAAACATCTCCTGGAGGAAACAGGTGGAGAGACTCCAGTGGAAACATTGGGGGGACCTAGAGAAGGAGGGTCGACGGGTGGCCAGACCCCCGAAGACGGACAAACGGTGGGCATCTCTCCAAGCGTGTCCAAGAACAGGAGGGTGAAAAAAGGAACCGGAAACCAGAACATTAGGTCTTATGTTTTCTCTTGGCGTTTTGAAACGTCGCCACAGTTAGCCCTCGGGCATTTGGTCTTCCTTCAGGTTGCCTGCAAGCCGGTATTCTCTGGAACAACTGCTCCCGGAAGACAGCAACGGCGTCTAGATGCCCACCACGGTTGTGGCCCCTTGGGCCTCCTCCCCGTTGGCTGGTCCGGGGTTCAAGCGGTTGTTGTCGACGTCGATGTCCTGGAAGCTGCCTTCGACTTCGACGCAGCAGGACTTGGTGCCGCCGTCGTCGCGGTTTTCCGCGGAGGGACCCCCTTCCGCTTGGCGCTCGGTGCCGTGCAACGGAGGAGGAAGAGCGGGGCTCTGGCTGCCGTTGAGGGGCACCTTCTCCTGACCGGAGGAGCCCTTGCTGCTTTCGGGGAGGCTGCACCCCTGGACTTTGCTCTTGGCTTTCAGCTTGTCATGGTAGGAGAAGAACCCCAAAGCCACGGCCACGGCTAAGGTCATGGACAGCAGCACCGTCACGGTGACAAACTGGACCCAGTAGGAGCGGTGCTCGCCCACCGGCTCTGCCCGGTGTTGCGGGGTCTTGGCCGGAGCGCCGGCCGCCTCGGCGCCCTCCGAGGAGATGCGGTAGAGAGCCACCTGATGCCGGTAGCCGTTCTCGTCGGCCCAGCATTCGTACGTCCCCGAAGTGTCCCTCTGGACGATGACCACCAAGGCCTTGTCCTCTTCCACCACCAGCCCCTCCGCCATCTTCTCCGCTGGGTACTTCCAGGAGTAGTTGGCCAGCGCCGAGGCCTGAGGGCAGGAGAGCCTCACCATGGAGTTCAGGGGAGGGTTCAGGACTGCAACACACAAACACAACAACAACGGCACAAGCGTCACCTTTGATAAACGTTTGCGGATTAAGACCTTTCTTAGCAAGAGCATGTACGTTTCTATAAGGCTTATCAGTGCTTTTCACACAACCTTGTGGCCACAGCGGTTTGCTTTGGCGTTTGTCTGCTGGGAAGGGCAAGGCTCTCCATTCTCCATTGAGATAACTGAGTGCAAACTACTTTTCCACTTTGGACCAAGTTTGCGGTTGAGGATGAAAGGGGGAAAGTGGAAGGAGGAGGAGGAGAGAGCAAAGGTGACATTTTAAAACCAGCTGAGAAAGTGAGACGGCCGAGGATGAATCCTTGAGGTCAGTTTGCAGCTGTTGGAAGGAGCAGAGGACAAAAGGGGAACGCTGGAGAAGGAGGAGAGAGAAAGTGGGACATTTTGTAGGGGAAAAAAATTGGGATGGAACGGGGATCTGCCCTGCCAAATGGAGACAGTACGGGAGGCTTGCATTTCACCTTTCATCAGGGTGCCCTCGGCGTCATTTTTCGCACGGGGTGCCGCCCGGGCTTTCCCAATGTTACGCTGGCAATGGGGCTCTGGTTTCCCCATCTCAATGTCCTGCAGCCACTCAGTCCTAAAAACCAAGAGGAAACAAAGGATTCAGTTTGCCTTGGATTCAGGGCCAGATGCCATTCACCTTGGCAGAGGCACACAAACACAAACCCCGGGTGCAACGGGAGGCGCAGTCGCCACGGCTGCAATAGAGCCCCGCATTCTCCTCTCCGTCTTGCAAACCCTCACCTGTTCTGTGCCCCTTCGTCCCAGAGGTCTCTGCACCGGCGTCCGTCCCAGGCGCAATACGGATCCCGTGCCAAGATGCAGTGGGCACAGGTGGCATACATGCTGCAGTTGGAAAGGGGGACCTGGAGGACCCCTTTGGAGTAGCCCACATACAGGATGCCCTGCAAAGCAGCAAAGAAAAGGCACTGGTTGTGCATCACACCCAAAGCGAATTCCTTCATGCTTGTACAGGTAAAGCTCAAGAAAGTATCCACTGGGGTTTGCTGCTAGGACCCTTCATGGATACCAAAATCTGTGGATGCTCAAGTCCCCTTAAAGGCAATGGCATAATGAAATGACGTCCCTTATGCCAAATAGCAAAATCAAGGGTTGCTTTTTGCAAAATGCAATGGGGAGCCCCGTGCCATCCGCTGGAGTTTGAGGCCAGGACCCCTCATGGATACCAGACTCCGTGGATGCTCAGATCCCATTAAATACAACGGCAGAGTAAGACGGTGCCCCTTATGTTAAAAGGCGTAATGAAAAGGTGGATGGCGGCACCTTTTCGGGTGAGAGGAGCAGGTTCCGGACGGCCTCCGGCTTCTCAAAGAGCTGGACCTCTTCGATGATGTGGGCTCCGCTTCCGAGGGCCACTGCCTTGTGGAGGAAACCCTTGTCTGCAAGAAGCAAAAGGGAAGAGAGTCCTGGGTCTTAAGATCCTTGGAGAGGTTTCAGAAGAAGGCATGAGACCTGCATCTCGTGTGTGGTTTTCAAAGTGGGCTCTTAAATTGCTTTTAACTATTAATCCATCATTTCAACATATTTTACTTTTTGCATGTTTTCGTATTCTTTTTAGCGATGTGAACTTTTCATCTTTGCCTGTTTTAACATATAGAAGCAGGTGCCTTCAATCTCAAGCCCCAGGAAAACCAGGATATAAATTAAGAGAATTTATATTAATAGAATTAATAGAATTAATAGAATTAATAGAAGAGGAGGAGGAGGAGGAGGAAGAAGGGAAGAAAGAAGAGGAAAAGAGACGAGACAAAGGGGAAAAAAGAAGAAGAGGAAGAAGATAATGAAGAGGAGGAGGAAGAGAAGACAGTAGTAGTGGTGGTGATGGTGGTGGTGGAAAAGGAGAGACTGGTGGCAGTGGTGGCAGCAGTGGCCACCGGCGAGCGTCCGTGGGTCCGGAGAGACCCATCTGGGTCCCTGGGGTCCTCCTCCCCAAGAAGAGCCAGCCCTCTGCCCCGCAGACCCTGACCTGTCCCCATGAAGATGACGTGGTAAGGGGCTCCGGAGGCGTTCTGGGTCCGGTGGACGGCGATCCGGGTGTATTTCACGTTGTGCTTGACCAGCAGGGGCCGGTTGCGGGTGGGCATCACCTTCTCGTCCATCAGGAAGTGGTCCTTCATGAAGGTCAGGGCCTTGTCGGAGGACGGACCCACCGAGCACTGCGCAAAAAAAGGAGGAGGGTTTGGGGGGTTACTTTCTCGGCGCCGTTCCTCCTGTGCCGACCATCCGCTTTGCAACCAAGGACCGGAGACGGTACTCACGCTGCCGGGCCGGGGGTCCATGGCCGGACCGCTGTAGGTCATCCATCGGGAGCAGTCCTTGTTCAGCTCCTTGTATTTGCCGTCAAAGGCTTTCTTGATGGCGTCGAGGCTGAAGGCGCAGACGGCCGAGCTCCCGAGATTTCCAGCTTGCCTGCAAAGAGAAAAAGCAAGCGGAGCGGCGGCCCTTGAACCACAAAAAAATGCACTCTGTGTATGCTCCGGAGCACCTTTTCCTTACTTTTGCTCAGTCAGAAAAGGGTGCGGAGAGTTAAAAGATGAGGGTCTAGAAAGTGCTAGAAAATGTTCTCATCCTCCATGAGAATGTTTAATGCATGTAAGTATTTAGTTAATTTATATCCCTCCTTTTTCCTATAATGGGGTTCAAGATGCCTTACAGCGTCTTATTGAAAACTGTGCAAAAACACCAGTTTAAAATAAATAAAGGTTAAAAACAACCAACTTTTAAAGTTAATGCCATTAAGCTTTGTTTCAAAATATATGAAATATATTTCCCCAAACTCAAAATACAAACACACAATCAGCCTCCACATTTTTGGCACATTTTTGAAGTTTTGAGTTTTTTTTAATACAAAAGGTTTGTGTAAAAAAAAACCCAAACGTAGGGATTTTTTTTTTGTGCAGAAAAGAGCAGTTTTGTGCCCAAACTGGATAATTTGCATTAAACAAACCCATCATTTTCTGGGTAGAAAGGATAATTGGGGATCCAGATTTTTTAAAAATCTGTACCGCCCCGAACATTGGTTTATGTCGGCACAAAACCCACAACGTTTCATACACAAACCCAGCCCTTGCAAGAAAATCCAAACACTTTTGTACAAGCAAGAAATCCCAGGATGCAAAACACAAATAAAATTGCCCGAAGCCTTTGCAGAGTCTCGCGTGCCTCTCGTTCCAGGGGAGAAAACTTTTGCGACGGTTCGCTCTGAGAGGCGGGGTGCGGTGCTCTTCGTTGGTCTTACCATTGGGAAGCAAAGACCCCATAGAAAAGAGCGCCTCCGCCTGGCTGGGGCAGGGCAAAGACGTGCTGGATGACGGTGTACGGGAACTGCCCCGGCTGAGTGCAGGAGAGCTGGGCCTTCAAGAAGGTGGTCCACTTCTTCTGCAAAACCTTGTCCCCTCCGACGTCGTTCTGGAGGAAAGGAGAAAATGCAATGCACCGTTCTGGGCAGCAGAGGGACTTCCTTCGATCCCCTTTTTGGACGCATCTGCACTGCAGAAATAAGGCAGCCTGGCACTGCTTTTAACTGCCACGGCTGGGGAATACTGGGATTTGTAGTTCCCTGTGCTATCTAGCCTTCTACGATCCACACTCGAATGTACTTAAGCATTCTGTTTCACTCGCTCCTACGGTTGGGACTACCATTTAGCCACCTGCCTGCGCCATCTCCCGTTCTCCTGCAACCAAGAGCCAACTCTGCCCATGCTCAGGAGCACTTTGGGCACCCAAACGCCAGAGGTCCATCCCTCCTTCATTTCTAAGAAGGGTCTCTCCGCTCACCTTGCAGACCCGGGCCACCCGGGAGACGGTCAGTTTCTCAAAGAAGTCGAACTCCTTGGCCGTTTCCTCAAAGAAGAAGTAGACTTTGTCATCGTCCGGCGGAGAAGGGATGTTGAAAGAAGCCACAAAGGCTGCGTCGGCTGCAGGAGGAGGAGGAGAGAGAGAGAGATGCTAAGGATTAAACAGACCCGGTGTGCGATGCCCCTCGGCCCCTCTCTGGGCTGACCCCATTAGCCTGAATCCATCACTGGTTGCCTTGGCGACGCATCTTCCCTGGGTACCAACCTGTTGGATGTCCCTGTCGCCTAGCAACCAGATGACGGGGACAGGGGTGACCAGCTTTGATGTATCTCTTGATTAAAATATTTATTATTGTTCTTGGGGCTCGAAGGGGAGGGTGTCCTTCAAGAAGAGACCCCATTCCCACAACCCCTCGGAGCTTAACAGTGGGGTCACAATGCCCCTTTTTCACGATGCCCCTTTCTTGCCCTTACCGTGCAGCCAGGTAAGGAAGCTGTCAGTCTTCAAAACCGTCCGGCTTCCCATGGTGCGGGAAATGATGGGCTCGTTCCCTTGGAAATTGTTCATGGTCCCCGTATAAAGTTCGCCATCTGCGGGACGGAAGCCAAGGCAGAACGTGATGCCAACTGCTGTGATCTTCCCCAATGCTTGGGGTGAGGATCCTGCTAAGTGGTTGCCCCCTGTTTTTGCCCCGGCGGGCACGGGACAAGTCTGCTTTTGCTAGCTAACCGTGCCAGTCGGTTGCACAATGGCATCGTGGCGCCTTTATGATCGGAGTGAGAATGGGGCAGCCCTCCAAACGTCGCTGGGTTGCAACTCGCGACTAACTCATTGTCAGTGCATTGCAAAGATGTGGATGTGCAAGAGTTTCTCAATGCAAAGAGTGCAAAGATGTGCAAGGGCTTCTCAGTGCAAAGAGTGCAAAGATGTGCAAGGGTTTCTCAATGCAATTTGGGCTCTATCAATATTCCTAGCCGGTGTCTCAATGTGCAATGGTCCTTTGGCTCACTCTTCTAGGTATCAACGTCAAAGCATTTCCTTGCTGGATACAGACATTGCTAAACTGCTCCGTTCTATTCCCTGCAGAGGCAAGTCTCTTTACGGAGATGTAAATCCCATTCAGCCCTCTTCAAACAACCTGATCCAAAACCTCAGTCATTTCAAGACAGGGAAGACGCAGCTCTTTGCAAAGAGAGATGCTTTGGAGCAGCCATGGATGGTCATTCCTGTGCCAACAGGGCAGTGAATCCAGGTTTTAACCCAGGATCTAAAGGCACGGCAAAACAGGTTTAACACCTTGGAGAGCTACTGAAAACCTGGAGTGCCCAACTGGCATGGGAGTCATAGACTTCTGCCGCTTTATAGTAAGCGTCTCAAGCCCAAATATTTGACCTGCAAACAGAGGTCCTCCTCTTCTTCCCCCTTTTTGGTCTTCCCAGACTTGGCTTACCCACAATGATGGCTGTGTTCTGGTGCCGGGGGTCAAACGGGCAAAGACCCTTCCCTTCCTGGAGGAGAGGCTGACCGTTGGCATCACTCACCAGAGTGAAATTCTCCAGGTCCTGAAGAGGAAAGAAACGGGGTGAGAGAGACAGAGACGGGAGTCTATCACAGGAGGGTTTTGTGCGGAAGAATGCAAACTCTGGAGCATCCTCAGTCAGAGCTTTAATGCATAAACTCCGAAATCCGAAACAGCTCTGGGCCCAAGCGTTTCGGATAATAAGGGAGACCCAACCAATATGAGTGTCTTGCAGCTGTTAGAAGAGCAAGACCCAGCCACCCGGCATCGCCTCTCCTCCTCCGTCTACTCACCACGAAAGCGCAGGTGGGGCTGAAGGCGTACGTTCCACAGGTGTAGAGGTGCGTCTCGTTCAACGGCACCAGGATCCGGATAAAGTTGAAGCATTCGGTCTGTGCGGGGAAGAGGGAAGAAGGGCGTGGAGGGGAAAAGAGGATTAGACGGCTATTGCAGAAGTGGTTTTGGAGAGCCAACGCGGTGCAGTCGATGCATCCATGGACAACTCCCCAGCAGGACTCTGGCTCACTATTAAGGATCCCCCTTTGCCATCTTCCATTTACCTCGTTGCTTTTCTTCTTGAAGACACACTCTTCCTTCTTCCCAGCAGTGGGACTCCATGGTATCTAATGGTGGGAATATGAGATTGTGGCCATAAGTCTCTTACTGAGATCTTAAAAGGCTCACAGGCCCTGCAACGAGGGCAGGTGGGCACCTTCCGAGAGGGCCGCCCTGGCCTCCACTTCTCCCTGGCTCACCTCGCACTCGCTGCCCCCGTTCAGCCAACGGGTCTGGGTTCTGGTCTCCTACTCACCTCTCCCTTCAGCTGGAGGGAGTCTGGGTTGCTGATATCGAGGGCCACAATGGTGTCTCTGGCCCCAACGTAGAGGGTCCCCCCATCTTGGCTCAGGAGGAAAGTGTCGTAGTTGAAGACCCCCTTTCGGCTGAAGGAGGTGAGGAGCCGGCTGGAGTCCCCTGAAGGGAAGGATTTAGAGATTACTATTACTACTATTATTGATTAGGGAAGATAACCTATACCTGGTTTTAGCCAAAAACAAAACAAAGCAAAAAATTAGCCAAACCTGGTAGCCAGCCACAATTTCTAGTAGCCCAACATGGCTCTGGACCATTTTGCAGAGCTTGGGAATGGTGCTTTGCTTGAACTGCGACTCCCAGGATCCTCCAATTATAGACTGGGAGTTGTAGTCCAAAGTGTATACTTTAACGAAGTGTAGTTTGATGCGTCGTAGCTCCGAATTAAAACACCTAAAATATCTAGGAAATGTCTATGGAAAGCTCATGCTGCCAACTTCTTTCTTTCAGCGAGTCTCAAAGGTGCTATAAGATCGCTGTACATATTGATTCCACGGACCAGAATGGCTATATCTTTGAATTCTGCCTAAAATGTGTTTTAGCAATACAAATCCCTTGCTAAAATAGCTCAGAAAAGTCAAATTTTCTTGGTCTGCAGTCCCCAGAGCCCAACCACTGGGATTATGAGAGTTACAGCTGGAAACCAGTGATGCTTCTGAGCTCCTGACTTGAGAAATCTTAGGAAAAGATGAAACTGAGAGCAAATGTGGAGGATCTGCAAGGTCTGGATTGTTGCATTTGTCGATGCAAACTCGGTGCATCTGACCTTTCCTGATTCCTGACGCAGCCGCCGATGGAAACAAGGAGGCTGGTTGCAAGAGAAAGGCAGCATCCTACTTCCCCTCCTTGGACTGGAGGATGCAAAGAAAATTAGATCCTCAGCAAAATTTATTTCGGTGGCTCTAGCTTCCCCGAAGGAAGCGGAGAGTTTGATTAAAAGGCCAGCCGTGCAAACTTGACAATCCCTTTCAAAGCAGCGTTTCCTGGAAAAGATCCATTTCCTATAATTAACACTCTCTCGGCCTCCTGCCAGCGGGAGATCACTTCATCGGCAACCGAGAGATGCCTTTCCGCTTTCTCCTTCTCCTCTTCCAGATGGAAAGATGGCTTAGCCCAGGGACCGTTTTCACATTTCCCCGGCTGAGCTTCTTCCACGGAGCAGGGAACGCAAAGACCCTCAGATGTTGCCGGATTGCAACTCTCATCATCCCTCTTCATTGGCTGCACGGCTCAAGACTGATGGGAGTTGCAGTCCGGGAATATCTGGATGCTCCCCATTTCAGCTTGGAAACCTCAGGGCTTGGGACAACCCAGGACTGGGGTCTCTGAGAACAGGGGAGTTCAGGGAACCCCCAAAGTCAGGATTAGGGGTCCAGTACGCCCCCATAAGCCACCCGTCCCCCAGCTTTGCCTCAAATTAAGGACCTTTCCAACCAACCGCCTTCTCATTTCCTTTTGCGCTAACACTCTCACAGCCATTTTCGGTTTTGCTCACAGATGTGCCAAGGTGGGTTTAACCAACCCTGCGAGGAAGGCAGCTCAAATGGCACCTGGCCACTTCCTTTGCCAACCAACCGCCTTTCTCTGAAACATAAAGTGTATTTTTTTATGTGCGTGTCGATGTGGTGAGACACAATTCTCCGAACTGCTCTGCCCTTTCCTGGCCTCTGAAAACTCAAATGAAATTTGTAAGGTTCTCCATAAGTCAAGAGGCAACTTGGAGGCACACAGAGACTCTCTGGCTTTGGGTTACAGGAGCGCATGCCAAACCTATGCCCACCTCTCCCCTCTCCATCCCTTCTCCTGCGATTCATTCCCCCTTTTGGAAAGCCCAAGAGGCCATCCTAATCCCTATATGAGAGCGTTCTTCTAGCCCTGGTCTTCTCAAAGCCAGGTGCCAGAAGGAGCCATGAGCCACTTATGCGCAGGACAACGGAGAGGCTTTTGGGAAACTACCCTCCATTCCTTCGGGCCTTGGACCTCCTCATCTCTTTGCATTCTTAAAAACAGAGTTTCCACAGAGATGTCAAAAACACAGCTGAGAAAAGCATGTTTTTTTCCCCTTCCCGCTCCAAGCAGAGCTTGGAAAAATATCTTCGGTTGCTTCTTTGCATTCTTCAAAGCACTGCAGAAAGGTTAAAGGCACTCTTGGGAAAAGGGTGCTTTTTCTATTAAGAAAGTAGAATTCCAAGCCAGAGAAATATTGCCCCATTGGTTTGACTTGGGTTTTTAACATAATTTGTGTGGCACGCCTTGGGAAACTGCGGACGATGCTGAATATATCACGCTTATTGGCATCAACGGGGTGCTGCCTGCTGAGGCTGAGAAAGCGCGGCTTGCCCAAGGTTATAATGTGGGTTATAAACCATCTTTCCCCCCATTGGCACCGGGAGGCTTTTTGAGCCTTTACGGCACGTGAGCCCTTCTGCTGATCACGGAGCTGGCTCTTGTTATCCAACGCATCCTGGCCCTTGCAGCCGCGTCCTCCTTGCCGTCTCAAAGCAAACCCGACGGAGAGAAGGAGAGGAGAAGGAAGGAAGGATCAATAGGCAGCTGAAGGCTGGAGAGAGGGAGCAGCTGGTGTTTGTTTTCTGTGTGTCAGCACAGATGCCAGAATAATTACCGCCGCCGGGAGAGAGGCAGCTTTTACCGGGCGACTCTATTTTGGGTTGGCAAGGAGGGAAGGAAAACCTCTCCCCCATCCCAGTCCCCAAATGGACCGGATCCCATCAAGCTGATCTGGGGATGGAGGCCCATGGTTCAAGCAGAGCCCAGAAGGGCTGAGAAAGGAAGGAAAGGGGAAAGAGAGACAGATTGCGGGGCCGATAGGACTGCCCATGATGCACCTTTGCCTGGAGAGGCCGGCTATGGCTGCAATTTTGTTGGCATGCCATAGCGCCATGGTGGCAAAACACTTTTTAGGCGATGCCAAACCCTCCTGGAATAAATCTGGCCCAAAAAAACCAGAGGAGATGTTTGCCATACAATGGACTCAAGTTGCAGGGGTATATCAAGTGGGTTGAGAGTTGGCTCTGGAGACCAGGGTTCGAATCTTATTCAGCCATGGAAACCCACTGGTTGGCCCTGGGCAAGCCCCACTCTCTCAGCCTCAGAGGAAGGCAATGGTGGCAAAGCCCCTCTGAACCAATCTTGCCAGGAAACCCCATGATAGGTAAAGCTTAAGGTCGCCGTAAGTCTGAAACAACTTTGTAGCCACACAATATGAAGGAAGGCAGACAAAAGGCAAGATTCAGCATCACACTGGCAGAGTGTAGGTGGGTTTCGCTGGGTGGTTATCATGGGCAGGAATTCAATATGGGGCTGGCATCTGCAGGAAACAGGACCGAGTCAAAGCAACTGTTGCGCATTGCAACCAATCTGCGTTGGGCACTGATGCACATGGGACACTCTGGTGCACAGAAAAGTCTCCAATGTGCCCATGTCCCTAACAGTTGCACCTGTGAGGATGTTGCAATGAAGAGAAGGGCCTCTCGAGATCATCTGAGTTGAGACAATTATCCTTCCAATAACCTGGACCTGAGCTGTGTAGAGCTTTATAGGTCCAAACCAGGTTGTGCGTGGAAACGGACTAGCATTAGGAACTGCTGCAATGGGGAGACTGTTGCAACAAGGGATTGTTGCAAAGGAAATGGACCAACATTTGGGATTGTTGCAACAGGGGGATTGTGTGCTTCCAGTTAACAACACCCTGCAACCTTTCGGACCAGTTGAAGTTTCCGAATGCCCTCCAAAGGCAGAGCTAGCTGAAACCATTTTATTCGGCCCATGTGGACATGCTCTCGGATGGTCTAGATCAGCAGGCGGGTGCCTTTGTTTCAGGGCTGAAACTGTTGCCAAGTTGGAGGGCCCGACCCCATTGGTCTCAATTGAGGGACTTACCTCTCCGGAAGGTCATCCGTGGCATCAGGTCCGTGGCCAGAGCGACCGAAAGCGCCAGGATGGGCCAGAGGAGGTGGAAGGACCAGCCGGCGGGCTTCATGGCCGTCCGTCCGCAGGTGGAAGCCAGCAACGCTGAGAAAGGCCAAAGGGTGCTCGGGTGCGGTTAGCCGGGTAGCTGTCAAAAACCGAGAGAAGGAGAAGGAGGGGAGAAAAGGAGGAAGTTAGGTTTTTTCAGAGAGCGACAACTTTGGGCAACCCTGCCTCCTTTGTCTGGAACGGAAAGGATCTGACTGATCAAGAGAGGAGATCTGACACAGGGAGATCTGCAGGCGTCTGCAATTTCACTTTCTGAAAACATCGTGGTCCTGGGGAAAGCAAGCAGGGAAAGGCCCAATGGCAAGCCTTTCTTCCCACGTCCCAGGTCAGGATGTGGGAAGGCTGGGGCAGGACTTGGAAAGTTACTTGAAAAGAAAAGTAATGTGTTCCTGTTCCTCATTGCAGTACCTGGGGAGCCACCTGTTTTCTCTCTTTATTGCAATGTTGAACCGGTGAAGTGTTGTGGGGTCAGTGCTGGGCTAGGACTCCAGGAAACCAGGGTTCGATTCCCACTCAGCCATGGAAACCCACTTCTTGGATAAGTCACACTCTCTCAGCCTCTGAAGGAGGCAGTGCTTGGAAACCCCCCGCCAGAGAAATCTTGCCAAGAAAACCCTCGGAAAAGCATTGAAACCATGTGAAGCTGGGAGTCTGGGATGCCAGGGTTCAAATCCTTGCTCAGCTTTGGAACCCGACTGGCTGGATTTGGGCAACACACTCTCTCAGCCTCAGAGGAAAGCCATAGCAAACCCCCTCTGAAGAAACCCGACTGAGAGTCAGAGAGCAAGTAGAACTATTTCTTTTCTTATTTCGACTACACTTCCAACATTATCTGGGAGCTCTGGGCCTTGTTCAATCCATTCCTACCCAAGTGATTCTCTCACATTTTTTAACAAAACAAGAATAACAGCGGTCTGCACTGCAGGGATCTTTGCAAGAAAGCAAACCCATCACATTCCTTTTATTGCATATGAAAAGCATCCTGAATGTAACCATCACTGGGTTTTGGGGGGGTTCATTGCACCCCCTTTTTGCTGCCCCCATCCCACTCCAATTGCCAACCGTTCCTCTGTGTGCCACCCTGCCCTTTATCCAGCAGAAGAAGTTACTTTGGGAAGTTACTTTATTCAGACCACATGTAGCATTTTCTAGTAGCTTTCACTCTCTGCAAAGGGCATTGCTCTGTATTTTGACAACGTTGCAACGTCTAACATGAAATAATTGCTTTTAAAATGTGTTGCTGTTACTTGTTACCTTTGAGGTTTTTTAACTGACCCACTTCCTTTTGGATGAAGAACCTCCCTACATTACTTTTTGTTACTCTTGTGCTGACAAATAAATACATCTTTTAGAATTGGGAAGAGAAAGAATTCGAACTGGAAGGAAAGGAAAGGGTCATTCATGCCCAGTTTTACTTTTTGAAAACATCAAAGTTGGAAGTACCGCTTTGCTCTTGAAACAAAACTTAGCAAGGGAAAGTAACTTGTTGCGCAGAAAGCGGAGAGCGGCTTCTTGGAAATGACTTCCTTCCAAAGCTGGGTGTTAAAGGAACAGTTAAATCCGAAAAAGGGAGAGGTCGAGAGGCCACCGTCTCTCCAAAACGTTTGTGCCAAGCTCCCATCTATCTTGTCTTGTGATCCGGACTTTCTGTCCGCTCAGAGTTCAGGAAGAGCAGCTGGAAAAATGCAGATGCCGAAAAGGAGAGGGAAGTTTTTTGTTGCCGTTGTGGTTCCTGGGAAAGGAGAAGAGTCTGCTTGGAAAAGAATCCTAAAGCAAGAAAGCATTGGAAACAGCTTTCCTTCTTGTCGCCTTTTTCAAAGGATGGGGGTCATGGCTATTTTTGTGGGGTCTGAAGATCTCCCAAGGCCTCAAGAGTGATCCTCCATGCCAGTTTCGGCACCACAAAACCATGCCCTCCAACTGTCCTGATTTGTTGCAAACTGAATCCAAAGTGCCAAAAGCATTTGCAACTCAGGACCTTATCAGACGTCGGAAATTGGAAGTATAATCCAATGGCAATCCGAACGCAGTCATGGGGTTTCACGTTATTGCGAATTAAAGCATCTCACACAATTTCGGGCAAAAGAGGAGTCATTCCGAACGCAATCATGGGTTTTATGTTATTGCGAATTAAAGCATCTCACGCAATTTTGGGCAATGGGGGGTCATTTTCAGGTAATGGGACGTCATTCTGAACGCATTCTGAACGCAATAGGAATTCATGTGAATTCACTAAACTAGCGAATTCACGTGAATTCGAATTGGCTCCATTTGCAAAAGGGAGAAATTCCTCCCATCTGATAAGGTCCTCAGTTAATTGGGAGGAAAGGAGGTGGCCAAAGCTTGCCCTTCCCAGGGCAAAAGCAAACTGCGGCAGCCTGGCCTTGGGTACTTGTTCTTCTTTATCCATAACTTTTGCAAACCTGACCCTACTTTTAAAACACGGCCCGTTCCTTAAATAGGAAGCCTGGCACTTCTGCAAAAACCACTTCAGAGTGCCCAGTATTGAGACATTTTGGGCAGGGACGGGAGGGAGAGGAGACGGGGGCAGATGGAAACCAAAACCGTCCATATTTCCCGTCCGTCTGTTAGTCACGGCAGAAGAGTCGAGCAGATGGGCAGAAAATTGGGGAATTTCTGCGCGGTGGCATCAGGCGCTTAAGCGCGAGGAACAGATTTGCAGCCAGCCCTCGAGAGCGAAAGAGAGCGGGGCAGAAATGGACCAGAGATGGAGAAGAGGAGAGGAAAGAGAAAGAGGGATCCCTAAATGCACGGCAATATCTGCAATAAGCAAGAGCAAATCCACACCCTCCATGTCTGCTCTCTGCTCACTATTAACGCACTACTAGCACTAATAACTCACTACTGGCACCATTGGAAAAGGTTACCTTGGGTTTTTGCTTTCGCTTGCCAACTTCTTTGCAAGTTGGACAACCGCATCCACCAAAGGACCTTTCTTTCAGAGACGTCTCTGGTGCCGCCACAAGCTACAGTTCCTAAAATCCCATAGCCGTGAGCCCTGGCAGTTAAAGTGACGTCAAACCGCATTATTTCCACAGTGCGGACGCAGCCCACGTTTGCTAGTACAGAACAGCCTGCCCTTAAACCTTCTCCCAAAAGAGGAAGAGAAAGAAGCGGAACGAAACAGAAAAAAAACAACCAATATTGCTTTAGGATTGAAGCGATATCGTCGATGGCAATCCTTTTGGAAGGGAGATGGGGGAGGCGTGAAGAACGTACCCATAAATGGTAAATTTATAACTGAATAAATGTAATGAGAGAAGCAGCTTGGGCGGAGGGGGGGAGATTATTCAAAGGCTTGTTTGCATTTTTGCATTCCCCCCCTCCCTTTCTTGTTAGCTTTTAAAAGGCTTTTAAACTGTTCTAACTCTCCATTTAGCTTTAAGATGCTTTAATATGCCGGCGCCCTGCTGGGCCGAGTAGCGATCGAGAAATTAATCGATAAGATTAGTTATTTCATGGCTGTAAAATTGTTCTTGGGTTGTGTGGAAAGCAAGCGTGCTAAGAGTTCCTCCTCCTTGGAAGGAGAGGGAGGTGGTTTTGGGGTCCCACCACCCCACACTTTCCGAGTTAAGTGGACTCAAATGGAGAAGAAGGACCCCCATGAGAACTGGAACCAATCCTGGGAAAGAGGGACTATTGCCATCCTCAGCATCAATCTCCATCTTTGGCTGGATGAGAACGGTCACAAAATGGGGGCACAGACGTCAACCGAAGGTGTCCTTCTGAAGTTGGAGGAAGAAGAAGCAAAAAGGGAGGCATTACCTTTCCTGGAGGGTGAGGGAGCCAGCCTGAATCCATGGGCATCTTTCTGGAAAGGTGAGGAATTGGGGATCTTCTAGATCCTTCCTGCACAATAGAGGCCTTCAAAGGGTGGCCAGTGGGTTGGTTGGTTAGCCTTGGAGAAGAGGAGGCCAAGGGAGGTTCCTCCGATCTCTCCGCACTCGAAGGCCTGGCTCTCCGGCAAGGGCTCCTTCCTCCGAAATGGCCTCTTTCTCGGAAACCTTGGTCCTCCTTGGCGTCTCTTTTTCCGGGGAAAGAGGGCTGTCAGCTGCCTTCTTGCTCTTGAGTCAGGAAACCAGAAAGTCCACCCTTTTTTTCTCTCTCCCGGCTGCAAGTCCCAACACATTCGGGAGCTCCTTTGCCAAAGAGGCCGGGCCAGCTCCTCACGCAACCCTTCGCGCAACTTTCGGGGAGGGAAGGAAGGAGCTTTGCAAGGTTTGCAGGAAACGCTGCACAAAACAGCACAAAATGGGGACAAGGAGGGTCCCAGGGACCCACTCCCCAAAAGCCAGTTCTGGCAGACAAAATGGCGGCGCTTACGTCCAAGTGGCCCTCGTGGATCCCTTCACCTGGAGGTTCAACGCCAAATAGGTTTCTTTGTGCATTTGTTGCTGTCGTGTGCCTTCAAGTTGTTTCCGACTTACGGCGACCCTAACGCAAACCTATCGCAGGGTTTTCTTGGCAAGGTTTGCTCAGAGGGGGTTTGCCCTTGCCATCCTCTGAGGCTGAGAGAGTGTGACTTGGCCAATGTCACCCGGTGGGTTTCATATAGCCAAGACGGGATTTGAACCCTGCTCTCCAATCACAATACTGTACAGTGATACCTTTATGGGGCCAAGCCAAATGTGCAAAACGCATGATGCAAAGCTTTCGAAGCTGCTTTCATGTCAACGGTGGCAATTCTGGGATTTGTAGTAGAGCTTCAACAGAGAAGGCCAAATAGCTCACCAAACTATGAGGCCAGGATTTTTTAAAGACAGAGCCGTGGCAGTTCAAGTGGTGTCAAACTGCTTTAATTCTGCAGTGCGGATGCACTCCCTCGGAGTGCAATTAAAAGAAAGCGAAGGGTTTTTAAGAGCCAAGAAGCCATCGCTATGCAGTCGATTTTCCTATCTCCTCACTTAGAGCTTAGGGAAGGTCCTTTTGTTGTTTGGACCGCGATGCCCAGCTTTGCTGCCTGGGGGATTCTGGGCACTGTAGTCCAAAACAGGAACGTTCCCCAGCTCTGTCCTGAGCAGCAGCGAGAAACGATGGAAGTTATTCGTCGGTTTCAAACGAGAGACAAGCAGGACATCGCAAGCCAAAGTTAATTACAAAATGAATTACTGTACCTCATAAACGCCGTTCATCTGAGAGCTACTCTCGAGGAGCGGAGGATCAGGCCCACTCGGGAGACAGGAGACGCCCAAAAGGTCTCTGTTTTCAAAAAATAAAACCAACAAACATTTCAGTTTTCCATACCTTTTTCTTCCTGCTTGGTTCCTTTTCTTGCACAAAGAGATATTATTACTATTATTATTATTATTATTATTATTCCCTCTTCTCTTCTCCCTACTATCCTCCTCCTTTCTGCAACTTAGGATGTTATCAGACGGGAGAAATTACGTGAATTCGCTAATTTAGCAAATTTATGTGAATTCTAATTGCGTTCGGGATGCATTCAGAATGACTTCCCGTTGCCCGAAAATGACTTCCCGTTGCCTGAAATTGCGTGAGATACTCTAGTACGAAATAACGTAAAACCCCATGATTGCGTTCGGAATGATTTCCCTTTTGCCCGAAATTGCGTGAGATGCTTTAATCCGCAATAAGGTGAAACCCCATGATTGCGTTCGGATTGCCTTTGGATTACACTTCCAATTTCCGTCGTCTGACAAAGTCCTTAGTCACCATCATTTGAACTGCAACTCCCAGTATCCCCGAATCCTCAATCAGCCAGCGATGGGATTTGGGGATCTGGGGCATGGCAACTGGGGGATTGTGGGAGTTTGGCCACGTTGGCCGTAGGTTGCCATTCATTTCTGTAATGGACATTACAACCAACGTTTCCAAATCCCGCTTCCCTTTCCCCAGCCCACTTTTCAGCCTCTCCCCCTTTTCTCTTCCTCCACCTACCCTTCCTTCCTTCCTTCCTTCCTTCCTTCCTTCCTTGCTGGGCCCCCAGTTTCTTTCCCCGCCTGGAGACCCTCCCTCCCAGTTGCAAAGCTGCAGCCCTTTCATGCTCAACTGGGCCGACTGTGACATCACGGGCTTCTCAGCCAATAGCTGCGCACAACCCTGGGAAGCAACCAGGACAAAATGTAGGACCCGACACTTAATGTGAAATGCTCAGGTATAGGACGGGGGACACCTGGATTGGCATCGGTGCAAGCAAAAAGGCATCCGGGAGTACATGAGCCAGCAATGTGACACAGCAGCTAAAAAGGCCAATGCAGTTCTAGGCTGCATCAATAGATCGAGGAAAGCAATGGTGGCACTCTATTCTGCTTTGGTTGGAGCTCACCTGGAATACTGTGTCCAGTTCTGCGCACCACAATTCAAGAAGGATGCGGACAAGTGTGTCCAGAGGAGGGTGACCATAATGGTGTCAAAATCACCAAACCCTATGGGATTCTGGGAATGTTTAGCCTGGAGCAGAGAGGGTTATGAGGGGATGCAATAGCCCTGTTTAAATATCTGAAGGGTTGCCATATTGAGGAGGGAGCAAGCTTGTTTTCTGCTGCTCCAGAGAACAGGAAACAGAGCAATGGATGAAAACTACGGGAAAAGAGATTCCAGTTCAACATTCGGAGGAATTTTCTGATGGCAAGAGATATTTGACATTGGAAGGCACCACTGCCTTGCCTTCTTCTGCAAATAGCCAGATCTGGTTCTTTGGTTGTGGCTATAAAGCAGTTTGCCATGAATTCAGGATGGAGGATAACCGGCATCTTTCCCTCTTCCTCCCCTCTTTTCCATCTCTATTTTGGCTCCTTTGCAAACCTTTGGGGATGGGTTAAATGCAGAAACGATGTTTCCTCGCGTGGTCCTGTCTGCATTCTTTCTGGAGGGGAAATAATAAAAGATTCCAGCTTCCCTCCCTTCCGAAACCCTCAGCACTTTCTCCACAGGCTTCTGTTTGCACCCAGCTGATAAGCCAAAGAAGTGACTCCAGTAACACACACAGCGCCGGCGATAACAGAAACACTGGGAGACTCAGGAAAGAACTGGGAGAGAAGAGGAAGCGCATGATGGTGGCGCTGGGCCCAGACCAGCCAAAGGGAGGTCAGCAGCAATGGCACCCAGTGGGCCTCCGGGGCTGAGCACGGATTCGAACCCTGGTCTCCAGAGCTGTGGAGTCCAACGCTCAAATGGCTACACCCGGCTGGCTCTTTTTAACCTAGACTTGTTTTATTTTTCATTTTTATTGTCAGTTGCTTTGAATGCTGAGAGCAGGGAAAACAGGTAAAAAGGTAAGAGAGAGGTAGAGAGAAAGGAGGGAGAGAAGGAATGGACAAGAGAAGGAGATGAAGGGATATGATGGGGCAGATTGGGAGAAAGATAGAATAGGTAGGAAGATTGGATGGAGAGAGTGCATGAGGATAGATAGGGAAGAGAGAGAGAGAGGACGGATGGATAGATAGATAGATAGATAGATAGGAGAATCAGAGAGAGGATGGATGGATGGTTTATGCATCCATCATGCACTCTCTCCATCCATCCATCTATCCATCCATTTCCATCCATCTATCCATCCACATCCATCCATCCATCCTTTCTCTCTCTCATCTTCCTATTTATATGTCCTCATGAGCTCTCTCTAATAGGAAGGAGAGAGAGAGAAAGGATAGATGGATGGATGGAGTGCATGAGGATAGATAGATGGGTAGGGAAGAGACAGAGGATGGATGGAGAGAGGGATCCTGGGGACAGATAGATAGAAAGGAGGGAGAGACACAGAGAAAGGATGGATGGATGGATGGATGGATGGAGACTGTGGGACTCTTGTTGGTGTCTTCCTCATGTGCCAGTTTCCTTGTGGAAGCTGTTGGGAGATTTTGGTCCCATGGACACCGTACACATTAAGTCCAACCCTCAGAAACCGAGTTGTGCACATGCCAGATGTCCCTGTGCACAGAAATGAATTGTGCGTTCTGCTGTGCGCTCAGCTGCACATTTCCCACTGCCTCAATTATGCAACGTGGCCATCGACAAAAGGGCTGCGTCGCACCCCACAGGCCCAGCTGTGTGCACCGCACAAGCCCAGCGTAGCACCTCAGCTGTAAAGCAATGAAGGTAATTTCTCAGCTTCACATTCTCGCATTCGAGGCACGGATGGCTTGTAATGGCTTTGGGTTCTTTCATTTCCTCCATCCTTGTCCGACTCCCCAACGCCATGCAGAGATAGGATCTAGACAGCGCTCTACACAAAATCACACCCCAATCCCGTATTTTATCAGTGTCTGCACTCAGGAGGCTGATGCAACGGAGAGGGAGGCCAATGGATGGAGAGCGGCTAGAAAGGAAGGTGCCCCCAGGATCTGGGATCCTGTCGGTGGGGCACTGAATCCACTCCATGTTTTTGGGCAGCTTTTGAGGTGCTCTCCAAGGTTCTGGATCTAATTTGCAACCGTTTTTTAAAGTGGGTGGGTTCACTGCCCCACAGAGACGGAGCCTTCTGCTGTCATCCGTCTTATCCTCATGCAAATTCCTTTACAGAAGCAGTTGCCCCATTTTGTGCAACGCTGAACAATCTCCGCATTCAGCTCAGGACTGCGGAAGAGGAGTTGCGCACGCAATATTATGATGGTTACACTTTGTAATATTTTGGGGCCGGCCCTCCTTCTCTGAGCTTCTGCCCCGAAGCGAAAGCAGAACGGGCTCCACAGGACCACCGTTCTCCAGAACTAAAGCAAGCAAGCCAAGGGCTGGGAGTCCTTGCCTTGAGTCTGTGGCCCCTTGTTGGAGGGCGACCAAATCCCGCCCCACGGACCTGGCAGCGTTGGCAGTGCCCCAGCCCCACGGCCCGACAATGGGCTTCCCTCTCTGGCGGAGAGGCCTCCGGAGGAAGAGATGAATGGCCAGAGCCATTGTCCGGATGGAGGGAGAGGGAACGCGGTCCCAGCCGCACCGAGACAGAAAGTTCCTTGTCCCACGTTCGGACAAAACTAGGTTAGCCCCTCGGCCGGGTCCCATTGGCTGAGAAACGGGGCCAGGCCAAGTTTCAAACCTTTGGCCATTGTTCGGAGCTGGGCGGCTGCCAAAGGCAAGGAAAGATATGTGCTTCAAGGGTTTGTGCCACTTCTCAGGGGTAACTGAGCTCCATTCTTTGAGGGTATTTCATGATTACTGGTTCTCTTTAGGGGCTTGGTTGTTTGCTTGTGCGTCTCGCAGGGTGGTCCAGTGAGTTGGAGACAGCGTGGCGGAGTGGTTTCAGCACCAGGCTATAGGGCTGCTGCCACACCGCGGGATTAATGCAGTTTGATACCACTTTAATGGCCACGGCGCCATACTATAGAATCCTGGGATCTGTAGTTTGTTGTGGCACCAGAGATCTTAGAGAGAAAAGGACAAATAGCTCACAAAGCTACAGATTCCAGGATTCTGTAGCTTTGAGCATTAAAGTGGTGTCAAACTGCCTTAATTCTGCAGTGTAGATCCAACTTTGGAGACCAGGGTCCGAATCCCGACCTGGTCATGGAAACCCACTGGGTGGCCTTGGGCAAGTCACACACTCTCAGCCTCAGAAAGCCCCGTGGAAGCATCACCTTAGGGTCATTGTAACAACAATTGAAACAATCTGGAGGCACACAAGAACCACCTGTGAGTTAGGATTCGGAAAAGAGCTGCTTGACTGCTCTTTGGCAGCAAAGAACACAAAACCACAGGCTGCAAAGGGACTGAACCAGTGAAGAGCCTGGGATTTCCCGCCTCGAGTTTCACTTCTGCAGATAAATGCCAAGTTCATCTTTTTTACAGCCTTTAGCATTTCAGACATGAACACTGAGACATATGTGCCCAAATGACCAAAGAGTGTGGTCAGGATGACAAAAGGCATTAAGGAGGAGGAAAAGACAAGCCAGGAGAGGCTGCAGCAGCTTGCTTTTGCCGGGGCTGATAAAAAGCCCAAACTATTCTGTTCCCTAAACTCAGTTTGCGAGAGCTGAAGAAAGCTGAGCACAAAAGGGGAAAGAGCGAGGGGGGAAAGAAACGGGGACCTTTCAAAGCAGCTGAAAAAGTGGGACGAGGGAGGATGAATTAGGGCTGTCTGCACGACTCTCCAAAAAGGCGGAAACCTTTGAGTGCCTGCCGCAGCCACCAGAAGGCTTTGCAAGGCTTTGCAGCTACAAGAGGGCTCCGTGTGCCTCCATCAGCCAGCAGAAGGCTCTTGCTATGACAGATAGCGGAAGCGTTTGTGTCCTTGCCTCAGCTAGCAGAAGGCTTTGCAGGTCTATAGTAGTCTTGTGCACCAGCAGCAGTCGGCAGAAGGCTCTCCACATCTCTAGCAGCCAACAGAAGGCTTTATATTACCTGTATCAGGCAGCAGAAGTCTCTGCATGTCTATCGCAGCTTGCGGAGGCCCCTGCACGTCGATAGTAGTTGGCACCTCTAGCCATGAGCTTGCCACCTGTGGAAAGCTCCTTCGCTACTGTTCAAGGCCTGGCGTCTCCTCTGATAAGAGAGGATTCATGCGCATTCAGAGGCGGCAGCATCGAGAGCGTCCAGAAGGATCCCTCTCTTCCCGGAGGAGCCAGTTTTGGCAGGTGTTACTATTACATACTATGCATGAACGGAGCCACAGTCTCTGCAACGGGAAGAAACACGGGGAGCATCGAGGGATGCGACTGGGTCCAAGGAAGCAGCAGATTCTGGGATTACGTTAATCCGTATGGGCCCCCTTTCCCCACCTGCCCCTTCTTTCCTCATGACTGTTCATTTATTCCCTTTCAATAGCCCCCTCGTCCCCAAAGGACCACTCTGGCCACCAGGTTTTCCCAGCGCCACCCGCTGCCTGCTCCACCTCTGGTTTTGCGTATTAAAAAAATCCCCTCCGTCTCTGCCCCCTTTTTCAAAGGGGGGAAATCACAGGCAACTCAAAAGAGTCCATCTTTTTTGGTTGTCACAAGCGACAACGCACACTCTCTTGGCTCACAGGGACCACTCCCAAATGTGCCATCTGCATTGGGGGGCAATCGGGTGGTCCACCAAGTCCAGACGGGCAAAGGGGTTTCACCCCTGGGCTACCAAAACACACCCAAGCGCATATCCATGGAGCAGGTTGTGCGATCCAGAGACAAAGGTGGAGCTGCTCCAGGGACAGAAGGAGCCCTCGGTGGTCCTCCCATCCCTCCCTCCCTTTTTCTTTCTTTCTTTGGGAAACCCAAGCTTTTCCTATAAACCCAGCCTCCTTTGTTCGGCCTCCCTTCCAATTTCAGGGCTGGCTAATGGAGCATGAAGCAAAATGCCAGCTCTGTAGGGAATCCCACCCAAACATCCCACAGAGAGGCATTATTATCATTATTTTTTAAAAAGTGTGGAAATCACCCGACGAGGCGTTTGGATTTTCCGCACGCCCGTTTTGCCGTAGTAATATCTGAGAGCGGATTGAGGAAACTCCACAAGCGCGGCACGTGCATTTAAATGCCTCCGTGTAAGATCTGTGTAAATTAACCGGCGTGGCACCGGCGCCTTCATTTCCGAAGCATCAATGAACATAAGGAAACCCCCTCCAGGTATCCCTCTCCCTTTTGGCTGCTGCGTTTGGATGTCGGAAGGTTTTCCTCGGCTGGGAAATCCTTTAGAAGAAACCTAGCTGATGCTTTCAGCCAAAAATCTGTCCTTGCACCGGGGAGACACGGTCTCACTCATGCACAATTTGGCATCCCTGCCCTCCCTGGTGATGTGAAAATTTCAGAAAAATATTTCTTTTTTAAAAAAATGGTTTCTTTACCTGACAATTGAGCATGGCCTAGGTCTTGGTGTCCGAGCTTGATCCTATCCAAGGGGAGATCCCACCAAAGCCTTTTCCACCTCAGGGTCCCATTGTCGGCGTTCGGATGTGAACCCAGCCCGGCTGGATCCGACCGCGCAAAGGAAAACCCCGTCTGTCTATCGAAAGGCACATCACACCACCGCCTGCTCCTAGTGATGCTCTGTGCACATCCCGGGGTTGCCATAGCGACGGCTTACCTCCAGCGGCCGGTTGTGGTCCAGGCTCCTCCGGCGGCGGTCTCCGGCACGTCAGCCGTGCAGAAAAGACCTCCAAGCGCAGCCTCCGTCCAGATGTGGGACCTGGGTGCGAAGGCCGAGGGGGGCGCTTGCCAGTCCCTGCGGGGGGCTCATCGTGACGCAGCGGCTTCTGGGGGGAGAAAGGAACAGGGCAGGGGCCAAGGCTGGCTCTTCCAAACTCATTTAAAGCACACACCAAAAATATGTCGCTCACCAGACCACCAGATGTTCTGGCACAAAATCTGTGAGAGTAAAGTAGTAGCCACGGCCTCTGACAGAACAGAAGCTGTCAGAATCCCCCCAAAGGGTTTGCTTGGACTGGGCTTCATGGATAAGAGAAGCACATGGAGGAAAGCCTATCTATCTATCTATCTATCTATCTATCTATCTATCTCATCCATCAATCTATCTGTCATCTATATCAATCTCTCTCTCTCTATCATCTTATCTGTCTGTCCCTCCCTTCCTCCCTCCCTCATCTATTTACCATCTCTCCATCATCGATCTATCTATAATATATCTATCATCTATATCAATCTCTCTATCTCTATCTATCTATCTCTATTCATCCATCACTCTGTCTCCTTCCCTCCCTCATCTCTCCATCACCCATCTCTCTCTTTCTCTCTCTATCATCTGTATCAATCTCTCTCTCTCTTCATCCATCCCTCTGTCTCCCTCCCTCATCTCTCCATCATCCATCTCTATCCGTCATATACCGATCATCTGTCTCTCAGTCATAAGATAACTTCCAAAACCTTGGACAGCTCCTGGTTTAAAACCTGGAGCAGACTCACTGCCCTGCAGACAAGGGAGCCGCAGTGGTCCAAGGGTAGCTTCCTGGCTTAGCTGCTCCTTCTGCATTTCAGGAGGAGAGGGAACTCCGCCTGTGGCCCTTCCGCCTGCCCTCCTGCTATCTGTCCAAAGGTGAATGCTTTTGCTGAAGAGGAAGAAGCTGGTGGGCAGGTGCCTTCCTTTCTGGCTGAGCTGCCTCCTCAATGCCAAGGGGAGGAAGGGAGAACTACGCCAGTGGGATTCCTGCCTGCTCTTCCAAAGAGGCAGAGACTCGTCGGTTTGTGTATGGCTGCCTTTGCCACCTGGCTCAGGGCACCGAGGGCATGCGGCTCCACCTGGTCAGCGGCCGTAGTTTTGCACAGCAGCCCTGCGCCTTTGGGATTCGGTCCCCCGCCTGCTTCCCACGGTTCTCTGGGAGGCTTAGCATACCTCCATCTCGTGCCCCTAAGAGGCTTGGACTCCGAGCCGGGAGACGGCGGTGAAAGGGGCCTTTTGCGCCAGAACAATTGGCCCATTTTCTCACCGCCCTCCAAAAGCACACCGTCCTGCCATACCTTTGCGACTTTGGTGTTGCGTTATCTGAGGGTCGGTGACTTACCGGAACCAGCCTCCTTTTAGGGGGAACCCAGGAAGGCTTTGCCAAACATGGGCTGCCGGGTGGCCTCAGCAGGTCTTGCAAAGCCAATGCTTACGCACCCCAAAGGCAACCCAAAGGGCCGCATTTCTCCAATATGACCCTGTCCTGGGATTTAAGATCTTCAGGGGAGAGAGATCGTTCTCTTCATTGCAACAGCCTCAAAGGCATTGCTGAAAATGGGAAAAGGTCTTCTCAATGGACGTTCCCAATCTGTGGAAGTCTCTGCCCTGGGAAACTAGACTTTCTCTGTGTGTGTCATTGAGAAAGAGCAAAACCCAGAGGTTGTTTCACCCTCCGAAGGTTGTCCCATATTTGCATCTAAGGATGCAAATCAGCACATACATTTGTATGCAGTTTTGTCTCAAAGGTTCAGCCTTTGCCCTGCACTGAACTGCGCTGGATGAATGTGCAACCACTTAGTGGCCGACCTCGCTGGCGTAAAGCGGACGCCTTGCCATAAATCTGACCCTCACAACAGCATCACACACACAAAAGGCATTTGCAGGCGTGAAAACGATCCACAGCCTTGTCCTTGCAAAATCTCTTATATCTGCTCTCACCCAGAACCAAACCAGAGGACACTTCTTGGAGGTATAAAAAGCCACTCCTTCATGTTATCCCCAAAGACTTTTCCTCCCCATTTGTTTCAAGGTTAGAAAATTGGGGCACACAGTTCCTGGGGGTCAGGTTTCTCCCCTCCAGAGGGAGGCCTTCAAACTGTTTAGAAACAGAGCAACAAAAGAAGTGGAAGTAGCCGGAGGCCCACTTCTGGCTTTGGAAAGAAACCACCCGGTTGTTTCTAAAAATGCAAAACATCTGTCTTTTTCAGAAGCAGCTCCAGTTTCTTCTTCCCTCGGGGTTCAGGGGGAAAGACCCCCCTGAAGAACCTGAAGGGTCTGGAGGCCACCGGAGGCCATCTGCGGCCCCGAGGGTTGCCTTGCCCTCCCTGCCCCATGCCAGGAACAGCAGCAGAAGCAACTCACGTGGCAACGTGGCCGTCTGGTCGTGGGTCTCCTTCGCTCGCTTGCTTGGCACGCTGGCCGCCTCTCTGGATCTGTGGAAGAGGGTAAGCAAAGGATGCAATGTGGGGGTCCCTCCTTTCTTCTCTCTCTCTCTCTATTCTTATCCAAATGGATTAGTGGGGGCTTGAACCGGCTGCCCCTTGTCCTCCTCTTCTCAGGAAGGCACTGGTTCTCTCCTGCCAACCGGGCACAGCCTGGCACTCTCTGCAAACTCCCCTTTGTGGCTGCTGCTCCTGCTCCTGTTTGCAGGGAAAGAAGGCACTTGAGGGATTTCTTTCGCAACTTCCCCCCCAGTGCCCCAGAGAAAGAGAGAGAGGGAGGGAGGGAGAGAAGGAAAACACTCCAGCAGAGCTGTCAAAGAGGCCAACCCTGGAGGCTCGGCGTTTTATCAACGCCTAATCCCGGGAGCCAGCCCCACATCCCAGGCACGTGATGCCGCCATTCCAAGGCTGTGAAGTTCAGGCCAAGATGAATGGGGGGGAAACGGCCCACCATGGAGTTTTATCTCAGCTCTTTCGCACTCTCTCTCGCTTTCTCTTTCTTGACAAACTAGAAAACTAGTTTGTTGTGAGTTTGTTGTGGGGCCTGACACACCAGGCCTGCTTCAAAGATGTTTTGCTGCCAGGGTTCGGCCAAGGAGGCACGGCGCATCATATGATCATAATAATGCGGCCGTTCTTTAAATGCATTGCATTTAAACAGACCCGGAGCCTCCCCCACCAAAAAAAGCCTCGCTTCTCCAAGTTGAAAAGGTCACCCCCTTCCATGTGATTCCCAGCACAAGAGTTGTGCATGCCTACTTCAAGTGTTGTGCGCTGGTTAAAAGACCTACGGCAATCTAGACAATGCCAATCGGGTAATGGGAAAGACTAGCTCTGGCAGGCAGCTTGTCCAACCTTTGAAAACATGGATTATTTTATTCCAGTTTTGCAAGGAGGCATGGAAGGGGCGATGCCAGAGTGACACCCTTCTTGCCAACCGCTGGGAATATCTTTCCGTTTGTCGGCTCTGGTTTCGAAGATTTGGGGCTCACAATGCACTTCGATAATAATCGCTGGAATCCTGTTGGGGACATATGGTTTTATAAGCGGGAGTTAGAACTGGGTTGTTCTGCAATGTCTGCATTTGGTAAAGAGCTGCTGTTATGTTACTATTTAGGGGAGCTGGCAAAAGGACTGATGTACAATGAGACAGGTGTGCAATGGAACAGAGTGCATGGGTCCCATTGTGTATCTCCCAAGGGGTGTCAGTGTGCACGGACACAGCCCGGTGTGCATCGGAACCCTTTTGCCAGTTTCCCATTAGCCATCCTCACAATTCACAAACAGGGTTTCCTAGTGCCTCTGCTGCGTAGCTAAGTATGTGCAAAATTACATAATGTACTCCTTGGTAGAGTATTCCAGCCAACAACAACTCTTACTGCCTCTCCCTTTGGAACGAGGCTGGGAACCACAATGAATAACGTAGCACATAGTACCAGTTAAAAGAAGATATAAGCCCAACACATATTAAAATAAATCAAGCAGTCCCTTAAAATTCCTAATTTAAAATATCATTGGGATGAGTCTGCTGGTCTTTACTTCTCTTTTGAACTCAAATGGCATTTCTATAGGACGGATCTCCACAAGGAGGTCATTCCACAATCTGCGGGCGGTCAAAGAAAATGCCTTTGGGGTCATAGTCCTGGCCAATTGAAACAAGCGTCTCCCAGGATGTATGGGTCGGAATATATGGGGGAAGATGATCCTGTAGGGAACCTGGACCCAAACCACGTTGGGCTTTCAAGACTTTGCACAATTGTCCAGAAACTAACTGGCAGCCAATGGAAGGGTTTTAATTTAGGATCGTTCCTACAACCGATTAGGCTGCCATGCTTTGGACTAAGTGAAGTTTCCAAAGTTGGTAGAGGGATACATGATACAAGTCCAGGCTTGAGGTTACTGTCAGGTGGATCCCGAAATGGTTGGAAAACCATGCTCAAAGATGGCTGCGCATCAATGGCTGTACTTCAAAATGGAGGGAGGCCTTGCATGGAGTCATTACTCTTCAACGTTTTTGTTAGTGGCTTAGATGAGGTGCTGGAGGGGATCCTTATTGGCTTTGCAGGTGACACAAAGGGAAGGTTAAGACTTCCATGTGTCCAGTGTGTGTTTGTGCATTTGTGTAGATGGGGAGACACAAGAGTCCTCTGGGCCCAGCTCCAGCAGCTGGAGCACAGTGACATCCAGCGGCCACCTTTGGTCTGTGCACCACGTTCCCCCCAACCAGATTCCCAAGAGTTTCAAAGTGGATGTGTGTCTGTGTCTGTGTGGGGTGGGTGTGTGTGTGGGGGGGGGGGATGATGGGTCGTGTTGCCCAGCGAAGTATTTGTTTCAAGCAGCAGATGTTGGGAGCAAGGCTGGGGGGTAGTGGAGTCACTGCTTGCAAAGTGGACATCCCAAGACTTTTGGGCGAGCGGTTTTGCAATTGGAAAACTTTTAAACGACTTCCTCAGAGCAACAGCATTTGAACAGCAGCTCGATTAGTAAAAAAATTATGTGTATGGAGAAAAACCTACGGTCAGTTTTGTTGACGTTTGGTTCCCGTATCTGAAAACAAGAGAACGTTCTCTTTGTCGTCTTGCAAGATGTTTTAGTTGACCTCCATGGTCAAAAAGACTGGGAATCAGTATAGAGGTTGGCCTTGGGCTTCGGATATCTGTCTTCCTACAGGGCCTTACGTGTGTGCAGATGTAGTTTTGCAGTGTTTGTGTTCACCGAGGAGCCATTGTGACGTTGCACTTTAGGGGCATCCAATGTGCAACTGTGGGGTTGGGATGTAGAGTTTGAATGGAAGCGCCATGGTCCCATTGCTTTCACATTGGGGCTCCCACCGATGTCCATTCAGACCTGGGACAAGAAATGCCAGAAGAACATCTCAAATGACCGACGCGCATTGGAGCACACTTGGTCAAAGCCCAGATGCGCCTCTTTGCAATTCGCTAACATCATTTCATTGCAATTCTGCTACAGATTCATAACGTTACAAAACACAGACTGTGATTTAGGATCTTGGCGAACATGCGTCAACCGTAAGGCTTGTTATTTGTTCCGTATTGCATGGATGCTAATGGCTCCCAACTCTCATTTCCGTTTTTCTCCTTCTTATTGATAGAGAATGTAGCACTGTTTGGATCATGAGTTACACATTTTGTTTTTGTCAGTAACCGTTCTTCCTGCTTCTTGGCTAGTTCTTTGTTTTTATACGTTTGTCTGCAGGTGATTTTTAGTCAATCAAGAAATTCAAACTACCACAACCGCAAAAGACATTGGTTCAGGAGTCGATAGTGAATGAAAGATGGATTCGTAAATGGAATTGTGATTATTAGGTTTACGAGCTCCTGAGTTCTGTGCAGAAATCATCAGGGATAAAAGGTTAGGAGAAAGGATTCAAGCAGGGCTTATTTGGCTTTATTTAATTTATAATCATTTCTCCTTTTGTAACCTGTCTGAAACTGGTAGTAAACTAATTCAATAAACTGACCTATCATTTTGTAATTACGTCCTATTTGTGTTACTTCTTTGTTAGTCATCGTTGTGTGCCTTCCAAGTCACTTCCAACATATGGCGACCCTATGATGGGGTTTTCTTGGCAAGGCTTGTTCAGAGGGGGGTTGCCTTGGCCTTCCTTTGAGGCTGAGAGAGTGTGAGCCCTTGTGCTTTCTTCATCTTTTGGAGGGGATGGGTGTCGCTCGTTTCCACTTTCTCCTCAGTCTAAAAGGGACAAAATATCTCCCCGAAGACTCAGTTACTGGCCGTAAGAGGTTTCAAAGGGAAAACATGTTGGTATCTTGAACTTTGCCCCTTTTGCCCTTGGAACTGCCCACAACCAGAAATCGTCCTCAGGTGTTTCTCCAGAACCGCATCCAGCAGCAACAAAGCGATGGATGCAAACGTAAAAGACACACAGGAGACCAGGCCGGGTAGACTTCTTGTTACGTGTATTGTTTTTAAGAAAATACAGAGATGCTGCTGCTGCAGTATTTGCCGCGCGCTCAGCAAAGCAGGATCCCCGCAGACCGAGACGACGGCAGCGGAAATCAACGGTACAAACGAACGGAAAAAAAAATATATCAGAAAAGAGCAGTGGCGTCTCCGGGACAAAGTCACGCATTCGGCCGATCCGCGGAGAAACTCCGGAAGGGCTCTAATTTAAGGCATCAAGCGGGTGGGTTTCTACTCCTAGAGGGACCGTACGGCGCCGTGCGGCAGTTAGCTCCTCACCAATCTTAACAAGTTTTGGGGGCGTTTGGTCAGTGCAACCAGGTGACCACTTTTGGCCTGGGAAGCCCAAAATGCCCCTGCCTTTTCAAAGTGGATTTTCCTACAGCCTCATCGAGGCCTAAATTCTGGGTTCAAATCTCAAACTAATCTCTCTCCCAGAACCTTAACCTGAGACACTAACCTGAAAAACAACGGAACTGCACAACGGAGCATCCATTTTGGACTAGGGAAGGTGGAGGGAAGCTGGGAAAAAATCTCTTTTAAAAATCACACACAACCCAGGAGAGGCCCAAGGGAGCCTCTGAATAACCAGGGGTGGTTTTTAAACCGGTGGGTATTGCTGGATTGCAAGTCCCATCAGCCACGGAACGGCTGAAGGGGTGAGGAATACTGGGGATTGCAATCCGGTCTGCTCTGGAGGGCTGTGTTTGCCCAATCCATTTTAAACCGTTGTTCAAAATGTTCAAGCAAAAGAAATAATTATTATTGATCTCCATCAAATGGAGGAAGGCATTGGTTGGTAGCTATTTGGCTGTTGGTACAGAAGGGAAAACAAAAACAGGACTCCCGTGGTACAAGCCACTCTTTTTGGCTGGGAAATGACTGCTGAAACCCCCCAAAGCTGGAAGGAGCAGGGCTCAAACACTGACCCCAAACCCAGCCTAAGCCCAAGCCTACTTGGGATAGCTTTGGTTAAGAAATTCGACAGCCCACCGGAGGACATTGCAGTCAGGCTTAAACCTGGAAGGCACAAGGACTCCTCACCTCTTTGGGCTCACTTTCTCTTCCCCTTTAAAAGCAAAAAGGCCCAGCCGCCAACTCCGGGTCTCACGATGCAAAACTGACCTTTCCTTCCTCTCTTCCTCTTTCTGTCTCAGAGCTTGGAAAAGGTTAGCATTTTCTATTCAGATCGGTCCTATCCGTGGGCTGCAACAGAAGACCAGGTGCGGGGGAGTTAAGCGTCACCCCAAGTCAAAAAAGCAAACTTATCCAAGCTACGCTCCATCCACCCCGTGCCGCTCTGGCTTCCCAGGGCTTAGGGCCACTTTATCAGTCCCAAAGGCACGTTTCGGTGAGTTCCTGACCGTCTCGGTCGCCCTCAAAAAGTGCCACTGAAGAAGAATACAGTACATAAATGTCATCCCGACAGCATGGATATTGGCTATTACAGCATAGCGGTTAGCGCTGGGGTGGGTTAACAGCAGCTGCAACTCAAGCAAGGCAGGTCAAGAGAGAAGCAAGCGTCTCAATGGTATTTGGTTTTGGCCCAGACCATCCCCCCCCCCCATTTACCAAGTGGGATAAGTCTTTAAAGCCTTGTTTCCAAACCTAGGTGGGTTTCCCCAATTTGTTTGTTTGATACCAATTGCTCCTTGAAGCCAAAAGCGGGCATCAATCGCCACCCCAAAAACTGCAAAGAGCGGCCGTCAAAAAACATACAAGTTTTGAATTTTTCATGTAGGTTAGGAAAGCCAATCCAGATCTCTCTCTTTTTTCCTCCCTTTAAGGGTGTAAACACATCCCATGTAGAATGCTCTTAATCTGGATTAAGAGTCTGTGCCTCTTTTGAGGCTGGATGGAAACATTCAGGGCTAAGCCCAGTTTTAGATCCAACTCGATCAATTTAAATCAATGGGGCTCCTGCTAGTCTTTAGCAAGCGCCATTCCTCAGCCTCAGCTGGAACTAACGTTAGCATTTAGCCCTTACATTTTTATTTATTCATTTATTCATTATATCTATTTATTCATTCATTTTTGCAGATATACACCTGTCACTACATTGCACTTTGCAAATCTGTGGAACTGCACTGAATTTGAATTTAGAGAGCTGGAACCTGTTTATGAGAATGGCACTTTACCATCCCAGCCAGTTTGCAAAGATTTTGGATTTTTCACCTGGATTTTAAAAGTGCTTTATCGGGATGAATCGAAATAGCCAGGGTGATCTGGACTGGATGAATTCTGTCCATCCCTTCCCATCAAAACATGAATTTTGAGTCTCCTGTCCACATTTGCAAAGCAAAGCTCAGTTCTAAATCGAGAGCGTTTACGCAGGAGTCAGTCCGCTCCGTTTTTTGGGAGAGTGTCAATGTGGGTTGAGGCTGCTGTTAACCAAAGTGGATTACTGGGGTGCAATCCCTGATTCATCTCATCCCACAAGAGAGATGTTGTTTATAAGTGCAAAAAGATAACCCCCAGAATTTGCCCTGCGGTGAAAATCTCAACCATGAGGGCCTTAAACCCTGAGGGATGTTTTTCCTTTTACAAGCCAAAAGATTTGGTGTCCAAGGAAAAATATATATATATATATATACATACACACATAGCATATCAAAAGAGACAATGAATTATAACATTGGGGTTTTTTTTGGCATTAACTCAATCTCTTTGGCATGGATCTTTTTAAAAAAGGATTTTTTTCTTTGTTATTGAAAAAGTGTGGGGTTTTTTTTTCCTTAAAAAAACTCCTGACACATCTTTAGCATTTTGTATATATCTATATATGCATATATCTATCTATACTAAAGTATAAACTCCTGGTGTAGAAAATAACTTTAAAAATCTTTCTTCTTCTTCTTCTCTTCCTCCTGCAAACATTAAGGGACTTGTAGCTTCATCTAGCAGACGGTGAGCAGGTTGAGGGACGTCGGGGAATTACATGATGCTGCAGTTTTGAGGACCCTGCGAGAAAGAAAGGGAGGAAAAGAAAAGAAATTGTGGTCAGAAACTCTGGAGCAAAGTAAGTAATTCTGAGGATACCCAACCAAAGTGTCAAAATACCTTCCTGTCCATCACACAGTCCTCTCCGTCTCCCTTCATCTCTTCCTGTCCTCACCTGCTTTGCAACTCCTGGATCCACTTTTAACCAGGAGTTGGTGTTTAATAGTTTTAACAAAACAGTAATTTTGGGAAATGCTTCCCAATCGAGCCTCTCTTTAACCCCCTTTCCCCCCATTTGCTATTAGGGCAACGGGGCTTTAGAGAGCCAGGGTCTCCAGCACAACTCTACTCTAGACTTGCTATCTCTAGCAAAGTGATTCCCAGACTTTGGCTGCATCCGCACTACAGAAATAATCTGCTTTGACACCACTGTAACTGGCATGGCCCTGTGCTATGGAATCCTGGGAACTGTAGTTTGTTGTGGCACCAGAGTTTTGTCTTAGAGAAAGACCCCAAAGACCCAGCGCTTCCCCTTGCGAACTCTGCCAAAGGAGACAGAGTCTTAATTGAACCCCTCTCCACCTTTCCCAGAAAAGGGAAATTATTTCTAATCCAACCAGCCACCAGCCCATTGAGATGGCAAGGGGAATGCCAGGGGCAGAGGGCTCCAGGCTATTATTTTCCAGCACTGACCTGCTGGCGTGGGCTGGCATTGCCCAGGATGTAGGACCTGGGCAGCAGACCCTCTCCGATGCTGGAGCCTCCGGTGCGGTAGCTGCGCGTGATGGTGAGGCTGGAGGAGGAAGACCCCGAAGACATGGTGCTGGTGGCGGCGTTGGTGCCTCCGCCCGACTTATCCGCCGGCTGGCCGCACGTGCCGCACAAGATGGTGCGCGAACGCAGGTTGTACTCGCCCGGGTCTCCAGATCCGCTGCAGTGGCTCTAGAGGAGGAGGAGAAGGGCAGGAACCGAATGAGTCGGAGGGTGCCAAAAGAGACCCTTGGGCCGGATGTCCCATTGCAGCCCCCTGCCCTCTGGACGTTCTGGTAAACATTCATACTCTTGTTCTTGCTCTAAGAGGGCTCCTTTGCTTCTTATTTCTGTATATCTGCAGGGCAACAACAGAGCCCTTTGGATGGCACCAGACTCCAAGCATTCTTCACCACTGGCTGTGAGGGTCAGGGATGCTGGGACTCAAAGTCCAACATTTGGAGGGTCCCAGGATTCCCACCTCTGTACTAAGCTGCTCTCACAGAGTTGGAAGGGAGACCAAGGGGCACAGACCTGCAGCACTCCCAGTCCATTGTCCTAACCTATTCTTTTCCCAGAAACAGACCAAACTAGTGTCCAGTAAAACATGTCTTTGCATTTAATGTACATTTATAAAAATGCAAATAGCAGCTGTTTTGGGAGGTAGGGGAATGGAGTGTGGAACGGCTGCTGTTACCAAGGCCACAAGTAGTGGGAGATGTGGTGCGTTAACTCTTTCCTTCTAAAGAAACTAAAAGTGGCATCGTCTGTTCTGGAAAGATGGCAAAGTTACCCCAAGGTGGGCCAAGTACACCCTGCAAAAAAACTCACATGGTGGTGACGGTGGTGGATGCCGTCTTCATCGTCTTCGTCTTCATCATCATCGACAACCACGGTGCGCACCAGCTTCCTCATGGCCACTTCCTGTGGAGAGAAGCGAAGGAAGGAGTTAAGGTCAAACAGGCACAGAAATGTGCTTTTCTGGCTTGGCTGCAAAGGGCAAGGCTAACACTGATGCCAGCTGGCAGGAGCAATCTTGCCTAGAATTGTGTCTCACCAGTGGACTGTTTCCCCGGGGCTCTGAACAAGGGCATTCCTGGCTTCCCTAAGGACAGGTTTAAGGATGCCATTTCCCAACCCAAAGCGCCTTACCTCTCCAGAAGAAGTGAGGAGAGCAGTGCGCAAGCTGTCTCCGCAGCCCCAGGAGGCCTGGTTCTTCCACACCATGTCGGAGGGAGGGTTATGGGTGACGCCGGCACCGGAAGCCCAGATCTGAACGGAGGGAGAGGGAGAGGAGAGATGACCATCACCACTTAGATTGGCATAAAAGTACCACAATGCATATACTAAAAGCAGAGTTTGCTCAGAAAATATTTTTAAACTGAATATACTTTTTCATATTTTAACCTTTTGTTGTTGTTGTTACAAATGGAATGATAATTGAAGGAACACTTGATGTAAAAGGAACCTCTTTGGTTTGTGAGGAATGTTTTTTTAAAAGAAAACCCCAATGAAAACAGAAGAGATTGTCAAGAGTATTAATAATGGAAGGAAAATTATTTTGCCTCCTCTGGTCTTCCAAGGTGCCAAGCAGACATAAAGCTCTCGTTCCCATAAAGACAGCCAAGGAAACAGAAACAAATTCAAGGAATTGCAAAGAGGCGAGATATCGTGCGTGGTCTTGGTTACAGATTTTTTAGAAATAATGCATGGAAATATATGAATGCTTTGCCATAAAGGCTGAGTGATTGTTTGGATTGGATTGATGCCCATTTTATTCACCATACCAAAAAAAACATATTCCATAATCCATTTTTCCAAGTGCATGGAAAGGACTTTAGGGGAAATAATGGGTTAAGGAAAGACATATCTTTTTCTCAATTTTCCTTGTTCATATCTCTACTCCAAAGGAGATCCGCAGAGACTCACCGTCACCATTTGCCCAGCCTTCAGGGTGAACTTGGGGGGGAACCGATACACGATGGGGGTCTCCTCTCCATTTTGGCGCTTGATCTGCCAGCTTCCAAGTGACTGGTCCTGGAAAAGGAGCCAAGAAACGGACGGGGAGGGTCACAAAGCGTGCCGCCCAAACCAGACCCCAGCAAGATGGGACCTCCAGGGCTTGGGATTGAGGGGATGACGGAGAAGAGCCACCCACCTCGGTCGACTTGTTCCTCAGGCGGACAAACTTCCCTTCAAGGTCCACCTCCTCCACGGCCACGCGGCCGCTGGTCCGCGCATGGTGGGAGAAGTTGGTGCGGCTCTCGCTGTCCCCCAGCTTCCTCTTCTTGGCCGAGCCTTGCATAGAAGAGTGGGAGACCCGGGTTCGAGTGCCACTCTTTTGGGAGGTGGGGCTTGGAGAGAGGCGCAGCCTAAAGAGGAGAGTGAGAAAATGGCAGGAGGAGGGAAGGGATGAGAAGTGAACCCTGACACCCCTGGGTCAACAGTGATGTGGAACCTAGCACCCCAACTTTTCTTGCTTTCACCCCAAAGCTGCTCAAAGAGGGGCTTCTCGGTGGCTGAGACCCTCAGACTCACAACTGCACAGCGTCTTCCCCACAAACCTACCTCTCCTCTTCGCCTTCCAGGAGTTTGCGGTAGGCGTTGATCTCCATGTCCAGGGCCAGCTTGATGTCCAGCAGCTCCTGGTACTCGTCCAGCTGCTGCTGCATCCGTGCCCGCATCTCCGCCATTTCCCGCTCCTTGTCGGCCAGGATCCGGCGGCTGGTCTCGCGCTCCCGCGCCAAGGCGTCCTCCAGGTCGCGCAGCTTGGCCTCCTTGGCTGCCATCTGCGATAAGGAGACAGAAGGAAGCATGGGTGAAACCACCAGAGAAAAGATGGAAGATGGGGCAGAGCACGGAGAAGTTCTGTTCGCCATGCTTTCTTATCCTTCTTGCCCTTCTCTGATCCTGCTTCAATTTGTCTACATCCTTTTTAAAATGAGGCACCAAGAACTCAACACAGGCCTCCAGATGATGCCTGATCAGCACAGAATAGTGGAACCATCAGCTTCCCTCAGCCTGAAAACTATGCTACAAATAGCATTTGACTTCTCTGCTCAAATAGCATTTGTCTTCTTTGCTGCAGCGTCACCCTGCTCCCCCATGTTAAACTTACAAACCAGACACAACCCCAAGGTCCTTTTCATCTGGATTACTCCTAAGCCAAGTATCCTCTTGTCTTATATATGTTCATTGGTGTTTTCTTTGATGGTGACCATCCCAAACGCCTCACCTGCTTCTGCAGCTGACTCAGTTGGGCGGAGAGGCTGTCGATCCGGATGCGCGTCTGCTGCAGTTCTTCATGGGCAGCTCCTGCCATGCTGCTGTTCCTTTCAGCCGACTGCTTTGCATTCTCCAGCTGAAAAGAGAGACCCACAACCAATGAGGAGATGCAAGGATGCAGAGAGCATTATCTGGGACGGACACAAGAGGAGCAAAACCACCTCCTGGGTTTGGACCATCATGGAAAGCGAGGCTTCACAGGAAAATAGTATTGGTTTCAATTTGAGGAGATCAAGGACAGGCATTTCTAGGTGGTGAGGAAGGGGTAATCTCTATAGAATGGAAAGGAGGAAGATGGAGGAAAGAGTTATGAGAACATTTCGGGAGCAGGGCATGGGTGCACCAGAGCATACCTTGGCACTATAGGTCTTCTCCAGCTCCTCCTTGTAGAGCCTGACCTGGGCTTCATGTTGGCCCCTCAGGTCCTGCAAAGCGTCAGCCAGCTTGCTCTCAAACTCCTGTTGGCGCCCGTTGTCGATCTCCACCAGGCGGGTCTCATGGCGGCGTTTGGTCTCACGAAGCTCCTGCAGGGAGATGGGGAAGGGAGAACCGTCCAGTCGGCTGCCATTCTGGGCACCCTCCCTCAAGATTTTGGTACCAAAAACTGAGCAGCATCACTGCTACAAATAAACTGTATTGGTGGTCAATGGATGCAGAGAAAACCACCTCAGCCAAACCAAAGGTGTGGGAAGATGCTGCAAGAGCAGACTCACCTCGCTGTAGATGCTCTTCTGGAAATCAAGCTCCTCTCTCAGGGTCTGGAGACGGTTTTCAGCATCCACCCGCCGAAGCATTTCATCCTGAAGCTGCTTCTTGACCTCGGCCAAGGAAGCTTCCAACTGGGGATGGAGATAAAGGAAGGTAGAAAAAAGAAAAGGAGAAAATCCTGTCATGGGGATGGAAAGTAGAAAGGGGAACATCCCTCCGACTGCACAGCCCGGTCCAGAAAAGGAAGCTACTCAACCTCTATCCAAGACTGCGCTGGAACTTCACTGGGCTCCAAGACTTGGAAATTATTTTAATGTTTAGGAGTCATGTGCAATATGATCCGTCCTGAGACTATATCACTTCAGCCGCTGGGGGGCAGTAAGAAAAATAAATGCCAGCCTTGCAGCCTTTTCTCCAAATTGCTTTGAGGTGTTTTTCCTTCTGCTGTGGATATGCAAGTATACTATGGGAATGCACTATTCTCCACTTGCTGAAAATTTGGCACAGCTGCCAAAGTAGTCCTTCCGCTCCCCCTTTTGTGTGGAATCTGCCTTCAAACTCTGAAGTAAAGAGTTGAGTAGAACGGTCTGAACAGACCAAACTAAGGGTTTTGCTGCCCTCTCCTGGTCTGTTTTGCTTTCCCCCTATTTTAAATAGACTATTTTAAAGAAATTGATTTCCTGATTTATTGTTGCTGTGTGCCTTCAAGTCATTTCTGACTTATGGTGACCTATCATGGGGTTTTATGGGACCAAGAGAGTGTGACTCACCCAAGATCACCCATTTGGTTTCCACTACTGAGCGGGGAATCAAACCCTGACCTCCTGAATCATAGAATCAATAGTAGTTCAACACTCAAACTATTGCTATCCCATTTCTTTGCTAAGACCTAATATATACCTGCGACTCTAACATCATCACCATTTTCCTCTTGCATGAATTTTACCATCTTTGCCTGATGAAGAAGCCATGGTGCAAAGCTTGCATCATGTATTTCATGCTTTGGTGTTGCCCCCCCCCCCCCCCCAATGTTATTGCATCTTGCAAGTTTTACAATATCTTTGCTACTTCTAAATTTTGATGGATACAAATTTAGGGGGAAGGAAAACAGGGTAGGAACTAAGAGAGGTAAAGAAAGGGAATTCGTACATTTGGGACCCAGTGAGACGGACAACTCCAACACCATGAAGGCTTCCTCTTTGATCCATCTTTAATGCATAGGGGCAATTTTGGAGAGTGTGAGAGCAGCATAAATCCCGCTAACAGAAAAGGAGGAAAAGGGCAAGCCCACCCATTATCCTGAAAATGAAAAAGGAGGGGAGGCCTTTGGTTGCCCACCTTGGCCAGCTGGGCCCGCAGGTCCCGGACTTCGTTCTCCAAGTTGCGCTTCTCTCCCAAGGCGGTGGTGAGGGCGGCTTCCTTGGAGTTCAGCAAGGCCTCCAGGTCCTTCAGGCGGGCCTGAGCGGCCAGAAGGTCCCCTTCCTTTTTGGCATTTCTGAAAAGGCAAGAGAGAGGAGGAGGAGAGGGTTAAAACACAGCCGCTAATCCATTCATGGTTTCATGCATTCAATGGGTGTTCCATTTTTCTCCTGCAAAGAGGACTCAAATCTGCATTAGCACAAAGGAGGTTGCCTTTCTCCCAAATCTGCCCATTGGTTCATCTACTCTACTTGTCCTGGTTCCCACCAGGATTTGGGGTGCTTTTTCCTAACCATGGCCACCCGAAAAATGCCCCTCTTAGGTATCTTGGCATCTGTGCCTCTCTTCAAGTTGTTTGCCAAGGAGGATCACTTCCTAGCCCAACCCAGGGGTCTCTCGTGCAAGGAACAACCACAACTGACCCAGCTTAGCTTCCCAAATCAGAGAAGATCTGGTCCAGGTCACAATTAAAAGCAGAATTAAATCTATCCTCTGAAGCAAGGATGGGAGTCCCATAGTCTTTCAGATGTTGGATTGCACCTCCCATCAGCCCTAAAAAAGGAGCCACGGGTGAAACAAAAGGAACTAGCTAAAAGGATTGCAAGACCCAACACTCCTCTCCACTGCCTCACTTTCTGGGGCCTGCTAGGATACGTAGTCCAACAACATCAGAGACAACCGGCTGGTTTCTCAGATGGTCTTAGTGGCACAAGTGAAATATTTCATTTTGTTTGTGATCCCATGGTTTTGATTCAATTTTCCATGGCTCAACACCACACAAGGTTGGGAGATGCAAAATGCAAAGAGGAATGGAAACATTTTTTACAATAAAACGAAGAGAACGTTGACTCCTTTTCCAAAACTCGGGGGAAACATGGCCTCAAGGAAGATTATTTTTAGTCCAGTTTTTTACTTGGAGGAGGGATATGACGCGGAGCTCTAAATACGGCCAGAGAAAAGAGAAAATCCAAGAGTTTATCAGTTTGGATCCAAGTTTCCATTGCTTGGTCACATTCCTCCCTCCCTCCCTTTTCCCTGCTTCCCTACCAAGACAGATGCGGCTAGGAAACCCAAAGGCAGCTGCTCTGATGTAAAGGAGCCCCGCAAAGCAGATGACGGCGAGTGCGAGGCTCTGGCAGACAGAACCGGCTTGTGCGGCTGGAATGCAACAAACAAGGGGAGCACTCAGCACAACGGCACAAAAGCTGTCTGGACAACGGCAAAACGACACAACTGTCATGGAAGGAGGAGGGAGAGAGGGAGGCGCTCGCCATGGACATTTGGGGAGAAGGCCACCAGCTGCCGGGAGGGACATATGGCGCATCTGTAGTGCAGAAATAATGCAGTTTGGCACCACTTGAACTGCCAGGGCTGCATCCTACAAATATCCTGGGATTTGTAAGTTTGGAGAGGCACCATTTTGCAGAGAAAGCTTGTAAAACTACTGATCCCAGGATGCCAAAAGCTGAGCTACAGTATTTAAAGTTATGTGTGGTTTTTACAGTATAGACGCGCCCTCTGAAAGAGGCACACACTTGTTCTTGCATTTTTGCTTCCATCCCTGAAATGAACTCCAGGGAAGCAAGTTTTATATGTTTATTACAAGGGTTAGCAATTACGGTGGGTACAAGGAACAGCGGAATGAACTCACTCAAAAGATGGCCGACTAACTTTCTTTGGAGGCCTTTGAACAGAAATTGGATGGACATCTTTGGAGGTAGCTTTATGGACTAATAGATGGTTCCTTCCCAACTCTATGGTTCTATGAGTCCGTTATTCTGGGGGTCCCTTTTTGGCCCTTCAGGGGCCACAAAGACTGCAAAAAAATACCCTGACAAGAAGAATCCTGGACTGACAAGAAAAGAGAACAGCATTTTACATGCAGAGAAGTCTGTTTCTTGAGGTTGGAGGTTTTTCTGCACACAGAATAGTGTGCAAATTTAGTCTTGAACTACAGCAATTTTTTTGCACTGTAAAGCTGCATTTTATACGTAGAAAATATTCTTTTTATGCATGGAAGGTGGTGTTTTCTGTGCAAAAAAAAAAGCCACATGGGAATTTTGGATGGAATACATCGTGAACGACAAGCAGTCATGAAAAACTGTTCATCCTGTTGCAAGAAAGTCTTTGAAAGTTACAAAGTGCTAAAATTACTGACTGCTTCCATTAAGAATTAAACTAGTGAAGAATTCCATTCCCATGGATAGATCTGTCGAAAGGCGGAAGTGAATGAAAGGGAACGGAGTGACTTTTGATCTGCAGGGACTGTTGGGAGTCTTTTAACCTTACCTTCTATAATTGTAATTTTTGTTTTGAAGGATGCTCCACAGATCGCTGTGTGCGATTTCTTAGCAAGCCCTACTGCCGTCTGTGTAGGAAGCTCCAGAGTTATTACAAGCAAAGTTTACGGCAATGAATTCCTGGCGAGAATGAAGCTGAACCCGAAAAGAGAAAGGTACAAAATTCTGCACCGAAGGCTGCCTTTTCCCCCTCTTCCCAAGAAAAAGGCGTTTACCTGAAAGTCGGTGACTAGGGCAAAGAGGACATGAACAGTAACTTAAAAGGAATGTTCCCAGCCAACATTCAAGGCTTGTCTTTCTTTCAAAGGCAGAAAGAAAGAAAGAAAGAAAGAAAGTCAAAACAGATCAGAAGGTCAGGAGGGAGGCACCTGGTATCAGCAGACAAAATCCAGACGTTTGCAATGACAGAACGTCTTGTCTTCCAGCACAGAATTGTTTGGGTGTCCCACCCGAGCAACGCGCCAGACCCTCTCTTGTTTTTGATGCGCTGGGTTTTCTAAAAACTGGCTTCCTTTATATTTCAACAACACCTTTTTAACTCTTGTATTCTGTGTGAATTTTCAAACTGTGCTTCCCTTATCTGTGGCAAGCTGCCTTCACTCCTGAACTGGAAAAAAGGCGATTTATTATCAGTAGGCGTAGTGGTTTGAGTGTTGGGACTATGACTCTGGAAACCAGGTTCGAATCCACTTCTTAGTTATGAAATCAACTGGGTGACTTTGGGCAAGTCACACTCTCTCAGCCTCAGGGGAAGGCAAAGCCAAACCTCCTCTGAAATTTACCAAGAAAATCTCATGATAGCATCTCCGTAAGCTGGAAACAACTGGGAGGCACACAGCAACCAAAAAAATATCATTATTATGATGGCAGGAAGGTGTTTCTAGTGTCTCTCTGACAGCTCTCCAAGCAAAAGGGCTTCTCTTTTAGCTGTTTGGCAACTGCAACCTGCCCTCAGCCTCAGGATGGGTAAAAAAACTGAGGCTTTTTGGGTAAAATCCATAGCTCCTGACCTATTTCTGTTTCTTCAAAAGCCAGTCGAAGAAGCCAGGACTCTTTATTTATTTTATTTTATTTTTTGCATGGCTGCAAAACATAAAATTCCCCAACAGACTTGTAAAAGGAAGCGGCATCGTCACAGAAAATGGCAACCATTCATTTTTTTCCCCCAGTCATGAAGCTTCTCAGGAATGAACGGGAACAAACACACACAAACACACACCCATTTGCTATTTTAGGTCTGGGATTTCGCCCTGCCTTCTGTAGGTTTGTGGAGTTGGCACAAAACCGGGCTGCTCAAGGTTGGCAATCAGTAAGTTTCCTTCCTTGCCGGGCGGCATCCCCAGGAGAGCCGTCCGAGCCAAAAGCCATCATGGCTAGCAAAGAAATGGCCGCCAGCCTTGGGAAAAGGTTGGCACCCTTTTTTTTTCCACCATGGGATTCATAGTTTCTTTCTAGGGACTTGGATGAGTGCCATTTTGCTGCAACGATGCTGCATCCTTTCTCAAGTCTGTTGGGGAATTTCAAGTTTTGCAGCCATGCAAAGAAATAAAATAAACAACTAAAGAGTACTGGCTTCTGGAGTCTCTTTGGCTAGGAAGGATCCCACCCATAATTTGGGTGAAAGCCCTTGTCTGCCAATAACTAAGCCTTCGGGGAAGCCCTGCAGGTTTTCCAAATGCAAAGAGAGACCCAACGGTGGGAATGTCGGCCAAGGTGGGATGGCTGCAGGACTCACCGAACCACCCTAAAGGGCTGGATTGTGATACTACTACCGTAGGAGGTTCAGATTTGATCTCCTAGTTTGAGATTTCCCAGCCTTCCTTTTAGAGATCGGCAGCTACACAAACAACACACCCCAACCTGGATGGTCAACCTTCCCAGGGATTTTTGGAGTTCAATGGTGATGATCTGCTTTGCTCAGACCTTGGAAATGTTTGGACAACAACTCTTTTGGATTCTGGGAGTTCAACAGCAATGATGTGTTTTGCTCCGATCTTGGAAACAATCCTCTTTTGCACTACAATGCCCAGGACTTCACCAGCCGGCATAGCTAGGAGTTGTTCGTCCAAAAGAGGAACGTTTCCAAGGTTTGGCTTTGCCAACTTGGGTCTCCCTTGGCAAACCAGACCGCCAGCCTCTCACCACAATCTTTCTCTGGCTAAGGAGAAAGTTGCCCCTTGGCCATAAAAGTCAGAAAGAACTGGAAGGCACACAAGAACGAGTTTGCCATTCCCTCCCAAAAGGCAGAGAGAGGTAGGGGCACCGCCAGGGAGGGCTGGCAAAAGTGCCCCTCAAAAAGTGGCTCCAAAACTGATTTGGTTGGCAGGAATCGCTGGCCAAGGTGTCCTTGGTTTGTTTGCTTTTGACATCCCTCGTGGCGTTGTGAACATTTCATTTGGGATGGGAAGCAGCCACCCAAAAAGCCGGAAAAGGAATTGGCCCGAGAAGACCCATTGTTTTTGGATGGGACGGGCGTCATCTTGCTCCCCTGACTCATCCATTAGCTTTGAAGATCACAGCCAACCTGCCAGGGACGTGCCATTTTGGAAGAGGCTGGGCATGGTGCCATTGTGGGCTCACAGGCCAGATGGATGGGGTTCAACCTTTCCTGGAGGGCTCCTGGCAGGACGCTGACAGGGGAAAAACAACAGCCTTGCCACCATTATAGTTGTTGCTGTTATTGACAGGCTCTGGCGCAAAGCGGCATCTGACCAAGAGCTGGTAAAGTGTTGCTTGGTCTGGGCCTCAAAGCCTAAATCTGGAAGGCTGCAGGTTACGAACATGTCAGCAGCAACATACCCTTTGCATGAAAGATACTATAGTTAGCATCTGGTGCAATACTCTTTCAACGGTGAGACTGTTGTCCCTGCAACCAATATATATAGATAATGACTTGGAAGTGAGGTATGTAAACTGGGAGAGATGTAAAATATAACTGCCAACTCTCCACTCTCATTCTCTCTCTTGTGCACACACACCTCATAGATGATCCATAGATTGCCTTGGTATTATTGCAAAAACATCAGAAGGTATGATCCATGAAGGAATCTCTATAGGGCTGCGCTTCAGTTTCAATATCTATGCACGGTTGTGAAGGGTGGGCCATGAAGAAAGTGGATAGGAAGGGAATAAATTCATTTGCGATGTAGTGCTGGAGGAGAGTGCTGAGGATATTGTGGATAGCCAAAAAGGTAAATAAATGGCTCCTGGAGCAAACCAAGCCTGAACTCTCCCTGGAAGCCGGGCTAAACTGAGACTGTTGTACTTTGGACATATTCTGAGAAGACACTAAAAAAAGTAATAATGTTTGGGAAGGTAAGTAGGCAGGAGAAAAAGAGGAAGACCCCATTGCAGGTAGGTAGTCTCTATCTAGGAAACCACGGCTGCTGCCCTGCATTTGCAAGACTTGAGCAGAGCAGGGGATAACCCAGGATTTTGGAGGTCTTGCATTCACAAAATGATCTCGACTAGAAGTTTAGAAAAGATGGGGAAAGATGGAAGATGGCAATAGGAAAACAGGAAGACCACATTGCAGGTGGAGAAGAGTCCACCAATGAAGCCAGGAATGAGACTATGAGTTTGCAAGGCCTGAGGAGAACAGGGGATAACTTGGGATCTTGGAGGTCTTTCATTCAACCTCAATTCAGTCTATAATGGAGGAAAAGCACAGCCTTAAGCATTACACGGAGGAGGGAGGAACAGAAGCCAAACAAGGCCCAGCCTTGCCAGGGCCGCTGTGGCTGCTGCCTCCCTCCGTCTCTGAGTCATCTCAGCCGCTTTGCTCAAAGGGAGATTTTTGGGGGGAGGGCACGTTTTGCTCTGTTTTGGCCAACAAAGGCCTAGCAACAGCCACCATGGCGAAGGGGGCTGGGTTCGAGAGGGGAAATGGGACTTGGATCTGGCACCGGTTCAATGACACTTTGGGGAGGAATGAGTCAGAGGGGCTGCACATTAACCAGGGAAAATTTATAGCGGTGCCTTTTAGTAGGAAGACGGAGGAGGTGAGTAAGAGGAAAGAAATGCCAGGAGGAGTTTTTTGAGGGCGTTTTTGGGGAAGACGAGGCAGTATCGGCAAGACCTGAGGGTGCATGCTGCCCATGCAAAGGGAGACGCAAGTGTGCACATACCTGCTAAGTTTTCGGATGAGTGTGCAAAGGGATTGAGAAATCATTTCCAGGAACAGAGCTTGCCAGCAAGAAAAAAAATACACAAATACACATGCGCCCCGGTGCACAACTGCTTTAGAAGAGAGAGCCCTGTACATTCCTTTCTGCTGAGGGAACCGGGCTGGAGATTCCTCTGCAAAAGGCGACAGCCACCAGCTGGAATTCAGGCCTTTGAGAAAGAGGATGCCAAATTTTGTCCGCCTTCATAAGAAACTACAGACGTGTCTCAGTTAACAAAGCCTCTGACAGTGAAGCTCCTTTTGGCAAAGGGTATTTCTGCCTGCTCAGCTCCCCCTTTCCTCCTCATCTTCTATCTGGGAGATTTTTAGCAGCATTGGCATGGAAGGGTGGTGAAGGAGGGCTGGGGAAAGACTGTCAGGGTTGGGTTAGAGGAATGCCTTTGCTGCACGCAATGCAATAAAGCATAGCGACCTCATTCGCTTGGGCTTTCCCTTGGCTTTTCCTCTCCATCTTTAGGGGTCCAGAGAAGTTCACTTTTCCTCCCAGAGGCCACAGAGACAGAGTCAAAGGAAGTGGCAAACCACTGCAACCAGGTGGATGCAAATGAGACCCACCACAGGCGCATGCGCAGCATCTCTGCCAACCACTCAGATCTCTCCTCTTTCCTCTCCAGTAGAGGCCAAATGCACCAGATCCCTCCTGATCTTAGAAGCTAAGCAGGGCCAGCCCTAGATAGTACTGGGATGAGAGACCAACAACAGATAGCGCAGGCTCTGTTTCAGAGAAAGGTATGGGTAAAAGCACCTCTGAGGATCCCTTGCCTAAGAAAACCCTGTGCAAAACCCCTCAGATCTAAGGTGGGTTTCCTTTGCTCCTGCAGGAACGTGGAAGGAGAAGCTTCCTCAGCCGCTACCCCTGCAGGGTAGGCAAAGGGGACCCCCCCCCCCACTCCCTGCCTGATGTGGGGCAGAGGCTTCCCTGGGACACTCCATTGCCCACATACCCGAGGGGCGTGGGTGGGGGAACCCACTTGGGTCGGCTCCCAGGGTTGCCATGAACAGCTTCCTTTGTTCTCGGCCAGCGTGAGGCTTCCCGAGGAGAAAATGAGGATCAGGAGGGAGGATCATGTGCCAACTGCGCAGGGAGGGCGCGGCCGGCAGGGGAGGGCTGGAGGGTGCCAAAGCACACCCTTCTCTGTCACCTTTCAAATCTTCCAGATCCCAAATTCATCTTTCAAGTCCCATGCCCGTGCCAAAGCAAGGAGGAATAGGCACTACTGCTGCTGCTGCTCTCTACTTGAGTTGGAGATTTCCTCCTCTCCTCCTGCCCACGGCGGACACTCTTGCAAATACTTTTCGGTCCCCCACCATTTTTATCTAAAAGCCAAAATAAAAGAGCTGACTCTCCCCTCAAATGGGTGACTTTGTACCCGCATCTCCTGCCTGGGGTGGCGCCTGAAAACTAGAGACTCAGCCCCTGAGATATGGCAATCCTAATCCAGAGGGTCTCACTTGTCCAAACCCAATGGTCATCCTCACACTGCCCAGTGCCATTGACTCCAAAGGCCACATGACAACCGGACCCTTGTGCCAACCCTACTGATTCAAGAGGGTCTACTCTACCCGGGAGTCAGAGCAAGAGGAAAGAGGCCATGCTTGGCATGAAGCAGAGCCAAGGTTCAAGGCCTGGCGTTGCCTGGGGCCAACCTTGCTAAGAGTCCCATGACTGGGGCCTTGAAAAGCCTCCGCAGGCCTTGCGGGACCAAGCCTCGTGGCCTCCGTGTTAGCCGCCTTCTCCCAAGGAAGCAAAAGTCCTTTTCCGCCATTCTGGGCAAGGCTTTGCCATTGCAGCTGAAATCCCACACCGATTATGGAAGGGATCACCAGGCTCCGCAGGCACAACAAAAGGGGACTTTTTATTATTTTGGCTCCCAGATAAAAAGCAAAGTGTTTGCACACTGCCAGGGAGAGGAGGGCTGAGTTTTGTTTTCTGCAGGGCAGCGGCGGCAGCTGCGCAGGCAGAACTGGGCGTGTTTTGTGAACAGAGACGGAGAGAGAAAGAAAGAGAGAAGAAAGAGGCCCAACAGACGACGCCAAGCCTGGCAGCTGCCCCATTAAAGGGTGCGGGGAAACGCCGGAGTCGCCGCCCTTTTCGAGGGAGCGCTTGGCTGCAGCCGAACCCATAAACGTGGCACCATGGAACAGGACGTCCGTGGCCCAAAGATGGCCAGAAATAGGCAGCGCTACTCCCCCTTGTCCAGATCTGATTCACAGCCAGAGGCCCGAGAAGGGAGAGAGATATTTTAAGGAAGGCTTAGATCAATGAAGGATAATACTTTCATAGGAGGCCACTGGCAATGAGAGCTAAATCCAGCCTCCGTTTCCAGAGGCAGTCTATCTTGGAACAAGAGCAGCTGAGGATATGAAGCCAGGGGAGATGAGCTGCGTCACGACCCTTGTGTCCAATTTGGAGACTTGAATGCAGTTTGATCAATGCAGATTGTTTATTATTATTATTATTATAATTGATCGATTGGCTGGCAGATCAGGAAATTGGCAGGGACCCCAAGGCAATGCAGGACAGACTTTGAAAAACTTTGAAAATCAAGTGAAGGCGATCATTGCAAAGGCATCTGAAAGCTTTCCTAGAGTGGAGTCTACTTCATCAGATACTAAAATGTCAGTGTCTTTGAAACAGAGACAGGATTGCAAAAATAAAATGCATACACACAATTCAAACAGTCCCAAAGCAAAGCCAGACCAAAGGCCAAGTGAGCCACAACTCCCTCACTCCTCACTTAGCAGCCGAGGCACTATCTCCAAGATTTCCAAGAAAGGAAGGTGACCTTTGGAAACCACTTTGCACATGCTCAAAGGCCAGGTTACAGAGGCATCCTGCCACTCAACATCCGTCCTTGCAGAAGGAAAGAGACAGAATAAAGAACCACATATGAGCCCGCCCTGAAATAAACCAGTTGGGCTGCAAGGTGCCACAGGGCAGTGCCCCGTGCAGCGTGGATAACGTGGCTGACTCTTGGCAAAATGAGCATTAAAGGGGACCCTCGCCCTTCTGCCTGCAAGGGATTGAAAACTGTTCAGGAAAGGGAGAGGCACCTCTGCGACCGTTGCCACCGTTCAGGGCAATGGGGTCCTCCTCCTCCCAACTGGCCAAGGTCACCTTGTCTCTGGCCCCTTCCCTCCTCCATGCCAGCCTTGTGGGTGATCCCTTTTGCCCAATCTGTCACTGGCACAGCTCCCAGGCATGGCATCCTCTCACTCAGAGGGACCCAAGGCGTGGCGGGCACTATGCCACGTTGCAAGAACCCAGGGCCGACTTTCTGCAGGAGACTGTCAACAAAGCCTGGCACAAAATCCTGCCATGTGCTCTGGAGTTGGAGGAGACAGTGCCAACTTGGGCAGGCTTCCCATGCCGCCTTCTTGTCCCTGCTTTGGTTTTCCTCCTTTCACAAACCGACTTAATAATGCCCGCCGTGGCATAAAACTGGCTAGCATCCACCCACTTGGTTCCTCTTCTCTCTGCCCACATCTCTTGCCCTGATAAGAGAGTCATTGAACCATGAAGGACATTCCAAATGTATGGAGCATTTGTCTCTTTGCCAGTTTGCACTGCATTCAAATTTTCAGTGGCTTTTCCATTGCAAAGAAGGGCAGTCAGAAACACATCTGTCCAGGCTAGTTAGCCCTCCTTGCTAGAATATTTTCCTTCATTCCTAAGCATACCCTGTTGACACATTTTAAACCTGCTTCCAGTCATGAGAAGTGGAGAGGCTCTAAATACCCGAAAGGCCCCATATCCCACCTGATTTTGAAAGCTACATAGGGTTAACCCTGGTTAATCCTGAGACCTCCACTAAATGCCAGGTGCTGGAAACAGGGCAAGGAATGGGCCAAATCACCTCTGAGGACCCCTTACCTACGAAAACCCTATTTAGAGCAGGCCTAGATACCCCAAAGCCAGCTGATCTTGGAAGCAAAAGAGGGTGCAAAATAGATTCTGCCTGCAAAGCCCTCCCCCAGATTAAACCAGCTGCTATCATTTGATGGATCATGGTCTTGATGTATTGCAGGCAAGGCCCAGATGTAATTCTTCCTTTGTGTGTGTGTGTAACTTTGGAAGGGGTTGTGAAAACCCACTCAAGGGATTTAAAGAGAGAAGATTCCAACCAAATGTTAGGAAGAAGCTGCTGGAGCTAAGAGCTTTCTGAGAGGCTCCCTCCCAAACAGTGGCCTCTTTTGCTTTGGGCATTTCTCAGCGGAGGGCTCCTGCAGTTGTGCATCTCCTGCTTCGGCCGGGGGTTAGACTAGGTGACCCCTGGGGACCCCTTGCAGCTGTTTCCAGTCCTCTGGCTGCACGCGTTCGGTCGGCTTGGCCAAGTGGGAACTCCCTCCTGGCACACCTGGGCCAACAACAACACCTGTGTGGGCCAGCCCAGGAGCACCGGGAGTTGCCAACGTTTCACAAGAACAAGCCCCCGCAGCCGCCAGCCTCTCTCTGCCCAGGGGCCAGTTTGACTTGTTTGGGTGCGTTGTGCCAGAGCCTGAACAGAAAGGGAGGCGTGCAGAAACTGAATGTACAGAGCTGGTTGTTGCATTGGACAGGGCCTCTTTCCCATTTCCATGTTGGCTTGCCTTTAAACCAATATGAAGCACAGAAGACACTGGGAGATGTTTGAGACACAACAAGGCAACCGTTCCTCTCTCTCTTTGACCTCACGCTGCCAGAGCACTTTTCCAGTCCTCTGACTCCGTGCCCCGCCAGAGAAAGCACCCGGAAGCAAAAGGCCTTCTCATCTCAAACCTCCAAAGAGCGGAGCAGACGCCCAACAGCCAAGGGGCGAGTGAGTGTGTGTGTGTGCACACACCTGCCTGCAAACACTTGCTGCTTTGTGCACACTAAAGAAACAGAACGATCTCAGGTGCACCCAGACCTACTCAATGGGACAGGTTCCTGTGCCTCAGTTTCCCCCTCTGAAAAACAGGGCTGTTGCATCCCTCAGACAGCAGCATTTTGCAAAGATGGGAAAGGAAAGGTGCAGCGATGTCTCCCAAGCTCTAAATCCCAGGTTGGCAAGAAGCCTTCTCCTTCCTTTCCCTGCCCCAAAGTGAGCCAAGGAGCGGCATTCCCATCCCAGCCCCATCTTCCCACTGCGGCTGCATCATTTGGGGCTGACTCACATCCGGTGGGTGGCTCTCCGATGAAAGATGCCCTCGATGGAAACAGGGCCTCCCTCCCTTGGCATGGGTTTCACAAATTAGACACACACACACAACACACACACACACAAATACAGCACCCTCTCCTGCCTCCCACTTTGTCCTGGAAGGACATTGCAGCACACTTTTGAAAAACTATGTGCCTGCTTGCAAACAAAGGCAGACGGGGGAGGAATCAATGCTGCTCCGGCTGCAGCTGCTCCAAGTAATTCACTTGCATTCTTTGGGGCAATGTTTTAAAACCCAGCCTGCTCTGTCGCCCGGTACTTTTCCATTGCTTTGCATTACTCAAAACACACTGATAAGAGAAAGGAGTAAAAGTTAGGAAAGTCCTGCCTCTCAAAATGCCCTTCAAAAGAAAATGTTACTTAGTGCACCAGTAAAGTAACCGCTGCTTCCTCACTTTCCTTTTTAACCTCTGGAGTGTTAACTTTTGTTACATTTTGGGCCCTGTGCTCCATGCTGCACTTACATTGAAATGACCCACTTCTGCTTTCTCCTACAATTTTTAAAAAAAGGGAATTCCCTGCTCATGGAAAGCCAGCATGCCAGGAAGAGGGCTTTTCTGGGATGTTCAAATGTGGACATCTTGAAAGTCAGGAGGCTGGACCTCAGTCAGGCCAAAGAGGGGAGATCTAGGAGGCCATAATGGCCCTTTCCAGGTTTTTCCAGGCTCTCTTTGGCTGCGTTCACACTGGAGAAATAAACCCGTTTAAGTGCCATGGCTCAATGCTGTGAAATTCTGGGAATTGTAGTTTGTTGTGGGGTCCAGAGCGGAGCCTTTGTGTGTTTGGCAAAGACAGTGTGACCTGCTGCCCAGTTAGCAAAGAGAACAAAGCCAGAGGTCAGCATAAGATTCCCTGAGCATGAAATTCACTTTGTGTTTATACACATAGCCTGAAGGTAGGTTTACATGTAATATTTTAAAAATTATCTGCACGAAAGTTTGTGTACAATGAACCATCAGAAAGCAAAGGTGACCCTATCTCAGCCACTGACACGGATGGTTTTTGGAATATTTGAGAATTCCAGATAAGGAAGACTCAGCCTGTCTCTGAATGGTGGAAGGTAGGATTTCTTGCCATATCGATGGGCAAAGAGACACAAATAGCTCATATTTCTCACCCATATTTAGAGGGAGAAAGCTGGTAGCTTGCCTGTCATTCAAAACCAGGTTTCTGCCTTCAGAAACCACCCTCCTTTCTCTCTCAATGCCTTTGCAAGCGGATGCTGCTTTTGGTTGCAAGAAAAGTAGAGTATTGTTATTATTACAGTTGCTATTGCTGCTTCAGCCCCCAAGCCCAGGAGCTTATGAAAAGAGGCAAGGACATGCCGTGGGCCTGAATCTGCACAGAAACACAACCCACTCTGAAGACCGTGCCAACTTTTTAAAACTAAGAAACTAAAATCCACGCCCAACGCAACCGTCGGCAAAGGCCCGGTTGCTTCAGATTGGCTCCTTCAAACCCCGCAAGGAACAGAATCCGCTCCCGTGGGAGGGAAGCCTGCTTGCTCCACGTGCCAAAAGGAGGATGTTTACGCAGGGAAAAGTCCATAAAAGTCTCCACCAACGGAAAAAGAATAGGATCGCGTTCAACTGAACAGCAAAAGGGAAGAAAGGAAAATGGACCAGGATCTCCTCTCTCTTCTCCAGCCTCCTCTACCCCCAGATTATGAACAATTCACTTTAAGTAGGACTAGGTTATCCATGATACGCTACAAACGCCACCTCCATTGTCAATGGCAGTCTACCATCAGGACAGTCTAAGTAGCAAATCCATTGCCTTTTGCTCCTGGACATGCTCCTTCCAAAAGTATTAGGTACCGCGAAGAGTATACAGCTTGCAAAACTTCCTTTTTGAAAGGATTACATCTCCCAGAATGTTCCGCTAGCCAGCAGGGAGGATTCTGGGAGCTGTAGCATAAAAGAAAGCAATTTCCGGATCTCCTGCACAGTCTATTGTCGTCTCATAAGGAAATTATAATTCACAAAGAGGAATATTGAGAAATGGTTAAAGGTCTGAGGACTAGAAAGTGCTTCTACTTGGTCCAAGAATACCACACCCCTATTTAAACTTTGGAGGTGATATTATTATTATTATTATTATTCCATTTATTAAAAAAAAGAGTCCTGTTTTCTCCATCTGCCTTGTAAAAACTGACACTTCATGCATTATCATCATAGTTTATGAAATTCTCAAACCAGAAGAAACTCTGATATATTCCTTTTTCCTATTTGTTCTTGCCTTCTAAGCCCTTCGCACACATCCATCTCCTTTCAAATATAGTCAGAGGGATATCCAGGTCTAGAAACTTTGGCAACAATAGAAATTATCTCTTAAAACCTCTCAACGCAAGGGAGACACATTACAACCTCCAAAAGCTTGTGAAGGCCATTAACAGTGTTTGGGAAGTTACCCTTTTGTTGTTGTTACTTGTTGCAACGCTGACACTTTCCCAACCTTAACATTTTGGAGAGAGAGAGAGAGAGAGAGGAAACAAAACATCAACACCGTTAGTCCAAACGTAACTTTAAAAAATGACACCAGAAATAGGCAACTACAAGGACAGACTGAGAGGACCAGGGTTTGCAAACCCAAGATCCGCTTTGATCCACCCGGGTCGGTGCAAAGAGTAACTGCGTTGCTCGTAACAGATTCCTCTGACATCTTGCAGCAAGAAAGGCAAGGGCTGCCAATAACTATTACTGGAAATCTTGTCTCTCTTTCCCAACACAAAATCCCGGACAAGAGAAAGGGGCAGCAAAGTCCCCCCAAAACACATCCCACCCTGGCTTTCAGCGCAACCGTTTGCTGCGACCGACGTGCAGCCGGCACGACCGCAGCAAAGAACGCCTTGTTCCAAACAGGGTTTTGGATCGGGGAGGAAAACGGCAGAAGGATCCAATTAAAACGGGAACATGGTCCCACCCAGAACAGCCAAGAAAGGGGCAGAGGAGGACTGGCTTCGCCCTGCAGCTCTCCCTACGCTCCGTTTCTTTATTGTCAAGACAAGTTCTCTGTTTCTGCTTGGTCCAAGAATAGCACCCTCCTGCTTAAACTTTGGAGATGATTATTATTATCATTATACTATTAGAGTGGATGCAAATTATTTTGGTGATAGTATTAGAATGCCTATCCGGCTCACAAAGTATTTTGGTGATTCTATTAAGAGTGCAAATCCAGCTTGCAATATGTATATGTGTATATATATATATATATATATATATATTGGTTATAGTATTAGAGGGCAAATTCATTTTCCAATTTTTTTTGGTGCTACTATTAGAGTGCAAATCCATTCTGCAAATGTTGCTAGATGCATCCAGAGAGGACCATCCAGCATGACGGTTTGGGTGTTGGACTCTGGCTGTTGTCGCACTGCGTAACTAATGCAGTTTGACTCTGCTTTAACAACCGTGGCTCCATCGACTGGAATATTTGGAGTGTTTTGTGGCAGCAGAGCTCTCCGAGAGAGGAGGCTAGATATCGCACAAAACTCTAAACCCAAGAATTCCCTCGTAGATGCCAGCCCAGACTCCAAGAAACGGAGGTTTGATTCCCCACCCAGCCATGCAAAACCACTTGGTGGCAAGTCACACACTCTCAGCCTCAGAGGAAGGCAATGGCAACAAATGCCTCTCTGAACAAATCTTGCCAAGAAAACCCCGCGACAGGCTCAACGCAGGGTCCCACAAGTCCGAAAAGAAGGCACACAACAGTAACGCCAATGTCCACGGAGAGTCCGCCATTTTCCAAGTGCACCTGGGACACTGCTCCTCCATTTTGAAGCCAAACTGTGGCTTGCCAGGAGCTGCGTCCCCAGAAACCCCAGCCCTCGAAACAAAAGAGCGACGGAGAAGGGCGTTGGCTGGGACCGAGTCCCTGGCACAAGGCGCGCCAACCCCTCCCAAATCCACAAACACCAACATCTGGTCCCCATGCCAACAGCCAATCTGGGCCTTCCAGCACAACATCCTCCTCCTCCGCCACAGAGCCACAGACGGATGCGCCACGTGAGGCAGAGGCCAAGGCAGAAGAGCATGGTGGCCATTTCCACTGGAAGGACCACATGTGACGCTCGCACATGGCTGGTGGTGGCAATGCAAGGAGGAAGGGAAGAAGGGAAAGGAGGAAAGAAAGAAAAGGAAGAGGCATGAAAGATCAGGTCCAAACCTCCTCTCTCTCTCACGCCATGTCACATTTTCCCATTCTGACACTTTCAAAAAGTCCTTCCAAAGACGATCCACAGACTTAAACATCTGCACATGGCCTTTTTGCATCAAGGACAGGATGTTCTAAAAAGAGCATTTTCTGTGGAGAAAACATCTGCGTGGAAAATCTTTCTGGAAAATCTTGCGCAGACTGTGAAAATGACCATCGTTGATCTCAGGCTGCCTCTACTCTACAGTTTTAATGCAGTTTGACATTATTTTAACTGCCATGGCTCAACACTATGGGATTCTGGGATCTGTAACCCTGCTCTGGTACCACAGCAAACCATAAATCCCAGGGTTCCATAGGACAGAGCTACAACTGTTAAAGTGATGCCAAACTGGATGAGTTCTGCAGGATGGCACCATGAGAGTCCCAAGGCTCAAGAAACACGTTTCTCAACCCTTTTATGAGCCTTGCTTTTAACTGTATTCTTTTCTAACTTATATTGCAAACTCTCTTGGCCCTCATATCAGGGTAAAGGTGTGATACACATAAAGCCAACCGGAAGATAAATTGCAGACTAGGTACACAGCCACACCTTTACTTTTTTCTGGGACAGCCAAGACTGTGCGGTTGGGAAGAAAGCCTCTCTCCTGCTTCCGCCCGGCCTTAACCTCTTGCTCCTCGTGGCACTTTTGGCAAGGCAAGGGGGCTGTGGGCAGATGACAAGGCGGCCCACTGCCCTTGCAAGATAGCCACCCTGCCAGACCACAAAGCAGGCCTGGCAAGCTGAGATACCCGCGGCTGTTTCCACCCAGCCTCCGGCAGAGTTATGAATGTGAGCGGCACACCCTGTGCGTGGAGGCGAACGCGGACAACGCCTGGGAAGTTCCCTTCTGCAAAGTCGGCATGGCTAGCCAGAGACGGGGCAACCCTGGCCACCTCAAATCCCTGGCAGAGTGAGGCAACCCTCAACCTTGCAAGGGAAGCTCAGCGGCGGAGGAAGGAGGAGAAAAGTGCAAGGCCTCTTGTGAGAACGCGAAGTGAGCGTTTCAAGAGCAAGGGAGGTGTCCTCCATGCAAAGGGGAAGCAAGGATACTGAGCGGCGCAAGAGGCTCCCTCCTGGCTGTGAGCATCACTGAGTGTCACGAAATGAAGCAAATGTTACACCTGGGGCTTGCAAGGCGGAGGACTCTGTTCCTGCCAAGAATCCCGGCGGCACCTTCCTCCTCACCTGAAAGCGCTCTCCAGCTCTTCTGTTGCTCTTCCTGCTCAGGAAATCCCTAAATCGCTCTTCCCGGTTCCCTTGGCTGACTCCCGCCTCTCTCTCTCTTTCTTCCTTCTGGGGTCTCAGAATATGGATGGATTGGTTTTTCTGCTAATTCAGTTATAATCCATCTTTATGTTAAAAAAAAAACACTAATAGAGATCTTAAATTTACCCCAAAGCTTCAATGAAAGTACATATTTAAAAGTGAATTAAAAGACCATTAAGAAATGCATGGCGTTACATTAAAAGACTATGCAGTCCAAGTCTCCCTTATCCGAAATGCTTGGGACCAAAGGTATTTTGGATTGCCTATATTTGCATATATGTGCAGAATGAGCTATCTTGGAAATGGCACCCAAGTCTAAACATGAAGTTCATGTACGTTTTGTATACCCACAGTCTGAAGGTCACTTTACACAATGTTTTAAAATCATTTGAAATAAAGTTTGCATACACTGAGCCACCAGAAAGCAGAAGTGTCACTACGAAAAGAGTTTTAGGTTTTGGGATATTTCAGAATTCCAGATCAGGAAGACTCAACCTGTATTGAGGAACTGGGTTCAAACGTTTGGGTGAGATTTGCCACGTATCCTGGCACCTGTGAGTGCCAAGGTGCCAGCTGAGGGAGGGCAAAGGCTGTGTTGCGATGGAGTACCTGCAACAAGGAGGAGAGGCAAGAGGTGTCCCAAGGGAGCAGAGCAAAGAAACCACACCTGCCATTGTTTGCATTACAAACAAGGCACTGGTCAACAAGCGGATGTTCTCACAAAGGCAACACAATTCACTTGTGTCTGGCACAAAAGTACACAACGGTTGAGGATACTAGAGTTCAAATATCCCCCCTCCAAAGAATAATACCCACCGCTGCCCTGGGCTTCAGGGTTACAGAGCTGCTATTGCAAACCGTCTGCTTGGCACCTTCTGCATTTTTCTACGGTTCAACTTTATGAATGGCAAATATATAGCAATGAGTAATAACGTCGCGTAGTAAAACGGTAGCACAAGGCTGTTCATCACCCTCACGTGAATCATCCAGCTATGGAGATAAAACACGAAGTAATAAGTATGAGTCCAAAGTGACATATTTACCAAATACTGTTATAATTTTAGAACTTTGTTATTTTGAAGCTGAGTCGGCACGTGTCTCCCAACTCCATCTCCCCCCAAAATGGCTCCCAATTCCAGCTTCAACGCTCGGCCAGGATTTCCCACGAAAGCGCAGAATTTAAAATGCTACGCAAACATGAAACCGCAACCTCCGCTTCCTCCCTGTCAACATTTGCGTTGACGTTTCCTAAAATTGGCTCGTGAGGTCTAGAAACACATGAGGGTCAGAATTATCACTGTGAGCACAAGGACTAGAAACACATGCTGGCATTTAGGGGGAAAAATATATATATCTAAGAGATCTCGCTTGTGGTTGTAACCACACTTTAGTTGCAACACGGCAACTGGGGCTAGATGCCCACAGAAAACCTCTGTCTAACCATAATGTGAAAGTTACTTTTCAAGCAACTCTCAATGTCACCTCCCTCCAAAAAGGTCATTTTTAGATATGCGTGGGGTCATATGGGGGGAAAATATAGTGCACTGGTTAATGAATGTGGACATTATTCCTTGTTGCCCTACGTTTGGCTAATTTCAGATTTTTCTGGCAAAGCAGAAAAGCTTCTCCGTCATACATCTTCTCAATAATCCCCTTCTAGAACTGAAGCAAAACTGTCTCAGTGACGGCTATGATTTCAAGCACCTACAAAGTCAGGGCTGGAAGGGGACCCCCCTCCAAGGGCCATCTAACCCAGCCTCCTGCCAACCGGGAAATTACAGAAATCTGCGGGTGCCCAAATACTGAGGAGACCGGGTTGGAAAGTCAACCGAAGCGTTTGCTGCGGAGAAAAAGACTCAAACCGGGAACTGCGCACAAAATCCTGAAAGCAGAAAGAGGTGATCTGAGGCCAGGCGAGGAACTATCTTGCAGAAAATCTGCATCTCATTTTTGATTCTTTCCAAAAGAAATGCGTCAAGACGCGCACGCGCTCCTAAAACCCATTTCCAAATTCCCCCACGGCGGCGACTGTGCCTCACGCAGCTCTTTCTTCCTCCTTTTGCCACACACAGGGAGAGATCTAGCACGACTGAGCAATGCACCCGGATGCTGCAAACCCTGGCCAAAGGGCTTCTCCAAAGGGAGCCAAAGAGAGCTTGGCAACGGGGCACAAAGACATGGGTTCAACGCAAAATGCTCAGCTGCCTTTGGAGCGATCTGCAAAAGACAGAACGCCTGAGCAAAGGGGCCTCTTTGGCTCAAAATGGTCCGCATTATGGGGCTGCAGCAACCAAGAGTTTGTGGAGCGCTTGGCTCCCAACCCTGCGAGGATGTGAGCCATTTTCTTCCAGTGCCAACTGGGCTCACCAAAATCCCCCAAAAGGACTTTGCAGTCCAATCTTGCTATAAGACCAAATGGCAATGGATTAGCCAGGAAAGAAAGAGCCCCCCTTCTCTCTTTTTCACAGCCCCAGATACACCGTTCCTGAACACAGAGGTTTCATTTGCCTCCATCTACAGATCTCCCAAAGACAAGACTCAATCGAGTCGAGAGGAAAACAAGCAACGCGCCTCAAATGCATGGGCTGGACACCTTTCATGGCACTCCTCCGGTTACAGTAACGCCAAAGGGCCTTTGTGCTCACCATTTAGTTTTTAAGGGGTAACCATTGTCTAATATCAACAGTTTAACTGAATGTGTTTTAGGGAAGACGTTTCTCAAAGGCCACCTCCTGGAACGTATTCTCATGCCAAAGAAAACGGCAGATGCAGAGATGGTTGAGACGTTGCTGTCCTTGTGTGCCTCCAAGGTGTTTCTGAAAATGGTGACCGTATCGTTTGTGGGGTTTTCTGGGACTTGTTCAAGGTCACCCCATGGGTTTCTATGGGGGACATTTCTCTCTGGTCTGTAGAGTCCAATGCTGGCCCTCGATTAAGACCTAACAACCCCCATAAAATTCAGGGGTAACTCTTGCCTGATATTAGTACTCTATAAATGTTTTAGGAAAGACATTTCTTGAAGATCATCTCCTCCAACGCATTATAACCTTTAATGGGTTGTTATGTCTTCAGTCCTTTCTGCAGACTAGAGAAATATTTTCTTTTCACTCCAAAGAAAACAAAATATATTTGTGCTGCTGCAAGTCTGCAGAGAGGACTAAAGGACATAACGTTCCATTAAGAGACTGTAAAAATTAGGGTCTCGGAAACCTCGCCGAAATCCCAAAGCCGTAGGGCCGTGTTCCTGGCATTTGGGCACGGTGCCCCTGCGCCCTCCGTGTGGAGGCTACGGGGGGCATGCTGTCTGTCTCTCTGTCTGGAGAACTCGAACTCGCTACCGATTGGCCCCCCGTCTCTGAACGTGGGGTCTCAACCTGACCGAAAAGAGATTCAAGGCTCCGCTCTGAAATGAGGGAGGGTGCCATGGAGCGTGTGCAGGGACTGTGTGCAAAGTGTCCAGCAGTGGGCACAATTCATTCCGGACGGAGGCGTTTGGGGGGGGCTGCCACATAAGTCCCAGCTGCCACACCCGGGACGGAGATCGGAGGGTGGCCCAGGAACGGACGGACACAAGGGGGGGGTCCCAAAATGGGGGATGTGGGGGGAGAGAGAGGCTGGTGGACCCTGAAGCCATGCCACCTCTCCTCCTCCTCCTGGGCCTTGGCCTGGGCGGGCACACTGCCAGTCACCAAGGGCCATCTTCATCATCAGCTGACCCCACGTGACTGGCCAGGACAAGGCTGGACCTTGGTTCAAGAAGCAGCCACAGCCTCCCCCAATCCCAGGCCTTGGCCGGCTCCTCTGGGACCAAAGACAGGGACAGCCTGGGAGGCCAAGGGCGGCTCCAATGGCAAGGAAGGGGAGAGCTGCCAAAGAGAGAGCCCCAAAGAAGGGAGCCCCCCCCCCCACTCTCCCCCAGCTCTGGAGCCAATCAAGGGCCTCTTCAGGGAGGATTGGGGGGGCTCTGCCAGGGGGTGCCAGGCTAAAAGGGAGCCCCAAAACCCAGCAGGAGGAGGGCCTATGGGGCCAGGCTTCCAGGGCCCCCCTGGTCCTGCTCCAAGGGCCTCCCTGTGCCCTCTGGGGTGGGCACAGGGGCCTCCTTTGGGCATTTTAAACCCTCTGGGCTGGGCTCTTCCTCCTTCCCTTCAGGCTCGCGTTTCCTGGGCTCCCAGGAGGCCATGCAGGAGACCCCCCTCCTTTCCCCGGGTCCCTTGCAGCCTTCCTTCCGCCTCCTTGTCTTCTAACCGGCTCCCAGGAAGACCCTGAAGGAGGGAAGGGGCTCCAGCTCAAAAGGCTGGGGCATTCTGGGAGATGGAGCCTGCTGGGGGGTCCACTCCTGGATGAATGAATGCTCTGGGTGTTGGGAGTCTGTCGTGGGCCCTGGCTCAGCTGCTACGGCATCCTGGGATCGCTGCTCACCTGGCCTTGAGCTCCTTGAAGTCCTCTCGGAGCTTGGAGAGCTCGAGCTGGAGCCTGGCGCGCTCCTTGGCGACGGAGTCGAGGGTCTTCCGGGCGTCGGCCAGCTCGGCCTCGTAGGCGCCCTTGATCCCGGAGACCTCGCGGCTGACCTCCTCCTCGGACTCGGTGATGCGGAGCCGCAGCCCGGCGTTCTCGGACTCGAGGGAGCGGACCTTGTCGATGTAGACGGCCAGGCGGTCGTTCAGCTCCTGCAGGTCCTCCTTCTCCTGGAGACGCGTGATGCGGGCCGGGGACAGCGGCGTCGAGGGGCCTCCGCTCCGGGTGCCACGCTTCCCGTGATGCTGCTGCTGCTGCTGCCCCGAAGGGGTCTCCATCGTCGCCTCCGGTTCACTCGTCTCCTTCGCCCGCTCTCCCTTCTCTCCGCCGCCGCTGCTGCAGAAGCTCTGAGTCACTCTCGACGCCGAAGGGCCCTTAAATAGCCTCGCAGGGGAAGGGGCGGGGCCTCAAGCAAGGGGCGGGGCCTGGACACCGGCTTGGCCACGCCCCCTCTCCTCCTGCCCCGCCTCCTCCTGTCAAAGCCAGCGCATGCGCAGAAGACGCCACGCTCTTCCCCTTTTTTGCAGCAGAGTCAATGCCATTTCACACCTCTTCCCTCCTCCTCCTCCTCCTCCCAGAGGATTCTGGGATTGAGAGTTTGCAGGTCCCTCTCTATCTCTTTATCTCAGCCATATTCAAAATTCAAAATGACCTGAATAGACTAGAAAGGTGGGCCAATGCTAACAAAATGAAATTCAATGCGGAGAAATGTAAGGTTCTGCACCTAGGGAGGAAAAATGAAATGCACAGATATAGGATGGGGGACACCTGGCTGAACGAGACCACATGTGAAAGGGATCTAGGAGTCCAAGTAGACCACAAGTTGAACATGAGTCAACAGTGTGATGCAGCAGCTAAAAAGGCCAATGCAATTTTAGGTTGCATCAATAGAAGTATAGTGTCTAGATCAAGGGAAGTAATAGTGCCACTCTATTCTGCATTGGTCAGGCCCCACCTGGAATACTGTGTCCAGTTCTGGGCACCACAATTCAAAAAGGATGTGGAGAAACTGGAGCGGGTCCAAAGGAGGGCGACTAAAATGGTGAAGGGTCTGGAGACCTTGCCCTATGAAGAACGCCTTAGGGAGCTGGGAATATTTAGCCTGGAGAAGAGAAGGTTAAGAGGTGATATGATCGCCCTGTTTAAATACTTGAAGGGATGTCACATTGAGGAGGGAGCAAGCTTGTTTTTGGATGCAAACTGCAGGAAAAAAGATTCCACCTCAACATTAGGAGGAACTTCCTGACAGTAAGAGCTGTTCGACAGTGGAACACACTCCTTCCTCGGAGTGTAGTGGAGTCTCCTTCCTTGGAGGCCTTTAAACAGAGGCTGGATGGTCATCTGTCAATGAGGATGCTTTGATTGGGAGTTCCTGCATGGCAGGGGGTTGGACTGGATGGCCCTTGTGGTCTCTTCCAACTCTAAATTTCTATGATTCTATGATTCATATTTAGCAGCCACGTGGCTGTGGAATTCTGGGATTTGGAGTCTGCAGTGGAGACAGAGCTCTCTCTCTCTCTCTCTCCAAATGTCTCGCGGAACGACGTTTCCCAGGATTCCACAGCAAGGAGCCACAGCAGCGTCGAAGGGGATTGTTTCCTTGACACAGAGGAGGCTGCTTGGCCCAGGAAACTACAGCTCCCAGGATTCCACGGCACGGAGTCAAATCCTATGGGAAAGGCGGGATATAAATATAAATAATAATAAAATGAAACAGTGTCCAACCCGTTGACGCCGGGTGCATCTGCGCGACAGAAATGGTGCGGGTTTGGCGCTCCTTTTTAACGCTTATGGGAAAAGAGGGCTCGGCGCCTCCCAAAACTACACATCCCAGGACCTTGTGGGGCGGAAACGCCAAACTGCATGAATTTTGCATCTGAGACGCAGTCGCTCTCTCTTTCTGTCTCCTTTTGCAAAAGGGATACTGATTTAAAATCATTACAAAATACAAACCAAAATACATAAGAACAGGAGGTCCCTGACTCAATGGTCCTCTTAGCCCAATGGAGGACATCTTTCATCATATTGTATTGTGTTTCTCCCGCTTGCTGCTCATGTCCAAAAGTGGGACCGTCCCCCCAGTGCCCCTCTTTCCCCTTTTCCATCCAAAGCCAGCCGCTTCCAAGGAGACCAAGGCTGCCTCCCAAACAGTCCTGGAGGGGAAGCCCAGCCCGGTTTCCCAGCAGTGAGTCACCCCCGTCGCCACGGGAACAGATGTGCGCAGGAGAGCACACACAAACACACACAGAAACACACACACGCACAACTCCCCTGGACGCGCCAGCAAGGATGAGTCACCAAGAAAAAAGTCTCTCTCTTTCTCTTCTTCTCTTTCCCCGGAGGCCCTTCGCGAAACGCAGCCTCTGCAACCAAAGGTGCCAAAGTCATGCCGTATTGCGATGCGGATGCCACAAAGGGGGGAAAGGGGGCACCGTGGCCTCCGCGTTGAAACTGGCATCCCCACAAAGGTTGGCACCGTTTTGGTCTTGTTTCGAACCCGCACGATTCGCCAGTGTGCTTTTGAGCTGAGCCAGCAGTGTCGTGCGGCAGCTAAAAAGGCCAATGTGATCCCAAGATGCCTCAATGGAAGTCTAGATCAAGGGAAGTAATAGCGCCGCTCTATTCTGCTTTGGCCGGGCCTCACCTGGAATGATAATCCTGTGTCCAATTCTGGGCAATTCAAAAAAGGGATGTTGAGAAGCTGGGCCTGTGTCCAGAGGAAGGCAACCAAAATGACGGAAGGCCCGGAAACTATGAATCCCAGGGATATCTTTAGAGAAGAGAAAGTTGAGACAGGATAGCCCTGTTTAAGTGTTTGAAGGGGTGTCCTGTTGAGGACGGAGCAAGCTTGTTTTCTGAAGCTCCAGGTTACTGAATTTGCAGCCATTGAAGGGCTGCATATACCCGGCTATAAGTCGAGGGCAGGTTTTGCTGCAAAAATTATGGGTTTTGACCCGAGCCCTGAAGAAGACAAAGCCAAAACTTAGCCGCATGGAAGAAAGGATGTTAAAGGATGAAGCCAAGGAAAACGGCGGCAGAAAACTTGAAAAATTGTGGCAGACATAAACTGTTTCTGCTCACCTTAAAGGAAGGCTGGATGGATGGACGGATGGATGGGAGAGTAAAGGGGGCTCTCACCTTTCCCCAGAGGATGGCTCCTTTTTCAATAGGATTTGAGGACAGCCCTTATGTTGGATACCTTTGGATCACTCAACCCAGGGATTTCGGGGCAACTAAAACTTCTAGACTTAGATACTCAGTAAGTCGAGGGCAAAGCGGGAGGAGGAATGAGAAGCCAGACATTGAAAAAGCAGCTGAGAAAGTGGGAAGGCAAAGGATTAACCCGGATTATGCCAAACTGGGACGTTTGGAGGCTCTGCAAGGAAGCCCGGCGCTTGAGAGACGCCTCGTCCTACCCAAAGAGAGGCTTTCCTTCTGCCCTGTTGTGACTCAGACCGGTTGGGGAGGTTTTGAGGTCAATAGGGGAAAGCTGCCCGACCTGCTGGGTGGAAAGAGGGCAATCCTTCCTCTTTCGAAATGCCCACAGCTCCCTGGGAAGAGAAGGCAGCACCAAGAACCCTGCCCTGCCTTCAGCCCTGGATGAAAAACCCACACAAAAGAGGAGTCCTCTGTGGCTCAGACTGAGTTGGAAAGTGGGAGGGCAGAGAGGAGGAAAAAGACGGCTCAAGACCCGGATCTTGACGGGGAAACGGAGCCCAAGCCTTGCCTCCCAGTTCTGGGGAATGCATTGGGGTACAAGTAAAGATCAGCCTGGTGCCAGTATAATGGACTACGACTCTGGAGATCAGGGTTCGGTTCCTGGCTAGGCCATGAAACCCATTGGGTGGCCTTGGACAAGTCACACTCTCTCGGCCTCAGAAGTCTTAACAGATCTTGCTGAGAGAGAGAGAGAGAGAGAGAGAGGAAAGAGAGCATTGATCCCAGAAGAACTGCCCAGGTTTTGCCCGTTCCTGTCAGAAGGAATTCCTAAAATGGAATGGAAAAATTGGCCCCGGAAAACCTTTCTGCCTCGCCTTCTTTCAGGTAGCAGCAGATCCTTTGGTGCTTCCTCCTCCTTCTGTAAAATCTGATTTGGAAGCCTCTTGAGGAAGCCAAAGCCCATTTGGCATGAATACAAACACATTCGAGTCCAGCAGCTGCAGGATGGGTAATAATATCAATAAACTAGCATCATCCTCATCATCATCTAGTTTGCAAACCCCAGATCTGGGCTCTGAAATACCAAGGTGCCGCTTACATTAAGGGTGAGGAACTTTAGGGCTCTGAGGAGTGGATTCAATGTCAAAAATGTTTTGGGGAACATAGTCCAAAGGTGGACAAAGCCAAAGAAAAGAAGGTAGGAGCTAAATATAAATCATTTTGACTGTAAAAGCCTTATTGTCATGATAGGGCTGCCTTAGGGTCGCCATACGTTGGAAATGACTTGAAGGCATAGAAGAACAAGAAGTCCAAAAAATGCAGGTTCAGACCAATGTAACTGCCACAATACAGGTCCAAGCACCATCCTATAAAACCCTGGGATCTGTAGTTTGGTGCTGGACTTAGAATTCCTCGGGCAGTGCCTTAAGAAATTAGAAACAGGACAGAGGCATGCCAATTCTAGTACGAAACTGGGATAATTGTGCCGGGGAGGTGCTCCGTGCTCCAGAAAAAAGATTCCACTTTTTAAAACGGCACTAAAGGCCTCGCACAAACGCCGAAAACAAGGGTTCTTGGGCAAAGGGACCCTTAAAGCAGGTGAAAGGGCCCGGTTGGAGGAAGGGCTGTTGCCTTCGCTGGCCCTGTTTTCCTGCGAGGGCCAAAGAAGCCTTGAGTAGTAATTGGTTCAGGCAGGAAGCAAGGCCAAGCAATTACGGCCAATTAGAGGGGCTGAAAGGAACCAGAGCTTGGCTGGAGGCGGAAAAGACAGGAGGAGCGCTCCCTGCTTCGCACTCAAGATCTGCCTGCATTTGCCAAGTTGGGGGGTGGCCCCCAAATTTCAGGGCAAGGGAGAGCTGCGAGGCCCTTGAGGCCATGAAGACGTCCCAACGGCAGCCGTGCCTCTTCTGCAAAGTACGGCAATGTGTCCAAAGTACGACAGCCGTAGTCTTGTCCTCTTCCGTCATCTCAGACCTATTGCCTTTTCAGCCATTGGCATCCATGGAACTCTCCTCCAGCATCGCTTTGCAAATATGTTTATTTCCTTCCTTTCAGCCCTCTTCGCTGTCCATCTTTCATAGCCACATACAGAAATGGGAAACATGATAAAATGGACAATCCTAATTGTAATATTTCACTAGATTTCTTTAAACTTTGGCATCTGGTCTAGTTCCTTCACGGCTGCCCTTCCAAGTCTTCCTCTTCTGATTTCTTGTCTCCCATCTGATGCATGACTGAGCCAAGGTACAGAAAAAGTAAAAGGTATGGATTGTGCCTTTTGTTAAAGGCATGGCAAAAAGGTATAGCGACCCTATGAATGAGAGACCTTGCAGATGCAGAATTGTGGCCTCCTGGATGGAGTGTGGCCTTCCTCGTCTCCTACTTTCTTCTCCCGTATCAAGAATCGTTGTCTTTTCCAAGAATTCACATCAACTCATGATGTTTCCAAGTACGACTGTATCAGTTTCGTCATCTTGGCTTCCAGGGAGAATTCAGGCAATGCCTTCAAGTTGCCTGTCGATTTGTGAAGACCCCCAATAATTCCCAAGGGTTTTCTTAGAGAAGAAATCCTCAGGGGTCGTTTTGCCAGTTCCTTTGGCTGAAACAGAGCCTCTATAGTACGTGGTATTTCTTGGCAATCTCTTAGCTGAGCTTCCAAGATCAGAGAGGATCTGTGATACGTATGTATGTGCCTTCCAGTCATCTTCTGACTGAGCCTGGCCCCATGAATTTCACAAGGTTTTCTTAGGCAAGGAATCCTCAGAGGAGGTTTGGCCATCTCTTTCAGAGGAATAGCTAGGACCCGCTCATTTGTATTTTTGGTAATCCCAGATATCCGTAGACCTCTCCTCCAGTGCCACATTTCAAAGGAGAGGGTTCTCTGCCTTTCTTCATTGTCCACTTTTTGCAGCCTTACAGAGAAATGGGAAACACAATGCCACGGATGGTCCTGACTTTGGCATTTTGTGATGCGCCATCCACAAATGACACAAAAGGCAAAGCAGGCTGGAGCTGGGGCAGGACTGAGGGAGATCCTTGCAAAAGAGAGAGAAAGCATGACCATTAGCGCCTGGGCGGATCATGGCTCTTCATGTAGTGGGCTTGTTTTTTAAAAGGATTAAAAAGAGCAAGGCGGGAGGAAAGAAAGAGCGGGGGAAGAGAGCGGTGGGGAGGCTGCTGCCAAACCCACAGGCACCAAAACTCTTCCAGGCTGCTAACGGGAAACAGGCTTCATCCCTGGCCTTGGCTCCTCCAGTTTCCATGAGCGTAGGCAGGGCTCACAGGACACACAAGAACAAACCCTGGCCAGGCTCTCCGTCTCGAGTCAAATGCCCCCTTTTCCATACCTCTAGGGCAGTGGATGTTGGGGGTCCCCTCTTTGCCTCAAACCTTGCCATTCCTGCATGCGCAGACCCATCATCCACCTCTCCACCGAATGCTTAGCTTCAGCTGCAGAGACCCAGGCAGTGGTGGATCTGGTGCCAAAGCACAAAGTCAGGGGATGTGACTCACTCCTACCAAAAAATGCCAAGCCAAAGGAGAGGCAAACAAGACCAGGCTGCAGATGTGTTTCTCTCCACCTCCTTTTCCTCGGCTTTGCTGGCCTAAACTCGCTCCGTTTCTTGAAAGCCCTTCTTGGCTACGCAGAAGGTGTAACCATCCCACAATTGCGGACGGCAGATTTGTGCAATAAGAGCTCATGGTAACGTGGCTAAACAACATGGGACACACTGTGCATAGGTTTGTTTAATTTCCCATAAGCCGCAAAATGGTGTCCGGGAGGTCATTTGAAGTCCAGGTGCGGCGATGCTGGAACTGCTTCGTTCAGCAGTTTTCCTTCCCTTTCGACATTCGCCATGCTCCGCTCTTGCATGCCCGTGCCTGCCTTTGCTGCCTTGTAAACTCAAAATGCCATGGTTTTTTCCCCCCTTTAGATTCCCAACAGTAGCTGAAATGATCCATCCGCTGATAAAACCTGCACCCAGGGCAAAAGTGGGGGCAGAAAAAGTATTTGAAAATATTTGTGAAATGGCCAAAAAACCATGTCTAGGAGCCTAGACTGACCAAAACCTTCACAGTTCAGGCATGTAAAATTCACAGATGGTTGTTCTGTGCAGGACTGGGGAGAGTATTGGAAAGCTGCACAGTCTGGAAAGACTTTCTCACATGAGACAGAAAAGGTCCAAAACTACATTGCATCCTTCGAGGAGAAAATGAGCAAAGCATTGCCTCTCTACATGCCATGCCATGCCAAAAGTGGCGACTTCCTGGCCGTGTCAGGGATGCATTTTCCCTGTTCTATGCTCCCTCGACCCGTGGTCCCACACTTTGCAAGGGGTCTAGGGTTAAATTAATGGCACCCTCCAGGAATAATAATAATTGTAAAAACCCGTTCCTTCCCTCATCGGTCTTCCTCCCTTCTCCTAACCTTGGGCAACTTTATTCCCTGTAGAGAACAGAGTGCTTTTGAGAGGCAATCCCGCAGGTGTGTCAAACGGTTTTGCTGGTGGCTAGAGAGGGATCAAAAACCCCAAACGCTCTCTTCTTTCTTGCCAAATTCTGGAAGGCGAAGGTGGGGAGACGGTGGAAGCTGGAAGAGGGATTAAGCCTCTCCTTGCAGAGGAACCAAGCCCTGCAGGGCTCTCTGCAGATGCTGGCTTGGCTACGGCTACGGCTGCTGCTTCAATTGCAAGTTTCTCCCATTGAAAGAGATCATAGGAAGATGAAAGGAGGAGAAGGTCCTGGCATTGAGGCCTCAAGAGCTTCAGCAGAGATAACACAGTCTTTGGACATAGAAGGCAAAATGACAAAAGCCGCAATGCTGGAAATAAATGAACGCATGCACTAACTGTCCTGGTTTGGCAGGGGCTGTCCTGGTTAATCCTCTGACATCCCACTTTTTCAGAGGCTTTCAAGAAGTCCTGCTTTCCCTCTTTCCTCCTCCTCCTCTCCTAGATGGGTATATTCAAGTCATATCCAACTTACAGCAACCCAAAGGAAATCCTATTTTGGGGTTTTCTTGTCAAGCTTACTTTCCTCTGAGGATACCTGTCCAAGTTCAGTCGTTGGGTTTCCATGGCTGACCAGGGATATCTCTGGGCACAGATGCATGTTTTCTTTCTTTCCTGACATTGCAACAACAACAACAACAACAACAACAGGTAAACCCCCAACCCTCTGGTTTTCAAGATGATGCCTCACCTCTGTTCGCACTCGCTCCACTGGGGTTTCTTGGGGCTAGTCTACACGTAATTGTTGGAGATTTTCACACATTTGCATTGATGGCTAATGGTCCCCCATTTCCCGTGCAAATTCACATCTATTCACCCTCGCTCTGCTGAAAAAGCACAGCCATCTGAATCCAGACAGACACATGTGCAGTAATGCGCAATGCTGCAGATTTCCGCACAGATATTCCACTAAAAACCACAAAACCTTCAAGAAGTTCCCCATCACCACAAAAAGCCAAGCTCCTGCAAATCACGTGTGGCCAGATCTTATTCTATTTGTCTGGAAGAAGGAGTATTTTAAATTACTGTATGTAGAGTAGTCCTTAGAGAAGGAAATCCAAACGTTGGATTAATTCCACAGTTGCTAAAGGAACAAACTGGGATCATGCCGAACAAAGAGCAGAGCTGGGTTCAAGACACTCTGCCCCTCTCAGCTTTCCAATCCAAAGGATGGACTTGGGAAAAATTCAAAGATGAGTATTAGTTGCCTTGGGACCAGGGGAGATTTTGGAAGCCACCTTCAAGGCTGCTTCTCCTCTTCTTTGGTCCCTTCTGCTTTGGAAATCAGCATTGGGCTTTAAAAGAAAGCAAACCCAGCCCTAAGAGAGCCAGGCCCCACGTTTTCTCTGGGGGTGAGTCAGAGGATGGCTTTGTGGTCCGCCGGCTCTTTGTGGTGGTTTCCCTGGCAACGGAAACAGGGAAACCCCAAAGCATCTGGTTTTGGGTAGGCCGCCTCACATGCCTCCCTGGCGCCATCACGTGCCATTGAAAGGATCGGGGGGGGGGGGGGAAGAGGGGCCCAGACAATCAGCTGAACTTGCCCCACACAAGGAGGGCGCCAAGGGCCTGCCCCTCAAGGTTGGCCAACCACAAGGGTGGGCAATATTGGAGGGTGAAAGAGACACGTTAGACCCCCCCCCCACCAGAGACCATGGGGGGTTGCACCTCACCATCCCTGCTCCTGCAAAAGGAAAAAGAGATTTCCCCCTCCAAACACCTTTTAGGGAACATGGGGGCACCCTCACTATGTTTAGGGCCTCCCTACTCTATCAGAGATTGTGCCTTTGCCAACCAGTTCCTGGAAACCAAGCCCTCCTGCTAGTTGTCTTTGTGTAAGCCCTCCAGCAAGCCGGTGCGTGCGGCTCCAAAGCAGTGAAACCTCTCCATCCCTGCCCCTTCTGGCTGATTTCTGCAAGCGATTGCCTTCCTTATCTCCAGAAACAAAGGCGGTTAGCTCCGTTCCCTGCTGAGCTGATCATGAGTGTGGCTTTCCCCACAGACCATAATGTAATGTGGGGCTGAGCAGGGCCTGGCCCAATGGACCTTCTGCCCCACTTCGCCCCAAGTCCGAGTAGAGCAAGATGGGCCACTTACGGGGGGTAAGGAAGGTGCTTTTCTTTCCCTCACAAGCTACAAACAACTCTTTCGCTACAAAAGCTCCACGGATGCCAGTGTGTTTCTGGGCACAATTCAAAGTGATGGCGAGGACCTATAAAGCTCTATATGGGCGCATCTGCACTGTAGAAATAATGCAGTTTGACACCACCAAGGAATCCGCCAAAGGAAGGAAGTGGCAAAACCACCTCTGAGTCTTCCTTGCCCAAAGGAAATTCATGGGGTTGCCATAGTCAACGGGTGATTTGAAGGCACATGCACCCCCATTACAGCACTGGGCCTAAGTACACCCAAAGCACTAGATGCCTGTCTGATCTTGGAAGCCAAGCAGGGTCAGCCCTGGATAGTCCTTGGATGGGAGGCCACCAATGAAGACCAGGTGCTGGAGGCTCTATCTCAGAGGAAAGAACTGGCAAAACCATCAAAAACAAACCCTATGAAATTCATGGGGTTGCCATAAGTCGACAGGCAACTTGAAAGCACACACACACTGGAAAATTCGGAGAAGTCTGGGCATGTCTTGCTACTAGGACTCATGATCGTTTTGCAGATTACTAGCATAGTCTGCAGAAGAATGAAGGATTAAGAAGTCTAAGAAGCTCCCGTCGACCATTAGCTACACAGTTCACCAGCTCTCTCTTTTCTTCCCAGTGGTGAAATATAGGATCTTTCTTCTGTTTCCATTACGGCCACTTTGTCTAAAGGGGCAGCCCTCCCTCTCGCTCAGCCTTGTCTGGGAAGGCTGGTGGTGGCAACAACCCATTCCCTCCTTTGTCTCGTCTCCATTTGGCAAAGCTTGGAGGACGGAGAGACCGCCCCACGACTGCCATGGAAAGCAGAGGACAAGGCTGCCATCTCGTGGAGACCCAGGAAGGGAAGGAAAGCACAGCCACACATGAAAACAAAGCCACCCGTTTAGCCAAGGGAGCTGTGCCGAGTTCACAAAGGAGCGTGCAAGCTTTCAAGAGACACAGGACTCTTCTCCATGATGGACTCCAAAAGCAGGGAGGAGGGAGCTTTTGGGGACAGAGCAAAGGCATGTGTGTGGCCTTAAGGAAAGAAGAGGTTGGGAGATATCTAAACTCACATCTTTGGATGCAGTACAAAGCCATAACAAATGCTCAGGCACAAAGCGTATTTACACAGATGTGGGAATGGGATGGAGGGTAACAGGACCCAAAGTGTTCCTTGCTCTAAGGTGCCTTTGAGGTCTTTTCAGTGGTCATTTGGTGTTGATGTGCAAAAGCAATAAACCTGCTTACCAAAAAGTCAAGTGTTCCAAACTCTCCCTGAGACATTTGCTTTGTTCTGCCTGTAGTGCTGAAGACTCTTGAATTAATATACGTAGTGTGCCACGAAGCCATCGTCCTTGTTCACACCTCTGCTAAGGAATCTGTGAGCATCTTTCAGTTCTGCCCTTTCTCTTTCTTGCCTTCCTTTGTTCAAAGACCGCAACTGGTTTTGGGGTATTGCCATTCTTAATATGGGGCGGGGGCACATTGACCAGGTGGGCGACCAACCGGCAGGTGGCACCGAATGCCACCCCGGGGAGCCCAGGTCGCAGCCAAGGAAGCTCCAATAGCTTCAGCCAAGAGGGAGGGAACTGGGGAGGGAAGAAGCCACTGGGTCTGGTTTTGAATGTCACCCCGAAGCTGACGGAGGAGGAGGAGAGCTGGGCAGGGAGCCATTTTGCTCCAGCGGCCGTCCCTTCCCCTGGCCCAGCTGAGCTCACCTAAGCCGGTTGCCAGATGGCCTGCCTCCTTTCCAAAGGAGGATGCAGGGAGCCATGTGGAATATGGGGAGGGGAGGCGTGCAAGCAGGTCCCATCATGCACAGTTGCAACCGCACCAGACCGGTGGGAGGGAAATCTCACCAAGCACCATGGGCTCCAGTTTTCCTTTCTTCCCTTGAAAGCAAAGGCTGTGCTTCAAGGCCACGTCACTGTTGGGGAAAGGATTGCAAAGCTGGGTTCCCACCAGGCAATGGGAAACAAAGGATTGAAGGTTTTGGTGACCAATACCCAAAAAGCACCGAATCCCATCTGATCTTGGAAGCTAAGGAGGGTCAGCCCTGGATGGGAGACTGCCAATGAATCCCAGGCGCTGGAGGATCTATTTCAGAGGAAGGAACTGGCCAAACCACCTCTGAGCCTAAGAAAAACCTATGGAATTAATGGGGTCGCCATAAGTTGATGGGCAACTTAAAGGCACATCCACAAGCAGACAAATCAATTGACCGATTGATCTGTTTGGCAGGGGAGGGAAAGTCTTTGTCTCTGCCGAAGGGACGCACACACAGTCTGGAAAGCTTAGTTATGGGAACTAGAGTTATGGGAGTTGCAGTCCACAATACTGTCTGTCCACAGGGTCTGATCTTTCTCCACCTCTTTGCTAAAAGTGGACCTTGCCAACCCAAGTCCATGGCAAAGGGCACAGCAAGGCCCATCGCTCCTTGCGCCAGGAAAGGGAGGAAGAGAGCGGAGAGATGACAGAGCAATTCTCGCCCACCATTTATAAATCAATAAAGCCAGGTGGGAGTGATTTATAGCGGGTGCCAAGTGCGGAGGCCTTGTAAAAGAGCCTTCTGCTTTCCTTCTCTCCCTGCCCTCCCGTCTTACTTCCTCACAAGAGCTGGCATGAACCTGGCAGATACTGGCATTCGCTGGACACAGAGACCTGTTATCCCCCCGTCCCAACAAACACACACGCATCGCTCCATGGTTACATCCACACAAGCTTCTTCTGACTTCAAAAACCTTGGACTCCTCCTCTGTATCTATCTTCCAGTCGATGTTCCTGCCATGCTTAAGTGGCCCTGGAGTGGCATTGCATACCTTTCAGCATTTCATACTTGAAAACTGGGGCATGTGTAGCCAAGCAACACCAGAGTGTGGTCAAGATGGCAAAGGGACAAGCTTCCTGGACCTTAGATTAGGGACATCCTAATGGTTATGGTGTGTGTGTGTGGCAGGTTGTGTACCCACACTGTGTGGTGCCTTTGCATTCAGGGCTGACTTGTCTATTTTTCAGCCATCTGTCTGATTGCTGAACAGGGTCCCAGGAGCAGAGATTTGGCCCCAGGACCAGCTCAAGGTGCCTGCGTTTAGCCACCCACCCACCCTTTCCAGAAAGATCGCACCATTCCTCCCTTCTGTCTATTTGCAGCCCCAGTGAGGTGTAAACAGGATGAAAAAAACAAGAGCTGGAGGGAGGGTCTTTTTGCAGAAAGTTGGTGCCAGGCGCTTGTTTTCTCGGCTCCTGTTCCACCCCTGGCACCAAGGCAACCCCTCTGGGTCTTCTCTGGTGCCATACCTTTGGCGCGCCATCTCTGGCCCAGACTCCCAGAAGGGCCGACTCCATCTGCGAGGATGCAAGGGGCTCCGGAGAGACCCTCCAAGCCTCATGAGGGCCATCAGAGGCCTGCGCCACGAGGGAACAGGCCAACTTACTCCTAGCTAATTTGCAAAATATTATGAAGAAGAGCTGAAATCCCCACAGAGCCCAAAGGAGGGGCTGGTTTTCTCATGCCAGGCGGAGGGGAGGAGGGTCTTCCCTGCATCTGCCGCCCCTGAACAACACGGGCACCTTTCCTCTGGGCCCGTCCTCCCCAAAACTTGGAAAGTTACTTTTGTACTTGTTTTAGGATGCATCCATCACAGTTACTGAATACAGTGTTTAAAAAGTAACCCATTCGTGATGGGTATACATTGTGCTCTTTTGTTGGCAAAAATAGCAGAGTAAAAAGATATTTACTTGTTACTTTGGTTATTTTACAGCTCATTGCCCTTTTTGTTATTTTTGTGACTCCAAAGGACAGAAAACTTGAAAAAGAAATCTGTGCCAGAACTCCTCTCAAAACTCCCTCTAACATGTAACTGGGAAGCTTTGCTAACTGCATCCAGGGCTAAGTAAATGAGTTTCCTGGATGATAATTCCCAGAATCCCCTCAACCAACCAATACTAGTCAAAGTGGTGGTCTGTGGACCCGGGCAGGTTCCTGACCCATTGGCTGTCAGTCATTTTTTGGGAGGGAGAATTGAAACAATTGCAGCCAAGGGGCCACAATGAGGGGAATATAATGGCCAGCCCCCGGCACTTGATAGCCTGGGAAGGGCTACCTTCGCCTGCCCTACTATTACGCTGCAGAGCTCCTTTGTGTAATCCTACCCTACGCAACCCGTGAATAGGCCACTGTTTCCAAAGCAGCAGCAGCAGCAGCAGCAGCAGGGACCCCCCTCGCTTTGCCCCCCTTTGCCCTCCTTTGCCCCTCTTCCTTTCCTTGAGGGGCTCCTAGCTCTGTCCTTGCACCTCTTCTTCCCCTCTAAGAACCAGAAAGATTCTGGCCATTGTCATTATTATTGAGGCAGGGAGAGATCTGACCCAGTCCCATTATCTCCCTGCAATATATTGACACACACGAAGCCACAAATGTGACGCAACATGCCCCATGAATCCAGAGCAGTAACAAACCTGCCTTGCCGAATGTGCATCCTGAAGGGCCCACCCCTTGCCCAGATACACAGGCGCATGCCAGGTGTGCCCATACCTTGTGCCTTGTGGGGGCCAGCAGGTATATACACACCTGGTGTGCGCCTGTGTTATGTGTGTCCGGCAGGTCCATTCCTAGAACCTCCTTATCTGAAGACACACAAACGCACAAAGCAACACAGAGCCCGAGGGATGTGAGCCTGAAACGCGAGCTCACCTGTGATGCCAAGGGGAGGGCATGGCGGCGCTGGCATCCGCTCTCCATCACGGGCGTTGTTGTTTTGACGCCAAGGCCACCCCCGGCTCTCCTCTCTTGCGGTCAAGGCAGCTGCCGGGTGTCTGGTCGGCTGCCACCTCGCAGCCCCGTCACGTTGTTTCTGCCTCTCCTGGCAGATGGTCTCCCCTCGTTCCCTGGAAAGAGGCTCCTTTTCTGTGCCACCCTCAAGAGTCGAGGGTCTCCAAAGGGGTCTCCTGTCCTCCCAGTCCCTCCTTTGGGTCCTGTTTTTTAAAAGAGGAGGAAGAAAAAGATGAACAAATGTGTACTCTCCGTACCGCAGAAATAAAGCACTTTGGCATCACTTTAACCACCATAACTCTCTCCCACAGAGTCATTTGTAGTTTAGCGGCATCACCAGCATGGCATGGTGGTTTGAATGTTGACTATGACTATGGAGACCAGGGTCTGATTCCCTGCTTGGCTTTGAGGCGGCTCTTGGCAAGTCACACTTTCTCAGCCTCAGGGGGAGGCCATGGCAAACCTCCTCTGAACCAATGTTGCCAAGAAAACCCCATGAGAGGTTCACTTTAGGGTCACCATAAGTTGGAAATGACTTGAAGGCATACAACCTCTATAAGAGGCGCCAGAGTTTTCTGACAGACCAGGCTGACTACCTCCCCAAAGTATAAATCCCAGGATTTTATTGGATGGAGTCATGATTTCTGCAGTGAGACTGCATAGTGTGTTAGATGAGTATAAACCCCTTTCCCCCTTTGAACGCACTTTGCAGCATTTGAAGCCAGCTGAGAACAACGGGAGGAAAGTGAACTTTCCAATGACATTTTCCCCCAGTCCCCAAATTTCTAGCATTGGAGAGAGTGTGACGCTGCAACTGAGAATCACGAAGAGGGATATTTGCTGGACTCGCCTTCTGTGGATGCCAGGGCTGGATTTCTAAATGCTCAGCTGAATTTTTATGTTACTGTGATGTGAGAAATTTAGGGAATGAAGAGGGGAGGAAATGCATTTTGGTGGGATGGAAGGCTGCTTCTTATTAGGCTGGGCAAGGCTTTTCCATTGCAGAGGCTGCTGTACCCCTGTGTTAAGGAGGAGGCCTTTCCTCGTCCATCCCAAAGTTGCCAAGAAAGAGAAAAGGGGGGAAAGAGCGGAAGTTGCAGGAAGGTTGCCTTACCTGGCGACTGGAGGGGTCTGGTCTTGGAAGCCCTGGGCCCACAGTCTGGTTGCCTTTGGGTCCAGCAGGAGCAGCATCTGCAAAGAGAGGAGGCAGCAGCATCAGCAGGTGAGGAAGGGTCTCTCAGGCCCAGCAGGGAGAGGAATGGAGGGGACTTGGCCTTGCTTCTCCATCCATCCCTCCATCCCTCCATTCATCTCTGCCTGTTTGCCAGGAGGGCTTCTCAGTCTGGCCAGAGCCAGGGCCTGCCTTCTCCTTGCACTGAGAGGAGCCCAGTGGGGTCCCTACTAGGCCTCTCTTCCTCCCCCTTCCCCTCCCTCTCTCTCTCTTTGTCCCTCATTCCCTCCCCCCCCATGAGCTCATGCAATCTCATTTCATGGGAGAGACATCTGTTTTGACTCAAAGAGGGGTGGGAATGGGGGGGGGGGGAGAGAGAGAAACTTCCAGCTGAAACAAAAGGGGGCTCCTTCTACCCCTAAGTCACCCCTTTCCACTTCCATCAAGGAGGGGAGGGGAGGGCAATGCTTTGGCTCCTTTCCCCTCCCCCCCCCAAGGCCACCCTCCTTCAATGTCTGCTTCGCTGCAGAAAACCCAAGGATTTCGTCCCCTTTTCTCCTGACCCTCTTTCAGGCTTCCTTGGTGAATTGAGGGGCTCCAACGAGGGAGGGAGGGGGCACCATTTTAAAGGGACCAGTTTGGTTTGGTTTGGTTCCTGCTGCTGGGGGAAAGGCCACCAACCAACCTGCAAAGCCAATTTGCCCCGAGAGGCTCCTTGGGCTCCAAATTCACAGGGGCCATTTCCAAGAGAGATAGATATAGATACCTGTATATTTTTCTGTGCAGGAAATAAAATTTCTGCCCAGATTTCTGCTCAGGGAGGGCTCTTTTTCTGCACAAAAAGTGTCCTGTGCAAATGTTACGCAGAAGAAGCCCCAAACTTATCCTGAGCAATATTCACGCAGTACTGACAGAAGAATGGCAAACTTGGTGTCTTCTCTTGTTTGTCAGCCATTTTGGGGCCATCTTTTGGGGCTCCGTCCCTTCCATCCCTGGGGGGCTTTTGTCCTTTCTCTCTCCCCCTCATATGTCTATGTGTCTCCCCCCAAACCCACCAGACTGAGTCCTGGGCTCTTTGTCCCCCTTTTGCCCATGAGAAAAGGGACCCGACAGTTGCCAATGGAGCAGGTGGGCTGGAGCCATGATGGCCCAGAGCCTGGTCCTCATCCCTTGGGAAGAGAGCCTCCTTGGGGTGCAGAGGAGGCCAGGTCAGGTGTGCTTTTGCTGTGTTTGTAACTTCACTGTTGTGTTTTGCAAGGGCCTTTTGAAACGTGGCAATGGCCCTGGATGAGGCCCTGGACCAGCTCCTTGGTGGCTTGGGAAGGTGCCTCCTTCTGCCCAAACTGGATGGTTTCCTTGGGGCACCATTGTCCTCCACTGCTGTATGTCGAAGGATTTGGGCCCTCCTGGTGGGTTTTGGGGGGCTGTCCCCTTCTCCTGGCCTGGGCCCCCAAAGGGCTCCTTTGAGAGGAAGGCTGTCTTTGTGGGCAGAAGAGGGTCCCCATGGAGGGTCAGAGGAGCCCTCGGGTCTCGTGGGCAGATCCGGGCCAAGAGGGAGCTGTCCATCCTGGGTCTCTGGAGGGAGCTGCCCTCCCGGCCTTGGCCCTCCCTGACTCAGCCCTTTGGGGCAGCCAATGCCAAGCCTGGGCCCGAGGCATTGCCCTTCGGCCTCCCCTTTTGTTCCCGGCTCTTTGTGGCTGCCCTTCAGCCTCCGCTGGGCCCCGGGACCACCTGCCCAGAAGGACCGAGGCAAGAAGGGAGCCTCCTCCTCCTCCTCCTCCTCCTCCTTCTTTGTCACCGGAGGGAGGGAACGGGGGGCTGCCTGCCTCTGCCTGCCTTTTGTCTGTAGCTGAAGCCAGGGCCCCTTCCTCCTTCCCTTCCCTTCCCTTCCCTTCCCTTCCCCCCTCCTCCTCCTCCTCCTCCTCCTTTGTTCCCTTCTTCCTTCCTTTCTTTCTTTCTTTCGGGGGAGGTGGTCTGCTTTTCCATCCCTGGGAGCCACGAAGGGGGCGTCTCCCGGCGGGACTACAGCTCCCAGCATCCTCCTGCCCCGTCCTCCTCCTCCTCCTCCTCCTCCTCCTCCTCCGCATCCAGACAAAAGAGGAGCAGAAGCAGCAGCAGAAAAGACAGACCCCTTCCCTCCCTCCCTCCTCCTCCCCCTTTGCGCTCCTTTGCAAGCGACCCACGGAGGGACGGACGGAGGGCAGGGAAGAAGGAGAAGAAAGGAAGGAGAAAGAGAAAGAGGAGGAGAGAGAGAGAGAGAGAGGAGGAGGAGGAGGAGGAGGAGGAGGAGGAGGGGGCTTCTGGTCCGGGCGCGCCCCCCTTTCTCTCCCTCCCTCCCTCCCTCCCTCCACACCCCCTTCCTTCGGCGGCAGAAGCAGAGGAAGAAAGGAAGGAAGGAAGGAGAAAGGAAGAGAGGAGGAAGGGAAGGAAGGAAGGGAGGAAGGGAGGGAGGAGGGGGCGTGAGGCTCCGGTTGCAGTCCTTTGGTCGGTCGGGGGTCCCTCTTTCCTTCTCCTTCTCCTTCTGCCTCCGCGGGGCTCCCGCTCTTTGTCTCTGCCTCTGCTCCGGGCTCTTTGTTCGGGTCCCGGGGCCTCCCGGCGCGCCTCCGCTGGCCCTTCCCCGGGTCCCTCCCCCGGGGGCCCCCTGCGGCCCTCCGGCCTCCTCCCGGGGCCCCTCTCTCGCCATGCCGAGCCTGGTCGTCTCCGGGATCATGGAGCGCAACGGGGGCTTCGGGGACCTGGGATGCTTCCCGGGAGGCAGCGCCGGAGGAGGAGGAGGCGGAGGAGGAAGCGGAGCGGGGACCGGGAAGGATCGGGCGCTGCTGGAGGACGAGCGGGCGCTCCAGATGGCCCTCGACCAGCTCTGCCTCCTGGGCCTGGCCGCCGGGGACACCGGGACCACCGCAGCAGCCGGAGCCGGAGCCGGAGCCGGAGCCGGAGCCGGAGCCGGGCCGCCTTCCTCCTCCTCGGCCTCCTCCGCTTCGTCGTCGTCCTCCTCCTCCTCCTCGTCCTCCTCGGCCGGACCCGGAGAGGAGGCCCCGCTCCAGGCGCCCCCTCCGCCGCCGCCTCTCCCTCCTCCTCCGAAGGGCATCCCTCCCGGGGCCTCCGCCGCCGCCGCCGCCGCCCTCCTTCCGGGCCCCCCTCCGCCGCCGCCTCCGCCTCCTCCTCCTCCTCCGCCGCCGCCGCCGCCGCTGCCCTCCTCCTCGGGGCCCCCCTCGGCCTCGGCGGCTGCCTCTTCGTCGGAGGCCGGGAAGCTGTGCGTCCTGTACAAGGAGGCCGAGCTCCGCCTGAAGAGCAGCTCCAACACCACCGAGTGCGTCCCGGTGCCCAGCTCCGAGCACGTGGCAGAGATCGTCGGAAGGCAAGGTGAGGGAAGGAGCCCCTTGCCCGCCTCGGCGCTCTCTTGCTTTCTTTCTCTCCCTTCCTTCCTTCCTTCCTTCCTTCCTTCCCGGGAGCCAGGGGGGCGTGGTGGCGGCGGGGGCGGCGGCGGCCCTTCTTCTCCTTCTCCTTCTGCCTTTTGTCTTGAGTTTCGGGGGAAGAAAGGAAGGGTCCCTTTGTCTGGAGGGAGGCCGAGCGGGGGGGGGTCTCACAGGGGAGACCGGAGCCCCTCTCCTTCCTCTCCGTCTCCTTCTTCTTTTGTTGCGGAGGCTGAGGCCGAGGCCGAGGGGGGTGTGGCAGCAGCAGCGGCGGCAGAGCCCCCGGACGGAGCCAGAGCCCACTCAGCCGGGAAGGAAGGAAGGAAGGAAGGAAGGAAGGGGACGAAGGGGCTCCCTCCTTCCCCTCCAAGGGGTCCCAGAGGCCTCCCGTGGGGCCGGCGGAGGAGAACAATGGAGACCCCCCCCTCCGTCCTTCTCTGCCTGGCTCTCCTTCTCCTTTCGGGGCTCCTTTTCTTGGACCCCCTCCTCCTCCTTCCCGGCTGTCCACCCCCCTAAATAGAGCCCCCTCTCCCCAAAGTCCCCCAGAGTTCAGCCACGGACCCACAGAGAGAGAGAGAGGGAGGGAGGGAGGGAGGGAGAAAGGGGTGGGGGTGTCTGGGGGGGTTCCTAGGTTTCTGTGTCGAGGAGGTGCATTGCAGAGAGAGAGAGGGTCCTTCTTCTTCCTCTTTGTTCCTGGGGCTCCGGGGCAAGGCTCTCCCGAGACCCACAACCGGAGAAGGGCCCTCCCTCCCTCCCTCCCTGCCTGGAGCCACTCAGGGAAGGGATGATGGGGCTTGGTTTTTTGGGGGGGGGAGAAGAAGCCCCCCCTCCTTCCCCCTCCCCCCCTCCCTCGAGACCCCTTTTGGGAAGCAGCTTCTTTCTTTCCTCCGTCTCTGCCTCCAGGCCTTTCCCAACAACAGCCCCCCCCCCCAAATGGGATCAGGCTCAACTTTGGCTTTTTTAGGGGGTGCACGACAGCCCCCCTCCCTCCCTCAAATCTGGAAAGCTGGGTTTGGGGTCTCAATGGGGCAGGGCTTGGGGAAGGCTGGAGGAGGAGGAGGAGGAGGAGGAACGAGGAAGGCTCCCTCCGCCATCCCCTCAACAAAGGAAGGAAGGAAGGAAGGAAGGGGAAAAGAAAGAAAGAAAGAAAGAAAGAAAGAGCGAAAGGCTCCATCATCAGCCCATCCTTGTCCTGCAGCCCCCCTGGGCATTTCTGGGTTTGGGGTTCAGGGCAACGATGGATTCTGCTCCAAGAGGGGTCCCAAGGAGAAGCAGCAGCAAAGGAAGAGAGAGAGAGAGGGCTGGGGGTCTCCAGGGGCCACTGCCCCACACATCACTTGCCATTCCCAGCTGCAAAGGGGAGAAAGGGACACAACAGGCCAAGTAGATATAGGTATGTAGATATGTATGTAAACACCCCCCCCCATACACACACACACACACACACACACACAGAGCCCTTGGCCCCATAGAAGTCAGTGGGGTTACTCACTCTCTTGGGAGCAGAAGAGCAGCTTCTTCCTTGGCCAGACTCCTTCCATTTTGGGGCATCTCTTTCTCTCTGTCTCTTCTGTGGGGAGGGAAGAGCATTTTCAGAGAAAGGAAAACTTTTGGTAAGGAGGAGGAGTGCCCATTTTGCTCCAGAGACCTTCTGCTTCTGCTGGGCCTGGCTTCACCGGAGCCCTCCTTCCATCCCAAGCCTTTGTCTCTTCAGACAAAGCAGCCATGCTCCAGGGGCCCTTCTTCTGCATCCCTTTGGTCATTTCTCCCCACTCTGGCTTTTGGGGAGAAAGTGGGCAAGGCACCACCCTCCCATCTGTGTAAGGGACACCCTGCAAAAGAAAGTTGTGTTTTAAGGCCTTGGGCGCTTTCAGGGGAAGGGGTTGAAATGGTGTTTGGAAAAGGAGCCGCTCGCCTAGTCTTGGCTTAATCCTGGCTCTTGCAAGTTACGGAGTAAGAAGTTCCTATATCCGGAGTGCCTTTGGCATCTGCCGAGTCCACTTGATTTAATTATTCATTCTTTAATCATGCCCCTCGGTCTCCGCTTTGCTCCATCCCATGGAAGAATACCTCAGGAAATCAAAAAGGGACCCGAGGGGAGGGAGACGGAGATCAAGACCGTGCGTGAAAACCACAGGTTGGGTTGACCCGGGGCCAAAAGATGCTTTGGGAGAAGGGCTGAGCATCCTCATCCTCATTGTGTTTCATTCCTGGAAGGGCCCCGAGGGCTGCCATCTTCCCACCCTGATCTGCCAGCCTTGCCTCCATCTGTGAACTCCAGCTGCTTCTTGCTGCTGCATCTACACTGCAGAATTAATGCAGTCTGACGCTGCTTCAACTGCCCTGCCTCAAGGCTACGCAATCCTGGGACCGTGAGACACGTTTTGCCTTCTCTGCCAGAGAGATCTGGGGCCACAGATCCCAGGATCCCACCATGGCGTGGCAGCTAAAGTGTTGTCAAACTGCATCAGTATTATTGTTAGTGTTATTCTTTCTGCAGTGTAGGATCCTGGTCCTTGCCTTCTCTATTGACAGCTTGCCATCTACAGGCCAGGAGCCGCTCAGGCGCTTGCACACTTTTGAGGCTTTATTGTCCTCCTAAAGGCATGGCTTAAATCCCCCTTTTTGAGCATCGCAAGGAAGCCAGGACTAAACAGGGCTACTAGCTCCAAGTATGGGCCCTAGAGTTGTTTTCAACGCAATATTCCTTTGGGTCAGAAAATGGTTCCAGATTACTTCTAGGGGGTGCGGAGCGCATTTTCACCAACTTTTAAGGATCCCTGTGGTCCCTCCAGACCTCAAAAAAGGCAACATTCTGCATTTTCCTCAAACAAGCCTTTCCTCAGATGGTCCCCAGGGATCATTCCCACCATGTTTTGTGCCCCTTTGACCAATTTGGGCCCAGCGGGAGGCCTGTCTTGGAGCAGGACATGATTCTTCCCCGCTTCCCATTGTTTACAATGACCCTACAGTGGCCCAGGAAGGAAGGTCCCCAAAGTGGGGAGGATGCCCTTTAGGAGAGCCTTTGGGGCCAAGGAAGGATCCCTGCTGTTCCGTGGGGCAGGCGTCTCTGCAGAGTTGCCCGCTGCGGATGCAGAAGGTCTGAGGTTTAACCCCAAGTGGCCAGTCTGGACAGGGATAGGAAACAATCCTCCGTGAAACCCTGGACGGAGGGTCCAGTCAGGGTTTGCAGCCCTAAACTAGATGGGCTCTAGGCAGAGCCCTCCTCCGTTGCACTTGTGGGACCAAGGAAAGAGTGGGTTCCCTGGAGCGGGTGGTGCGAGATTTGAACTGAGGACTTCCTAGCTCACGGTTTGCAAACGGTGCATTCTGTACCTGGAGTGTCTCCTTCCCAGCCAGCCTTGAGGAAAGGGCTCCTGCCCATGTGCAGAGTGCTTTCTCCCATCACCAAATGGGAGCGTTGTGCTTCCCGGCAGGTGTGAGTCCCGGGTCCTAGAAACCAAAGGCGGTGATAAGAAAAGGTTTAGTAAATCTCCCCTCGGCGGCGGAGGCGTTAAGAATGTGGGTTGAGCCGCGTGGGATCAGGCCAGAGGAGGCCTAACTGGTCCGGCGTTGGGTTCCCACAGCGGCTGAGGAGTTGCCCCAATGGGATTAAGCCCACCAGCGGGAAGGGGGGCTTCCTTCTCCCTCCGTCCCCTGCTCCCTGGCAACCGATAATCCCCTTTTAAAGCCATCCAACTTGGCAGGCTTGCTCTTTGTCTGAATTGCCAGGGCCCACACATCAGTCAAGAGGGCCACCGCTTCACCCGGGGGTCCCACAGACTGCAGCGGGTTCAAAACCCTGGGATTTCCCCATGCCTCCAACTCTTCTGCTTTGGCAGGGATAGTCCCGGTTAATCCTCTCCCATCCCACTTTTGCGTCTGCTTCCAAAATGCCCCAGTTTCCTCACATTTCCTTCTACTTTCCCACCTTTCTCCTCTCTTACACGGCTGCAAACCGAGGGCGCGTCTAGAAATAATGCGGTTTGACACCACTTTAACCACTGCAACTCCGTCCTATTGTGGAATCCTGGGATTTGTAGTTTTGCAAAGTCTTTATCCTTCTCTGCCAAAGGGTGCCGGTGACTCATACAGTTACAAATCCTAGGATTTCTATAGGATGGAGATATGGTAGTTCAAGTGGTATCAAACTACATCATTTCTACAGTGATGCACCCTGAGTCCGAACTGCAAAAGTAGTTTGTCCTTAGTTAACTCGGCCGGGATGAGAGGAGAAGCGGTGGATGAAATCTTCCCCTTCCCAGCCGGGTCAAGCAAAAGCAAACTGTTGCATCCTCTCCTGGCTTGTGTGTTCCTCGTTGGTACCGTTTGCCACCTTGGCAATGCTCTGATCTTGCTTAGCCACACATATTCTAGTTTTTGCCTGTGAAATGCTGGAGGGTATGGACTTTTTAGTATCAAGGGTGATGAACTTGTCCGCCAGCCCGAACCCCAGAAATGGAAATGGGTTTCCCCAACAACAGTGGACTGTTATGGAAGTATCTCTCCCTCTCTCTCTATTGTAATGCAAAGTGTTTTCAGAGGTTTGGGTTTGGAGTACGAAGTTCAGACCCATTGGTTTTACAAACGGCCTGCTCCTGGTGGAAGCAAAATTGCTAGAAATCAGAAGGAATGTACTATAGAGAGACTGGCAGATGATCTGCCTGCCTTTTTGGATTCTTGGGGGTGTTGCAATGAAGTCAAAGGCCTCCGAAAGCGTCACTTGTATCACTGCCTAAACCTTATACTACAGGACCTTCCACCACATAGACCCCAAAAAGGGCCATCCAGCCCAGCCCCATTCTGCCATGCAGGAACTCTCAATCAAAGCATCCCCCAGAGATGGCTGCGTATGCGCCTTGAAGTTCCCTGTTGACTTATGGAGACCCCATCAATTTTGTAGGGTTTCCTAAGGAATCCTCAAAGGTGGTTTGGCCAGTTCCTTCCTCTGGGATTCCCAGCCGGTTTCCCATACAAGTCCCAACCAGGGCTGACCCTGCTTAGCTTCCAAGATTAGATGGAAACCTGGTGCCTTCAGGGTCTTTAAACCCTTGAACCATGTATGCCATGGCCGTGTTTCTCTTTTCCCCCTTTATTTTTAGGTTACGCCAATAAATACAACCCCTTTCGAGGCACGAAAGACCCAGAAACCTAGTTTTCCTGAGGTCCCTTGGAGGGGAAGGCTCTCTGAGGACTGTCCTCCGCATCCTCAGGAGGATCCTGGGGTCCTTTTCATGCAATAAAGCAGCGCAGCTGCCCCAAATAAATACATAAAGGAAACCCCTCAAAAACCAGACCTTCTCCTCAAAATTTAGGAGGGAAATGCTAAAAAAATCCCCTAAAATGCAGCAACCTGGTCTAATATATCCCCCTGGCTCCCAATAATGAAAAGATAGTAACAATAACAACAGGAATTGTTGTTGTTGTTGTTACCTTTGTTTATACCTTGCCTTTCTTCCAAAATTGGAACTCAAAAGTGGAATGACAATTAAAAGAAAGATAAAGCTTTTAAAAAAGCCCCAAAACCTAAACCTATCCCCCAATAATAATAAACTACAAATCCCAGGATCCCGTAGGATGGAGCCATGATGGTTAAAGCAGTGCTAAACTGCACTAATTCTGTGTGAAGGGATCTTGAGGAGAAGAAGTTGGGCCTCCTCAGCTGTGTGACATAATGGCATTATTACACATTTAGTCCTATTAACTTCATTTTCTGGAGCCTATTTTACGTCAATATATCCCCTTTGAAGCCCATTCCTCAGCTTTCGCCGCTGTATTAAATACTCTTCCCTTTCTCTATAAAGTTGCTATTGTCTTGGAAGTGTTTTCTAAACAAGAATCTTTTCATTATTATTATTATTATTATTCACACCTCAGAAGCACATAATCGCAAATTTCTGCTTCTGGAAGGTTCCAAAGGAGCTGAATTTTACCTCAGAAAATTCCCCTCAGAACGTGGCAAGCCTTGATTGGCTCCCTGGCCTGTCCGTCTCCTGGCTCTGCTCTGTGATTGGCTCCTTGGCTTCTCCGTCTTCAGGCAGACGGAAAAAGCCCAACCATCTTTTCACACCTTTTGTCATTTGGGCCCATTATTAAAGGTGGCACATTTGAGGGCCACAATGAGAAGTGCCTTCTGAGGTGTCAATTGTGTTGTAAAATTGCACCATTATAATCCACATTCTCCACAAAGAGCCCCCCATTATCAAGTTACTTTCAGGGACTACGTTTCCCACAACCCCCTTGGCAGCATGGCCAGCATGTGCATCACAACAGTGGCAACAACAACAACAACAACTGCAAATTGTGGGAATAGCAGCAATAATAATTATAATAACGACAATTGTAATAAAAAGGCTTCTGCAACCGATTTTGAAAGACAAACTGCTTCTAGTGCCTGGGTGGATTTCCAGTGATTGGGCGACATATAATAATAATAATAATAATTATTATTATTATTATTATTATTATTAAATTCTTATTAGTAGGAAAGGCGATTCAACTGGTTGGGGAAAATGGTGTATTGTGGGGAACATTAAAGAGGGTCAGTTTTTTGTGGGGACAAGTTTTGCCCATAGAGCCCATAGGTACTGCTGAGGTCTTAGCAATGTGAGCAAAAAGCAAGAATGGAGGGAACCACAGAGCAAGCGTGGAACATTTCTAGGAAATGCACAATCTCCATCCAGAGCTGCTGTCTGGGAATCTAGGGCAGTAGGAAATTATGTCTCCGGGTGCCACTGAGTTCAGGGTTCTCCTCCCTCGAACCCGGTGCCTTTGTCTCGGGGCCCTTCCCGCTGCGCTTGCACCTGCCAGACCCACCCGCGGCTCCCCTCCTGCCAACAACGCTCAGGAAACACGTGTCGGAGGCAGCCATCCCCAAAGCAGCGACACACCCACTCCGTGCCGAATGGCCGCCGGTCGCTCTCGCGCCAAGATCCGCACCCGGAGCAGGCTGTTCTTGACGTAGCAACACGCTTCCCATTGGCAATGCAGGGAGCCACGGCTCTAGCCACCCACTTTCCCCCCCAAAATCTGCATTAATGCTGCAGAAGGGTCCAGAGGAATGGAGGCATCGCAACCCTCGCAAAGAAGGATTGCACCCTTCCGTGAAATTTCCTTAGAGTCCCCAAATTCCTAGCCTTGCGGGGAGTAAAAATATGTCAAAATTGCCTATGTCAAGAACTCTTACATGTGTTTTCAACTTGTGGGTTTTAATCTATGTTGTACCCTGCCTCTCAAGAACTGGGGAGAGGAGGGTATAAAGAATAATTTATTATTGTTGTTCTTGCTATTATTATTTTGCTGCATTTGCATTTCCTTGGTACTGTTTCCTATCCCTTTTCCTTGGCTACTGATACTCTCTTATTTCATGCAAAAAAATGTCATTGGGGGATCCCCAATAACCTTCCTTTGCACTTACTTCATAGCTATTTCTAACTTTTGGTGGTATACATTTACATTTTGTTTTTTTACATCTGTTATGAAGACAGTAGGGTTCTCTCATCCTATTCCTGCATAGTTGCTTTTTTGTTTCAGAAAGAAAACTTTCTGATTATTGCCCAGATCTGTGGCAGGGAAAAAGGTTTTTTAGGATAGCCGGCTCCAGTCTGGCCAAATAAAGGGATCTTAATTCCTCTTAACCCACTCAGTGCTTGAATCTGTTTTACTGAACATTCAAAAATGAGAAGTGTCAATATGACAAAACAGGCGTTTGAAATGTTGATTCCACTTGAGTTTGGTGGGATTATCAAAAGCTCCCTGAAAACTAGGAGGAGCAAATATGGGCGCATGAATTAGTCCAAAGTGTACCTCCGTGTACAGACTCTGCGTCTCCTTTCCTGGGGATGGTGGGATGCGAGGTCCTCCTGTTTATGGGTTTTGCGCCGGGGATGATGGCTTGTCAGCCCTCCAGACAAAAGGTTGCACTGACTGGGCCTTTTGTGCAATGCTGAAAGTCTTCCATTCTATAACTCTGAATGAAATAAAGCCATAAGAGCTGCCCAACATCTGCACACTGCAGAAAAATGTCGTTTGTCCCAGGTGTGCTTTTGCTGGAGGGGAAAGTGAGGACCAGAGTGGCCCAGACCCTTCCAAGGAAGACATCACTCTGCAGGTTGGGCGGAATAAGTAACTTCTCCAAGCATTGGTTAGCCTATCCAGAGACCAAACATGCCAATCCACACTCACATACACCTCTTCACACACTTTCCCCCTCCTTGAGTTTGTAATTCTGTGTTGTTGTTTGTCTTTCCTTTTGAAATCAAACGCTTCCCGTTTGTATGGCTGGGTGTGTTGTTGTGGTTGTTTTCCTTAATTGCAGCGAGAGATCAAAGGAAGCCCTTCATTAAGGAGGTCTTGCCTAGAAGTGACTCTGCTTGGAGATGGGAGTCTACTCACGTAGGGTTATTGTATTATTTCTTCTCCTGGAGAATTCGGCAGGATTGAAATTTAGTGAAAGAGCTGGAAAAATCCCCCCTGCTTCCCCCAAGATCTTTCCTCCGATTTCTATTCCCTCACAAAGTGTGGAAATGGCTCTTGGTCCCATAAAAGTGTGGGTTGCAAAGAAAGAGAGTGCACTTCAGCCCAAATGGACCCCAGCAGGCCAAAACAAGCTTGCAATCTCTTAAAATGACCAAAACCTGGTGCCAGGAAACACATCCTTAGTTGTGCAGTTCTTTACGGGCGCATCTACACTGTAGAAATAATGCAGTTTAACACCACTTTCAGTGCTGTAGCTCCATCCTTTGGAATCCTGGGGTTTGTAGTTTTGCAAGGCATTTCGCCTTCTCTGCCAAAGAAGGCTGGTCCCCTACCAAACTAAATGTTCTAGGATTCTGTCGGATGCAGCCATGGCAGTCAAAATGGTGCCAAACGGTATTATTTCTGCGATGTAGATGCACCCAGAGCCAAGGGTGGGCCACTTCATTGGGTCCAGGGGCCCCTTTTTAGCCCCTGAGTGGGAGCCCTCTTATTAAAGCCTCCTTGAAACCCAGCGCTGCTTTCCAGGAACGTTGGCACTGCAGTCTTCTCTTCTGGCAAAGATCCTGCTATTGTCAGAATGAAAAGACGGGGAAGAAAGGCTACGCTTTTGGACCGCAGCTTCCACTCTCCCTCCTTCCATCTGGGGGGTACTTCAGGGTGAAAAACAGAAGACCAAAACGCCTTTTCCAATCTCTGGTCAACATTTTCTATGCCCTGGATAAGGGAAGTCACATGTGAGCCTGCTCCAAACTCAAAAGGAAAAGTGTGTCCAGCCCATCCACAGCGGTGCCATTTGTGGCCTTTTTTGTGCAGCTAGGAGCCCGCCTTTTCCCCCAGCAGGGAGACCCGCCTGTCCTGGGCACCCCATGGCAGGTGCATTCCTCCTCTGTTTTTGCTGGGAGGTGGAAGGCCAGGGTCCCTGCCTGCCTCCCTCTCTGCTGCGGCTGCCCCCTTTGTCCTCCTCTTTCTGGGCCAGCAGCAGCAGCAGCAGCAGCAGCCCTGGTCCTTCCCTCCCTCCCCTCCCCCTCCTTTTGTCTCCTCTCTCTGCGGGGGGGGGGGGGCCCTCCCCCTTTTCTCCTCTAGTGCTTTCTCCTTCCTTCTTTCATCCTCTGCCTTCTGCAAAGGGGGCTGCTGCATCCTCTCTCCCCAACTGCCCTCCTTGAGCCCCATCCAGCTTGCCTGGCTCTGCCTCCATCTGCTCCTAGCTTGGGCTCCCATCCATCCTTCCATCCATCCCCCACTCCCTTTGTCTCTCCGTCTCCCACCGTGACCCCTTTGTTTCACCTTCCCATCCGCCATGGACCACCGCCCGCACCGTCCCTCTCGGAGAAGCCCAATGCCAACCTGGAAGGAGAAGGAGAAGACCACTCCCATGGTGTGGTCTTCTTGGGCGGAGATGCAGCATTGTTTGGCCTCGGTCGAAAAACGAGGCCTCGGACAATGGGCAGGTCTTTAGATATTTATTTTTGCAGTGCAGGTCCCTAGCCTCAAAGTAAGAGACATCGAAAGAGAGAATGTAGTCTAGTAGGGACAGGGTTTCCCCCGGCTACAGACTGCATTTCTGTCCTCCAAAGCGGCCCCATGTTTTTGCAGGCTCTCCTTACCTTCTGGACTGGGATTGCTCTAAAGGCGCTCCTCCGTTCTCAGGGATGAATAATTGATCCCAGTTCCCTGAAATGTGGGGAGAAAGTAAATCAATTTTGTTTCTGGGACGTTCTGGCTTTGAAAGGCCATTTTTTAAAAAGAGCAACATCCATTTATCCCACCCACCCACCTCTCCACCACTCAGCCACTAAATTTAAGCTGGATTTCCAATGGAAATTTCCAGCGGAAACAAAGACATTGTGGATTAGGCAGGCTTTCCCAAGCATAATGGGAAATGTGGGCTGAAGAGGGAAAGATGCAATGCAGTTCCAGTGAAGATGCAGATTTAAGCGAGTTGTGGGGACCAGCAACATTTTTAATGGCTTTAAATACATAAGGATAGTCCTCTAGTTTAGAGCTTGCTAGATTTTTAGGGCATTTGTGTTCAGGGGTGTCCCTAGGAGTGTTTATTACCGGAAATAATTTTGTTGGGGCAGATGTTTAAAAAAGGGTCTGCACCCTTCTGCCCAGTATGCCAGCTACAGCTCTGGTTGTGTCATTGCAAAACCAACAGCAGCAGAAGCAGCATTCAGTCCCAAATCCATGCCTGCTTTGGGAGTAAGAAATACGAATTCAAAGGCTTACTCATCTTGGAGTGATGCCACTTCATCCCAAATTGATCAAAAATTTCTTTCCTTCCGTCTCTGAAAACTTTGGAACATAGAAGCTGTCTGTCTGTTTCTGCTTCTCCCATCACTGAATGGCGGAAAGCTCAGGATTCATTGCTGCATGGCAACCGCTAACCCTTCTCCTGTCTGCCTGTCCTTTTTTGTCTTTAAAGGTTGCAAAATCAAAGCCTTGAGGGCCAAGACCAACACCTACATCAAGACTCCTGTGCGTGGCGAAGAGCCGGTCTTCATGGTGACCGGCAGGCGGGAGGACGTGGCCATGGCCAGGAGGGAGATCATTTCGGCCGCGGAGCACTTCTCCATGATCCGGGCTTCTCGCAACAAGGCCGGCAGCACCTTCGGCAGCGCCCCGACCTTGCCGGGGCAAGTCACCATCCGGGTCCGGGTCCCGTACCGCGTGGTGGGCTTAGTGGTGGGGCCCAAAGGAGCCACCATTAAGCGGATCCAGCAGCAGACCAACACCTACATCATCACGCCCAGCCGGGACCGAGACCCCGTCTTTGAGATCACGGGGGCCCCGGGAAACGTGGAACGGGCCCGGGAGGAAATCGAAACTCACATCGCCGTCCGGACGGGCAAGATCCTGGAGTACAACAACGAGAACGACTTCCTCTCCAGCAGCCCCGACTCGGGGATGGAGAACCGCTACTCAGAGGCCTGGCGCGTCCACACTCCGGCCCCTGGCTGCAAGCCCCTCTCCACCTTCCGCCAAAACAGCCTCGGGTGCATCGGCGACTGCTCCGTCGACCCCGCGTACGAGACGCCCCGCCTGAACGACCAAAACGACTTCAATTACAGTTACCTCTTCCCGAACTACAGCGTCAACAAGCAAGATCTGTATTACGGGGTTCCGGAATCGGGGACTCCTCTGTGGGCCGGGCAGGAGAACACCAACCCCGTGTCCGTCCTCTTCTCCAAGCAGCAGCGGTCCAGCAACGCGGGGACCCTCCACGCCAACTCCCATCGCTCCCCGTCCTCCTCCATCCAGCAGCCTCCTCTCTCCGGGCTTCCGAGACGGTCTCAGGGGGAGTCCCTGCAAGGCTTTTCCAAACTGGGTGCTTCCGCCGCCACCCGGACGTCCCTCTCCAGCAGCCGGGAATGCATGGTCTGCTTTGAAAGCGAAGTGACGGCCGCTCTCGTGCCGTGCGGCCACAACCTCTTCTGCATGGAGTGCGCCGTCCGGATCTGCGAGCGGACCGACCCCGAATGTCCGGTGTGCCATGCGGCAGCCACTCAGGCCATAAGAATATTTTCTTAAACTGAAACAGTCAACAAACCAACCAACCAACAACTGAACAAAACACAACCACGAGAGACAGACAGCATTTGGGGAGACGATTGAAATGGGCAACAGGACGGGAGGGAGGAGTGAGAGGAAGAGGGAAAACAAAACACAGAACGAGACACACGTCTGAAGGATGACAAACCAATTAGAAAAAGAGAGAGAGAGAAAAGGAAATTAATTTAAAGAAGAGGAGAAAGAAATTATTTTAGCAGTGATGTATGTTATTTTTAAAGAAACTAATGATAAAGGTGATGACGATGGTGACGGAGAAGAAGAGGCGGCGGAAAGGGACAGAAATATTATAAGGGGCGATTGTCACACAAGAGCCTCGGACGCCGTTTTTGAACGGAGAACTCTTTTATCACATGGAAACGATTCTTGAGGAACGCAGGAGGTTTTGCGGCGACATCCAGGCAGAGTCTGCGTCTCCTGCCCACGACGGAGAGAGAAAAGTCATTACGGGACAGATCGGGGTTTGGCCGCGGTCCTGGTCCGAACACAGTGCAGATGCTGCCGGTCCTCCCAACCGACCAGCAGAAAGAAAGGAACTGAACCGGGAAGGTAAAGAGGAGAAAGGATTTGAAAAAGAAGGAGAGAAACCATCAGCCTCTGGGAACCTAATCGAACGAGGGCACAACTGTATTACCTCAAACATTTCAAACGAAAAAAAGAAGCAGCTAAAGACCTTTATATTCTTTTTCCTCTATTTTTTTCCTAAGAAAAAGAAACACAAAGCAAAATGAAAGGAATACTATTAGAGCCAGTGAAATTGGGGGCGGGAAGGAAAAGAGGGTTGGGAGAAGCCCTCGGAAAATCTTCCCGTCCGCTTTAAAAAAATTTTTCATTCTGAGTCTTCTGAGCCACCGCAAAGGGTTTTGTTTTTGGTTTTTTTGCTTTTCCTTTTTAACTTCTGGTTTTCCTTTTTTCCTTTTCCCTGTTTGAGCAGGGATTCATCCAATAAGGATCAGGAGTCACTAACAGGGTATTTCCAAAAGAAAAGGACTAGCCTCCCCGTTGCAGAAGGACCCTTCCAGATTCCTGGGTCCAAGGGGGACATCGTAAGGGTCGCTCTCCACACGTCTGCATTTTTGCTTCTTATCCTTGCCAGACAATGCAAACTCAAACATACATCCACACACGCAAAAAGAAAACGACGACAACCAAGAGAAACATCTTTTCTTCCTTCCTTTCTCTTTTGGTTTTAACAGCAGCAGCAACAACAGTAATAATTTTACTCACCAAAACCTAAGAAAGACAATAATGCAATACTGGCCACAAGCCCACGTAAAACCAATTCACAACCCGACAGAAAGCAAAAAATAAATAAAAATAAAATAAGAATAATATATATATATCTATAAATATATATGAATTAACATGTTTATATATAATTTTGTCGTCTTTTTAAACTGGACCAAAACTTTTGTTACTCAAATTCAAGTAAAGAGAGAGAGAGAAAAAAAGAGTATTTCCTTATGGACCAAAACCTCTTGTCGCTGACCACACACGGATCTCCCTGAGGTTGCCTACTTTTATATATTCTATTTTTTTCAGAATGAAGCAAACAGACACATGCTCAAAAGAAAGAAAGAAAGAAAGATAATATTAATATTATTATTAATAATAATACTATTGAATTGCCTTGTCAAACATCCTTAATCATTTCAAGACATTTGACTCCTGCTTTGGTTAACACCAGAATCTTAAGACTGTTGGGAAGCGGAGAGACCGAACGATTGCGGGATCCCAGATCTCCCTCCCGCCAGATCACACCCCAGCGACACACACACACACACACACACAATGGCAGCCGGGTTTGCCCAGCTTCCCACCTGGATGCCAAATTGCCAAGATTCACACAAAGGGTGGATTTCAAACAGCCACGTCATGATACCTGCATGTTTGTTTCGGTGGATGGAGAAAGAGAGGTCGATACGCCAGACACACACATACACATTCTCTCTCCAATTTTTCCCCATTTTTACCTTTGCTTAGAATTCATGGACCTTTATTTAAGAAGGAAACTTTGGAAGCAAGCTAGTGCGAGAGAAGAGCTTCTGCTTTCCAAATATTTTTTTTTGTAGGGTGGGGGGTCCTTGTATAATTTCTGGGGAGCCTTTCCTTGCAATGCAGCATCCTTCCCCAAAAGGGCACCCTTTTCCTCTCCACCTCGATAGGCCATCCTTTGACTTCTTTCCATTTCTCCTCCGTGGAAGGCAGGGCTAGGTGTACCTCTGCGCTAAAGAGAATCTTACCAATTCAAAGGTTGCCAGGCTGTGGGTAAAACATGGCTTTGCGCCTGGGAACTTGCTTCTCCTTGCCCTGGGAAGGAGGGCAGGACTTTGTCTGACCCTCAAAAAGTCTCATGGCCCATCTCAGATCTTCCAGCCGACCGTCCGCGATGCCAGATCCATGGCCACAGTTTCCCAAATGGTACACCCAGCTCTGCCCGCCTACCATTCCCGGGTTCAGCAAAACGCCCAAGGACGGGGTATTTTCCAAACGCGGGGACCAATTGCGTTCCAAGGGAGGGAGCTGGGGGATGCCGGGCGTTGTTCTTGCCTCCTTTTCTGTTTAGAAGTGATGCCACAATGTACATATTATCCAGAAGCTGAAAGAACCAGCTGCTGGGATGAAGGATGGCGACCGTACCCTTTAGGTTCTGTGCACTCTTTGCTCTTTCTTTGCTAAAGGGGACACTGTCAGCCTCACCTTGGACCTAGTCGCCCGCCTTGGAAAACAAAAGCGGCCTCCTTCTGCGTTGCGGCTCCATGCCAGCAACCAGGTGTAGAAACAAAACCCCAACATTCAAGATCGCCTTTCCTTGAATTGTCTGTTGCTTTACTCTTGTTTTAAATTCCTTTTTTAAAAACAACAACAATGCTCAAGCGAGCTTTGCAATATTGCAATATGTTGCTGAGCAGATGGTTGGCTTCCCGTTTTGGATCCACCCGAGCGAGCCCCCGATCTGGCCACCTTGGTCCCTTTTTTTTGCCGCCAAATTATCCCCTCTGGCTACGGCCGGAAGTAAATCCACGGGGCAGAATTGGACAGTCTTTGGCCTCAGCTTCCCGGCCGGGCAGAGCGTCTTTGCGGTCCAAACTTGGCTGGGAGTTGCCACCTTTGCGGGTCCCTGCTTCTTCGAGACGCCAGCAAAACAACTTTCTATGCATTCCTTTTGGACGCCCGCAAAGACATTTTTGGCATCTTAGCAACTGGCCTCCGCTCTCGGGGGTCGCTTATTCTGACAGTCTCCCCTTTTTAAAAATGTTCTTGTGAAAAAGGAGATATATATCTATGTCTATACATATAAATATAAATATAAAATTGCTTGTTTTTTTAACCAAATAGGACCGTAGTTATCCCAGTAGAGGAAAATGGGGGAAAGGAAAGACGGGCAGGAGAGAGAGTTTACCTTTTCTTTCTTTTTTAAAAATTTTCTTTCCTTCCTTCCTTCCTTTCTTTTATATGGTGGAAGTAAGCAAGAGGAAACTTTGCAGAGACCAACCTGATGCCCGGTGTTCCTAAATAGCGGGAGAGGTTCTCTTGCGTTCTCCCGCCAATGTAGATAAAATGGGGTGCTGGTGGAAGAGGAGAAAAAAAGGGGGGCTACAAACGTTTGGGCAAAGCGGGACCCGAACGGTGGTGGTGCCCCGTCTCTCCGGCCACCTGGCCCCCCGCAATTGGGGAGGCGGGAGGCAGGTGTATTTCTTTGGATTTAGTTGTTCTTGGCGGAGTGAAGTCTGTTTTGTCGTTGACGTGAGAAAGTTTTCGGTCTATGTTTTATTATTTTATGCCAGGCAATGGAGGAGAAAAGGAGGAGGGCAGGTTTTTTGCTCCTACCTTTCACGGTGAACGCACGAAAGGATAGCGGGGGATGCGCGTCTGCGTAGATCAGCTCCTTTTCTCCAATTTTTCCCATTGCCTTCTTCTTAAGATGAAAAATTGAAGCATCCTCCCCCCTCCAATCCCTGTATACACGCATGATGAAAATATTAGAATATCCCCCCCCCCTTTTTTTAAAATTAATAATATGGATAAAAGTATAAAACCCAAACCGATATCCACATTTGCTAATTAGGAACGGAAGCGGCGCCGTTATCCAGTCTCAGAACGACTCTCGTTCCTGCGCCGGAGGCTCGTGCCCCTTCCGAATTTGCCATTTGCTTTTTCTTTTTTCCTTTACGAAAAACAGGAAAGAAGAAAGTGGGGTTTTGTTTTGTTTTTAGTTCCAATAACCTTTTATCTATCTATCTAATCTATATATACATATACATATATATTAAAAGAAAGCCTGATGTAGCAACTCTAGTTTAATAGCAGTATTTTAACTCCCATCTTTTAAAAAATATATATAAATATAAATATATATATATATATTTCCGTCAACTTGGCCATGCCCCCCCCCCATTATTTTTAATGTAGCAAGAAGAAGAAGAAATGTTTTAAAAAAGAAAAACGACCCAAGTTGCAGAACCTCACGCGGAAAACCAAGAGCTACCTCTGGTCAGAGGAAGGGGCTGCACTCGGTTGGCGCTGGCCGGGGGGGGGCGGGATCCTGTAGAGGATGGGAATAAATTTGCATAATTACTTTTTTTTAAATATATGTATATATATAAATCTGAAAAAGGAAAAAAAATGCCCAAGACCTTAACCTTTTGCTCTGATCTCCATCTTCTCTGATCCTCGGGGCCTTTTCTGTGTCATTCGGAGGAAAGTGGTGCATCGGTTCCAGGGTTTAGTCTGATTTTTAAAGAGGGTCGATTTATTTAGGGGGCAAAAAAGGGGTCCTCACTTTGGGCGGCGCAATGGTTCAATGCCTGTCCTGCAGCCGCTCACTTACAAACCACAAAAGGTTGCGAGTTCAATACCAGCAAAAGGGCTCAAGCTCGACTCAGCCTGGCATCCTTCTGTAGGTTGCTAAAATGAGTCCCCAGCTTGTTGGTGGCAATTGGCTTACACACTTTGCAAACCGCTTAGAGAATACCTAAGTGCACTGATAAGCGGTATAGAAATGTACTTGCTCTTGCTATTGGGGTCCCTTCTTTAAAGGTCAGAATTAAAACTTGGGAGCCCACCACCCGCCGCTGCCCTGATTGCTACTAAGAGATGACTTGTTGGTCAGACTCACCAGCAATAAAGAGGACAAGAATAACAGCGATCACAATTTTTGTTATTATTATTATCATTATTGAACAAAAGCAGCCCCTCCGTTATGACCAGATTTGCTCTTGGTGCTCTGGGAGCTTTGCAAATGCAATCTGTGCCAACCTCTGACTCTGCACTGAAACCGGCTCACACTCCCAACGGTCTCCTCAGGGAGACGGGCTCTCCGTCCGTCCCTCCGTCCACCTTCCCACTCGCGGGTGCTGCCTGATTCAAAGGCGGGTGGGACTTCTTCCCATGCCAAAGGCCACGGAGGCTTGTGGCTTGCACGGTGGCGGCGCTGGAGCCACTCTGGGTTTTAGTCCCAACGTCCAAAGTGTCTTATCCAAGGTGATTGAACCCCCCTGTCCCCAAATGCAACCAGAACAGCTTGGATACTTCTCTGGACGTCCGACCAGAACTCACTGACCGCTCCTCCCACGTGCAAGCCACCAGTGGCCACTGGCTACTCCTCACAGAGCCTCCTCTTTGGATCTCAGGCCGCCGGGCGAGAAGGAGCTTCTTGTGGCAGCTGTCAGCCGGTGCCCTGGCTTGGCAGGAGGCCCTTCCTTGTAAGATGGAGGCCCTGTGGATTTTATATGCAGCTTACATTTTCCTAGGCCTTACTCTTACCGTTATCACCACCACTGCCTTGTGGCGCGGGGAAGGATCTGTGCCGCCGCCACTGTGCCCTTCAGCCGAAGTTGGGGCCGGTGGTACAGTAGTGATCTCCTTGTCCGCTTTGCTCTTACCAAGAGTGCAGCGAAATCTGGTCTCTTCCTAGCCAAACAGAGGTCAAGCACTGACCCTGTGCGGCAGTTGTGCATTGGCGTAAATCGATGCCAGAGTTGCGTTGTGCCGGAGTTGTGCCAGGCTGCGGCAGGGTGCAACGGACGGAGCCCCCGGAGGCACTGCCGCTCACTCACTCCTTGCACAACGGTTGTGATTCTTCCACGTCCCTCGCTAGGATGCCACCCTTGTGCCACCGCGGCTTGTTGGCAACCACCTCCGGTCCCGGGTCATAGCAGACGGTAGTTTCCAGAATTCTGGCTGGGTAAGGAGTGGAAGAACAAAGGCATCGAAATTGGTGTCACGCGAGTGTCAATTGGCAACGCAGGTCTATCCCGAGAAAAGCTAGCTCAGAGCAGGGCAGACCGACATCTTCCGCATCGGGGCCCTTGTTGCGAGATGGCGGACCAAGTAATACCTCAGACTCCAACGCAGCCACAATTCACCTCTTTCCAGCCTGCTATGGCCTTTTGGTGCGCCATTTGTACCTCATAAAACCTGGCCACCAGTAACGCATGACTTCTCTGGACTTTGCAAAGCCAGCAAGTTGATGCAGAGTTGATCCTTCCAGCAAAAAAGTTCCTTGGAGGGAGGGGTGAACTGGTACCATAGCCTAGTTGGACTGGGAAGTTATGGCCTATCTGTTAGTTGCAACTGGAGCAGAGCCATTAAACTGAATGGTGCGCCAGCCTCCCCTGGTTTTGGAGGGTTACTTCTGGCCTCTTTGCACAGGGCTGGAAAAATACAAAACAGGTGGAGAATTTGGGAGGGAATAGTTCCCTAGAAGGGGTCCTTTGGGACCAAGAAGGAAGAGGATTTGGGCACAGAGGCAAATGGAAGGGAAACGCACGGAAGCAAAGCGCACGATCGGGACCCCCGACTTTTCAAAGCATGGGGAAGTTTTGACGACCTGGAGACTTTTTATTTTTAATTTTGTCTTATTCTGAAACAGAGAATTTGAAATTCTCGAACCAAAACTAGAGCTGTGGTTTTGAGAGCCCAATTTCAAAATCCGGATCTTGGAAGGCAGATTTAGAGCTTAATCCCCCCCAAACTTCAGCTTTGAACCTCTCAAGGCTTTATCAGCAGCGAAAGGTAACTTTGGAATCCTTCTCAAACTTTGCTTTGAATTCTTCGTTTAAACCTTTCGTTTAGGGCTGCCGCCTGATGGATTTTAATTGATTAACGGTGAGAACATCCAAACTCATCATCTAAAAAGAAGAAAAAGCCCACGTAATTTCTTGACTTCTGAGCACATCTTTCATTGCATGCGTGCGTTTTCTTGTGCCAGTGTTGATAAATTCTTGCATCAAACACAATATTAAAAGAGTTGGGTTACACGGACAGTTTGAACAGCCCTTTCAGTTGTTCAAATGTGGGCTTATTCTCCACTGATGGATCAATTAATTGACGAAAGGTGGCAGCCCTAAATCTTTGGCATGTTGCCTCACACTTTCGGCTAGTCTACACTTATTATGCGCATTGCAGTGGATTTCCATGCATTTGCATCCAGGGTTAATTGTCTTCACTTTCCTGTGCAAATTTGTTATCTGTTCGCATCCATTCAACATTCCTTTGCCAAAAGTGCGCAGCTATCCAAAATCGAGGTGCGACGATAATACGCATTTGTGCGGATTTTCGCGTATGCTCCAATAAAAACCGCGAACCGTTTTTCGGCAGAATTTAGCTGGAAATCCTGTGAGTTGCATGCGGCCAGATCGCATTCTGTGCCACTTGAATGACGAGTCAATTTTAATGGTGTAGACTAGCCCTTTGCTTGCATTGGCTGCAGATTTCAGTCTTTGCTTTTCAACCTCCAGCAGTTTTTGGGTTTCTTTTTCATGGGTTTTAATTGGGAGGGTCAACTTTGGGTGGCAAGAAACAGGAGAGATCCAGGATGGGTTTACTCAGTCATGAAGGTCTGCATTACTTGGAACAAAATGGTGGCCATGGGTTACAGAAAGCCCTTGCGCTTGAGGTTGTTGGGGTCAAGACATGAAGCGAAATTACTTTCGGGAGGGGAATTGGGGGAGGGAGGGGTATCTGGTTCTCACAAACTGATAACAGCCTCATTGGCATAAATGATAGAATAGTATTATTGTAATGACTTTTTTCAAACGGAGGAGCAAATTTGGATGCATAGTCAGCCCTCCACATCTTCAGACTTGATTATTTGCAGATTTGATGAATGTTATCTCTAGGAATCTCTAGGTCTTCCATCGAGTTGTGCAAAAGGACCTAGGGATTACTAGAGAGAACGCTTCTCTAGGCATTTGTCGGTCCTCCAGAAAGATTCGATGGTCAACTTCCAATCAATATTGATCACAGAATTGCCCCGGAGGACCTAGAGATTCCTAGAGAGGTATAAAAGATATTCCTGTTTCTTTAATTTGTGGTTTTCCCACTTTCACGGGGGTCCCATGCCCCTAACTCCAACAAACGTGGAGGGCCCACTGTGTGATATTTCCATGGTCAAAATGGCAATCTTGTCCTGACTCCGGTGCAGAAACATTGTGTAACTTGTGGGAGGACTCTCTTGTATTTTTCCCTTCTCTCTTCTTTACCTCTTTCCTTTCTTGCTTTCCTTTCCTTTCTCTCTCTCTCTCACATACACATTTGGGAAAAAAAAATCTCCAGCAATGCAAAGGCTATGACTGTTAACCCTCTTGGATCCAATCGACAACAACACACATTGCAAACCTTTTTGCTCTTTTCAAAATATTTTTAAACATTTATTATTATTATTAATATTATTATTATTTGCCTTGCCGGTGTCCATTTTCATGCCTGCTTGTTTGGGATTTTTTTAAAAATACATCAGAAAAGGGGGGGGGATGGAAAAAAAATTAGAACATTTCTTTATAATTTAATATTCTATTTTAATAAATGCATTTATTACATGTAAATGTATTAAGGAACTGGGCTAAATAAAAAAAATACTTTTTATTAGGTAATTTATTATAAGGAAAAAAAGGATATTTTATTTTATGATAAAGTGATCCTTAAAAAGATTAGAATGTTTAGAATATATGTAGGTTAAAAATACATTTGTATCCAGAGTATTGCTTAAAAAGTGTTTTTAATATATGTTTCACTTTCTTTCCTTCCTCTTGTGTGTGTGTGTATGTGTGTATAAGTGGATAGTTATGGTAAGAATAGCCCTTCCGAGAAAGAAAAAGCTATCACAAAGTTGTATTTACTAAAATAAAAGGAAAATAAAAAGTTTTAAAACGATAAGCATTACGAATTGGCAAAATGAATGTCACTTTTAAAATAGCTGCAGACGTTTCAGAATAATCCTAACCAGCACTTCTAGGAAGGAGGTTCGGGTTATTGGATTCGATGTGAGAATTGCATGCGCACACGGCAATGTAACTGCGGAGAACTGGATTGCGTCGCAAATTCAGGCTGAATCAGACCTCTTGACGAAGATACTGAAAAAGTCTTAAAACATAGACCCATATCAAGATTTTGGGGAAGGTTTAGGGACCCCAAATCCCTCTTTCTTAAAGGACGGACGAGAGATATCCGAGTCTTCTGCCTTTGCCGAAGGAATCAATTCATAGTTTTCAACCAAAAGTCAGAGAGAGAAGAGAGAGAGAGAGAGATAAAGAAAGAGAATAGAAAAGAAATCACTAAGTATATTTAAAAAAAGGAAGTCTTTCTAAAAGTATAACACTTTCTAATGTATTTCTTATAATCCTATAGAGATGAATAATTAAAAAAAAATGAATAGTAGATGCTATCCATATAAAAATATAAGAAACTCGATAATCCCAGACTGAGCAGAATGTAAAACTTAACTTAACCAAGGTGAGGATTTAACTTTTGTTTGGTTGTTTGTTGAAATCCCGGCTACATTCCTTAGCTGATATTTGAACCACAGTTTTAGTGACTTTCTGTCAGTCAAAAGCGGTAATGTTATTTTTTTATAGAAGGGGGAAATTGTGGGATCTAATAGTAGTCTATTTTTTAAGAAAAAAAAAAGAATTAAGATTTTGTTTCGTTTCGTTTATGTTGATCTTCTAAAGAATATCTGTCAAACACCTGAGAAAGGGAAAAAAAGAAGGCTAGTCTTTACACTTTTCGGTTCCTGCTGCCCACAGTAGGAAAAGTCTGGTTTGCTTTTTCTTTTTAAAGAGAAGGCAGGAAAATCTGTAGAGAAGGATAGAATTTTAATTACTCTTGTTTTCTTTCCTTTGGAGACAAGTTACTGTTTTCCTTTGGAGATTAAAAAGAAGGGAAGGAAGGAAGGAAGAAAGAAAAATTCTCAAAACATAGCAAAAGAGTTTGGGATGGTTTTTTTTGCAACAGACTTGTGGAAGGAATTTGCTTTTACAGATAAATCAGACAGATATCCATGATGGACCATACTTGATACTAAAACAGAAATGTTTGCTTGGTATAATACACCCGTCTGCTTTTGTCCATTTCCATTTTTTTTTTCTGGCAGATATACATGAACCACAACAAGGCTTTTCCCTTGCAGTTTTTAAGAGGACAATCTGGGATTTTTAAAAACGTTGTCTTGTCCTCTATACGTCTTTAAAAGAGGCTGCCACACTGCAGAGTTAATGCAGTTTGACGCGACTCTCACTGCTATGGCTCCATCCCATGGAGTCCTGGGATGTTTAGTTTGGTGGGGAACCGGAGCTCTCTGATGGAGAAAACTAAATATCCCCCAAAACTAGCACTCCTAGAATTTCATAGCGTGGAGCCATGGTAATAGAGATTCAGACCAATGGGAGATCAGTTGGCACAGAGGTCTTCGTTCAGCCTTGGAACATTTCCCGGCAGAGGAGGGTCACAGGAGCATTGAGTTGGAGGAGACCTCAAGGGCCACCAGCCCCAATCCCTTGCCAATAGACAACAGTTGTGTACAATATTTGTTGCCTTCTCCATCCTGGACCCAGTCCCAGTTCTGGCCTCTTCCACATTTGGGCTTTGATCCTCGAAGGAATCATGAAGTCAGACAGAAGGGGTGTCGCTAAGGTTGGTGTCACCCAAAGCGGTTACTCCTGGGATGGAGGCCCCGATGAAGAAGAGGGTCTTGAGGGTGGTAGACACCCAGGAAACCCAGCATCCCGCCATCCTGAGATAGCAAAGATGGGCAACCCTCATCCATACCAAGGGCAGCCCTTCCAGCCAAGGGGCCTTGGGGCCTTTTACTGGTGCCTGGCATCACCCCTCCAATGGGGTCAACTAGGGCAGTCCGTGTTCCTTGCACGCTCCTAGTGTCACCACCGTCGGCCGGCACAATTGGAGGACAGGAGAGCGTGGAGTTTGGGTGCTTTTTCAAGGAAGATGATGAGGATTCATTATTGCTTTTCCCACCTTTAAGTCTCCTCGATGGGACACGGAGCAGACCAGAGTCAGCCTGCAATCCCTTAGTCTTCGAGGGCATATGTGGCCTTTCCCTGAAGGAAAAACAAAAAGGTTGGCCAGTGCCGTGCACGTTTTCTGCCATTCCTTGCAATCATCCAGAGTCTTCTTCCCTGGAAAACAGCTAGCACTGCACTTCACTGTCCCAGAACATCCAGGGAGAGCAGCTCTTGCTACACAGAAAAGCCTTTGGATAAATATAGGACATTGTTGTTGTTGTTGTCATTGTTGTTGTTATGAGATAGGTTTGAAGTATGTAGGTACTCTTAATAGAGCAATTTTGAAAGCCTCTCTCGGGCGGCGTGTCCTTTCCTAGCTCTGCTGGGACTTCCTAAGAGAACGCAAAGTTTGGTGCATCTGCAAGATCCCAGCGATCCTTTTGCTGGGGTTGAGACTTCGCTTTGGAGAGTTGCTTGGCTTTGCTTGGCTTCTGGAGAGGCAAGATGTCCCAGGAGAAATAGGGAAAGGCCCCCTTCGCAGGGTGCCACGAGACTCCTGGAGCCAGGGAGCACCCAAGTCAGGTTTCCTTTACATTTGGTACCAATCTGGAGTGACTCCTGTCTTAATCCCAAACTTGTCCCCTCTCTGTCCTTGGCAGAAATCCACTTTCACTCCTCTTTTTTCCCCAGCAGCTCTCATTTCTGAGTTAGGCCAGTATTTGTTTAGAGCAATTCTGGGTTTCTTCTTTGACCAGAATCCCATTTGGATCAGAAAGGAAGTCCTGAATCGCCTTTGGCTTCTGCAGCCAGTTGGTGTTTTCCCGTCGAGAGAAGTAAGAGTCTGACCATTTCATTGGGCTTTGTTTTTTTCTTCCATGGTTTGGTTTCTATTACTTTTTTGCTTTCTTTGTTTCATTTTACCTCATTTTCCTTCCTCCTTCTGTTGGTGAGATACTTGAACAATTAGACAGTAATGCTCTGGACTGAAAGTCTTTCTAGCACTTTATAGATGACGTCTATCTCAGAGCTTGGAGGCAGAAGCTAGAAATTTAGCCACGTTGGTCTGGAATAGCAGTCTGCAAAGGGATCTTGGAGCACCTTTGAGATTCAACAAGCAAAAGGGTTTGCAGCGCAAGCTTTCGTAGATTTGGGATGCATCTGCACTGTAGAAATAATGCAGTTTGACAACACTTTAAGCCCCGCGGCTGCATCCTATGGAGCCCTGGGCTTTGTCGTTTTATAAAGTCTTTAGCATGCTCTGCCTCACAAAGCTACAGATTCCAGGATCCTGTGGAATGGAGCCATGGCAGTTGAAGTGGCGTCAAACTGCATTATTTCTCCAGTGTAGCTGCGCCCTCGGTCTACTTCCTCAGGTGCATCAAGTGAACTGGGCATAATAAGCTTTCCGAGGCTTGGTCTCCTTCTGGAGATGCATGGCCCTTTGGTCCTTCCAGCTCACCAGTTCATGCACCTGGGGAAGCAGACCAAGTCTACAGAAGATGCTCCCCCTGAAGGCCAGGCGATGGCAGCGCCAGGCAAAGCAGAGAGGATGGGTGGATTTAGGAAAGCAAAGCTCTGCAAAGGGATCTGGTGGCGCTGTTGTAGCCTAAGCTCCTGCAGGTCTACTTCCTCAGAACTGGCGTCCTCCCTCGGTGCCAGTTCACTTCATGCATCTGAGGAAGGAGACATACAAGTCTACAGGACCTTATGCCCAGTTCTCTCCGTCCATCTGAGGGGGTAGACCTACGGACTCTTAGGCTACAATGTCTTTTGATAAGTTACTCTCACAGGTGCCACAAGGTCCCTTCGCAGAGCTTGGAAGGCCGCTTTCCAAAAGCCCCCCATTCTCTCTGCCATCGCCTGGGCTTCAGGAGGAGCATCGCACAACATCAGCGCAAGGCCAATGTTCATGACAATGTGCTCTTCATTGCTCCTGACTTGCAAAAGGGGTGCCCAGCGTAGCTCTCTTCCTTCCCCAGCAATGACTCCAGCATAGTCCAAAGCATGAACGAGTAACAATAAGACCATTAGTTTTCAAGGTGCTACTACCAAGCTCTGATATATATATATATACACATATATACAATCTCATACTGCACTGTTACAAGATTGACAGCTGCATTTTCACACCAGTGCTCTGTTTTAGTTTTAGGGTTTTTTTTGCCAAAGATGCTGACCATTAAAGATCTGTCGGCCCTTTTCTGGATCACAGTTGCCCCAAATTCCACGTTGGAGCAATGATCGGACAAATGGGTTTACATTTACAGAGTAGGGAATATTCAGCCTGGTCAGCAAGGAGTCCATTTTGTGATGGCAAAATAGATGTTTTCTCTTTGGCTTCAACAATGTCCGGAGTGGATCTAGCGGCTGATCAGGAACATTTTCACAGTTCTTGGGGAAGACTTGAGTTTTTACTTCTGTAGAACTATTTTAAGTTTATAACAATTACTGTCAGAACTTTTTAAAAAACCAACAACCGGAATCTACTCTTGCTAGTGTTTACATGAAAATATTAAGACGCCTCATTGATGTGAATGACGCTTGATTTTGGCATGCAGGATCTGGACTCCCAAATTTCTCCATTTGCTCCCTTTCTGGGATACGGAGGTGGATTCAGATTTGTTGTCTGTTGAGATTTGTTTGGTGCAACCAAATTCAATCCAGATTTAGAGCATAGCTCAGATGCCAAGTCAGTCAGAGAGCGATCTGAATTGAACTGAATCAAACTGGATCACTGTTTAACTCAGATTTAGGAGAGACAGCTATTCCTTTTTCAGTTAGATGTATAATTCATTGATTCAGTTGGAAGAGAGTTAGAATATTTTCAGCCGAGAAGACAGTCGATGGAGTCCTTCTAGTTGTGTTTAGGAACCAAAATGCACCGCTTTCTGGTACTGAGACATATCCTGGAATCCTTGAGTTAGGAATAGGTTTGCATTTCGAAGTTGAAGAATGTACAAATCTGTTTTAAAGTTCTTCCATGCAGATGCAATCTGGACCAAGGCAACATCTGGGGATTACTTTTGTCTTCTGGTCGAGGAGATTTGCACTTCTTTTTTTTTTGGAAAAAAAAAATGTATCTCTATCTTGGTGCTACAACAACCTTTTCTGTATGCTATTTATTGAACAGGGCTGCATTTGTTCCCTGGTTGAATGGTGGGGTTTCCCATTTCACCCCATCCGTTGTCTCGGTTGCATTTCGACACCATTTCTGTGAGTCGGTCTCTCAATCCAAACTCAGTTGCATTTCATTTTACTGCCATAGGACACATCTGCTGTACGGACAAATATTTCAAACCAAACCACCGACGGAAACTGAAACTGTTGAGAGAAACCCAGTGAGAAAGAGAGAATGAGCCTCACGTTGCAAAAAATGGATTGGGCTGAAAAATGGTTGGGCTGAAAAAGCCCAACCTTTTGGCCGGTTAATAACAATCCTATGACCTTGTCCAGGCTCTTCTATTTTAAGAGCTCCCAAAGAAGGCCGATATACAATTGATTCACGGAGATAGCTGCGTTGTTCTGTTGGAGCGCTGGAAAACCAAAAGGAATCCATGAGTCTCTTTGAAAGCAAAGAGGAAAATCCTGGTATGAGATTTCATGGAGGTAGAATAAACTTTTCCCAGAAACGTCTTCAGGCCAAGGCGTTTCAAAGGTACGGCTGGATTCCTTTATGCCTTTTTATAGAATGAGATTCAGTTGGATGGAATGGTTTGGCCATTTTTCAACTTGCAGACCTTCCTTGAAAAAATAATCTATCTTGAATCCTCAACACAGCAGAAGCCATTGCACTTGGGAAGAAATTGCAGGAACAGTCTCCATCTCTCTTTCTCTCTGGGTACGTGTCTTTTATTACTACAGATCCCAAAAGTTCCCAAGGGAGAAGGTGTCAAGCCAGTTGGTTTTCCCTTTGCCCCCTGCGAATGATGGGAATTAGAGTTCTGTAGAGGGAAAAGAGGGATCTGTAAGCAGTAATACCCAACATCCTCCTCCTTGGACTTTCCGGTGGGTCGAGGGAGCAGGTTGATCCATAATCTGGTATAGGTCTGTAAGTAACTTTCTCTCTCTAGATGTGGGGTACGAGACTTCCCAAATCTCTCTTTGGACTGCTAGAATTCACTTTGAATTCATTGGCTGGAATTAGGAAGGTGGTCAATCTCAAACTTTTGTTATTTTTTCTTAGCAGGATTTTTATTCCATACTATTTGAACTCATAAAAGTAAGGGTGGGCAATGCTGGCGTAGCCAGGGGCAGCTTTTATACCCAGGGACTCTCAAATGGGTTACAAAATAAACCTCAAAGTGGCCAGAGCTTTGGTTGTCAAAAACCGGGTTTGTTTTGACGTTCAAACAGTATAGAAGGAGGCCCTGCAACCCATTGGAAAGGCAAAGGTTTGCATCCAGAGTCTTCCAAAAAGAGCTCATCCTCTTTTTTTGGCCAGGAAAGGGCCAGTTTAGGGAGCCTGGAGATGCCACCAAAGCATCATTGGAAAGGCAACCCAAGCATCCTTGGAGGGCCACCAAAATATTTTTGGAACGGCCACCGAGAGCTCCTTGGAAGGGCCCCCTGCTGCCTCGGCCGTGCCCTTTGCCCACCCAAAGGGCCTAAACTTTTGGGTCGAGTCCATAAGGGCTTTTGTGGTCTTAAATCCCTCTCCCCTTTTAAACATGGTGCTGAAATCTTTTTTCAATGTTCAAGGAAATTTATACTGTGTATGCCAATCATGTTTTTGAAATACGTGTTTCTGTCATCGCCAGCCCATTCCTCGTCTCCATTTTTGGAATTTCTTTGTCATAGGAAACCTGTACTCGATCCTTGGAAGCTGGTGATGCATTCCTGCCAGGATCTGGGCTCTACTTTTTCATTTTCTATCGTATTATTCTCTCTCTTTCTATCTCACTGTGTATGTGATCGATGGGGGAAAGCCCAAGAGGAACAAGAGAAATGGAAGGAGAGAGAAGCCCAGAAATTTTAACCCATACATAGAAGAAAAAGAAGAAGAAAGACGACAGAGAAGGAAAAGAGGAAGAAGAAGAAGAAAAAGAAGACAACTAGTTAGACTCAGTGTCTGAGTTTGGAGGCATATAGTTAAAAAGAAGAAGATTTTTTAAAAAGTTAAAGTTAAAAAAATTAAGAGAATAATGATGTTGCACAACTTGTAGGAAAACAAAGAAGGGAAAGGGTTATTGTATTAAATGTGCTAAATTACATTAAGAACTTAATTTTATTAAAGTATTATTACTTAAGAAATGTTGCGTCTTGGCTTTGACTGGTTCTTGGAGATATTATTATTATTATTATTATTATTATTATCTGAAGGATTTTGCACACAGTTATTTCCCCCAATCGTCCCAGTTAGTCTTCTGACCTCCCACTTTCTCAGCTGATTTTAAAATGTCCCAATGTCTCTTCCACTTTCCTGCTTCGTCCTCATCTTGCTTCCATTGCATACCCTCCAACATTCCCAATTTGGCCTCACAGGGTGACCTGACGTCCTCCTTTTCCAGGACATGCCCTATATTTCTCTTCCAAGAGGCATTTCAAGATGTCCTAGAAGCGTGAATGTAGATGGGTCCTTTTAGCTTTGGTTTGAGCGTCCTGCGCTTTGCGGTGCCATGTCCTCCTTTGTGGTTTTTAGGGCATCTGGTCCCTGAGCCGTTAAAACGGTTGAACTGCTGCCAATCTGTGTAGAGCTCAGAAATGGGATGAGCTTCTCCAAAGGCAAACCTTCCTTCCCTTCCCTGGTTTCTGTCTGATCTCACCTTGTAAATATAGAGAGATGATGCCGATGACAACAGAGTTTGGAGGAAGCGGGAAAGGCTGACTCAAAGCAAGGGCCTTTGCAGGAAAGCGAGGGGCTGAAGGGCTTGTTAAAACCCAAAGCCATCAGAGAAGCTGAATAATAAAAGCCTTAAAAAGCGGGGAGAGGGGGAAATGCAAGAGGCTGCCTGAAGAGGTAAACTGAGCTCTTTTACGAGGCTAACAGGAACCACTCTTTGCAATCACTACATTTCTTCAAAATCCAACACATCCTCATCATCTCTGCTTGGAAGTCCCTGCCCACCGCTATCGCCATGCGCTATCCGGATCATCAGCTTTGCTCAAGAAAACTTTGGAGCGGATGCCGTGACCCTCTCTGGGCCCTGACTCAGAAAAGCAGATCGGAGCCTGAGAGGTGGCTGCTTAATGCCAGGTCAATCAATAGTCAGATAATGAATCGACCCGAGAGGCTTAAGGAGGGCCAGGTCTCACTTTTGTCCCAATTCCAATAGACCCCCGACGTCAAGGGGATGTAATCTCAGAGAAAGGGTCCCCAGATTTGGGGTCCAGGTTTTGTGGAATGGGGCAGAATGCAAAAGAGGGGTGGATTCGCAAATGTCCATGGGATTCTGGAGAAGCCTTACCCATGGTCCACAACCTCAGCTGGGGCTTATGGTTGTTGCTCTGTGCCTTCCTAGAGGTTTTCCTGACAAGAATCCTTCAGAGGAGGTTTGCCTTTGCCTCCCTCTGAGGCTGAGAGTGTGTGACTCTCCCAGTGGGCTTCTATTGGTGAGCACCTGGACAACACAGAGGCTCTCCGAAACCAATTCATGGTGGCATCTCCTCAGGGTTTCTTGACAACCTCTATTTGGAGTAGTACGTTTTCTTCTTCTGAGGCTGAGAGCGGATGACTTGCCCAAGGCCTCTCACTAAGTTTCCAGGACTAAGTGGGGATTTGAACCCTGGTCTTCCAGGACTCTAAGCCAACACTCACACCAGTACACCATGCTAGCTCCATTGTTACGGGCCTTCAAGTTGACCCTCACTTACGGGGACACCGTTGTAGGACTTTGTATGGAGGGGATTTGCCACCATTGCCTTCCTCTGGGGCTGAGAGAGTGCGACTTGTCTGCTATACCAACCTGGTAGCATAGATCTCTGCATGGATTGTGCTCAGCATCTGATGGGACACACTGAGCCATTTAATCCTCCCCAAAAAGTACACTCAAGAGAAAAACCTGAATCTGGTCTCTGGAAAAGTTACAAAATGGCTCCACCCAGTGGGTATGGTTGTGCATCACAGCTGTACCAGCCCTTGGCGGAAACAAAGTATTTGGTGTACTTGGAGAAGTTACTTTTTGCACTACAGCTCCCAGAAGCAGCTTCCAGTGCTTGGATCAGTTAGCTTTTTGGAGTGCAATTCCCAGAACCAACCACCTGCCATTGCTTGGACTCATTCATTTTGGGGGGGGGGGGGGGTACAACTTCCACAACCAATTCCCAGTACACACACTTGCCGTCCCAAAATGGTGGCATCCCATCACTTCCAGTCTCCATTTTGAGAGGGACTGTAGAGGCAAAGGGGGGGTGGTATTGGGAGGCTAGTACAGTCAATTTGGGGTGAAACTAGACTTCACACTAAAACCAAACATTTTGCATTTCCAAGTGATCCACGGAGGGAGGTGGGATGCCACTCTTCTCAGCTTCTCCACCTTCCAGAGATCTATGGGTTTTGGCATGTACACACGTTTGTTCCTATAATCAATTTATTTGTGTCTCTACCACAAAACACAGCCAAGGCTGTACATAAACCAAGCAGACAGACCAACATCAGGAAAATGTCCAGCAAGAAATTTGAAAATGTCCATTTAGCAGTCACCATCTCCTCCTTCCCTCCCTAAAAATCCACCACCTTCACTGGAGTAGATCTCACACCGACAACTGTTGGCTTTTTCGGGGAAACAAACAACGGGGGAAAAGATGCTGGGAAAGGGGGAAACATCTGGGGAGGAAACAGAGGCAGCCCTTTCCCTACATTTCAAGCAAAGGTGGGGAAGAGGCCACGTCCGGATAAAAAGTGCTTCTGGGGCGAATGAGAAATATGCTGCAAAGAAACCTCCAGAGGGTGCAATCTTCCCATAAAAGAAGTTTGGTTTGGGTTTGTTATTTTTTATAAAAAAGAGGAGCTTTTTTGGATAACTAGATGCAAATTTCTAGTTGCATTGGAAAGGGCTGGTCCAGGCCTTAAGGGCCGAGGGGGCGGGTGAGGAATGTCCCCCCAGGCCCTCTGCGTTTGCACCCTGATCCAAGGACTTGAACCTTTCTGTTTGGGGAAAGAGCTCTAAGGACAACTGAGCCCAGGATGGGTCCCACCAACCAGAATAAGAGGGATGGTATTTCTTTCTCTTTGGAGCCAGCTTTTGCGCTCGTCTGGAGACACCCACGGGCCCTGGGTGGACGCCTGGAGGTCCTCTAGGCTTCCTTGGGGTCCCACCAGGCTTCCCCCGCAAACCTTCTCAGATGTTCTGGCAGCAGGGTGTTTGCCTCCCTTCCTGGTGGGTGGGAAGGACCTTGATGGGCTCAATGGTGGTGCTCCCGCTGGGGTTGAAGTCCGTCTCGGGCTGCCCACTGGCTATCTGCCTCTGGGAGACAATTCGGTAGATTTCTGGAGGAAAGGAGAGTAAGGAAAGGTGAGACGTTGGACTGCAAGCCCCATCGTCCAGCACAGCCAAGAGTCAGGGGAGCTGCAGCTCAAGGAGATCTAGAGGTCCCATGACTTTCCCCCTCTGGGCTAAATCTAGTCCTCCAAGTAGAGCAGACCCATTAAATCAGGGGTAAACTGCAGAGTCAATGCTGCTTCTGCTTCTGATGATGGCAGGCCCTTCATTCTTAAATCAAAGGTTTGCTGCTTTTCTTAATCTCCCACCTCTTTCGCTGTTTTAACTGTGCTTTAAACTGGTTTTAGCCATTGCTTTTCAATAGTAATATATAAGCTGAAGAGGGGGGCATAAATGATAAATCACAATGACAAAACAGAAACAATAATGGGGACCGACCTGTTAGGATGTTGTGGAAGGCGGTCTCCACGTTGGTGGAATCCAGGGCAGAGGTCTCAATGAAGGCCAAGCCGTTCTTTTCTGGAGCCAGAAGGGACAGAGAGACAGACAGTCAAGGGTCAGCCACACTTCAGCCACTCCAAACCTTGATCCAAGTTTTAACAGAGCTATCTGGGGTACTGAAACCTAGTTCTGAATGGGTTCAGCACCGTAATTTATTCCTTTCTTAAAACCTGGAATGGATGGACTGCCCCACTGACATAGGAGTCTCTGGAACCTACATCTATGAAGCATTTGATTACTAAAAGCCAGCATAGGTTTCTCAAAAAACATGTCATGCCAAACTAATTGTCCTTCTTTTTACTCACAGAGTTAGAAACTTGGTAGATCAGGGCAGCGCTGTGGATGTGGTCTGCCTTGCAATATCTGATATTTTAAAGATTGTTTTTAATAGGATTTAATAGATATTGACTGTAGGTAAAAAGCTATATAAGCTCAAATTCAGGTGGAAGGATTAGAACTGTAAGGAAATAAAGTGAAGATATATGATATGGTTTCTTCGGGGCAACACTTATAAGAATTCAACATTAAGGTGTTTTATTTTTTAAAATTATATTGCATGTACAATATTGATATAAATAAATACTGGGAAAAATAAAATAATAAAAAAGGAAAATTTCAATAGGGCATTTAGGCCATGTGTGTGTGTGGGTGCCTTCAAGTCTCCTGTTGACTCATGGAAGCCCCATGAATTAGCTAATCATATCAAAGGGACACCATTATAGTACCTCACTGTATGTATTGGGACTTGAGCACCCACAGATTTTGGTATTCAGAGGGGCCCTGGAACGAAACACCAGCAAATACCGAGGGCCCACAGTAGGGTAAATTATTGTAATAGCAGCCGTGAAGAGACTACTCATCTCTGTGGGAACCTCAAGGTTCCTGTGTGGGATGCTGAGGCTGAGAGAGAAACTGAGTGGGCACAATACCTGCAAAGCTTTTGGCCTCGTCGGTGGGCACTGCCCGCAGGTGCCGCAGGTCGCTCTTGTTGCCCACCAGCATGATGACGATGTTGGCGTCCGCGTGGTCCTGCAGCTCCTTAAGCCAACGCTCTGCGTTTTCGTAGGTCAGGTACTTGGCGATGTCATAGACGAGAAGAGCGCCAACTGCTCCTCGGTAGTAGCTGTGGCAGAGGTGGAAAGGGCAGAGGAAATATCAATATCATCATCATCATCATCATCACCACCAAGAATGAATCTGCCCTCTCCTCAACCCACTCTTCTTCCTTGGCAGGGAGGGAGCAGCCAAATTAGTAAAGTTTCGGTCTCCCTTATCCAAAATACCTAGGACCAGAAAGGTTTTGGATTTTTGAATATTTGCAAACAAATAATGAGATTATCTTGGATGGGACCCAATTCTACACGTGAAATTCAAGGTATGCACTTATGTACACAGCCTGAAGGTAAATGTATAAAACACAGTCTCTTTAATAATGTTGTAATGGAACAAAGTCTGCATACACTGAACCATGAGAAAGCAAATCAGCCGCCCATGAAAAAAGTTCTGGCTTTTGGAGCATTTTAGATTTTCAGATTAGGGATGCTCAACCTGTAATAACAGCAATAACATTACAATACGTTTAATAATTTTGTGCATGGAACTTGCGCAAGTGTGAGATCGAGAAGACGAAGCCCCTTACGCAGACGTAATGGCGCGGTAGCGCTCCTGCCCGGCTGTGTCCCAAATCTGGGCCTTGACGGTCTTGTTGTCCACTTGGATGCTCCGCGTTGCAAACTCCACTCCGATGGTGCTTTTGCTCTCCAGGTTGAACTCGTTTCGGGTGAAGCGAGAAAGGAGGTTGCTCTTCCCGACTCCGGAGTCCCCAATGAGGACAACTGCAAAAGAACAAAATCACCATTACTATTAAGATTAAAGAGGGAGGAGGTTCAAGGAAGCTCCTATCAACCTGTTTGATTCCTACCTGCCTTTTGTTTTGACTTGCTCTGATCCTTAAAGGCAAGAGTTCTTTTGTCTTATAGAAGGATTTCTCTCTGCCCAAGCTGGGAATGGACAAACTCTTACACAAGGGCTGGCAAGCCAACTCTGGATTTTACTTTAAAGGAGCTATCCAAGGTAATGGATGGGGTCACTCCTTTCAAGTTGGGACTGAAACCCAGAGCAGAACACCCCCAGCTGTCTGTTTGTTTCTAGCTTCAGTTCAACTTGCTTTAACAGGTGAAAGTGATGGGTTCAAATGACAAGAAGATTGCACTTACACATTAAGAGGTTTTTTCCAATTCAAAAATGATAGGATTATAAGCCTCAGTGCAGTGATTCCTTCTTTAGCAATGGGGTAAAATTGGATGTTCTCTTGGGATCCCTTTGCCACTATGATCCAAACTGCAGACCCCAAGATCCCATAGCCTGACAGTTCAAGCAGGACCAAAGTGGAAGGGCCCCAGGTTTGGGTCCAGGTGAAGGAGGACAGTTGGGTGAGAACTGGTGCGGCCTGGGACACACCTGCCCAAACCCAAGGCCTGTCCCTGCCCCTCGTCCTCCTCTGTGCAAAATGCCACCAGACCAGAAAGGCTGCATTCCTCCATCTGCAGCACAAAACTTGGCAAGCCAGGATCAATACCAGGCCGTCGGTCAGTCAAAGAATCGGAGGTGCTCCACACACAGCCAGAGACTCCAGCCTGGTCCTTTTGCAATGACTTTGGTGCATCCAGAGTGACCGGAAAGAGCCAGGTTTTCATCATGTTCTTTCAAGTTATGTGTGTGTGTGTATGCCTTCAAGTCACTTGTCGCTTTATGGTGACCCTATGGATTTCCATAGGAGTTTCTTAAGGATCCTCAGAGGTGGTTTATAGCCCTTGGCATTTGTCGATGGTCCTTCATCCAAGGACTACCAAGGGCTGACCCTGCTTAGCTTCCGAGATCAGACAGGATCTGGTGCTATGAGGGTATTTAGGTGTGTGTGGATATGTCCCTTCAAGTCTCCTGTCAATTTATGGTGGCCACATGAATTTCATAGGGTTTAAGGCATCCTCAGGGGTGGTTGTGCCACTTCCTTCCTCTGAAAAACAGCCGACATTGTCTGGCATTCCCTGGTGGCCTCCCATCCAAGTGCTCACCAGGGCTGACTCTTCTTGGCCTCCAAGATCCGATCAGGTTTTGTTGGGTTTTAGAATTTAGGATGCTAGATTAAAATAAAATAAGCTGACCTGGAGAGTGGGTATGAAAAAGCTCTAATCATAATAGTGGCTGATGGAAAATATTCTGGAATAAACAAAACATTTGCAGATCTCAACAATAAACACAGAACAGGAGCAAAATCTGGCCTGTTTCCTGAGTCTGGGTGCATTTCTCCCTCCAGCTGGTCCTTTGATGAACCAGAAACTGGTTGAAGGTGGCTGAGGGAAAGTTTGGCGCAGGTGTGTCCCTGTTGCACTGGTTCTCCTTCCTGCTTCCTTTCTCCAAAAGAAAAGAAGTGGGTGAGAGAGAGAGAAAGAGAGAGAGAGAGAGAGAGAGGAGGAGAGTCATCGCAAGCAGCCAGATTTTCGGTGATTTCATCCCGAGAGCAAAGGGTGACTCATGTGTGACTCACCTGGCAAAGGGGCCAGCCTCAATGAGGAAGAACAGCGTCACCTCCAAAAAACAAGGGGTTTGATCAGAGCATCCGAAGCCAAGGGGGGCAAAGCAGGACATTTATTGACTCTTTAGACGCTGGACTTTATTTATAGGAAAGCGAGAGGAGGGTTGGGCAACCGGGACTTTTTAAAAGCATCTGGAAAAGTGGGAAGGCAGAGGATTAATCGGGCCATCCCTGCAAACTGGTGCTACTGGAGGCTATGATCCCTTCCAGATATTTGGGAACTCGTATTCCCAGAATCCCCGGCTCTTGGCCAAGAGGCTTCTGGGAGGTGAATTCCACAATATTTGGAGGACCAAAGGCTGAGAGTCCTTTCTTTGGGTTGCAGCCGTGCAAATCCCACAGGAAGGGCTATTTTTGCTTGTCCAGGGCAAGAGAGGAGGCTGAACACTTTCCCAGGTAGGTTGGCAAAAGAGAAACAGGCAGTTTCCCTCCACCTCCATCTCTATGAAATGCCTCCGTTTCCAACACCCAGAGCTGGAAAGTAACTTGGCCAAAGGGGAAGGTGTTCAAAGCAACAAAACAAGACGGCCCTATTCCGAATTTGTTATTCAAATAGTGGGCAATACCCTCACAAATGCAAACTACACGTGTGTTGTTGTTGTTGTTCTTGTTCTCATTTCAACACCATCAGAGCTTAGAAAAGTTAGTGTTTGGAGTGCAACGCTTCAGAATAATTTCAGCATCATCAGAGCTTGGAAACATTTCTTTTTGGACTGCAACTCTCCAGAATTAGGCAGGATATTTATTTATTTTTTGGTAGTTTTTCCATCCTCTAAAACAGCAGCAAACAAAACGCAACCCTCCAAGAAATTTTGGACTACAAGGATCAGGATTCCTCTCACATTGGCCCTACTTGCAAGGGACGATGGGACTTAGAGTCTGTTCTATGCAATGTCAATTAGGACAGAAAACTCTGGACACTGTTTTCCAATTCGAGCGCTCTGCATTCAGAGGGGCCAGTGGGCATTGAACCAGCAGAACGAAAAAAGGAAAGCCAGGAAAGAGGGATTGCATGGCTTTAAGGCAGGGAACCACAGGGCTGGAAGGGACTCTCCCATAGTCCAATACAGCAAACACACCCCGCTCTGCTTTTGCTTCAGAGGGAGTTTCCCCCACCTTTTCCACTGTCAAACCACTTTTAATTGTATGTTTTTCTCCGGCTGTTAAAACACTATCACAGCTCCAACCCTGTCGAACCTGAATTTCAAACCATCCAATGCTCCTGCGCCTAGGTGCAATTGCGCATATTAGGCCCTCCTTTTGTCATTGCTTTGGGGGCAGGAAGGCAGACCATGGAAGTGAGCATGAATTTCCTCTAACACCAAGCTTTGCCAAAATCAGCACCAAAAGAAGGAACAGGTTCATCTCTTCAAATAAAATGGCCCCAAGCAGAGAGTCAGTAACAAACTGGGATAATATCTATCTATCTATCTACCTCTTTTTATCTGCAGCCTGAATCTTATTGCTTGCTCCTGACAGAACTGTAAACCCACATAGAGGTAAATATTGTTGATTTATCATAGCTGGAACTACAAATAGGGTTTAGGCCACCAAGCAACATGTCTCCTGCCTTTTCTTTATTCCTGGGAGTCAAGGCAGCTGATAGAAATAAAGGCAAATATGATGAAAAAGCTATCCTCTATAAGACGAGCAAAAAAGTTAAAATGTAATCAAGCCACCTATGGACTGAAAAGCAATTTATAAACCCTCCCAGTTAAATGACATACGGAGGCAAGGTGTGTACGTGCCTTCAAGTGTCCCATTGACTTATGTTGACCCCATGAATTTTTCATAGGGCTTTCTTAGGCAAGGGAGACATCTTCTGTGCAGATAGATAGAAGATCTGAATCTGTCAAATGGAGCAATCGCAAGTTTAGCATTTCAACATGGGAGCCTTGAGGGATCCACGGGGCAAGGATGGAAAAACCAAGAAAGACAACGGTCTCCCAAAACATCTCCAGGTCAGGAAGGGTTGGAAGATGTCTCAAAAATCCAGTGGGTTGGATGAGATGACCCTGGTGGCCCCTTCCAAAGCTAAGACTCTCATCCAGGGGACAATAACTGGGACATTTCCAAAGCCAAGCTCTCATGGAGCACCTCTGAAAGTGGCCAAAGGTGCATCACCTTATTATAAAGGGGCACATTTTTTAAAGTTAAACATTAAAATCAAGTCTGCTTGCCGTATGAAAGGTGAGGGTTGGAGTGAGTGGAGGGGGAAGAAAGACTCAAAGTGTGCAAGTGTTGGGAAAAGAGAAGGATTTCGGAAGGAGAAGCCTTACTTTTGAAGAGGTAATCGTACTCGTCGTCTTTGCCCCGCATGGTGCCTGGAAGAAGGTGCCTTATTCTAGGCCGCCCAGGAAAAGCAGGCCAGTGCCCCCCAAAAGGCCCTCTTCTCTCTCTGCCAGGGAAGGAGGGTGGCCTGTCTGTCTCACAGGTGAGGGATTTCCTGGGTTGAGCCGGCTTCAGGTGCTGCAACACACCTGGCTGAGAGGTGGGCTTGGGCAGCACCTCTTTCCCTGCCATTGGCCATTTTGCGGCCTTCTCCCTTTGCTCTGATTGGCCGCTGGGGTTTTGCAGGCTCCAGACTGGCTCTCCAAGGCCTCACCTGGGCCAGGTAAAAGAGGTGGGGCCCCTCTCTTCTCCTCCCTTTCTTTTTTTCCCCTTTTTAAAGGACCAGAGTTTAAAAGCTGGAGTAACAAAACAGGGTCAACAAGATACACATGGTCTCCTTTGCCTGCTTTCCTGACACCCCAAAATCAGCGAGTTGGGTGTGAGGGCATCCACACTGCAAAATTAAAGCAGTTTGACACTGCTTTAACTGCCATGGCTCTATGCTTCGGAACCCTGGGTTTTCTAGTTTGGAGAGGTATTCAGCCCAGTCTCTCTGGTGCACAACAAACTACCAGTCTTTGCAAGTGGACTTCTGTCTCTGCAGAAATCAGAATCCAGCAGTTCTGTAACTTCTGTATCCAGAAGTGCTGCTGTCATGTTACTTCATAAGGGAGCCGGCAAAGGGGCCTGTGTGAATCTGTCCCATTGCACACCAGTCCCACAGTGTGTCAGGACACTGGTTTCGGCGTGCCGATGTGCACCGGGACCCTCTTGCTGGGATCCTATTGCAATTCACTAAAAGTGCAAAAAGTATGCAAAAAGTTACGTAACGTACACCGTGATCGAAGCGTCTGGCTTTTGCAATTTATCGTCCTAAACAGATTTTATCATATTCTCCCCTAAATACCTCAAATATAGGGGCAGGATATAAATAGGTGCATAATTAAAATGGAATTAATTCGGACCAACATGAACTTTTATTTGGGAGGGCATGGCATAGGGGTTTACCAACCCAACAGATGACTACTTCAAAGACTAGGGTTTGATTCCTAACTTGGCCCACATGGTCAAGTTACACTCTCTCAGCCTCAGGGGAAGGGAATGCCAAACCTCTTCTGAACCAAGAAAACCTCATGACAGGTTTGCCTTAGAGTCACCATAAGTTGAAAACGACTTGAAGGCACACAACGCAACGCAAGCAAAGTGGGTTTTGCTCTTAGAACAGGGACCGGTCCGTGGTGGAAGAAATAAAACAGCATGTTTCGGCCTCCCGGACTGCTATCTTTGAGTCCCTATATTGGGGGAAAGGCGGGATATAAGGAAACAATAATAATAATATATCTGTTTTTCTGGTTTCTATGTGTATGGCTGTGATAGGAAGGCTGATAGGAAGATAATCAACTTATTGGAAATTTGGTGTTAGAGAACAGATCTATGGATGCCTTGGACTGCTAAAAAGAGAAATAAATGGAGCAAATCAAGGGTGAATTCTCCCTAGAAACCAAGGCTGTGTCCACACTGGAGAAACAACCCGGTTTGGCACCGCTTTAATTGCCTTGGCTCAAGGCTATGGGATTCTGGGAGTTGGGGTTTGTTGTGGGGCCCAGAGCGGAGCAAAGCTCCGCTCTGGACCCCACAACAAACCCCAACTCCCAGAATCCCATAGCCTTGAGCCAAGGCAATTAAAAAAGACTGTTGTACTTTTGCAATTTCAGCGTCAATGGCGGATAACAAACGTAATGCGACTAATGGACTCTCCGCCAGAGACTTTGGCTGCATCCGCACTAAAGAATTAATGCAGTTTGACATAGTTTTAGGTGCCAGGGCTCAATGCAATGAAATTCTAGGGTTTGTAATTTGGTGAGATATTTAGCTTTGTCTGTCAGGGCAAGTGGACTTACATAGTTGTACAAACTACAAATCCCAGGATTCCATAGGATGGATGGGAGTGTGGCAGTTAAGAAGGATGTCGACGCATTTCTGCCACCTTCCTTGCACAATTTTGGGAGAAGTGAAAAAGGAGAATGGCGGGTTCTTTAAAGGCCATTTTGAGACATTGAGAATAAGGTCACCTTAGCAAGCAAACCCATAAATAAGAAACACACAGACACACGCACACACGCATTCCAGAGCAATGTATTTACAAAATGTTTTCTCTGTGTGTGTGTGTACACACACACACACACACATATATAAATATAAAATGTACACCATGCAATACCATGATATGTTGTCCTTCCTCTGTCCTTGACCAGATCCAATTCTTAATCCTATGTTTGTGGGTTAAAGTTTTACCTCAGAAGTTTGTATTTGGCTTGCATTGCCAGTTTTGAAGGAAGTTGTACCTCAGTTTTACCTCATAACTGCTAAGAGTTACCTCAGAAGTTTGTATTTGGCTTGCATTGCCAGTTTTGAAGGAAGTTTTACCTCAGTTTTACCTCAGAAGTTCTAAGAGTTACCCCAGAAGTTTGTATTTGGCTTGTGTTGCCAGTTTTGAAGGAAGTTTTACTTCAGTTTTACCTCAGAAGTACTAAGAGTTACCCCAGAAGTTTGTATTTGGCTTGCATTGCCAGTTTCGAAGGAAGTTTTACCTCAGTTTTACCTCAGAAGTGCGAGTGGGGAGTTTCCCGCCAAAACCAATTGCCACCTTCTCTTCTCCTTCCTCCATGATCCTCCCAGACTAAAGGGACCAGAGAGGGTTAGCAAAAGGATTTAGTCTTCTCTTTCTGCCCTTGCCCTGTTTTAAAAACAATTGGCCAAGCTGGAGGTGAAGGTGTGGCAGCCATTTTGACTAAGGGCAGCAAGGCAAAAAGAGGAAAGGCCTGCTGCTTCTGCTTAACAATATAATAATGAATAATAAAAACTAACTTTATACCCTGCTTTTCTGTTGCCTCTATTAAAACAATATGCCTCTCTGTTAAAACAAAGGAACGTTTGTGTCCAACGAACGAAAGAAATCTGAGGAGTGGAATTTGAGTGTTGATTACAGGAGTTCGAATGCATTTGAGCAATAGGAGTCACACACCTTGACTGAAGCAGTTTGGTCCCACTTTAAGCGCTACGGCCTGAGCCTTTGAAATCCTAAAATTTGTATTTTTGATAAGAAGGGCCCTAATGAGAATTGCCCTCATTAAGAGGGACTGAGCATTAAATCACAATACTTTGGGAATTATAGATCATGAGTGTAAAGTTGAGATTTCTAAGTACCAAACTAGAGCCAATCCATTTAAGAGAAGGATTCAGCTGCAGAATCCTGGTATTTACAGATGGGTTGAGAACCACTGCGGTAGAGTGGTCTGAAGACTAGGGTTCGAATCCCCGTTTGGCCATGGAAACTCACCTTGGGTGAGCCACACTCTCTCAGCCCCAGAGAAAAAACTGAGATTGCTTTAGGGTTGCCATACATTGACTGGAAGGCTCACAAAAATGAGATATAATTCATATATATATATATATATATATATCAGCAAGGCAATGGTGTGTATACAGTATGTATGTGTGTGTGTATGTATATATATATCTCATATATACAAATATTTCCATGGGCCCCTTGGAGCAGAGGTATGGGGCAGACTGACGTTCGGGATCATGTGGACTGCAACTCCCGGCATTCCTATTCACTATTAGCAAGAGCTGATGGGAGCTGCAGTCCAGCCCATATCTGTATGGCCCACATTGTCCCCATTTTTGATCATTCGATCTTGTCTGGAAGACTGGAGCAGCGGAGGGTGGGAGAAACACATAGAGAGGAAAGTCAGATGCGTGGTCCACAGCGCCATTGCCAAGGCAGGCCCCACGCATGATGGGCCACAATTCGTCTTTCCTTCTGCCCCCAAAATTCAGAGGTTCAGGCAACACACTCGCTTCCCTTGCGCAGCCGAAGAGCCGGACTCAGCGTTGGGGCTTTCGGCCGAGAGCGAGACAGGCTTGTCCAAAGGCCTCCTCTGCTTCTGTTTTTGCACTTTGTTGAAAATATCTAAGGAAAGAGACACAGAAAATAAAGAGGACAGCTGGCACCTAGGGACCCAGTTAAGGCTGCATCTGCTTTGCAGAATTAATGCAGCTTGACATCACTTTAAGTGCCATGACTCCATGATATAGAGTTCTAGGATTTGTAGTTCTGTGAGATATTTAGCCTTGTCAGAAAGCCCTGGTGTTACAACAGACTACAAATCCCAGGATTCTGTAGGACTGGACCATGGCGGTTAAAGCAGTGTCAAGCTGCATTATTTCTGCAATACTGATGGAGCTCATGGAGGCCACTACGGTTTATTGATGGAAGATGGATTTCTCCCAGCTTCGTCAAATTTTAATATCTGTCTTTTCATATTGGATTATTTGGGGCCCAGCCAAAAATCAGCCAGTCACTTGGCTTTCAGCTCTTTGGATTTGTTTTCGTCACCCAATGATTTAACGCGGTTTCCGCCAGTAAACATTGTTTCATACCGTTTTAAATTTTAAATGGGTCTAAATGGGTTCTATCTCTACTCCTCCCTGAGATCTCCTGGCAAAGGGCAGGTGAGGAACGCTTTGAATGAAGTACTACTCAATGCTTACTTCTGATTTAATTTTGCCAAATCAGAAGAGTCATCAAGACTGAATCTCTAATGAAGTTCTAATAACCCCTGCAGCAGTAAATCTGCTCCAGATTTGAGTCTGAACTATCCAAGGTACTTTCCAAAATAGATTCACCACCACCTTAGAGTCCTCCTTTAAAATTCAGAATAAAACCCAGAGTGGATTCACCAGGCACCTTTGGCTCATGATGTGCTCCCTGCACTGGTCCCAACAGAGTTTGGGGAAGTTACTTTTTAAAGACTGCAGCTCCCAGAATCCTCCTAGCCAGGAATCTAGGAGTTATAGCCTGAAAAAGTCACTCTTCCAAGAGCCAGGGTCCCCCATGAGCTTCACTATGGCTACAGTTTCAGACCAAAAGGTAAACTCCCTTGTTTTGGATGGGAACACCATCCCTGCAAAGTGGAACGGCTCTTCCCGGTCATCCCCGGGAAAGATCAGGAGGCCATGCTGGTGAATCAAAAGAGCCCCCTTTATTTCTGCATTGGCCCACTTGCCCATTGCATCTTCCAACCACGTACCTCTCAAAATAGTCTCAAAGGCCAGTTCAACGTTGGTGGAGTCCAGGGCAGACGTTTCCACAAAGAGCAGCCCATTGTTTTCTGCAAGAAGATGGACAGGGAGGGTCATGAACCTCTGGCCTCCAAGTCTGGACCGTCCCAGGCCCTGAGACGTTGGAAGCCACAACCAGAGACCCAGGATGGATTTGCCCGTTCTGCCCTCTGAAATATATAGCCTACAGCTCCTGGGATTACAATAATAATGGCAATAATGATAGGGAGGAGGAGGAGGAGGAGGAGGAGAAGGAGGAGGAGGAGGCTATCCCATTCTTTTCCTACTTCCCATTGCTGATTTTTAAAATCAGATATTCTTTAGAATTGCCTTTAATTCTATTGCTAGTTTAATTCTGTTTTACCTTTGAATGGTGCTAAGTTTCCATCTCTATGTGGTTTCATTTTTTTAAGTTGCTTGGACTGATTTAAATAATATTAAGAATAATATGAACCAGCATGGCGTACTGGTGTGAGCACTGGACTATGACTCTGGAGACCAGGGTTCAAATCTTGGCTTGGCCATGTAAACCCACTGGGTGACCTTGGGCAAGTCACATGCTCTCAGCCTCAGGGGAAGGCAATGAATGGCAAACCTCCTCTGAAGAAATTTGCCAAGTAAATCCCATGATAGAGTCGTTTGAGGGTCACCATGACTTGAAGGCACACAACAACGTTGATCTTGAAGCTCCACACTCAAATCCTTCGCAGAGCCAACCCGGCATCTTCCCCATTGCTTTCCAATGCTCTACCTGCGTACATCTTGGCCTCCTCGGTGGGCACTTCCCGGGCGTGGGCCAGGTCCGTCTTGTTGCCCACCAGCATCACAACGATGGTGGCCTCTGCGTGGTCATAGAGCTCCTTCAGCCACCGCTCAACAACGTCGTACGTCTGGTGCTTGGTGATGTCGAAAACCAAGAGAGCCCCCACTGCTCCTCTGTAATAACTGGGGGGAAACCCACCCCAAATAAAAAGAGAAGGAAAAATCAGGGTGTGTGTGTGTGTGGAGGAGAACAATACACAACTGTATGTTTCTATGTTTTTAATTGTATTCTTCTTTTAATATTCTTGAGCTGCCCTGAGTTCCAGTTCTGGGTAAAGAGCAGGATCCTCCCTTGCCCTCCCTGGAGACTCCTGTCCAAGGACTAACCATGACTGACCCAAACTGGGCATCATAGGAAGCATCCCTTCCAACCAATAATGGGCCCTGGCTGTATCTCTCCCCTTTAGGGCCATTTCTGTGACCCCCTAGGGTTTCCTTGGTGTGAGGGCAAAAAGAATAAATGCTGCCCCCAAATACTCTCATTTTGCAACATTTTGGAAAATGTTGCCCGTCACTTCCAGTTGTCTTACAAAAAGGCCTCTCTTGGCCCTAAAATTCCCAGAGGGTTGCTGGGGGCAAACCATTTTTTGGGTTTTTGTGTAAATGGGGATAAAATGGAGTAGTTGCCACCCTGCAAGGTGTCCTGCCCCTTGGCATCCTACAGATTCCCATGCCTGGTTGAGCCCCATACTGTAATTTTGGTGGGCGTTAGACAGGAGGTTCTTCCTAGCTCTTCCTGGATATGAGACCCCATCCAAGGAGTATCCAAGCCTGATGAGACTTAGGTGAGACGAAAAACGGACCAGGCGTGTGCCCAGGGTGGCTGAGGGGTTGTCCACTCCCTGGTCAGCGGCCATCCTTGCCGCCTCTACTCACGCGGAGGTGATGGCCCGGTAGCGTTCCAGCCCTGCCGTGTCCCAGATCTGGGCCTTGACCAGGGCATCTCCCACCAGGATGGTCCTGGTGGAGAACTCCACCCCGATGGTGGTCCGGCTGTCGTGGCTGAACTCGTTGCGGGTGAAGCGGGAGAGAAGGTTGGTCTTCCCGACGCCGGACTCCCCGATCAAGACCACTAAAGGGCAAAGGAAGGAGAAGAGATGGCTGTGCCTTTCCCATTCAGGACACAAAGTCCATGCTTAAATACGTCAAGGAGCAATAAAGGGGTGCAGGAATGCCAGGCTATACACACATGCCCAGGACCTAAAACATACCCAAAAGGTATAAGATCCCCATCTGATCCTGGAAGTCAAGTAGGGTCTCCCCTGGTTAGGACATGGATGGGAGACTGTCAATGGATCCCAGGTGTTTGAGAGGAAGGAACTGGCAAAACCACCTCTTGCTAAGAAAACTCTCTGAAATCCAAAGGGGTGGCCGTTGTGAGTATTTGTGAGAACAACTATGAGAAGAAAACAAGGGAGCTTCCAGGGCTCAACCAGCAATGAACAACTCTTTAAATTGTTTGGAAAAGACAGAGAGAGAGAAAGCAAAAATGATGTTCCCTGTCCTTCTGTTACTATCATCAACAAGGAAAACGTAAGAGGACCAGGAAATAGTATATATTTGATTGATTTTCATAAAGAGAAAATGAGAAACGGTGTGAGGTTTAACCACACACCCTAAACAGCATTGCAGCCTCAATCTAAATTTCTACGCACATCCACACCCCAATCGTGACTCTTTTTATTATTTGGCAAATATGTACAGAGACAGGAGAGCAGGTTGGTCCTCTTTCTCTTCTCTCTGTTTCACTTAGACAATCCCCTTCCACCCACAGGAGTATATTTCCAAAGGATATTTTCAGGAAAGTTACCTCTGGATACTACTTCTTCCCAGAGCCTCCCAGTCACAAATTGGGAATTGGATTCTGGAGCGGCAGTTCTCAAAAGTAAATTTTCCAAACTCTATTTTCCTTTTGTGGTTTTGGAAACATTTCTGAAAGATGATCACGGCTGCATCCACATTGCAGAAATAATCCACAAACTGTCCTGGATGTATGCTACGGGATTCTGAGACTTGTATTTTTGTGAGAGATCTCGCCTTCCCTGTCAGAGAGTTCTGGGGCCACCACAAACTACAAATCCCAGGATGCTGATCAAGCAGGGAATGATTGTGACACTTAAATGTTTCTGGAGGGGAACTGGGGAGAAAGTGGGCACGATTACAACCTCTTAGCCTTCAAACCTTGCATTAGGTTGGATCTGGTGGCCTCTGAATGGCTCCATTGACCTCTACCAGACTCTGACCTTATTATTTTATTCCCGTTCCATCTGCAATCTTTGGCAGGCAACCCAAAATAGCAGCCCGTTCTCCCTCCAGGTGCCAAGTCCTCCTCACTCCATTTATTTATGGTTGTGACTTCATGCCCGGAAGACTTTGTCACAATTAACATGGCACACTGTAATTCATGCACCTGAAGGTGCAAAGCCCAGGAAATTCCCAGCCAGAGAGGCAAAGAGGCTGGCAAAGGGCCACAGGTGGGCAACTGTGCCAGGTCCAGGGGTCAGTGTCCCTGCGGCTCAAACCCCTGGCCAAGTGGGATCCAAGGACACCAAAATATAAAAGCAACTAACTGAAAAAGCTATAACTTTCAAAGCCAGTATGGTGTCGTAGTCTGAGTGCTGGACTATAACTTTGGAGACCAAGGTTCAAATCCCCACTGAGCCATGAAACTCACTGGGTGACCTTGGGCGAGTCACACTCTCTCAGCCTCAGAGGATGGCCATGGCCTACGGTCAATGATCACCCAATGGGTTCCCTTGCTAAATAGGCCTCCCTCACCACCTTCTGCTGGTCTGATGGCTTTGTTTGCCTTTCCCCGGTTCCTCCCTGCCAGCCAAACAAAGGTCCTGCCCTTCCTGGGGTGGTTGCTGCTCCATCCTGGGTTGCCAACGTGAGCGTTGCAGAGGGCTCCTCTGATCTACTTGATAAGATTAATCAACTCAGTTGAAAAGCAGAGGCTGTGCCACAAGGCAAAAGCTCAAGTGGTGCGCAAGGGGAAAACCCAGCCATGGCGAAACCTGTTTTTGAGGTGAGGAGCGGCCTCCTTCCAGGCCAATAGCCCTGTTGACTTCCTAGAAGAGAACAATTGCAGAGGATCCTGGGGCCACATCCTTCAGTTGGTAGGGACCCCCAGGGGCCATCCAGCTCAACCTATTGCTATGTAGAAATACACAGTCAAAGCATTTGCAAAAGATGGCCCTCCAGCCTCTGTTTGAAAACAGCCTCCAAAGAAGGAGACTCTGCCACAATCTCTAATGCAGCGCCTTCCCCTGATGAACAGCTCCGACCCCCAGGAAGTCCTTCCTAATGTATATCTTGCAAGGTTAAAAATAGTAATAAAATAGAAGTGGATGGGAGTCTGCTTTTGGTTTGTAAAAAAATGGAATGCTCAATGTATTTAGAATAAAACAATTTGCCACCTCCTGTAAGCTCCCAAAGAACGTCATTTGCTGTTTTAGCCAGAGAAAGAAAAAGCCTGGCTTCAGGTGGGCCACATCTGGCCTCCGGGGCACATTTTGCCCACCCCTGATAGCATCAGTAGTTGCCCAAGGTGCCAAAGTCAGGCTGGATCTTTCTATTTCCATTTATCACTTTATACCCTGCCTTTCTCTCAGCCTGGGAACTCAAGGCACTTTACAAAAAAGCAGAGAGTGCAGTAAAACATACATAGTTAAAAACATACACAACTTTGGAGGGTGGTGAACTCAACCTTTTTGGAGGCAGAGGTTAGATGGACATCTTTTACAACTGGTTTCGTTGTGCATGGCACAAATCCTTGCTGCTGTCCCAAACGGTGTTTGCAAACAAGGTGTGGGATATATATATTTGTGTGTCCATCCCACCCTGAGCTGTGGTCCCTCCAAGATCCTGGCTCTGAAGACCCCCATGTTGGGGAAGAAATGGTCTCCAAAGCTGAGTTTGGGAACTCCGTTTGCCAAAAAAGAAACAGAGAATCAAGGAATTTTGGTGTGTCCTTCATTCTCTGCTTTTTCAAAGAGCTTAAACGTGGACTCACCTTTGAAGACAAAGTTGTAATCCTCCTCGGAGGTGCCCATGGCCCCTTGCTGCCCCGATTCGGTGGCTCTGGAGCCAATCCTCTGACACAGTGACCCAGGAAGGTGCAAAGAGGCTCAGCTGTTTCCTTGGCACAGAGAAAGAGAAGGAAGGAGTGAGAAAGAAAACACAGCTGGGTTTACCTGGGCAAAGGGAGGCAACTGCTGGAAGGGGGCCTTTGGAGCAAAGAGGCTCAGAGGGAGAGAAGGAAAGAAGGATGGCGGACGGAGGGGATCCACCCCTGGTGAAAGGTGGACTTCTCCTGCCTGAGTCAATGGGGCGGAACTGGCTGCTGTTGTGCCGGTTGAGCAGGTAAGGGCTCAGCCCCTCCCCTGGAGCCTCACCTGGGCGCCTCACCTGGGCGTGGGTGCTGGAGAAGCCGGGGAGGGATGGGGGCCCACTGGGCTCCCTCTGGCCGGCCAGGTGCCCTCTTCAGGTCAGGGCAAATGGGCGAGCGGAGGAAAGGGTACCCACCAGTTGTAGGGGAACACACCTGGAGATGCTTTGCCCGGTGGCTGGCTTGCCACCTGCCTCTCCTGGCCCTTGGGCTTTTCATTTATTTAGACCTTTGGGACTGGGAGGGGTTTGTGTCACAGTGGATCACAACTCCATGTGTGTGTGTTTGTGCACAGGAAGGCATCCATGTTGTGTGTTTGTGTGCCTTCAGGTTCTTTCTAACTTACGGGGACCCTAAGGGGAGCCAGAGTGACACAGTGGAATAAGAGCTGGACTACAGCTCTGGAGGCCAGGGTTCGATTTCAAGATTGGCCATAAACCCCACTGGGTGACTGTGGGCAAATCACATTCTCTCAGCCTCAGGGGCAACCCTCCCCTGAACAAATCTGGCCAAGAAAACCTCAGGATAGGTTCACCCTAGGGTTGTCACAAGTCAGAAATGGCTTGAATGCATACAACAGCAGCAGCAACAGCAGCAGCAGCAAGGCAATCTTATCACAGACCTTTCCTCCCAACCAACCTGAGAGCTAGAAACTTCCTTCCTTCTCTTTCATCACCGGAAACTGCCATTGTTTGGATGGATCCTGGCTTCTAAATTGAAAAGGCAGGTAATATTACACTCCCAGCTTTGCAGTTGCAGAGATGTTTTAATCCTTTGCCTCCTTGTCATAAACCTGAATTACTAATCCAGTTAGACCGGAAGAGTGGAATGTGGAAAGAAGAGGAGGAAGAGGACAAAGACCTCACAGGTTGGAAATGCAAACCCCGGGGGTGGCTGAGCAACAGAAAAGGCACCAACGCAGCAGGTAACTTTAGGAAACTTTTTAAAAAATGGCTTGGATGGTCCTAACATTTCAGGCCACATGCCCTGCAGCTCAAAATGCAACTGCATCCATAGCAGCAATATTATTTATTACAGGAAGGGAGCAGGGTGCCTGAAAGCGGCGGAGATGGAAAAGACCTTGGCATCCCAGAATTAGGATTCACAGTGTCCACTGTTCAACTTTAGATCAGCTTAACAACTACAATGCCAAGGATCAGAACCCCTTTATATACCCTCCAACTCTCCCAGTTTGGCAAGGACAGTCCTGCTTAATCCTCTGCCATCCCACTTTCCCAGCTGCATTTAAAATGTCTGTTTCTCTCTCCTCCTCCTCCTCTCACTTCTCTTTATCCTCAGCATATCTCAGATGCTACAAACTGGGTTTATTTTTCTCTCTTGGAGAATATGCTTCTTCTAAAGGTACTTTCAAAGCTCAAGGAGCTCCACTTGCTCCGTTCTCAATACGACATCCTTTCAAATATTTAAACAAGGCTATCATATCACCTCTTGTGATGATACTTTCAAAGCTCAAGGAGTTCCACACGGTTTTACTTTGTAGTGAGAAACCCAACCCTGTTTTCAAACGGCTTTCTTATCCTCTGTAATTGTTTCCCTGAAGTGGTTCTGTTGTGAAGTAGTTGAGGCATAAGCCATGGAGAAAATAAACACGCTTAAAAACCAACTGCTGGGCACACAGACTTCGGGTATGTTTATATTGCAAATGTAAACCAGAGCCAAACCGGTTATAACCGTCAGGGATCCCGAGGAGTCCACCCAGCCTCCCTTCACACACATGGATTGTCCAATGCCAGAAACGTGTTGGGATCTCCTGGCTTGTTCTCTCACCAATGTCTTGGAGTCATAGAAGTGGAGAGTTGGGTGGGACTTCCTCAAGGGTCGGCTACTACAGACTTTGCAGATGCTCAAAAGAGCTGGCCACCCAACAGCAGTTTACCACCTAAATTCAGCAACAAACCCTGGCTAATGTATATAGGCTTTGCAGAGCTTTGGCGTGTGAGAATGCCACATTTATGATGGAAATCCTTCTGTGGTTCTTTGCTGCCCTCACGTGGTCACCGAGTCTGATCTCCAGGTTAGCAACAGAACCGGTTAAAAGTTAGGGGTGGAAGTAATACTAGAAAATAGGGAAAAATAACAGAAAAACATGTTTTGCTTTGAGTACCTAGAAACCCTGGTGAGAATAACGCTGGACTGACAAGAATTTTCACAGCCCAGGACTCATCCTGCGTAAATTTTGGACATGGTCGTGTTCCACTGAAACTTTTTTTTTCTGTTTGGAAAATGATTATTTCTGTGCAAAATCACTGCATGCGAATTTTTTGCATAATGCACCCCAAATTGTGAATAGGCATTCACAACGGTGCAGTTTTTATTGACTTTCTTGCAGTGGGAATAATATCGCTAAAATTACTCACTACTTCTTTTGAGGTTAAAATTTGTGATTAATTATATATTATATACCTATTATATTATTACCTATATTATATACCTATTAATTAGTGATGCATCATATACCTATTAATCTAGTCCCAATTAATCCATGGCCCTGTTTCATGATCAACAGTTTTACAATGTAATCCACAGAGAAATCAACCCAGGAATTTGAAAACAAATGGAAGAAGATTCAAAAATTATGGGAATGAGACATGAACATATGTAATTAAACAGAGAAAGCATGGTCCTATTGAAAATCAATGTTCTTTATCACACATTTATATCCACAGGAAAGACGCCAGAACTAAAATGACTTTTTGAAAATTTTGGACTGACAATACTGTACGTTTACTGTACTGATATTATTATATGTAGCCAATGACACAGATCTATTTGTATTTTGTACTTCCACCTCACTTTTTCCCCCTTTCTTTTTTTTCCCTCTCCCCCTCTGATTAATTATGTTTTATTTGGAACTTTAAAACTCAACATATATTCAGACATAAACATTTCCCTTTTCCACTTGAGATTGCTTTGGTCCGTTAACATCCTTTCCCTCCCACAAACCCCTCCAACCATCTTGAGACCAAACTCAACCCGTTAAGAAGAACATCTCTTTATTTTCTCCATACCACCGTTTTTCGTTTTCAAAATACACACAACCCCAACAGCATGGCCCAGCGCCAACAGCATGGTTTGCTGAGCGGCAGAGTCCGTAAGGTAACAAAAGCAGGTCTGGATTAAAGGAGGCCGGTTCCGATCGCTCAGGATGCAGCCACCTGGGTCAGCGGTTCTTCGAGGTACTGGACCAAAGCCTGAGCCTGGAACGGCGGGAGGGAGCATAAGGACAGGATAGCCGACCACAAGCCAACCCTCCTCCTCCCCAAAAGGGACCCAGAGAAGCCAGGAGGGGCCTCCTCACCTTTGCTTTCAACATGCCGAAGCCCACCGTCTCCTTGGCGTACATACAGAGCAGCAGGTTGGCAACCCTGGTGATGGCAACCCGACCCTCCTTGGGTTCAGTTGGCCAGGATGGGGAAGAGAGGGGAGGCAGGAAGAGAGAGAACCAAGACGATTGTGACAAAAGATGTAGAAAACAGCAGCACTGCAACATACCCTTCCCCACAGAATGGGATCCATTCAACCGGGATGGACCTTCTTGCCCTTTGAAGGGACCATAAGGGGAGGAGATAACTGGCAATGAATCATCCCAGCCAACTTCATCGCCAGTGAGAAGCTCTGCTCCAGAGTTATGGAAACGGTGGCTGCTGTTAGGGGACTCAGAAATGGAGATACCACTCTCAACGAGTGTGTCCACACTGCATAGTTATACCCTTTTGATCCCACTCTAATTGTCATGGCTCCTTCCCAGGGAATGCTGGGGATATGAAGTCGAAGGCTTTTTCATGACCAGGTTTTTCGGGCTCTATGGCTATGTTCGAGAAGAGATTGTTCCTGATCTTTTGCCGGCATCTTCAGAGAATGCTGGCATGGAAGAGAGTGGGATGTGTGTGTGTAAATTTATATATATATATATATATATACACACACACACACACACATATATTCTGTGTGACCCTGGGTTGGGAGATTTCCATGTTAACCTGTGTATACCCCCCTCTCTTCCATTGCAGCATCCTCTGAAGATGCCAGCCGCAGAGGCTGACGAAACGTCGGGAACCAACTCTTCTAGAACATGCCCACAGAGCCCCCAAACCCCACAAAACCCTCTAACCTTAGGGACCATGGTTTGGGGGCTGTCTGAGTCCTTGAGCCAATAAAGGACCTTCCTGCAGCAGCCGCCCCAAAGGCCTTCTTCCTCCAGCCGTGCCGAACGCCTACCATGCAGTCCATGAGGATGAACTTGAGGTTGTCCTCGTTGAAGGCCTGGTGCCCGTTCTTGTCGTAGGCCACCCAGATGTTGCTGGCGATGGCGGCCGTGACCCTGGCGTCCGTGTCTCCGTAGCCGGAGTAGGCCAGCAGGGAGCCCTCGTTGTTCAGCAGCCTTCGCAGGAGGAGGAGAAGCAAAGAGAGAGAGAGAATTAGGGGGCGGCGGGTCTCCAAAACAGTTTATAATAAGCAAAGGAAAGAGGCTTTGCTTATATGAGGCTTATAGGGACGGCGGCTTTGTTTCTTGGGACACGTGGCTCCAGTTTCTCCCCATCCTTTTTGAATTGTTTTGCCCAGAACTGGACACAGGATTATTATTATTCCAGGTGGGGCCTGACCAAAGCAGAATAGAGTGGCACTATTACTTCCCTGGATCTAGACGCTATATTTCTATTGATGCTGCCTAGAATCGCATTGGCCTTTTTAGCTGCCGCATCGCCCTCTCGGCTCACGTCCAACGTGCGGTGCGTGTTCCGCTCTTCCGGCGGGCGTCGAATGAACGGGTCTATGGGTCCTTTTAATTCTGCCTCGGTTCTGAACTCCTCCCGCCTCCTGCACGGTCTCCTGGGAAACCCGGCTCCCAGGCTTTGAGGCTGGGCTTGAATACATGACCAAGGCCCCATCCACACGGGAGAAAGAACCCGGTTTGGCAAGGCTTTATAGAACTCTTTTTCTGGCTCAATTTGCTATGGAATTCTGGGAGCTGAAGTTTGTTGTGGTGTCCGGAGCTGAGCCTTAGAAGCTCTATCTGGCTCAAGTGCTATGGAATTCTGGGAGCTGGAGCTTGTTGTGGGTGCCAGAGCTTGCTGTTTGGGTCACTCACTATGGAATTCTGGGAGCTGGAGTCTCTTGTGGGGTCCAGTCTTGGCTCAAGTGCTATGGAATTCTGGGGGCTGGAGTCTGTTGTGGGCCCCAGAGCTTGTTGTCTGACTCACTCGCTATGGAATTCTGGGAGTTGGAGTTTGTTGTGGGCCCCAGAGCTGAACTCTTATCTCTTTGTCTGGCTCAAGTGCTGTGGAATTCTGGGAGTTGGGGGTTTGTTCTGGGGTCCACAGCTGAGCCTTAGAAGCTGTGTCTGGCTCAAGGCTATGGAATTCTGGGAGCTGGAGCTTGTTGTGGGTCCCAGAGCTCGTTGTCTGACTGAATTGCTATGGAATTCTGGGAGCAGGAGTCTGTTGTGGGGTCCAGTCTTGGCTCAAATGCTATGGAATTATGGGAGTTGGGAGTCTCCTGTGAGGCCCAGAGCTCGTTGTCTGACTCAACTGCTATGGAATTCTGGGAGCTGGAGCTTGTTGTGGGTCCCAGAGCTCGTTGTTTAGAGTCAGTCGCTATGGAATTCTGGGAGTTGGAGTCTGTTGTGGGGCCTTAAGGCCCCACAACAAACTCCAACTCCCAGAATTCCATAGCCTCGGTCCATAAAAGGGTGAAAGAAGGGAGGAAGGAGTCTCACAGGGTGCTCTGGACGCCGCCGGTGTTGGCCTGGCTCAGGACCTGCGTGAGGGCCTTCGGGCGAAGCATGGCCCGCTCCTCTCCGAGACAAGCCTGGGTCCGGAAGCGAAGGCGACGCTCTAGGAAACACTCGCTGCTCTTCCGGCGTCCCTGAAAAAGAAAGGCCCGAAGAGCAGACGAGGCGGGAGGGTAGAGCGGCCGCGCTCGCCACCGAGACGGCGCTTCCTAGAGCGGAAGAGCGGCGTCGCCCCGGAAGTGGCTGCGTGACCCGGATGCGCAAGGAGGGAGCCAATGAGAGGGATTCCCGGCGGAGAAGGAGTCAGTCAGAGAGAGTGAGACTGAGACTGAGACTGAGACTGAGACTGAGGGAGGATGACGGAGCCCGAGGCTGCAGCGGCAGGAGGAGGAGGAGGAGGAGGAGGAGGAGGAGGAGGAGGCGCTGAGGGACCGGAGAAGCAGCAGCAGCAGCAGCAGCAACAGGGACCCTCTTCTTCTTGTTCTTCCGGAGGAGAGGGTCTCCCGATCCGCGTCACCGTCAAGACCCCGAAGGACAAGGAGGAGATCCTCACCCCAGACAGAGCCTCCGTCAGGGAGGTACCTCTTCCCACCCTTTCCCTGCACCAGGGATTCTGGGAGTTGGAGTCTCTTCTGGGCTCCGGAGCTCCTTGTCTGACTCAATCGCTATGGGATTCTGGGAGTTGGAGTCTGTTGTGGGGCCTTAAGGCCCCACAACAGACTCCAACTCCCAGAATCCCATAGCGAGTGAGTCAGACAAGGAGCTCTAGGCCCCCAAAACAGACTCCAGCTCCCAGAATTCCATAGCCATTGAGTCACAACGAACTCCAACTCCCAGGATTCCATAGCCCTATAGCTGAGGGTTAAGCTCTGGGACCCACAACAGACTCCAACTCCCAGAATGCCATAGCGAGAGAGTCAGATAACGGGCTCTGGGCCCCCACAAGAGACTCCAGCTCCCAGGATTCCATAGCCATTGAGCCACAACGAACTCCAACTCCCAGGATTCCATAGCCCTATAGCTCAGGGTTAAGCTCTGGGACCCACAACAAACTCCAACTCCCAGAATTCCATAGCGAGAGAGTCAGACAATAAGCTCTTGGCCTCACAAGAGACTCCAACTCCCATAATTCCATAGCCCTATAGCTAAACCTTGAGCCCTGGGCCCCACAACATACTCTTAACTCCCAGAATTCCATAGCAATTGAGCCAGACAAAGAGCCCTGGACCCCCCCCCAAAAGACTCCAACTCCCAGAATTCCATAGCCCTATAGCTAAGGGTTAAGCTCTGGGTCCAGCAAGAGACTCCAGCTCCCAGAATTTTATAGCCCTATCACTAAGCCTTGAGCCCTGGGCCCCACAACAGACTTCAGCTCCCAGGATTCCATAGCAACTGACCCAGACAACAAGCTCTGGGCTGCACAGCATACTCCAACTCCCATAATTCTATATCCCTATAGCTCAGGATTAAGTTCTGGACCCAACAACAGACTCCAACTCCCAGAATTCCATAGCAACTGAGTCAGACAACGAGCTCCGGGCCCCACAACAGATTCCCAGACTCCAACTCCCAGAAGCTCTGGACCCCCACAACAAAATCCAATCCCAGAATTCCATAACCCCATAGCTAAGCCTTGAGCTCTGGACCCCACAACCAACTCCAACTCCCAGAATTTCCATAGCCTTGAGCCCTTAAAAAAGGGAGTTTTGGGAGGGAGACCTATAGCCCCCTCTTCTCCCCTTCAAGGCCTGGAGGAGGGGGGTTTGGGGGCTGTTTTGGAGGTCTTTCTGGAGGCACTTCTTTGGGGGGGAGGAAGAAGAGGAGGCTTTGGTTTTGGCGGGAGAGTGAGCTGCTCAAATGGAGGGAGGGATTGTGGGAGTTGTAGTCCACACTCTCTCCCTCTCCCCCCAATTGGGTGTTTAAAAAGGGGGGGAATTGGGGGGGGGTCTAGGAAAAAGGGGGACTCTTCTTCTTCCTCCGTCCATCTTGGAGCTTGGTGGGAATTGGGCTGGAGGCCCAGGAGGAGGAGGAGAAAGAAAAGGGGGCCGAGGAGGAGGAATTGTGGGGAGGAGGAGACCCAAAGACTTGGGGGGGGGGTTTCTGCTTTAAGTGAGCAAAATGGTGGCCCAGCAGATGGATCCATGGAGAGGAAAGTCCAGAAAGGCTGCAAGGTGGGGGGGGGGGGCGGAGGGAGCATCCTGGCTTATCCTTCTGGGCCCCTGGAAGAAAGGAAAGCCCTTTGGGAAGGAGGGCCAGGGAAGAGGCCCTGCTTGGCCCTTCCTTTCGGCCAAAGCCCCCGCATCCTGCCTCCTCTCTCTCTCATTCTCTCTCTCTCTTTCCCTGCAGTTCAAAGAGGAGATCTCCAGGCGCTTCAAGGCCAAGCAGGATCAGCTGGTTCTGATCTTTGCCGGGAAGATCCTGAAGGACGGGGACACCCTCCACCAGCACGGCATCAAGGACGGCCTCACGGTGCACCTGGTCATCAAGACGCCCCAAAAGTAAGAGCCCTCTCTGGGAAGGAATGCCAATGTCGACAACGGCAACACTGGACTGGTATTGGTTCCAATGCTGTTCTTAGACTGTTGCCGTTTCTCACTAGCTGCGGTTCCTTTCCCTTACACATATACCTATAGGAGAAGGAAGGAGTAATACAGACGTAAAACTGCGTGGCGCAATCATAAATGCCAATTATTCAGACAGAAATAGAACAGCCATTGCAATAAGAAATAAAGCACCCTGTCAAATATGTGTAACTCTTGTGTATGCAGTATTATAAAACAATATTAAACTAAAATTCAACCAGCTTTGGAAAACGAGAAAGCTTTTAGCCGAGATTTTAAACCGGCCAGGGAAGGAGCAGACGGCAGATGTTAAAGGAGTCTGGGGCAGCAAGTGAAAAGGGACAAAGCCGAGTCAAGGGACAGGAAAGGCTTGGCTGAGTGAGAAGCCTAGAGTTCCTAAAGCACAGCTTCCGAGGAAAGGAATAAGGGCTGAAAGACTAGGGGGGAGTGTGGTTGTGTAGGGCTTTCGCCTTGAAAGAGTCCTGTCCCTGAATGCTCCAAAACACTTTAATGCTTTCTGCTGGAAGTGGGGGGTGTACAGTTGCCTTTGTTTTTGCAATCCAATGTGCTCAGGCGAGTGCTGGACCCACAGGGATGTGCCAGTGGGACCAGGGTTCCTTCAGCTCTTTGCCTGCCTTTCCTCCCAGGTCCCAGGATCCTTCTTCCCTGATGGCTGCTGCCGCCGCTGCCTCTCCTGCTGCCACCGCTGCCCCTGCTGCCCCACCAGTTGCCCCCTCCGCTGCCCCCGCTTCTCCCGCAGCCCCCTCTCAGCCGTCCACCTCCGGCAGCACCCTCTCAGACGCTGCAAACAGCGGCCGGAGGAGCAGCGGGCTGGGGGCCACGCCGGGCCCAGCGGCGGAAGGGACTCCTGGCGGGGCCACCTCCATCTTGTGTGAGTAAGCCTTAGCTTGGCGGGTGGGTTTCCAGGGACGGTCCTCCTCTTCACAGTCAAGATGTTTTCTTTGGAGCGGTGGAGACCCTTTGGCTCTCCCCTGGAAGTGGGTAGGTTTAGATGAGGGAAATCCTCTGTTGTGCCCCTTACAAAGTTGTAACACCCAACAACCAGTGTTTCTTTAAAAAGAAAAAAGGCTTTGCAGAAGAGGTCATAGCAGCTGGTTGGTGCCTTTTGGGCCCAGGCCAGTCCCTGCCTCTTTCAGCCTCCACTTCTTCTCCAGATCTCTCCCTGTCTCCCTTCTTCTCCCAGCGGGCTTCGGCGGCATCCCAGGACTTGGCCAACTGGGGATGGGCTCAGCCAACTTCATGGAGCTCCAGCAGCAGATGCAGCGGCAGCTGATGTCCAACCCGGAGATGCTCTCCCAGATCATGGAGAACCCGCTGGTGCAGAACATGATGTCCAACCCGGACTTCATGCGGCAGATGATCATGGCCAACCCCCAGATGCAGCAGCTGATGGAGCGCAACCCAGAGATCAGCCACATGTTGAACAACCCAGAGCTCATGCGTCAGGTGGGGCAGCCAGTTCCCCCGCTCCACAGCTTTTTTTTTTTTGGGGGGGGGGGGTTTGACTTTGCCTTCCTTGGACTGAGACTTGCTCAAGGTTTTTGTGGATCTTGAACAAAGATATGAACCCTGGTCTTCCAGAGTCCTACTCAAGGCTTCCAAACTCTCAGTTGTTCTGTCCCTTCAGGTTGACTCTAATGATTTTATAGATTTCTTGCAGTCTTTTAGGGAAAAAAGTTCTGTATTTGGAAAGCGTATAAGTGGGTGGGAAGCCTGACTTGAAGTGAAATTAGCCATGCTTCTGACTTACCTTCCAGTGACAGAATTGAGGTTTTTCCTTCTCTCAGGGACTCAGAGCTTTGCAGTTGCTCAGAGTGTTCTCTCGCTTCTCCCCTCCTCCAGACAATGGAGCTGGCCAGGAACCCCGCCATGATGCAGGAGATGATGCGCAACCAAGACCGGGCGCTGAGCAACTTGGAGAGCATCCCAGGAGGGTACAATGCTTTGCGCCGGATGTACACAGACATCCAGGAACCCATGTTCAGTGCAGCCCGGGAACAGGTATGTCAGGCGGGGTTTGACTGGATGTTTCTTTGCACTGCTGGGCAGATGGATGAAGATTGCTTCTCAAGAGCAGCCACCAACCACCATGTGCAACTGTGGGTGGTCAAGGGTCCAGCCTTTTGCTCTGGAGCCTTCTTGGGATTGCCAGAAAAAAACAGAAACACTTAAACCAATTTGGAAATAGCTGGAACTGCCTTTCTGTTATAAACAAAAGAAGCCAATGTCTGGAGGCCTGCAGCCTCTTTGAAAAGTAAAACATTTCTCCTGAAGGCTTCTGGAAGAGGCAGTGTGCCCTTTATTCTTGGCCAGAGGAGGGATGGCCCAGGAAACACGGAGAGGTTGAAGGCCCCAGGATTCCCTGTCCTTGCGTGTCCTGTTTTTACTCATCCCATAAGTCTGTTGTTGAGAATGTGTCTAACTCAACATCTTCTTTTCTGTCCAGTTTGGCAATAACCCCTTCTCAACTCTGGGTGGGAATGCGGAGGCTCCGAACTCGCAGCCTCTGCGGACGGAAAACCGGGAGCCCCTGCCCAACCCTTGGAGTCCCTCTACCGCTTCTCAGGGCCAGACCTCGAGTGGTGATGGAAGCACGGGTTCTACCCCGAGCCAAAGCACGCCCACAGTCTCCAACCCACTGGGTATCAATGCAGCCAACCTGGGAACAGGTATGTGGTGTAAATGGGTAACTAGCAGGGTCTCCATGGTGGTTGTTTGGGGCTTTCCCAGGGTGATCCTGCTTTAACTGGCATGGGAACATGGAGAAGAGAAGACAACATGGTAGCCATCTTTATATGTATGTATGTATATCCTGGAGAAGAAGGTGCCATCTCAGATGGTTCTGGCAAAGAAAAGGATATTTTTGCAGTTGAGGAATCTTAGCTTGCTGTGACAAAAGAGCTGCGTGTGTGTGTTTACTGCTGCCTGTTCCTTCCCTTGCCTCTCGTCTCCTTCCTAGGGGTGTTCAACAGCACTGAAATGCAAGGCCTTCTGCAGCAGATCTCTGAGAACCCACAGCTCATGCACACTGTTGTCTCGGCCCCTTACATGCGCACAATGTTGCAGGTGCTTGCTGAGAACCCTGACCTGGCAGCCCAAGTGAGTATGGCCCACTCGCAGGCCCAGAGGGTGCAGTGGGAGAGGGGTGGGTCAACTGAGACTGGGGAGTCACCCTTTGGTTTCACATCCTTGCTCTCACATCCCTGACAGAGCTACAGTTCAATCTCTTTACACTTGCACATTTTGGCAGGCGGTAGTACCCATGGGCCACAGTCCTCTTTTGTTACTTCTAGTGTTCTGACTGGGAGTGGAAGTACCCAGTAAGGAGTTATGTTGGGTAATGTTCTATTTCCTAATTGGGAAGAGCGCAAACAGAATCTTGGTCACTGGTTGGAACAGTGTATTACCGTGCTAATACTAAGTTTGTTTAGTAAAATATTTACACTTAGTCATATATGAAACATCTCATGGCAGCGTATAAAAAATGTTATAACAATTTACAGAATTTGAAACAGTAAATTAAATAAACTTTAAAAAACAATAAACTGCAGTAGCAAGTTAAAAGCAATTTTAAAAGTCAATATTGCTTTGCTGTGTCGGGGATGTATTATGGAGGACAGTTTCCCCATTATCAGCTTTCCTCTTGCTTCTCTTTCAGATGATGGTGAATGTTCCCCTCTTTGCCGGCAACCCTTCGCTTCAGGAGCAGATGCGGCTTCAGCTCCCTGCCTTCCTGCAACAGGTGAGGCCTGGAATGAATTGGGTCTGGCCTCCAGGGTGGCAGGAAGAAATCCCCCTGGCTGAGTAGGACTGACATCCTCAGGGTCAGGGTCACAGTTGAACTGGGTTTCTCTAGGGAAGGTTTGACCAAAGGTCTGTACTTCTGCCCTCGATCTGGACACTGTGCTCCTGCTGATGCAGCCTAGAATTGTATTAGCTTTTTTGGCTGCTGTATCATACTGTTGCCTCAGGCTTGGAACCATAGGAACCATTTGCTTCCTTTCTTTGTATTCAGTTTATGTATATACATAGTTCTTCTGTTGCTTCGTGGCTCACTCCTTGCCTTTTGCTTACCCCTCAGATGCAGAATCCTGACTCTTTCTCAGTCCTGACCAATCCACGGGCCCTGCAGGCCCTCCTCCAGATCCAGCAGGGGCTTCAGACGCTGCAGACAGAGGCCCCGGGGCTGGTGCCCAGGTAATGAGAGGCGGAGATGCAGCACGAGCGGGGATTGGAAAAAGGGAACTGAAATGTGCCATGTAGTGTGGAAATGTCTCAAACTGAGCTTCCCCAGTGAGCTTGTGTCTGCTGCCTTTGCATTGTTTCACTCTTGTTTCTTCTCTTCTTCCCCCTGCCCCCCAACACAGCCTGGGGTCCTTTGGTGCCCCCCGAGCCCCTCCGCCCTCGTCTGGAGGCAGCACAGTCCCCGAAACGCCCGCTCCTTCCGCCTCGACACCTGCCAGTGCCTCTCCCACCAGGGATGCCCACCCTCAGCAGCAGCTCATGCACCACATGTTCCAGATCCTGGCTGGCGCAAACTCACAAGTAAGCTGTTTCTCTGAATCCCGCTTCTGGATTCTCTCCACTTTACTGCGGTGTACATTTCAGGGTAAACTTTCTGTTGACTCCATGAATTTCATGGGGTTTTCCTCAAATGTGGTTTTGCCAGTTCCTCTGCAACAGAGCCTCCAGCACCTGGGATTTATTGGTAGTCTGCTATCCAAAGACTAACCAGGGCAGACCGTCACTGTACCTTGGTGTATTTTGGAGCAGTGCCCCAGAGTCCTTCCCTGTGCTCTCTCTCCTTCCTCTCTCTCTCAATCTATTTTCCCCTCATTTCTGGCAGGTGCAGAGCCCAGAGGTCCGGTTCCAGCAGCAACTGGACCAGCTCAATGCCATGGGCTTCATCAACCGGGAGGCCAACCTCCAGGCCCTCATTGCCACCGGTGGAGACGTCAACGCCGCCATCGAGAGACTGTTGGGCTCCCAGCCATCCTAACACCGCAGTTGCCACAGACGCCCTCCAATCTGCAGTGTGGGGGTCCGCACGCGCACAGAAACAACGGGAGAGGGCCACCGCCAAGAAGACTGTGCCACCTCATGCCCACAACCCTCACCTGGATGGGTGGTTCGTAGATTTGGAAATGAAAAACTGGAAGAGGAAAGGCCTGGAATGAAGTGCAGCCTGTTCTCCATTTTTCTTCTTTGCAGACAAGCATCGTTCATGGATTCTGGTTCCTGTGGCTCTTTTGGACACACGCCTTCTCCTCCCTCTTCTCTCCCATCCTTTTCCCCCAATTAGGCTCTAGTTCGTAGAAGGGTAACTTCTAGGTAACCCAAACGACTGTTGGATTAGCTTATTTTTTTAAAAAAAGATAAAGTCTTTATTTCTTTCCTTACCCACCCCATCCTGTCCCCCCCCCCCCCCAACTTCACCTCTGAAGGTTTTTCTCAGAAAGATGGAACAAGGTTTCAAAATCCTGGAGGATGTGGAGGGCCTTCTTGCTTCATACAAAGCCCAGAAAGAGTCTTTGAAAGGCTACCAGTATTTTTATTTGGCATCATCTGTTGTGTGAGTAAATTCAGGGAGCCCAGCTTTATCTGGCACACAGGCATAACCACAATGAGCAGATATTTGAAATAACGTGTGTGTAAAAATGCCAGCCAACTGAGGCTTTGGGTGTATAAAAATGGTTAGTCTTTAAGGTGTGACAGATTATGGCTCCCCATCCCTGAAAGTATTGTCTGGGGCTGTCCTTTTTCAGTGGCTTTGGTCCTCCAAGGTTTTATCATCTCACCATCTTTCTGCTTGGCTTTGTGGTGAACAGAAGCCAAGATGGTTTGCCACCAGGTAGAGACCAGCCACCCCTGCGGTGTTGTCCAGAGGGGTGAAGGGTTGCTAAGCCTTCCTGGTGGCTGAAAACTAGTTTCCCCGCTGCCTCCAAAGCTGCCTTTTGAATGTAACTTCATCCTTTACTTTGTCCCCCTAATTCCCTCCATGTCCAGTTCATGGCATCGCTGCCTCTTGGATGCATCGGGCTTTTGGGAAACTGAAAATTGCAAAATAATGGAAGAATTGGGGAGGGGTGCCTTTCTCATGTTTTGGGGGAGGCTTGCTCCTCCTTTGGGTTGTCCTCCCTGGCGTTTTGGTTCAAGATGTCTGAAATCACTTGGCTCTCCGAAGCCGGTCTCCCAAGAACCGCCAGCAGCGTACTTTGCAAGCGAAGCGACAAGCGGGTTTCCTTTTTCTTTTGCTCCCGGGAATAAACGGCACAAATCATCTCTTTATCCTCTCTCTGGCTGTTTCATTCCGCTCCGTCTCGAACTCTGAACCTCCCCTTGCGTCCTCCGACTTTGTGGTTTTGGGGGGGAACGAACGTAGCAAGGGCTCCTTTGCAGGGGAAACATCGCGGGTGCATCTCGGTCACCCTCTTTTCACCCTAAATGGGCTCCCAGGAGCCAGGATTTTGTGCCTCTGTGACCCGTAAGCCGGGTCTCATGGCTCGGAGGACTCCGAGGCGCTGGTTCGAATCCTTTCTGTTCAGCCCTGGGTGAGTCACACACTCTCAGCCTCAGAGGAAGGCAAGGGAGGCAAAATTGATGGGAATAAATCCCAGAAACCCTTCTTGGAGAGTGTTTGCAGGGCTGGAAGGGGCTCCCTTGGAGGGGCTTAGCATCCAGAGGGTGGCTGTTTCAAGTGATGCTGCTGCTCCTTTGCTTTCTGGAAGCGGGAAATCTGGGTGGCTTTGCAAGACCTGAGCTGCTGCTGCTGCTGCCTCTGGAGGATGGAGCCTTTATGGGAGCCTTTGGCATTGCAGACTCAGGCCAAGGCTGGCCTTGCAGAGAGCCAAGCCCTGGCTTTGCAAGACCTGAGCAGCTGGGCCTTGCAGTGGGCAGGGGAGGATGGGAGCTGGAGTGACCCAACCAATGGAAAAGGCTTAAAAGGAAGACACTTCTCTCCTTTTCTCCTCCCCTCCCTCCCTGAAAAGGGGCGGGGCTTCCTTTTCCCCGCCCCCAAATACAAAATGGCCGCTTCCGGTCCCATCACGCGGCAGCTAGTGCGGATGGGAGGATAAATCGCGCGTTAGCATCGCTTTCAGTGCCTCTCTTTGTGCTTCAGCGTCTGGTAAGTCAGTTTTTGGGAGGGGGGACTACAAGTCCCAGAATCCTCCCTGCAGCCAGCCTTGTGGGGGGATTCTGGGAGTTGTAGTCCATACTTGCCCATTGGGAAACCTTGGGAAGAATGAGAATACTTGCCCCATAGAGAAGCAGCATTATGGGCCAGTCACTCCCAATGTATTTCTATGAGCAAGTAATGCATCCCTATGGGCAAGTAATGCTTCCCTATGGGCCAGTCACTCCCAATTATTTCTATGGGCAAGTAATGTATCCCAATGGGCCAGTCATTCCCAATGTATTTCTATGGGCAAGTAATGTTTCCCAATGGGCCAGTCATTCCCAATGTATTTCTATGGGCAAGTAATGTTTCCCAATGGGCCACTCATTCCCAATGTATTTCTATGGGCAAGTAATGTTTTCCAATGGGCCAGTCATTCCCAATGTATTTCTATGGGCAAGTAATGTATCCCTATGGGCCAGTCATTCCCAATGTATCCCTATGGGCAAGTAATGCTTCCCTATGGGCCAGTCATTCCCAATGTATTTCTATGCGTAAGTAATGTATTTCTATGGGCAAGTAATGCATCCCTATGGGCCAGTCATTCCCAGTATATCTCTATGGGCAGCAAGTATGGGTTCCTTGTGGACCAGGACTGTCCAACCCTCATGGACAGGCAAGAAGACTAACAAATGGCTCATTCTTTGCAAGGATCTTAGCAGGATCTGGGCAAGAATGCAGCGGAGGAGAGGGACTCAGAGATTATTATTACTATTATTAAGCTTTATTTCTAAAGCGCTGTAAATTTACACAGCGCTGTACATACAGTCAGTTAAAACAGAATAAAATTAATTAAAGCTGCCTACGGTGTGTATTCTACAAAAATAAACGTATGAACATTTACATAATAAAATATAGCAGGCAACAAATAAAAATGAACCCAGGACAACAATCCACAGGTTTGGTGTGAGTCGGACCCGACTCAAAGGCAGCCAACAGCAACAAAATGGCACCAGAGATTGCAGCTCTTAAGGCGAAACGTCTCAGAAAACTACAGATCCCAGCATTCCTAAAGGGGTGCCAGGTTGCATTGTTGAACCCTCTCTGTAATTTTTCTCTTTTCTCTCTCTCTGCAGTCAGGATTGGAGTCGAGTGCGAATTCCGCCATGGAAGAGGAAGAGACGAAGAGGAGAAGCGGGGCCTCGGCTTTTGCAGAGAAGCAGCTCCGGCGGCACGGCTGGAAAAAAGGTGCGTGTCAGTCGCAGCAGCAAGGGGGGGGGGTCTGGACTACAGCTCCCAGAATCCCCTGCCCAGCAAAGCCTCCTGGGAGATGTCTGAGGACACTCCTGCTCCGATATAAAACAGTGACGAAGAAACAAAACCAGCAGCAACCATAAACTACATTTGACAGACGCACAAAAATATATGTATTTGGATTTAAGCTATCCTTAGAATGTCAATATTGTATACAGTTACAGTTGGTACTATATTTACAGTTTTATTTAGGAAGGCCTTTTAATTCTTGACTCAGGGACACAGAAGGGCCCCTTTACCTTTAATCGGATTTAAACTGTGTTTTAAACTGTTTTCTACCATGTGCTTATGAAAAAAAAAAATAGCATGCGTTAACTATTTTTTAAATCTTTGGTTCATTGAAGATCTTAGTTGAACTTTGTTTTTAATCATATTAAATTGTTGAATTATATTTAAATTATTGTTGGACGCAAGGGTTTTTATGTTGTCGTTCTTTCCCTCGAAGACACACTTTAGGCATCCTTTTAAAAAACACCTCCCTCCCTCCCTTCCTTCCCTGCTTTCCTTCCTTTTATACCTTCCTTCCTTCCTTCCTTCCTTCCTTCCTTTAATATCTCTTCCTTCCTTCCCTGCCTGCTTTCCTTCCTTTTATACCTTCCTTCCTATCTCCCTTCCTTCCTTCCTTCCCTGCCTGCCTTCTTTCCTCTTTCTCCCTCCCTTCTTTTCCTTTCCTCTTTCATTCATTCATTCATTCATTCATTGTTTCAGGTAAAGGACTTGGGAAGCGAGAAAACGGGATCTCAGAAGCCATCAGGGTCAAAGTGAAATGTGACACGGCCGGGGTGAGAAACTTTTGAGTTGGATTTCAGAGGACGGGGAGGCCATCTTGGTCTTTGGACTTTTATGGGCCAGAATTCGTAACCTTTCCCAACGTCTTCCCTGCAGGTGGGCCACAACTCGGCTGAGCAGTTCACCTTCCACTGGTGGGACCACCTCTTCAACTCCTCGGCCGCCAACATCTCCGTCGAGGCCGGGCAGGTAAAGGCCGCCCCTGGCCAGATGTGGACCCTGGGGCTGGAAAGGGTCCCTAGGGGTCCAGCCCTGCCTAAAACACCCCTCCAAACAGATTGCAAAACTACCTTCCCCATCATCACAGGGGGAGGGGGATATCATGCTGGCCTGCCTTGTAGGGTTGTTGTTAGGGCTCAAACACAGCGGCAATAAAGTATTTTTTCCCAGACTCAGCGGCTGCTGTGCATTGCAGACTTGTTGTGGTTGTATTAAATCCAGTTACTGTCCCTTGTCTCTCCCTCCAGGATGGCGTCAAAGTGCGAAAGGTCTCCGAGCGCAATGGATCCGTCACAAACAAAAAGCCCCGCAAAGCGCACGGGGAGAGGGACATGCTCTACGGCCGCTTTGTCAAGGTGAGGATGCCACAAAACGGTCTGAATGGGTGGAATTGGTGGACGGCAGAGAGCCAGGAGCCTTGCGCTGACTTTGGAGCAGCAACGGCTGTTTTAAATTAAATTGTCCCTGGCCCACCTTGCAGGGAAGTTGTGAGGCTGGAGTCAAGGAGCAGAGATCCCAGTTGCAGATATGGAACTTGTGGGGCTTTTGGGCCAGCGGCAATTTCTCTCCCCAAACCTGACCTCCCTCGCAGGGTTGTTTTGAGAAGGAAAAGCCACTCTGGCTGCCTTAAGCTCAATGGAGGAAAGTCTAGTTATAAATTATAAATCAAAAATCTAGCCATTTTGCATTCTGAATTTCCTTCATTTTTGGGCTCCTCTGTGGCTCCTTCCCAGGCGGCCACATTGACGTCCGGCGGAGAAGAGCCCTCGAACCCGGTTCCTTCCTCAGACAGCAGCGACGAAGATGAGAAATTGGACTTGTCCACGGCTCGGAGGTAACCGGGGCCAGATTTGGCCCAGTTTGGCCTCATAACAATGGTTTTGGTGCTTTATTTTATGTTTCTCTTTGGAAAACATGGATGGGGGGGTCCTGTCTTTGACTCTTTGCTGCTTTCCTTCTGCCAGGCTGACCGACGAAGAACTGGTCCAGGCGTGCGGAGGACGGACGGCGCACAAGTGAGTCTGGAATTTGGATTAGGGGACGATGGGTGCTGGAGAAATAGCATTCGTTAGAATTGTTCTGTGAGGGATATGGCTCCTGCGATGTACTTTTGTGGCTTCCCATCCCACAACGCCCCTTCTTTCCAAATTTTTCACTATGATTTCCAGGCCCCCAACCCAACATTGGGCTGCCGCTTACAGAAACCCTGGATTTGTGAGGTGCCCAGCATCTTCTGCTAGAAAGCTTTATAGTGCTGCAGTTCGGCACCAAACTACAAATCTCAGGTATCCATGAGATGGAGCCACTGAAAGGCGAGGTCAAGGTGCTGCCGTTACGTCGCATGGATAAAACTCTGCAGCTGCTGACCTTTTTAAAGACCAGAGTCTTTGGCGACTCGAATGTTGTTGTTTATTTAGAATAAAAAATCCTGGTAAGTCGCTGTGCAACAACAAGTCCTGCAGTCTCAGCAAGTTGAAATAGATGGCCTTTGGGGATGCCTTGACCGCTGTGATTCAGATGCCTCTCTTCTCCTCCCTTTTCCCTTCCAGGGGAGCCCGGCACGGCTTAACCATGAGCGCCAAACTGGCCCGGCTGGAAGAGCAAGAGAAGGCATTCTTGGCTGCCCACCTCCAGCAAAAGGCGGTCCAGAAGGAAACAGAGGACTCGAAATGGAAGAAGAAGAAGAAAAAGTCCAAGAGACCCGAAGATGGAGCCGCCGAGGAAGCTGTGTCCAGCGAGGGCCTGGAAGCAATGGAAGAAGAGGAAAGACCCAAGAGAAAGAAGAAGAAAAAGAAAAGGAAGAGGGAAGAGGAGGAAAAAAATGTAAATGAGGAACCCTGCATGCAAACCATGGAGCTGAAGGATCAGAAGAAGGCCAAGCGGAAACAGAAATGAAGTCTGAGCCTGTGGTCAGTTTCCTCGGGGAGGAATTGGGGTCCGTCTGGAGGCTGCCTTCATGGCTGTCCGAGGTCTTGATCGCTGTGGGACGCAAGGACTGGCTGGCCTTGTGTTTTTGGAAAAATAACTCACTGGGATTAGGTCAAGGAGGGCTGGAGCGGAAAGTTGGAAGGGGATCTCAAATAATAAATGGATCCTGAAACCAAAGACCGGGGTCTGATGGCAGATTTTCTTCCAAGGCTCAGTACTGAGAGCCTCCATGCCCAAAATGGACCTGATCCTGCCTGGTCTTGGAAACTAAGCAGAGATAACCCTTGTTAGTCTTTGGGTGGGGGACCACCAGGGAACTCCAGTGTGTGTTCTATTGTGTAACATCACAATTCTTTAACAAGGTGCCTAAAGCAGCCGGTGCATGCCCTCTCTCTTCTATGCAATATTAAAAGAAATACCATTTTACAATAATTGCAACACCTGTTTTATTATTAGAAGACCTGTAGTGATCTAAGAAGCTGGCTTTGGATCTTTATCCCACCCCCAATCTCTTCCACAGGTTTCAAAGAACAAACTAGGAAAAACCAATCCCTGAAAATATTCTCTGCCTTCCCTTGTTAAGAGCAACTTTTCTCCAACTTGGGCTCTCCCGTGTTTTGGATTACAGCTTCCAAAAGCCCAGGCTGGCATGGGATTCTGGGAGCTGAAGTCCAAAACACTTGTAAGGCCCACAATCCACTTCCAGAATTCTATTTATTTTGCTTTTTGCAGAAGGAAGGCGAGTTGAACATTCTTTTCCCGCTTGCTTTATGGAGCCTTCGGGGACCGTCGTGATTCCCAAAAGGCTCTGAATACCAAACCCTTTGGCTCCAGTTAAACTTTTCTCTCTCTGGAGTAAATGAAGAGACCGGCCGGCCATTACGAGAGGCGCAGGACGCAATCCGTCTCCGGGTACGGGGGCAGGTTGAGCGCATATTTTTTCTGCAAGGCCTCCGGCACAAACCGGCCGCCGAGGAAATGGTATCGGCCGCTGAACTGCTTTGCCGCCTTCTTGGGCGCCGTGAGGGAGATGAGCATGTCTGGTTGCAGACCGTCCGGGTTTCCTTTCTCCACGTCCCAGCCTGGAATTTAAAAAGCAAAAGAGGTGCAACCGAGTCAAAAGAAAATAATGATTGAGTTGATTGTGTGATTGGATAGACACACATACACACCATGATCCAGGCCTGCAATCTTGGGCCAAGCGTTACCTGATGGGATATCGATGCTGGCGATGGGGACGGTGACCTTCTCCAAAGTGCTCAGGATCGTCCCAAATGGCTCCCGCACGGCTCCCTGGAAGCTGAACCCGAAAATGGCGTCCACCACCAGGCCGTAGATTTCGTCAATGAGCGCAGGCTGAGAAATAAACCAAGGGTTTTCTAGTAACTGGCTGACCTTACTTAGCAATTCAGTCCCTTCAAATTGCATTCCTTTCATCCAGAAAGGATTGCACTTCTGAAGGGCAGTCTCTCTCAGAAAGCACCAAAAATCTCTGACCCCATCCAAACTGGTGAAAAAACAATCTGGGTGCGAACTAGGTCTAAATACCAAATGCAACCTGCTTCTGGACAAAAGGCAGGGCTTACCTCTGAAGGGAACTCCGAGAGAAAAGGGATGTCCATCTTCTTGCACTGAGTGGTTAAGCCTTCAAAGAGGGGCTTGCTGGGGCGTTTGGGGTAAAACAGCGTCGGTTCATAGCCCTGCAGAGAGAAGAATCGGTTGTACAGATCTCTCTGGGTTTCTAGATCAGCCTTTTGGCTTTCGTGGAGTTTTCTAGGGCTGAGAGCATGTGACTCAAGGTCCCCCAGGTTTCCAGGGGCGAGTGGGGATTCGAACCCTGATCTCCAGGGTCATAATCCAACACCCAAACCATTACACCAGGCTGCCTCTCCCAGTGAATTTGCAGCAAGCAAAGGAGGAAGGGAAGACTCACAAACATCTTCAGGTGCCGGGCGCACACCAGGCCATCCCCTCCGTTGTTCCCGGGGCCACAGATGACCAGAACGGCCGGAGGGCTGACGGTGAAGGAGCTGGCCGGGTAGGCCTGGCGGAGAAACACCCAAAAATTTATTCGTACATTGCAACCTGGGCTATTGATTTGTTTCATATTTAGTTATTAGTTATGCATTTCATACATTGCAATGTGGGCTATTTATTTATTTCATATGTAGTTATTAGTTATGCATTACATACATTGCAACCTGGGCTATTTATTTCATATTTGGTTATTATTTATTTTATACACTGCAACCTGGGCTATTTATTTCTTTCATATTTAGTTATTCTTATGCATTTTATATGTTGCAACCTGGGTTATTTATTTATTTCATATTTAGTTATTAGTTATGTATTTCATACACTGCAATTCTGGGTTATTATTTGCTGATTTGTATTTATTTGTTACGAAATTGTTTTGCAGCGTTGTGCTTTTACTTTGCCAAGGAGGTTAGATCGGCTGACTCTCTAAAAGTAAAAGCACAAAATTGCAAAACACAAAATACAGACAAAACGGAAAAGCAAACCCAAATGCAAAGTGGAGCGCAGAGGAGGATGGGGGGTCAAGTCCAACGCACGGTTGTCGTGTCTTTCTTGGTGCATTTGGAAGAAGCAATTCCTCTTCAGTTTGGAGAGAACCGGACCCTCTTTGGGGCAGTTTAGTGGGTGGTTCAGCCAATGCTCAATCCTACCTGACACCCCTTTCCTTCCATTGGCAGGGAGTTCCACGGGCCTTGCGCACTTCTTCCTCGCGAACTCACCTTGGCGATGGCCGTGGCGCAGCTCAGTCCGGCCAGCTCCATCAACTGGTCAACGCTGAACTTGTATTCCTCAAACAGCTCTTGGTCGATGGCCTGGGCTTCCTTCTGGCTGCAGGGAGAGGACAGAAACGGCCAAAGGCTCTTAGGATGGACAGCGGTCACTTTGAAAGGAATCGGCCCACCTGAGGACCTTATTTCCATGGTCCCAAAACAGCCACGTTTTAGCCTTCACAATGTTATTACTAAGGCTGCGTCTGCACTCCAGAATCAATGTGGTTTGGACACTGCTTTGCTCCATGGTGTGGAAGTCTGGGATCTATAGTGGACATTGGGCCTTCCCCACCAGAGAGCTGCTCTGGTGCCCCTACCAAACTATGAATCCCAGAACTCCACAGCAGGGAGCTATAGCCAGTTAAAGCGGTGCCAAAGTGCATTAATCCTGCCGTGTGGATGCTTCCTTCCTCCCACTCTCCAAACTTTTTCGTGTTGCAACAAACTTCCTGGGCGTTTCTGCCAGCCTTTGCAAAAGTGAAGGCGCACCCCCACAACCAAACTACGAATCCCAGGATTCCATAGCACGGCACGGCTCATTAAAGCTGTGCCAAAGTGCATGGTTCCTGCAGTGTGGCTGCTTCCTTCTTCCCCTATCCAAACTTTCCTGTTGCAACAACCTCCATTTCTGCCAGTCTCTTTGCAAAGGTGCAGGTGCAGCCCATTGTCCAATTTGGGTGTGTGTGTTGTGTGTGTGTCTTATTTGGAGGAAAGGTGAAGCCTGGGGTGCAGCAGAGAGGTCTGCCTGCAATTGCTCCTGCTCTCCCTGGAGAGACCTTCCTTCCTTGCTTCCTTCCCTGGTGGAGCCTCCAGTGCCAGGAGCAGTCTTCCTTCCTTACCCAAGGAACTTGAGCCCTGTGCCCAGCTGCTGAGTGGCCATGCCAACTGCAGCAGAGGCTCCTTCCACTGGGCAGCACTGCCTCTTCTTGGCCCAGCAGCTGCAGGCCCAGGCCCTTTGGCTCAGCAGCAGGCCCAGGCCCAGCACTGCAGCCCTGGAGGCCCTTTGCATGGGCACCACCACCACCACCTCCCTCTTTTCTTTCCTCCCTTCCTCCTTCCTCCCTTCCTCTGGAAAGGAGGGACTTGCAAATGGAGAGAGAGGGGAGGAGCACAGACTGCAGGGAGGGACAGCCTCCCTCCTCCTCCTCTCTTTCTCTCCTCCTCTCTCCCTCCTTCCTTCCTTCTTTTTCTCTCTCCTCCTCTTCCCTCCCTCCCTTACTTTCACTCCATCATCATCAGCCCCAGGTGGTCCTCCTTTTCCAGGACATGCCCTGCTTTGCATCCTTCTGCCCAGGCCAGGAGGGACTTCAGGATTCCTGAATCCTTTCTCTCTTTTTGTTTCATTTCATTCCTTTTCTCTCTCTCTTCATTCTTTCATTTCTTTCCTTCTCTCTTTCTCCCTCTCTCTCTTTTCTCTTTCTTTCTTTCCTTCCTTCCTTCCTTCTTTCTCTCTTTCTTTCATTTCCTTCCTCTCTCTCTCTCTCCTTTCTTCCTCTTTCTCTCTTTCTTTCATTTCCTTCCTCTCTCTCTCTCCTTTCTTCCTCTTTCTCTCTTTCTTTCATTTCCTTCCTCTCTCTCTCTCCTTTCTTCCTCTTTCTCTCTTTCTTTCATTTCCTTCCTCTCTCTCTCTCCTTTCTTCCTCTTTCTCTTTCTTTCATTTCCTTCCTCTCTCTCTCTCCTTTCTTCCTCTTTCTCTCTTTCTTTCATTTCCTTCCTATTTCTTTATTTCTCTTTTCTTTCCCTCCCTCCTTCCTTCTTCTTTCTCTCTCTCTTTCATTTCATTCCCTTTCTCTCTTTCATTTCATTTCCTTCCTTCCTTTCTTTCTTGCTTTCTCCCCTCCTCCTCCAAGAGGGAGCTTCCTTGGAGAAGTTACTCCCAGCCCTAAAATCTTTAGGGCACCAAAGTATAAGCCTCCTTGTGTCCCTATATTTGGAGAAATTAAAAGATAGAACCCTAGAATCAGTACGTAGAGAGATCTCAAAGAAAGGCAGGAATTAATAATAATAATAATAATAATAATAATAATAATAATAAATCAACGCTAAACCGTACCATCACATTTTATTTTTTGAAATGAACCAACACCTACAGTAAGGTGGGAAATGATGTTTATTTTTGCATTTTGTTGTTCTTGTTGTGTGCCTTCAAGTCATTTCTGACTTTTTGGCAACCCTGTCACCAGGTTTTCTTGGCATCTTTCTTCAGAGAGGGTTTGCCACTGCCATCCTCTGAGGCTGAGAGAGTGTGACTTATTGCCCAAGGTCTCCCAGTGGGTTTCCATGGCAGAGCAAAAGGGATTTGAACCCGGGTCTCCAGGGCCATAGTCCCTTGCTCAGACCACTGTGCCAGGCTGGCTCCTCTTGGAGATGGGACCCAAGTCTAAGAGCAAAATTCATTTATGTTTCATATACATCTTGCAGCCCAGGGGTAATTTTATATACATAGCCTGAAGCTGCTTTGGGTCCCAATTTTGGGGCAAATTAATATAAATAATTTTATGCAATTTTTAAAACAACTTTGTGTTTTGCCCGTCCCTCCACCACATGAGGTCAGATGTGGAGCGTCCCATTTGTGCGTCAGATTTTTGAGCATTTTGGATTTTCAGATTAGGGCTGTTCAACCTGTAAAACGGATCTTCATCTTAAAATGCAGTGTCCAAAATTAATTTAACAGTTAAAATTTCCATCAGGTAAGATCTATGCTCCCTCCTTCCTTTCTCTCTCCCTTTATTGACCGAAGCTATTGCCAACCCATTTTCTTTTGTGTGTAGACAGGGAAAGACGAAAAATGCCTGTCCGTCGAAAGAAAGGTCCGCGTCCGGCTCTGCCTTCCCGGCCGGTGACCTCTTTCCCGCCTCAAAGGCAGCCCTCCGGCTACAGCAGCGCCTCCTTCTACGACTACACAAGTCTCTCGGACTCCCCAGAGCCTCCCAGTTCCACTGGTTTTGAGTACAGCCCCTCTTTGGAAGACCCCAGTGCCTCGGATGGTGGGACTTCACCCGGATCAAGCAGAAGGTCCTCCACTTCCATGGAAGCGACACAGAGTTCCTCGGAGGAGGCCCAACCTGCCAGTGTTGAGTACCTCAGTTCCCCCGTTGAGCATCCCTTGAGCTTTGAAAGTGGGGCTTTGCCGGAAGACACCCCACAAGTGAGTCTGGGGTCTCCAGGTCTCCCTCTCCAAGGATGGGACTCTGACGCGGATCACCCACGTCTTGCTAAGGATGGAGACCTTGCTGAACGAAGCCGCTCCATCTCTCCTTTGGATTCTCCGGTGGCGTTGGTCCAAAATGGGCACCCTGGTCTCCTGCCAAGGTCTCCCGCCACCAGCTCCTCTGGATCCGGTCCTTCGAAACGTTCACCGAGAAAAAGGAAACGTCCACGAAAGACAAGCGGTCTGTCCACGGACAGCGAAAGCGAAGGCCCACTTCGCAGGTTGGTGGTGTTTTCCCCCCAAATGACGGAGAAGCACCTGAAAGGAATCTGCAGTTGCTGGAGAGAGAAAAGGTAGAAGGCACTTCATACATCTTTTTTTTATTTATTTCACTATTATATAAAAGTTTATTTTCTTAAACAGTCAGAAGAGGCTTGCAGCCACAGTACAGTTTCAGGTGCAACGGGAAATTCAGGAATCTCTGTGCCGCCAAAATTCATTTTGTCAGTTTTGTTTTCAAACAACTGTCTTGGACCACTTCATGTTGCCTTTATTTTTCCTGATCCAAGTGCAAGGCCTCAATTGAGAGGGACTTCATGGCTGTCCAACAGGATCAGAGTCACAAATGTGGCCTTTATGTCTCTCCTGATCAATGAGCTGCTCCTTGGCCTCTGTAAATTCCCCCCAAAGATCTCACTGTTCCTACCAACAGATCCCAGGAGGAGGCAAGGGATCTGCACCTTTTAAGCTGCAGCTGGAGGAAAAGTCACATCAGGGTGCAAAGGACGGACTTGAACCTGTCCCTCCATCCTTGCTGGGAGGCCTCTGAACGACGGTGGGAGAAACGTCCCAGGGGAAGGGCAGCCCTGCAAAAAAGGAAGAGAAGGAGTGGAAAGAGCCGGAAGACAAGACGCCTCCAAGCTTCGGACGGCCCGCGGATTTACAGAAGCTTGTCTAAAATCTCTATTTTCAACGACCAATGAAAAGTCTTCTTTTTTTGAATTTTAAAATATTAAATTTAATTTAAAAAATAATGGGCTGTTGCAGAATACTTCCACGAGATGCTCCCACAATCTCTGTGCTCACCTGTTCCCCCGGATCTGGTCAGGGAACGTGGCGGCGGCCCGGCGGGTGTCCTCCTCGGTGCCATCGCTGGCCAGGGTGGCATGTCCGTTGGGGACGCCAAGAGCGGAGATCTCATTTGCACAGGCCTCCCTGTGAGCTGAAGGAAGAGAGATGCTTTGATGGTGAGTTCCTGCATGGCAGAATGGGGTTAGACTGCATGGCCCTTGTGGTCTTTTCCAACAGCACCATGGGATCTCCAGTACTTTCCTATTTCCCTTGCCCCTGACGTAACATCACTACCTGTAATGAGCCCTGACTTGGGGCTTTCATGTCAGCTCAAGGTCTAGTCTCAGCTCAAAGGAGCCATCCAAGGTGCTCTCAACTTGCCCAGGTTCAGTTCTTTGGAAACCTTTACAGTTCAGACTAATACAGCTGCATCTGCACTGCAGAAATAATGCAGTTTGGCACAACTTTAACTGCCACAGCTCAATGCTATGCAGTGCTGGGATTTGTAGTTTGTGAGACATGTAGCCTTCTCTGTGGAGCCACAACAAACAACAAGCCTCAGGATTCTGTAAGATGAAGACATGGCGGTTAAAGCAGTGTCAAGGTGCATTAAATCTACAGTGCAGATGCAGCCTTAAAATAACATATTTTTCTTCATTTCCTATAAAGCTAAAATGCCAGGCCAGGGCTAGGGCTATAGACCTTCATAGATGGAGAGTCCATCATCCACTCCAGTGTCAAACAACTTTTATATCCAAGAAGTTCTTTCTAATGTTTAGGTAGAATCGTTTTTGTATTTGAGTTTCTGGAGCAGCAGAAAACAGGCTCCCTTTACCTTCTACCTGGCATCCCTCCTTCTTTTTAAAGATGGCTGTTTGATGTCACTTCTCCACCTTTTCTTTTCCGAGCTAAACATTCCCAGCTCACTCCCTCGTTCTTCATAAGGCTTTCTCCTGAAGAACATTTCCAAATTTTAATCCGTCTCTTGGGGGGCTGCATGGGTTCCCCAACCTTGTCTCACCTAACTCTCCGCATCCACCTTGTTTTGGTTTCAGGCCGGTGGTCTGAGCGACCAGAACTTTCCCCCATTGAAGTGGCCCATGGCTCCACGTGGCCAACGCAGGCTGCTTCTCCGTGGCCTGCGTCCGGTGGCACCGTTGTCCGGCAGACCTAGAGAGACACGGGACTTTTAAGTTCACTCTGGTAACCCATCATCTGCTTTTCTTGGCCAGATTTTATTCGGAGGAGGTTTGCCTTTGCTTTCTTCTGAGGCTGAGAGAGTGTGGCTTGCAAAGGTGGGCTTCCACGGCTGTGCAAGGTTTCAAACCCTGGTCTCCCAGAGTCCTTGTGCCATGCTCAGAAGCCTGGGAGCAGCCGTGAAAAATATCCCATTCCCCACATTCCCGTCCATGTGGCTGGGAAGAGGGACATCCCAGCTGTGGGGCTGCAAAAGGGGTCACCCTGCAGTCCCCCCAAAAAATCCTCTGCCGCAATAGTACTTACAACTCACTTGCATGGCACGCTGCCGGAGGAAAGTTCTTCTTGCGATGCATTGAGGACGCAGCAAACCGGACAGGGCTGGAGGTTTGGGACATGGGGAAATGGCGCTGAGGAAGAGGAGAAAAGGCCAAGTTAGGACCCCCGACTTGTGTAAGGGAACCCAACCGTACCAAAAGGATCAGCGGGAGGCAAGAAAGGACCTCAAGCTGGATCAAACCAGTACAGATTTCTGTTCCTCCTCCAGATGTTTTATCAACTCCCCAAGTACCTAACCATTGGGCAAGCTGGCTGAGGCTTCTGGGGCTGAACTCCAAAACAGCTGGAGGACCAAATCCCAGGCAGAGAGGTCTGGGGGCAGAAGGACGGTTGTCCCCAAAATACAAATCCCAGGATTTTGCAAGATGGCAGTTAGAATGTGATTGAAGCATCCGAAGCAGACAAAGTGGGCATATCTTTCGTGCCGGATTTAAGAAGAGGAAGGTCCGATGCGCCAGACCAGAAACTCACTGCAGGTCCGGCGGTCAGGTCCCCACTTCCCTGAAGAAAGCGGCCGGACACTGAGAGCTTGGACTGCAAGGCCTCCGCCAGTTTGTTCACGATCCGCTCCTGCGCCGCCGTCTCTGGGGCATCCTGCGATGGCAAACTTTCAGGTTAGATTTGGTTACTCCAAATGCCAGATTTCAGATTCAGTCCCAATTCCTAGACTCCTAGTTGCAAAAAAACTGGACATTTCCTCAGGTGGCATAAGTTACAACCGTGCCAGTCTATTGAACTAGAGCAAAGGTGCCAAATGTGCAACTTTCCAAAACTATTGGACTGCAACTCCCAGCAGCGCCATCCAGCATAACTGATGGTGAATGCTGAGAGCTGCAGTTCAAAAACATCCAGTAGGGCAGACCATTCCCATCCTTGAAATATTTATTATTATTATTATTATTATTATTATTTCTCTGAAGATGCCAGCCACAGATGCTGGCGAAACACCAGGAACAAACTCTTCTAGAATGTGGCCACAGAGCCTGAAAAACCCACAAAAAACTTCTTCTTCTTCATTATTATTATTATTATTATTATTATTTTAACATAGGGATATTTTAGGATATTTTAAAATCCCGACTACCATGACCCTCACCTGACATTTTGAGATCAGCATCAGAGCCTCCTTGTAAGATGCCACGGCCTTTTCGGGGTCTCCGAGGTGGAAGCGTGACTCCCCGAGTCCTTCGCAGGCTTGCCACTGGCCCTGAAGGTCCCCTGCGGAGGCCAAAAATTAGGAGACGGTTGGGGTCAAGGATGCAACAGAGGTGGGAGTCCCAGACTTTAGAAAAACGAACTTGTGTAGACCACAGACATCCCCATTATTCCCCCTTTTTCTTTGCCTTACCGGAGTCCTTGAAGGCCTGGAGGGCATGGAGGTAGTTTTCCACGGCGGCTTCATGGTCGCCCAGCTGGCTCAGCGCATACGCCAGGTTCCCAAAGCATTGTCCCTGGGCCCTTCGGTTCCCCAGGCCGCCTGCGCAAAAAAGACGCACAAACCGTTGCGCCAGTGCTTTGAGTTATCACTTCACACCTAGACATTTGGCTCTGTTTTTAAGCTATGGTTTTGCTGGTGGTTATTATTCCTTTCTGTCCTACTGTGTTCATTTAGACCACTACAGAGGGCTAGAGGCAGAGTCTTACAAATGGGAGCCAGGCTGGCCTTCTGTTGTCCTTGGACTGCAATACCCAGCATCCCCCCCCCAAGTTGGCAAGGACAAGAATGAAGGATGCTGGGAATCCAGTGCAGTCCAACAGCTTCTAGGAAGCCCTATCCTTCCCACCCTGGCAAAGAAAGAGATCTACTGAGGATAACTTTTCATGCATCTAGTGACACAAACTGAATGCCACAATACTGCAAACCCTTGAACAGACTTCAATAGGAATTTTCAGCATTTGTGTCATTTCTTTCCAGAGCTTGGATAGGTTTCTTTTTTATATTTATTTTATTTTTGGACTGCAACTCCCAGGATCTCTCTGCCAGGATGGCCAGTTATGCTGGTGGCTCCAGTCCAAAAACAGAAGGACAGCTTCCAAATGTCTGCTTTGATTTTAGACATCCTAAAGACACCAACTGTGCAAGGAAGCCGCTCTCTGGTGGAAGCCCACAGCGGTGCTAAAACTCCCAAGGGCGTTGTGCGCGGCTCCCAGGTTCTGGAGGACGGCGGCGGTGGCGGCTGCGTCTTCCTCCGTGGGCCGGTCCTCCTTGCCGTCCTCCGTTTGGCAGAAGGGGAGCGCTTTCGCGAAGCTCTCGGCCGCCAAGGAGAAGATTTTGAGTTGGGAGAAGCTGAGCCCGATGTCGTTGTAGAGCTTCCCTGTGAACACAGAGAGAACAACACAACGTTGGGCATCATATGGAAAAAGTATTTCCCCCTGAATTTGCTTGGAGCAAAATCAATAAAATAAATCCCCTCTCTTTGGACTTTCCTAGTGAAAGATCAAGAAGAGCAGGCAGTTGGAGTCAGTGGATTCAGGTCATTTGGGCATCAACTGCATTGTCCATGGTGCTGAACCTTAACTGCCAGGAAAGGCTCTGAAGGATAGCTCCTTCAGAGATCAGACTAAAACCCAGGGCAGATTCACCATTCCCAGACATGGATGTCATCAGCTGGGATCAGCAACTGGGCTCCCTACACGACTAGCCAAAGCATGGCCCTCCAAGACTGCAACGCCGATCCTCCCTTCACCGTTGGCACCATTGCCACCTACCCAGCAAGGCTCTGTCGGGGATCTGCTCGCACAACTCCCGGCACTCGTTCAGCACCTTGACCACTTCGCTGTCCTCGTGCTCCTGGCTCCGCAGCATGAGGCGGGCGGCTTCGCTGAGGGCCGTGGCGGCCGACTCCGGTCTCCCTGCTCCCGCGTATGCCCTCCCGGCTTCCAAGAAACACCGGGAAGCCCGCGAAGGGTCTCCCATACCCAGGTAGCAGTCGCCCATCCTCATCCGCGTGCCAGCCTCGCTCTCCGTTCGGACGGCGCAGTAGTGGCCCCGGGCTTTCCGGAAAGCCTCCAAAGCCTGGCTGAAATCCCCCAGAGCCTCGTGGGCAACCCCAATGTTGAAGAAAAGGTCCCCCAGACGTTCCCCGGCAGCTTCGCTTTCCTCCGGCTGGGCTTCGAGGAGCAGCGCCAGGCCTTTCCCTGGCTTCCCGGCCTCCACGTAGGCAGCCCCCAGGTTGAAGGCGCAGACCCTCCAAGTGGCATGTCTGGGGGTCTCTGAGGAGAGGGCAAAGGCTTTCTTGAAGCTCGAAAGGGCCTCCTTCTTATGCCCACGCACCAGGGCTTGGTGCCCAGCCGCCGTCAGGCCTTCGATTTCCACTTGCCTTTTCAAGGGGTCCTCCTGGCCTTTCGCCTCCGGTCTCCTCTCAGAAGGAGGGTCTCGGGGGGCTTTCCGCTGCTTCCTTTTCTTGCCGCCTGAGGCCTCAGACCTTCCCGGGTCACTCTGTCTGGCCAGCTCCGCTTCCAGGACGGACGACTCTTCCAACGCCATTGGAAAAATGGGAGTCCATTCGCCTGAAAGGAAACCAGAAGAGCATAAGGAAAACCATGGCCTCTCATTGTGGCGCTATATTCCTAAAATATGACACAGAGTGCATTTGAAAAGCACCGTCAGTTCCCTCGGAAGAAAGCAAAGGCAAACCCCCTCTGAACAAAACTTGCCAAGGAAACCCCATAATAGGATCGGCTCCCTCCATTCAAACGCAAAGTTGGCAGGTTGTAACTCATTTAAAGGCAGGCCTAGCATTGTAATGAAGCAGCAACTAGTTTAGGTGCATGCCAACAACAAGAACAACAGTAAATCCATAACTACAGTAAAAACACAGTGATGGTGGTTATTAAAAATAATAACGATACTGTAGAGGACTTACCAAGATGATATTCAACAATATTTCTCTAATGACCCCCAAAGTTCTCAAGTTGGGCACGAGAAATTACAAGATCTTTTTTTGGGAGGTTGGTAACATCCAAGGTTTGCACCTTTTCTTTTGCAGGTAATGTTTGCATGGCCCAAAATGTCCTGCTCTGATGCTTCTGAAGTTTTCTAGGGCTTCGTAAAAACTCCTTTTAACCCTCACTGTACTTTTGTGAAGGTCGTAGTGCCCTGTCCTCCATGTCTTCTTTTTCCTTTTATTTCAAGACAATGGCGCACGGTTGATTTCTGCTTGCAAAATGTGGGCTCCAATGGAGGCCTTTGGAAGGAAGAGGAAGAAATTCTGCCCAAAGGTCCACTCACTCGAAGGGTTGGTGTCTCCGTCTGGCCTTCGGAAGGAGGATGACTTGGAAGGATCCGGTTTCCTTCCAACCTGCTTTAAGAGCGGCCGGATCTCTCCCTGGCAACTGGGTCTAACAATGAATCCGCCTTCCTCCCTCCCTTCCTCTGTGATGGATTTCAGGCCCAGGTGGGCTCAGGTTGCTTTCTAAAAGGCACACGTCGATGCATGCAACAGAATACTGAGAGAGAGCCAACGATGCTTTACTCTTATAGCTGTATTTATTGCTATTATCACCTTCAGAATTCATTTATGCTTCGTGTACACCTTGCGCACAAAGCCAGAAGATTGTTTTATATGCCTCATAATTTTGTGCATGAAAGAAAGCTTGCGTACAATGGACTGTCAGAAAGCGAAGGGGCCACTCAGCCACCCATCTCCAAGGTCTCTCGTGATGGACATATGCAAATAGTCCGAAATCTGGAGCAGGCAGGATCCAAAATCCCAAACACTTCTGGTCCCAAGTATTTTGGATAATAAGGGAGAGTCAACCTGTATCACCTTGTGTCTTAAGAAGGAAAGAAAGAAAGGGGTGAAGGGCTACAACCAGCCAGCCAAGTGGATCTGGAGAGTCTCACTGGCGTAGTGGTTTCAACATTGGACTATGACTCTGGAGACCTGGGTTTGAATCCTAGCTCAGCCCTGAAACCCAGTGGGAGACCTTGGACAATAAGCCACACTCTCTCAGCCTCAGAGGCAGGCAATGGCAAACCCTCTGGTCAAATCTTGCCAAGAAAACTGCAGGATTTGCCTTAGGTTCTCCATAAGTCAGAAACGACTTGAAGGCGCACAACTGCAACCGTCCAAAAAGTGTGTGTGTGTGTGTGTATGTATGTGTGTCTAAATGTGTGTCTATGCCCCACACACAGACCCCCATTTCTTTCCCCACCCCAGAGAGTCTCCTTCCCTTCTGCTGCCTTTCCCTTTGCTTTTCCTTGCATGCATCCATAGCACAAAGCTTGCAAACTTGACTTGGCTGAGTCAGGAAACTACAATTCCCAGGAGCCTCTGCGCTGCCCAGCTGTCAAGGGAAGGAGGGGGAGGAAGAGGAGGAGGAGGAGGTGGCGGGAGATTCAAAAATCCCAGGCTGCAGCTGGCTGCAAAACAGGGTTTGGATCAGACGAATGAGAGGCGCAGCATCCATGGAGCATCCCGGCAGCGGAGGGTCTCGGCCCACCTGTGAGTCCAACAAGTTTCTTTCTTTCTTTCTTTCTTTCTTTCTTTCTTTCTTTCTTTCTTTCCTCTGGCCCCAGCTCCAGCCAAAGAAAGGCCCTGGAGCCAGAGGGATTTGGACAGGTGTTGAGCCTCCCTTTCTCACCTGGAGAGCGATCCCTGTGCCTTGGAAGAGAGACACATTGGCAATCTCAAAGAATCAATTGATTGGCCATTAATTAATGAACTAATTCCTTTAAAGCGCTCGGTTCTTGGACGTACCTAGGGCCTTGGTTTCCTCTCTCAAGGAATGGCCCACTGGAGGAGGCCAAGGGTTTGCTTCAGTGTTGGTTGGAGCATGGCTTTTCCTTAGCCAAGGCTCAGTGACCGGATTGTCACCAGTAAGGATCAATCCTTTGGCTCTGGACAAAGTAAATTCCTGTTTTTACAAACTCTTGGGGACTGGAATAGACGCCGACAAGAACAAAGGGACAGTGTTAAGTCTGTTAAAAGCAATGTAAAAGTCAAAGCAGTGCTGTGTAAATTTACAGCGCTATAGAAATAAAGGTTAATACTAACAATGCTTCTGCTGCAGCCACCTCTTCTCTTTCCCTGTTGGCTGTGAAAGGGCTTTTTATTGTGAACCTTTCCTTTTTCCTGTTGGAGGAAAGCAGGGAGGGAGAGTCAAAATGAAACCCCAGAAGCGAGAGAACGAGATCTGTTTACTTCTCTTAAGAAAGACGTTGGGAAAGGCGGAGGAGATGCCTGGCCACTTCTGGCCTCTTTTGCCAATGGACTCAGTGAGTCATCCTCCATTTCTGGGCTGCAAATTCCTTTTTCCTACAAGAGGCCTCTTGTTATGGCTGCTCCCTCGGCCCTTCCTCGCCTTCCCTTTTTTGTCGTCCTATGTCTTCAAGTTCTCTCTGACTTGTATGGCAGAGCGGGGATTCGAACCCTGGTCTCCCACGGCCGTAGCATGCTGGACCCAAGTTCTGTGCGCTGGCAATGCCCAGATTTGTCGTTGCAGCATGGGGACTGTATCTGAAAGTGTGGGTAGAGAGATTTTCTGGGCAGAAAACATGGCTTTCTATGCAAAACAACAATATGTGAATTTTGCATAGGATAAGTGCAGCAGGAAGAAAATGGTTAAAATGACTCATTGCTTCCTTGGAGAAGAAACTTTGGCTGCATCCACAACTGGAGAAATAACTTGGTTTGGCACCGCTTGAAGTGCCCTTGCTGAAGGCTATGGGATTCTGGGAGTTGGAGTTTGTTGTGGGCCCAGAGCGGAGTCCAACTCCCAGAATCCTATAGCCTTCAGCAAGGGCACTTCAAGCGGTGCCAAACCAGTGCGGATGCAGCCTTAGTGAAGAAGTGCATCCTATATATTCTTACTATATATAATAACTATGTAGTGCATTGTATACATATATTAGTAGTAGTATTTTTAATTTGCAAAACTCTTTTGTCTAAATGGCACATTGTCCCTTCGTTTTCCCAGACGAGCGCCTCACGGCGGACGAAATGGATGAGAAACGGAGGCAGAATATCGCCTATCAATACCTCTGTCATCTTGAGGAAGCCAAACGGTGAGGGATGGGAGGCCTGGTGACCACAGCCCTGGTCAGGGATCATGGGTTACTGTAAACTGGGCTTTGTTGGTGGTCAATGAAGCCGCAGGTCACAGGGTCATAGAATTGGAAGGGTCCCCCAGAGGACATTAAGTCTGACCCTTAATGCTCCATATGCAGGGCCTCCAGCTAAAGCATCCCCGGCCTCTTTTTGGAGACATCGCGAAAAGGGGATCTGCAGCAGAGGAAAGCACCCCAGTCCTTTAGCTCTTGGGCTCCATCATCCCCTTATAGCCAATGGGAGAATCAGGCCCCCCAATTATTCCTGCTCAGAGTATCCCTGCCCTGGACCTCCAGTTCTCTATGGCTGGCTAAATGGGGAGCCCCTGAGTTGGGGGGCACTCCCTCCCAGGCTCATGCCAACGGAGTAGTCTTTTACTAAAACAAAGTGCCCACAAAGTCCAGCTGGACGGAGGGGGGCTGTGCAGGTGTAAGGAGATTTTGTAAAAGAGAACGTCGCCCTTTGCAGGATATTATACATATATATATAAAATGGAAATGAATGTGTTGTCTTTCTCTCTCTGGGGGTCCCAGCTGGATGGAGACCTGCCTGAAGGAGACCTTGGCGCCGCCAACGGAGCTGGAGGAGAGCCTGCGAAATGGCGTCGTCCTGGCCAAGCTGGGGCACTTCTTTGCGCCGGACGTGTGTCCACTGGGGAAGATCTACGACCGCGATGAGTCCCGTTTCAAGGCAAGGGCTGCAAGACTCTCGGAGGGGGGCAGATGTTGGGTTGGAGGGTCCCTTCGGCTGTATTGGTGTTTCTTGTTCTGGGGCAGGAAAGATCCACATCTTGTGGCTTCTGGGCTGGTTGGTTGGTTTGGGTACCCTGGAATTTGGTTATTAGGATCTCCAGAAGCAGAGATGGGAAAGCTGCCCCAGTGCAGATCTACCTTGAGAGGGGCAATTCCTTGCACCCCTCACCAGACTTAAAGTAGCGGTTGGAAACAGGATGGAGGGTGGATCCTTTCCCCCTTCCTCAACCCCTCCTTCCAGGCCTCAGATTTGGGGTCTCTAGATCTGATCCACTTTCCCTCTGACGTGGCACCTTGGCTTGGATTCGAATTCTGACTTAGCCGAAGCCTTTCTCTTATGCCTCTCTCCTCTTCCAGGCCTGTGGGCTCCACTTCCGACACACGGACAACATCAACCGCTGGAGGGACGCCATGAGCCACGTTGGATTGCCAACGGTAACACACCTCTGCCTCCCACTGTCCAGCTTTGTACCTGGAAACACATTTCCCCCTTTGTTTAAATGCTTTTGACAATTATTCCCCTGTTTCTGGACAGATGTTTCATCCCGAGACAACGGACATCTATGACAAGAAGAACATGCCCCGCGTTGTGTATTGCATCCATGCCTTGAGGTGGGAGGAACAGCCAGGGGTCTGAAATGGTGGGGTGAACAAATACCAGCGTGGCTCATTTGGGGGCAGGGGAAGAAGGAACCCACCACCAAAACCATGTTCTTTCTAAAAGTTGTGCTGCTTGATGTCTCACAAGCTAGATCTCTTTTGCTGTGAATGGGTAGCTCTTTGCAAGCAGAGGTGTGTGTGCGTGTTTATGTGTATATCTAAGTGTGCATGCAAACAAATCCAACATGCTTTCTATAATAAATGCCTTTTCTTGTAGCTTATACCTGTTCAGGCTTGGGCTGGCCCCTCCGATCCAAGATTTGTATGGGAAAGTCAACTTCACAGGTAAAGCCTACCCCAAAAAAGTGTTGCACCTTTGCATCTTTAGGGCTTTAAATCAGAAAGATTTTAAAAGGTATAAGCATCGTGATCTGAACTGTATCCACAAAGTAGGTTCAGAACCTTGGATGGCGCCTCTTAAAGTTCGGACTAGAACACAGAACACCATCTTTCAGGGGTGCTTTGGTTGAGTCTTTCTGCATGTCTGAATGGAGTTGGACTTGAGTACTCTTCCAGCTCTACAATTCCATGATTTCTTGCTGGACAGACTTCCGGAGCCTTTTCCTCCTTTTAATCCTAGATGAGGAAATAAACCACATGAGATGTGAGTTGGAGAAATATGGACTGCAGCTCCCATCGTTCAGCAAGATTGGGGGGATCCTGGCAAATGAACTCTCAGTCGACGAGGCGGCAGGTAGGCAAGCAGTAAGTTGCAGGAAGCCACAAACCTACCTAGGCCAAGCTCTCATATAAATAAATATAATATATTTGGAATATCACTCGAATTCCAAAACTGCACAATTCCACTGTGTTTAAGGCCCTGGAGAGGTTTTTCCTCCTCCTGCCCAACACTGAATGTTACGTTTATCCCAGTTTCATGCCACTTTAGGCCTCTCAGGCCACAAAACAGTCTCTCCCTGCACAAGCAAAACAAAACGCCTTGGTGAGATTGCTTTCCCAACACTCCAGGTACAAAATAAAATGCTGAATTTATTTGGGAAGACTTTGGTGGGCCATGGAAATGGCTCCCAGGATTTCATGTGGCCCCTGGACCACTTATTATTATTATTAAACACAAAACCTCCCCTGCATGTAATCCAGGAGATGGAGGTGGATTGCAAAGCCTTGCACCTCTCCAGCCCTGCTTGAGTCTCCTCTTTGCTCATTCTCTTTCCTTCAGTCCATGCAGCCGTCCTTGCCATCAACAAAGCCGTAGAGGCCCGGATTGTGGCCCAAACCATGGCCGCCCTGCGCAACCCCAACGCCATGCTGGGCAACCTCCGGGAGAACCTGTCTGCCGTCTACCAGGAGGTCCTCTTCCGGGCCAAGGAGGAGAAAGCCCAGAACTCCAAGAACCGGGTAAGCGGAGATTTGCTGGGATGGATGCTGGGTGTTGCAGCCTTGTGGCCTCAGGTGGGTCCACTGAGCTGAGCCCTTGCTTTAAACCATTTTTCCTGAATTGGAAGATGGTGATGTTTTGGAATCCAAAAGGTGCTTTTCTGGTTGTCTCTCTGCAATTATATCCTCTCTTCAGCATCTGCGAGAAACGGCTGACGGAGAAGAAGATATTTACGACCGATGCCTGACCCAGGCTGAGATCCAAGCCGGCATCAACAACGTGAACGGTAAGGAAGCAGTGTTGGGGAAAAACAATTTTCCTTTTCTTCCAATATGGGACTCACAATACAAGTCAAATTGAAATACATTTACAGCAATAGGCTGCATCTGCACTGCAGAATTAATGTAGGTTGACAGTGCTTTAACTGACACGGCTCCATGATGTGGAATCCTGGGATTTGTTGCGACACCAGAGGTCTCTGACAGAGAAGGCGAAATATTTCACAGAACTACAAATCCCAGGATTCCATAGCACTGATCTGGGCTATGCTGAGCCCATGTTCTGACTCTGAGCTTTGTCCATTTTGAGAAAGAGGGACCAAGCAGCCAGAGAGAGTGTCCTTCTTAGACACAATTGCATGTGTGCCTTTTCTTCTTTTCAATACAGCGAAAAGTGCTCTGGAACTGGTGGACGATGCCCTCGAAGAGCAGGATCCGGAGGGCTTATATGGCGCTTTGCAGGATCCGGCCCTGGCCTTGAGGAACCTGCGCAGAGAGAATGCGGACTGGTACTTGGATCAACTCAGCTCAGACCGGGAACAGAAAGCACTGGTAAGCCGTAAGGAAAACAGTGCTGCTGGAACCCATTAAAGTGCAAGGAGAAGCGAGGAGGAAGCGTGCAGTTTCTCCAAAATAATTCTTGCTGCATCAACTTGAGCTGATTTTTTGGGGTAGATTTCTAAGCTTGATAGACCAGGGCAATGCTTCTCATATCTCAGTAAGTCTCTCCCAATGCTTCAGTAAGTCTCTCCAAATGTTCTTCGAGGCAAGCTGATAAAACAGGGGCTAGATGATAGGTTCTGCATGCATCAGCTAAAACATGTTACCTTCCAGTCTCAGTGAGTTCTACTGGTCAGTCTTTGGTTCCTCTATGACCAGCCACCTCCCCACTTTGACTTCCTTGGATTCTCTGTCTTGCCGTCTTTCAGGAGCTGGGCTATGTGGATTTACTTGAGCCAGAGGAGATCCAAGCTGGTCTCTACGCAGCCAACGAAAGGGGCGACCAGGAACGGGCTGGTGAGTGGAGAAGGGTCCTGGGATTGCGGGGAGAGCCTATTCTGCCATCTCTAGTAGACCTGGCCCTCAAAAGACCCATGCCTGGCATGCACAAATGCTGGTCAATGCAGTGAATGGGGTTTTCTTGGTCATACAGGGCTCCTAGTTTGCCACAGACTCTCACATCTCTTTTTGAGGAAGCTGCACACCAAGGTAGCAGGACATGGGAGCAGGGCCTTCTCTATCGTGGCATCCCTGTTGTGGAATGTCTATAGGCATGGTTGGCATTAGCACCCAGTTAAAGTTTGGCTTTTTGTAACATTGCACTCTGCCCATTTTTGCAGCGACGGAGGCCGTGAAGCGCATCAATGCTGCCCTCCGGAGAGGGGTGGCGGAAGAGACGCTGCGGACCCTGGCCGCCCCCGAGGCGCAGCTGCCGGACGTCTTCCCTTTTGCTGCTGGACTCTACCAACAGGAGCTGTCCGCTCTCCAGAGACAGCAGCCACAGGTGAGGGGCAGACAGGTGTCCTTCTTTCGGCTGGACCATGGCCTCTCCTCTCCTGTCATCTCGCCCCTTCTTGGCTGCTCCTGAGGGTCCTGAGGGTGCAAAGTTTGGAAATTACATACATGAATTATTGTTCTTTGAAACTCATGGCAACAGGGCTTCCTTTTGGGGCCTCTCCTTCTCCTTCTTCTGGCAGGGAGAGCTCATCCAAGAGGACCTCTTTGTGGCCGTGGAGATGTTGTCTGCAGTGGCACTGGTCAACCAAGCCCTGGAGGACGGTGACGCCCGCAGCTTCTGGAGGAGCCTGGCCAGTCCTGCCTTGGGACTCTCTGACTTGGAGGAGAGCAATGCCCAGTGGTTAGTTTGCCTTTTCCTCCAATTGACACAAGTTTAGGGTGTCCAAAATGGATCCCATGCAGAAAGGCTTCAAGACAAAGACAAATAATAACAATGGTAAATTTAAACAAAAATCAAACATAATGCAGGCATCTTACTAAAATCCCCAATTTTTCTCCTGTTTGGTTTGTAACATGATGAAGAGGCCAGTGGAGCTTCGAAAGCTTGCAACAAATATATTGTGCCTTTCGGTTGTCCAATAAAGGTATCACTGGTGGATTTTTGTTTGAATTTGCTAAATGGCCAAGACAGCTACCCCCCAAAATGTCAACAGTAATAATTCATCAGCAAAAGCAACTGTTTAAAGGAGACTGCAAAACAATGGGCTGGATCCGGACTTAGCCTTCCTTGGAGCAGACTCATTGCTCAAGTGGACCTTTGCCCCAAAACCTGGACTTCCAGCCAACATCCCAGTTTCTCCTTTAATTTTTCAGTTACTTTGATGAGTTGTCGCAACAGAAGCTACAGGCTCAAGGTGGGAAGAGGGAATTTCTGAGTTGGAATGAGATCCAGGCCTCCGTCAACAGCGTGAACCTCTTGATCCAAGAAGAAAACGAGAGTGAGTCCCTTTGTCTCCTCCTGATTCAAGGGCTCTCCCAGATTCAAGGGGTCTCCAGGATTTGGGCTGCTCTATTTTGGCCATGACCCATTATATCTCAGATCTTCTCCTCCTTTTTAAATGTCTCTTTCTAGAAGTTGTTGCTGTCCGACTGATCAATGAGGCGCTGGGGCAAAGCAATCCGGAGAAAACCCTCACGGCGCTCTTGCTGCCTTCTGCCGGCCTCCAAGACGTGGCCCTCCCCGTGGCCAAGCGCTACCACGAAGTCTTGACCCGGATGTTGAGGCAAAAAGCCCAGGTGAGGGACTGGGAGGAGGCTGGAGACAAGGGGTGTGTTGTGTGAATTCCCACAACTGAGTCTGGAGAATGGGCTCTGTCCTTTTCCAGAGCTTGGGAGAAGTTACTTTTTCTGCACTGCAGACCCCTGGAGCTGGAGCCCCCAAAAGCAACTGGTCGGATCCTAAATCTAAGCTAGTGGCCATAATCAAAAGCAAGGCATAGGGCTTTGTTATAGGGCAGAGTAGGCAGCCAAGGGATGGGGCATTAGGCACAATCCCAAACTGCCTTCTTGGTCTTCCCTCTGATTTCAGGTGACCAGGGACCCCGGAGCCATGCTGTGGTGGGAGGAGATCCTGGAAGGGGTCTCCACGGCCAACCAGGACACCAAAGCTGCAAGGAAAAGTATGGCCACTTTGTCCCTAACTAAGGAGTTGTGTAACTGGAGGGTGTGGAGGTGTTGGCTGCTGTTGTTTGGCTGCTTGCAACACCCCTGAGTTTAAGGACATGATAGCAAGTTTGTTAGCAAGCCGGATTTCTTTTCAAAGTAGATGTTCCAAGTGCACATTCTTCATTTTTCAAAATGGAAGGGACTCCCAAGGGCCAGCTAGCCCAACCCGTAGCCAGTGCAGGGGTCCACTTGTTCTTGTCTTCAGGCTTTCCTTTGCTTTTCCTTTCCTCTCCTTTTGCACCGCTGTAGTGGCCCTGGGCATGGCTGCCATCAACCAAGCCATCAAGGAAGGGAATGCGGCGCAAACAGTCAGGGTCCTGTGCAACCCAGACGTGCATCTCTGTGGCATCGTGGCGGAGTGCGCAGGGGCTTATCAGACCCAGCTTGGGACCCTCATGGCTGCTAAGAAAAAGCCAGGTAAATTACCACCCCACTTGGAGGGGCTGCTGGGTTAAAACTCAATGTTTTAAAAGCCATATCCAAACCCCAAACTTTTTCTTGACCTGCAGGGGACCCGAAAGCACTCTGGGTGCAGCACAAGCTGAAGGATGGAACGGTGTATTATTTCAGCCTGCAGACCTTTGAAGGGTCCTGGGAGCAGCCGCGGCCGTGCGCCTTCAATGCGACCCACCTCAGCCGGGAGGAGATACAGGTGAACATCTCTCTCTCTTGAGTGTGGGAATGCGGTGTTGCCATGTGTTACTTTGAGCCAGAGTAGCATCCTGGTTTGGATTGTGTTTGTGCATTTATCTCTCTCTGTGGGTATGACAGACAGCCACATAGGTCAAGATTATCTTTGCAAGTTGAGTCTTCCTTATCTAGAATTCTGAAATACTACAAAATCTTGGGCGGCCGAGATAGTGACACCTTTGCTCTCTGATGGCTCAGTGTACACATACTTGGTTGCAAGCACAAAACTATTAAAATTATTGTGTATAAAATTACCTTCCGGCTATGTGTATAAGGTATATATGTGAAATACAGATAAATTTTGTGTTTAGACTTGGGTCCCATCTCCAAGATTTCTCATTATATAGTTGCAAATATTCCAAAATCAGAAAAAACCTGAAATCCCAAACACACCTGGTCCCAAGCATTTTGGCTAATAAGGGGAGAGTCACCTTGTACTGGGTTTTCTTGAATTGTCCCAGTTTTTGTGCAGAGACGTTTACCTCTCTATTTTTCCCCACTGGATTTTGCCTATTCCCCAACTTCCCTCCTTCACTGACCGTTGGGCATCTCTTGTCCTTCAGGCCACCATTGCCAGCGTAACAGCTACCCACGATCGAAGGCGCCTCTGGGCATCGAACTCCCAGCTGGTCACCCAGCTCCAAGCCCGGATGAGGGGCTTCCTTGTCCGACAGGCGTTTGCCGCCCGGAGACGCATGTGGTCAATACAGGTTCCGGCTGCCATTAAAATCCAGGTGGGTCTGAAGCTGCCCATCCATCATTTCCACTCTGGGTTTTATTCTGCTCTTTAAAGGAGTTATCCAAGGTAAACAGGGTGCAGCCTTACTTGGATAGCATTGTTTAAAGTTCAGACTAAATCCAAGAGCAGATCTTCCTCACTGACATGAAAGCCGATGGCTGTCAATGGTAACTTCCACACCCTGAAAATATGGTGGCAGAGGCTGGGCAGAGAAGGGCATCCTGAGTGAAGCTGAGCCAAGATTTAAACCCAGGTCATTTGACCCATTTTGCCCCAACGACTTCTGTGTTGGCACAGGCCTGCTGGCGTGGATACCAACAACGGAGACGTTACCTGCAAAGGTTGAGGTATTTGAAGAGGAACACGGATGCCGTGATCAAGGTAGGAGCCTCTCTGTCACTTGGGGGTGTTGATGTTTTTGGGAGGTGGGTGGAGGAATTCATTCAGGTTGGGGGTTTCTGTGGTGTTTGACCTAGAGACCTTGCTGTTAATCTGTCCTTCTCCCGTTGCCTTCAGATCCAATCCTGGGTGCGGATGTGGCTCGCTCGCAAGCGTTACCTTGAGCGACTGCGTTACTTCCAGAAAAACGTGAGCGTTTTTGCACCCAGACATGATAAAATTAGCTTGATTTGTTTCTAGTATTGCAAGATGGGTCCTTTGGCTGCAAAAATGGCACCAAGAGTTATTTATTATTTGTTTATTTACTGTACCCTGCCCTAAAGGCTCTCAGAGAGGCTTTAGGTTAGACTTCCAAGAAAGAGATAAATGAGACAGAAGAACATCCACGCCTGCATGTGTCAAAAGTGGCCCCAACACAAATTTGTTGTTGTGTTGTAAGCATCAATATTCTTCCCTCGTATCTCGGTCTACCACTGCCATGTCCAGTTGTTCAGATATTTTTCCTTATTCTTGCCATCCCTCTGCAGGTTTGGGCCGTCATTAAAATCCAGGCTTTTGTGAGAGCTAACAAGGCGCGGGGCGACTACAGGAGGCTGGGTAAGCAGATCCCCCTTTGCTTCTAGGGGTGAGAAACAATGAATTGCTGTGGTGTCCCGTTGTGGTCAGAGGAGTGATAAAAATCGGTCGAGTGTCCCTTATCCCGAAATGCTTGGGATCAGAATACATGCATATATCAAATGAGAGTGTGATGGGATCTTCTTCCTTGGAGGTCTTTAAGCAGAGGCTGGATGGCCATCTGTCAATGGGGATGCTTTGATAGAGAGTTTGATGGATGGCCCTGCTTGGGGTCTCTTCCAACTCTATGATTCTATGAGATACCTTGGAGATGGGACCCATATAGAAACACAACCTTCATTTATGCTTCATATGCACCTTATACCCATCACCCGAAGATAATTTTGTACACAATATTTTTTTAATGATTCTGTGCACGCAACAAACATGTTGAATTGTCAGAATGCAAAGATGTCACTATTTCAGCCCTCCACGTGGATAATTTTGGATTTTGGAGGAGTTTGGATTTGGATTTCTGGATAAGGGATACTCATCCTGTACCTAAAACAGTGGCAGTTTTTTGGATGGGAGAGAGATGCTTGCACTGTGTAATTTCACATGTAATGGGATAAAACCCCTTTGTCCCTGTTCAAGCCAGTGGAGGTAAGAACTGAACCTCCGGGTGAGTTCTTGGCCCATCCGTTTCCTGCTGGGGCCTGTCTTGGAGATGTGTAAATGTTCTGGTCTCTGCCCCATTGTCAGTGCATAGCAAGAACCCTCCCCTGAGCATCGTCCGGCGTTTTGCCCACCTGCTGGAACGGAGCCAGCGTGACTATTGGGAGGAACGGGAGCTGCTGGATCTCCAGGAGAGTGTGGTGAGAGGGATCCGCTCCAACCGGCAGCTGGAAAGCGACCTCGACCTCATGGACATCAAAATCGGACTGCTGGTCAAGAACCGGATCACCCTCCAGGTCAGAGCGAGAGGGCAGATTCTTCCATAGAGAATGGAGATCTGATGAACTGTTGACCATGGCTGCTCATGGGTCTGGCCATCTGTCACTAGGCAGATGGGCTCTAGAGTCCTTGTCAGCTTCATGAAATGCTCTCCAAGCCACCTCTCAGCCAAAGTCAGACAAGAATAGTCTTGCTGGATTCATTTTATTGGGAATCGTGCAGCCTTTCTTGATGCTTCTCCTCCATGGCAGGAGGTGGTCTCTCACTGCAAGAAGCTGACCAGGAAGAACAAGGAGCATCTCTCGGATCTGATCAGTCAGAGCAAGGAGAAGGGGCTGAAGGCCCTCAGCAGGGAGAAACGGCAGATCCTCGAGTCCTACCAGCACCTCTTCTACCAGCTCCAGGTCAGCCGACTGGGATCAGGGTGGGCAGCCACCGTGGCTCTGAGAGTCCAATTTTCTGACCTGCAACCCTCGGGTGGGTGGGAGCACATGGACTGGCAAATAAATGCTAAGCAAGAGAAGCCTACAAAGAAAATAAACCCTGGAAGTGGTTTGTAATCCAGTCCCTTCCCCTTGGATAGTACCTAGTTCAGAGAAGCTTCCCTGATGCCAGTGACACGCAAGTCATGATAACCCCATCCTTCCCAAGAAAAGGTTCAGCATTTTGGATAGCACCTTCAAGATTTAGACTAAAACTCAGAACAAATTACTACTACCCCTGGCTTGCAAACTGCCATGATACTCCATGATTTCCCCCCTAAGAGTTTCCTTGATTCCCAGTTTTGGGTAAATGGTGGGGTATTGATGAAGAAGGAAGTGACGGTGACCATGTCCATCCATCAATCCTGTTATTTGTATCCCGCCTTTCTCCCCCGACTGGTACTCAAGGCAAAGTGCACAAAGGGAGAAGATGGCAATAAAATGTTCTTTGACCTGGAATGATCTGACCCCAATACTTTTCTGTCCCTGTCTCCCAGACCCACCCCATCTACTTGGCCCGCTTGATCCTTCAGATGCCCCAAAACAAATCCACTCGGTTCATGGAGTCGGTGGTCTTTGCCCTTTACAATTACGCCTCCAACTCCCGGGAGGCCTATCTCCTCCTCCAGCTCTTCCAGAAGTCCCTCCAAGAGGAGATCCGGTGAGTATTGTCCCCATCATCCACACCTTCTGGTTTTGGGATCCACCTTATTTCCAGGTTGAACCAACTCTTTGGCCTCAGTGGCTGGAGGATTTTGGGAGATGGCCAGACCACAATGCGGTCCAACGGTCAACCCACCTGTAATTCCTGCGGGGATGAGTTCTTAACAAATGTGATATGTCTGTATCAATTCAATGGTTATTCAGCTTGGATTAAGGGTGGGCTCCCTGAGGATTTTGTCTTGCTCTCATGGATGGACATCTTTCCTGGTTGTGCCTTCCCAGGTCCAGAGTGTCTCAGCTCCGTGACATCCTGACGGGGAACCCGATGGTCATCCGGCTGTTGGTCAGCTTCTACCGCAACGCCCGCGGGCAGAACGCCTTGCGCCAGATCCTGGGGGGTCCCGTCCGGGAGGTGCTTCAGAACAAGACGCTGAGCATCCGCACCGACCCTGTGGAGATCTACCGGGGATGGATCAACCAAATGGAGTCACAGAGCGGGCAGAAGAGGTCAGAATTGGAGAGCAGATGGCTGGGAATTCTTTATTCCAACCACCTTCTTTAAACAGAGAGAGGCAGTGTGGTGGAGGGGTTAGAGCAAGAGTGGGGAAAGTGTGGTCACGGACCACATTTGTGATTGAGGAGTGATGGGAGCTGCAGTCCTCAAATATCTAGAGGGTCTTAGCAAAGCAGTGGGGAAATGGGTGGTGGGAAAAGAAGGACCTCTTTGGGCTCCGCTTTTCCTTGTCTTTTGGCCGACACATTTCTCTTCCCTCCGCAGCCATCTTCCATATGACGTCACTCCCGAACAAGCCCTCGGCCACCCCGAGGTCCAGCGAAGACTGGACATCTCCATCCGCAACCTCCTCTTGGTGACGGACAAGTTCGTCTCGGCCATTACGTCCTCAGTGGACCAAATCCCGTACGAACCAGTGGCTTGCCCCTTTAACATTATTCCCTGTGGCCCTTTGGTTTCTAAATTAGCCTTTAAAATTTGATTTTTTAAAAACCTATTTCTACTTATTGTACAGGACTTTGCATTGGCAGCCCTTGTAGGCTGGGTGGGGACACTCAGTAAATAGATTTAAAATTATAATAATTGACTGACTTTGCCAATTTTGGTAATTCTCCCCTTACTTCCCCACTAGTTATGGGATGCGATACATCGCCAAAGTCTTGAAGATGTCCTTAACCGACAGATTTCCAGAGGCTGCTGAGGACGACATCTACAAGGTGCGTGTGGCCTGGGAGAGCAACCTAAAATGGCTTCCGCCTGGCATCCATTTTGTGTTCTGTGAGGCCAGACGTTAGCAACAGGTACTTCGTGAAGCAACGGAAAAATGGCCTCCACTTGGCAGCCATTTATATGTTCTGGCAGATAAACATGCACAGAGATTACATGTTTGGGGAAAAAGCGGAGAAGAGAGCAAAACCTGATGCAGAAAAACGCAATTGCAATATTAGTGCTGGTCATAAACAATTGTCAAAAAATAAATCTCTTTGCTTTGGTTGTGGTGGGTTGGACAAGATGACCCTTGAGGTCCAGTGTTGACCATTCTCTCACTTTGTCCTAGATTGTGGGCAACCTCCTCTACTACCGCTTCATGAACCCAGCAGTGGTGGCCCCCGATGGCTTCGATATCGTTGACCTCTCGGCCGGAGTCGCCTTGCACCCGGACCACCGGCGCAACCTGGGCTCCGTGGCCAAGATCCTGCAGCATGCGGCCGCCAACCAGCTCTTTGAAGGGGAGAATGGTCACTTGCGGGTGGTCAACCGGTACCTGGAGGAGACCCACTGGAGATTCAGGTGAGCTGGGAAATGGAGAGAGGGTCTGGATCTTGTAGGATGTTGCAGTGGATGATGGCATGTGCAGTGTGGGAGGATGGGTGTCACAAGGAAATGGTACCCCCCCTCCGTCAACCCTCATTTTGTACTTGGTGGGCCTTTGTGGCATTTTTTAGCCAAAGAGCAAGGTTTTGCAAGTGTGAAGATATCCTAAAGCAAGGCCATATGTGGCCCCAAAGCAGTTTTATATTCCTGCATGGCAGACCAGGGTTGGACTAGGGGGGCCTTGGGGTCCCTTCCAACTCTTAGCTTCTATGATAGTTTCCCTCTTTTTTTCCTGCACCTGTGTAGACAATTCATCAGCGAAGCTTGTTCTGTTCCTGAACCGGAGGAGAGATTCCATGTGGACCAATACTCCGAGATGGTGGCCATCGCCAAACCGGTGATCTACATTACGGTGGAAGAGCTGGTCAACACGCACAAGGTGAAAGCGCTGAAATCTAGCCACAAATTTCCATGCACTAAACGCATACATACAAGACTCCTTGCTATCAGTCAGATGACTTTCCATTCGGTGTACTTTTTAAAAAAATTCATTTTAGAAAAATACAACGGTTGGAAAGACACACACGGACACTATCAGTCATTACTCTACCAGTCAGATAACTGAGTATAAAGCAATCACCATCCAAAATACCGAATATCTTTTTAACATCCAGCAAACTGTATTACATTTTCCATTTAACCAAATCTTTCCAGAAATCTCCATGGGAAATTGGTATGTTGCCTCCTTCTCGTGGTGTAGCTTGCATTTCAAATAATCAGATGGCAGGTTTTCATTTAAATGGCCGCTGTGTCCACAGTCATTTCTTAGGGAAACTACAGGTGGCCTACATTTTTTCCATTAGTCTCAGGGAACCAATCTTTGGATTTTCTTTTCGGTGATTCACAAACCATAGTAACATCTCCCAGTTTTGTGAAAGAGATAATCCTGCCAATCAAAACCTATAACTGTATATTGATTTGTGTGAGTGTGTTCTTTGACCAGACTTTTCTAACTTTTATTAGCTGCTCCTGGAGCACCGGCGCATCGTGGCTCCTGATCCACAAGACCCTCTGCATGAACTTCTGGAAGACCTTGGGGAGCTGCCCACCATCCACTCCTTAATTGGTACTCTTGCTCTTCCCAGTCAGCTCAGGAAAAGCAAACCACTGCGCTCCCTCCTAGCTTGGTTGTTTTTCCTTATTCATAACTTTTGCCATCTTGACTACGCTCTCATGTTGCTTGGCCACATGTCTCCTGGTTTTAACCTCTGAAACGTGTTGGGTGACATGTAAACCCAGCTTGCTTATCCAATCCGCCTTTTCCACAGGCGAAACTGGGAGCCACGGAGCTGGTGGGAGTTCGGAGCAAAGCCTGGCTCAGCTCGCCAAGACCGAAATCTCTCTCACACTGGGCAGCAAATTTGACATAGCGGAGGCAGGCACCGAGGGCGGGAATGACTCAAAAAGTCTGTTGTTGAGGTGAGTGGGTCAGTGTTTCGTCGCACCCAAAATGGGCAGGGTGCCACTGCGGGTAACTTTTCTTTTGGAGGCATTTCTATCACAAGTGCGCAGTCTCTGGATCGCTTTCTTCTGTTGCTTTTGCAGTACCAAACAGTTGCTGGTGGATGTGATCCAGTCCCAGCCGGGAGATTCCCTTGTGGAAATCCTGCAGAGAAAAGCAACTGCAGATCAGGTCAGTAAGACTATAGCACTTTTTGAAACTCTTTGCTGGTGAGGCAGGATCCTCTGCTTTCTCCCTATTTTGCTCTCGATGCACCCAGAGCAAGGGATGCTGGTGGCAGCTGCTGTCTCCTTTGCCTGTTGTCCATCAGCATATATGGCCTCAGTGGGATCATCCAGAGGAGACTCCCATCCTTTCCCAGCTCAACCTGTATTGCAGTTTACTGCATGCACCCTGTTGCAAACTACCACTGAAAGTCTGTGTTTATCCCTTTCTCCCATTGCCCTTTGGAAACCTTCCAGCTAGACAGAGAATGAGGAAGATGGGGAAGATAGTTGGGAAAGATGTAAAAAGACCGTTTTAAAAAAAGGAGCTTCTTTGTCAGACCTTACCTGGAAATCTTGCTCTTAAATATCAATGCGTTGGAGGTCTCAATGAAGATCCAAAAATACCCTACAGCTCACTTGCTGGAAGCTTGCTTTGAAAAAGAGACCCAGGTGCAAAGGCTGAATGCTAGTAGCCCAGTGTGTGATCCAACTCTCCCCGTCTCTCCAGGAGGCTTTCCACCAGCACCTTATGAGGAAAAGGGCCTTTTTCAGCGCCCAAGAGCCAGAGAAGCTGAGGCGTCCCCGGGGCCCTGCTGGGAACGTCCACCTTTCCCTCGAGGAGAAGAAGAGGATCGTCCTCAAGGATCTTCAGCGTCTGGAGAGTCTGGGGGTGGTAGACTCTGCCAACCAGTACCAGGGCATCGTCAACGAGATGGCCAAGGTACTCCGGGCAGCAGGACTTTATTCCCAATGCCCAGTGATGGGAGAATCTCAGAAACAGAAGAGAGACAAAATGAATTGCAATCGATTGCAATTCTTGTCTTCCTGTTCCTGAATGGGATGTTTTCTTTCACTGTTGTGATTTAAAACACAGCCACAAAAATTAGCATTAAATACAATGCAAATGGCAGTAGCAGGGCCTCCGTCGTGGTCCTTCAGAGTACTTGGCCCTGAGCTGGATGCAATCCAGGACTTTTATGGATTTGCTTTTCCGTCCCAGGACATCTGCAACCAGAGGCAATACCGTCAGCGTCGGAGGATGGAGCTGGTGAAGCTGCAGCAGACCTTGCATGGTCTCAATGCCAAGAAGAAGTTCCACGAGGAGCAGGTGGACTACTACCACCAGTACATCCGGACCTGCCTGGACAACCTGGCCGCCAAGAACAGGTATGTGGCAGGACGCCTGGCGGACGCCAAACTGGGAGTCAACCGGCCCTGGGTTCGATGGCTAAGCCTCCTTTGGTTGGCCATGGAGGCTGTCACCTGAGCCACAGTGGCTTCCAGATGAGAGCTTGGAAAGTCACTGTGTAAAGGTTGATGTGTTTCTGTTATGCTGTTTGAAAAGGAGCCCTTTTGAAAAGGTATGGCCGGTGCACACGGAAGTTGTGTGAACAGAGCATTGTATGTGTGTTTTTTAAAAAGGTAACTTCTTGCTTGACTCAGGTTTACTTTTCTGAGTGGGGTGCAGGGGGGACGCCAGACAAATGGATTCAAGAATTCACTGGAGAAGTTAATGTTTGAAACTGTTGCTCCTTGCCCCATTGGGGTAACTTTATTTCTTATTCGTTATATTAGGCCAGTGTGAAGTAACTTGTTCTTCTCTGTTACTTCTGAAATGTGTCTTCATTACCAAGCTCTGAGACCAAGGCAACATGGGACTGCCCTTGAAGACTGACCCCACCTTCCTTTCTTTCCCTTCTTCTTCTTCTCTGCCCTCCTTCCTTCCTTCTCTTTTTCTTCTCAGGTCCAGCAAGAAACAGGCATTGCTGCACTACACAGGCGCTCGGCTCCTTGAGAAGGGGGTTTTGCTGGAGATTGAGGGCCTCCCGACCAGCCAGTGAGTAGAAAAGACCCTTCTGGGACCCCCAACCCTTCTGGGGTCCATTGGGCTGACACTGCAGTTGGTTTAAAGTTTTGCAACAGAATTCAAAACTTAGGCAAAGGGCTGCCTGAACAGAAAGGTCTTAAACAGATGGAAGAGAGAAGGGAGAGGGCTAAGCAGATCTCCCGTGGCAGGAATATCCGAGGTTCTTGATCTCCAGCTTTTTTCCTCTTTTTGCTCATAGAATTTTCTCCCTCTTTGCTTCTCCCCCCCAGACTCAGAAACGTCATTTTTGAAATTGTTCCTTCTGGCGAAGTCGGCAAATTCCAGGTGAAAGCAAAGTTTATGGGAGTCGATATGGAGAAGTTTGAGCTTCATTACCAGGTGAGGAGGTTGGCAGGAGAAGTTGCGGTGCTCCCGGTACCATTGCGATGGAGGGGCAAGAAGAGATGAAGCTGCTTTTGGGACACAGGGGCATCACGCCTCTCTCTTTCTTTCTCACCGCAGGACCTCCTCCAGACTCAGTACGAAGGCGTTGCCGTCATGAAGATGTTTGACAGGGCCAAGATCAACGTCAACCTCCTCATCTTCCTGCTCAATAAGAAATTTTTCAAGAAATAAAGGGACTGGCATGTGTATGAGAGAGACAGAGGGAGGTTGAGAGGAAGGGTTTTTCCAGTCAATGGACGCAGTGCATGTTGTGGGTGGACGAAACCAAAGAGGGAGCAGCCCCGCTTGAAACTCCAGACAAACCCACAACAATCCCCTCCCAGCGGCTGGCTCTGGGTTATGCCTCAGGTACCATGTTGAACGAGTGGCAGAGAAGATGCTTGTGTGCATGTGTGTGTGTGTTAAAATTGTTTTGCCCTTGTATGCAAAACACTAGCCTGTCAGGGCAGACACTGAGCTGCATAGACTAGATTTCTTCACAAAGAGGAATTGTTCAGAGAAGCATTTCCCCATCTGCAGCCATCAGTGCCGTTGGTGGGCAAGAGGGGCCAATTTCCCTTAACACTCCAGTTCCAACAGCCCCCAGCCCAGCGGGGAAAATAACTTTTAAGGTATACAACAGTTTGCATCCTTTGCCACATTGCAGCATCAAGCTCAGTCCTAGTAGCCGATTACCGAGAAGCCCAGCCATGCATGCCTTTCCGGGAAATCTTGCTACACAAAGTGGGGCATGGAGATTTACACAAAGGGGCTTCAGCCCTTGGTCTAACATCAGGATTTTTGTTCCCCTAATCTCCCAGATTTCTCTTAATATCCTCTGGAGCCTTTTCCAAGTGCTCTGGGTGGGAAGAGATTGCAAAGCTCCCCAATAATGCTGGATTTCCCCTTTGCACAGCTGGATTTGCACAGCTGGCTAAAAGGTTTTTAATGCACGGAGAATATTCCTTTCCCCTTTAGTTTGGTTACTTCGTATCTCCAGCTTCCCTTGTACTAATCACTCTGTGTGTGTGTTGCTTTTAAAAATATAAACTGTTCACAAACCTAAGATTGTTCATTTTAAGGAGAACTGGGTATTTTCTCATCACCTTCTCCTGTTCCCCAAATTCTGGCTTGACCCCATTTCCTAAAAGTTGGCCATAAGCGGTTGTTCTTTTGGCTGGTGAAATGCTTTAGTTTGGGTGAGGAGAGAGATTGCTGTAAAATGCCGAACATTTAGGATGCTTTCTTGATCTCTGGGAATATTCGGGAGGGGCTGGTGATGCTCTGGTGTGAGATGCCAAAGGATGTTTAGTTCTTATTATTACTGCTATCTTAAAATCTGCATTGGACCTCGCTTCCATAACACAAACCCAAATGTTGCTAGAATCGCTTGGCTTGCAAAAGTCTTGCTTTGCCTGGTGAGAGAAGGGCTTCCAGATTTTTCATTGTATTCAGGTTATTTAAGAAATAAAAAATGTCATTTTATTCAGTTTGTGAAGTCAAAGGCTTTCATGGCCAGGATCCATAGATTTTTGCGGGTTTTTCGGGCTACGTGGCCATGTTCTAGAAGAGTTTATTCCTGATGTTTCGCCAGCATCTGTGGCTTTGGCATCTTCAGTTTGTGTCAGGATTCACTTCACCTGACCCCAAAGACAGAGGAAGCGAAGGCAGCCGGTGCTTTGCTTGCCAAAGATGTGGTGAATCTGTGCTGGGTTTTATTCCAGGGGTCATGTTCAACCCGCTAATGCCATGCAAGACCAGGCAACCAAAGCACTACAACCTTGAAGTATAACCAGGTCTGTATACAACCAACAGTCCCTATTTTATGTATATGGGAACACTTGCAATTCACTGATAGGAAACACAAAAAAATCCATCCAAAAGGACTAAAAGGACTAAATCACTCTGGAACATCAGTGTCCGCACTTAATCAAAGCTGAGCAAAGACTGAATGGATAAAACAATTGACTTGGTGAAAGAACTGGGTCTGGTGCAACCCTTTTATTGTGATTTCTGAATTCAGCACCCCAAAATACATTCAAAACAGCTCCAATATTGAAAAAATGTTTTTCTACCACAGGGCTGCGTAGTCGCAATTGGAGCAAAAAGGAGCGCAGGAGGAGGCCTTGGATGGCCGTTAGGTGGCATCCTCTGGCCAGGAACCAGAAGCGAGAAGCTCATGCCATTTCTAGCCGCCCGGTTTCCCTTCCTCCTTGGCTGGGTTTGGAGGTCAAAGGGGCACCTCTCTCCCTCAAAGTGGGTGATGGTGGGGCTGCCCCATTGGTGCCCTCAGACCCCAAGGAGAGGGACAAAAATCTCAGTCCCAGCGAGGCAATCCCGGTGCAAAATCTATGCCTTGGAATTCATGTTCTGTACTCTTTTAAATTCAACCGAGAGCTTAATGTTATTTCAGTCTAACTTTTTGTGTGTGTATATATATATATATATATATATATGCAGTTTTACTTGTCTTTCCATTTATTCTTTAATCAACTCTTGGGGGAAAGAAGGGAAATAATAGTCACCCTAATATTGCACCCACGAAAGCCAAGGTGGATGTGCGCAAGCCACATCTGAGTGTGGCCAGGATGCCGAACCAGGACAGTTGGAGGGTGCGGTGTGAATGAAGTGTGATGGATTCACCAAATTACGTCCACACAGGGTTTGGCTGTGGATTTGCAAAGACTGGGCAAGGGCAGGAATCTGGGGGCAGAAGGACAATTTCATTTTGGGGAAGAGGGAACCGAACTTTTTATTTTGGAGGAGGCAGCAGGGATGATGGTCCTTGCACCGGTGTGAGAAGCATCACTTGGTTGGGACCAACCTGGGGATTCAGGAGCCGTTGGGTTGCCCTCATAGGGAATGAACTGAGATGGATTCCTAAATGGAACAGACGTCCATTGAGTAGAAAGGAGCAGCCATGGAGAAACTGCGGTGGTCCAGATACAGACACTGTGTCCATTTTTCACCCTTGAGAGAGGTCAAGGATGTCCAAGCTGCATTTGTTGTTTTTTTTTTTAGAAAAATTGACATTTAAAAAAAAAAGAAATGTAACAGAGCAGGGGCAACCAGGAATTTTCTCCAGTGTAGGGATGAAGGAGGGAATCTGGGCCACATGTGACCCATTGATGGAGATTTTTCCTGTCCTGGCTGAAAGAAAAGCCAAGAGGTAAGCAAGGCCCTTGTTTCCTGGCAGCCCAAGTTGTGGGGGGTCAGCCCCACTCCCCATCCCAAACTCTGCCCTACAAGACATCCATGCCTCCCTGCCACAGAGGAGGAGGAGAAGGAGAAGGGGCACAGGCCAAGGCAAACCGCTGCGGCCTCTCCTAGCTTGTCTGTCCTTCTTTGCTTATACCTTTTGCCAATGGGCCTGGCTGCCTTGGGTTTGACTTTGAATCAAACAGGAGCAGATCTGGGGCTGCCCAGAAACAGACTCTATGGACTTCTGGAGCCAAGACAGGTGAAGGAGTCTTTAAGAGCTAATAGGTTTCAGCTGAGAGAAGCAGAGGCCTTTTCAAAGGCCTCCAGCTGCAGAGGTTCTTTGCAGCCAACAAGTAGTCTTGCAGCCTTGTTCCTTGGCTCTGGTTCTCTGGACCTGCCTTGTGGCTATGCTCTTGCCTCTCTTCTCCATTGCTGGGACTGACCGACTGGCATTGTGTGACTTTTGGACCGGACTCTGGACTGTTCTTTGGTATCCTCCCCTGCAGTGCTGCCCCCAGTAAAGGTAAGCAGGACAGCCATTTGGACCCCGCTCTGGTGTCGCTTGGCCAGATGGGTCCCATTTTCCATCTGTGGGTTCTTGGAGGGTGCATGCAAGCCGCGTTGGGTGGTGGGTTGGTGCCAAGCAAAAGGGAGCAGCATCCCCAGTTGCCACGCAACCACCACCCCTTAGCAACATCGCTCCTCTTCCACTTTGCTTTTTCCTTGTTATTTATCCCCATTCTCTCTGCGTGAGCATAAAGCATTTTAAACATACTGACAGATTGGGGATGGAATGGAAGTGGGAAATGTAGGGTACAGAAAGGATGGGGCGATGGTGAAATGTGCAGGAGGTGAAGGAAGCAAGGGGCTGTTTCTTCAAAAACTGTTCCAGGATAAGGAATGGCCACCTTTTCTGTCTTTTTGCAAAACGCTTTGCAGGCTTTTGCAAAATCCAGAGAAGAACATTTGAAGCTGGTGAGAAAAGTGGGCACAATCTCTCTCACACACATACACACACACACAAAGGCACACGGAACGAGGGAAGCAAATGTTTTGCCAACTGTCTGCTGTGTGTTGTTGCTGTTGCAATGTGAGTGTTTTCTGCTGTTGCTATAGAAATTCTGACGGAGACGGGCCAGGAGACCGGGGTGTGATGGGTAGAAAGGGAGAGCAATGATGAAAATAGACCCATTTTGCTTTCCTTAAGTTCCAGTTTGGGGGCTTGTTTGGTTCAGTCTAAGCAGCCCAGACTAAAGTCGTCCTTCAGCTGTACGAAATGTCGAATCAAAGCCAATGGGTTGTCTATCTGGTTGGGGAGCTGGGCAACTGCGGTGGGTCTGGAGACTCCATTTTCTACCATAAGATGCCACAGATGGCCCTAAATGCCTCCCCCCAAAATCCTTGGAAGTGGCCAGAAGTCTGGCTTCTGGTTTCCAAAACAAATGTTTGTGGATGGTCAAGACTGCTGGAGGTACTTTAAACCTATTCTAAAAGTGAATTATTGCTCCCAGGAGAGAGGATAACCCTCTTTTGTGGAGTTGTGGGACTCTTGAAGACATTCTGGCATTGCTTGGCCACGTGTGTTGGAGAGAAGTGTGTTGGAGGGTATAGATTCCATCCTAGGGGTGGACTAAGGCATCTTCAGAGGTCCCTCTCCATTCTGCTTATATTTCTTTCCAAGGGATTGGGGGTTTGAATGGGAAGGGGGCTTGGGGGTGTCTCCCCATCCTCTGCTCCCTTTCTTTCTCTTCCTTCCTTCCTTCCTTCCTTCCTTTCGCTTTCCTGGCCGTCCTTCATTTCTCCTTCACGGTCCTAGGAGAGGCGTCCTTTGATCATCTGGAGCCTCGGCTGCAGATGATTCCCAGCTTCCTCCCCTCCTTCCTCAACCTCCAGCAGCCGCACAACTAAGCTTGGCCTAGTTTCCCCCTCCTTCCAGCCTCTTCTTCTTGCTTTGCTTCTGCAACTGGGGCATGAGCTGATTCGAAGCACACTCCTTGCAGCTTTGGAAGCCAGACTAACGTTAAGCTGGGCAGCTTCAAGGGAAAGGGCAGAAAGCCCTTCGGTCATGGACTTTGGGGGCTAAGGGTCTTCATGGGAGCTCTTTGCTGTCAAAAAGGCCTCCCGGCAAACCCAAAGTAGATTTATTAACAACAAACCCAATCCCACACCCCGAGATGCTGTTCCCTCCCTGTTGCAACCTTAATCACCGGCTGCCAAGGCCTTGGACACGAGGGTGGGACCCTCTTTCAAGCTCCCAAGGGCTGGATTCAACTTCTGAGGCATTCCTGGGCCCACATTCCAGTGGCGGGTGGGTCCAAAGGCCCAGGGCTTGGAGCTGGCTTTTGCTGGTCCACCATCTCCGGCTTTTGCTGGACAAGGATGGCCTGACCACAGCTGTTCATGCACTGGGAGAAAAGGAGGATAGAAACAGATTATCTGAGCCATGGCTTGGTAACTTCTTGATTAAACTACTGCAATGCGTTCCATGTGGGGCTGCCCTTGAAGACGCCTTGGGGCAGCGAGTGGGGTGCATGGCTGTCAGAGGAGATAGTTTGCACCCTGAGCCCCATTCTTGCCTTCTGGAGTTGGCGCACCTTCCTGCTCTTTGCACATGAGCATCCGTGCCGCGTCTCTCCTCCTCCTCCTCTTCCTTCTAACTGGTGCACAGCCGGAAACATGTTGGAGCCACTTGCGGAGGGGGACCAGGTGTGAGATGGGCCTCTGAGCAGCAGCAGGGAAGAGGAGGAGGAACCATGCCACTGAGTCAGAGGCTGAAGTCCTGAGGGCCGCTCTCTCAACAGCTCTGCTGAAAATGTGATGCCGATGCGCAGGTGTCCCTCTCGGCTGAAAGACCAGTTGCCCCAGTTGCAGGTGGGATCTGGCCGTCCCTCTCCTCTGTGGGGCAAGTTTTGACTCCGTTGCTGAGAGCAGCCCTTCCCTTGGCAGGGGGAGTATATGTCTATCTGAAATGCTTTGGCCTTGTTTTCTTGTGTTACCACTGACACATCTTTCTGGAGCATAGGTGGCAATAAGACGTTCCCCGCACAGGAGCATTTTTTGGCCAGGGTTAATTCTAAAACAGAGGGGCAAACATTACAAAAGTGGAAGGGAACAGAGGACAAACAACAATGTCATAAGTTTTAGGAAACCTGGATTTTGAACTTGGTCCTGAGCCGGAGGGATGGGGTGCCCCACTCTCAGAGGGGCTTGCGTGGGATTTGCCCACCCCAAAGCCTTCCTCTGTGGATGGAGGTGGCACCCGGTGCTGCCAACCATTCCATTCGTTAGGCGGCAAAACCTTCTTAAAATTAATGAACATAAGGTGGCCACGGTTGCCACGGAGACCACGCGTCGCCCTGGCAACCGCAGGGATGCAGAGACAGCAGAGTTTAATGAAGGGTCATGCTAAAGCAAACAGGGGAGAAGTGAGAACGCTCTCCTTCCCACGGAAAAGAAAGCCAAGGTGGGAGAAGGCACATGGCGGGGATGATGGTGGAGACGATGCCAGCGCTGCCCATGGGCAAATGGCAGCCTCAGACCAGGAGGGGAAGGATGCCTCCCCAACACTCCTGTGCCACGTGGAGGAAGAGGACGGTGATGCCATGGAGTTTGCCCATCCTCTCCACATGTCCCTCTTTGCTAAGGCCCCATAGTTGTCTTGGGTGCCTTCAAGTCATATCCAGCTCATGGCAACCCTATGGTTTTCTGGGGCCGAGAGTGTGTGACTCACCCAAGGTCATACAGTGTGTTTCCATGGCCTAGGAAGGATTTGAACCCTCATCTTCAGAGGCAAATCCAATGCTCAAACCACCATGCTGCACCTGATATTTCACAGATGAAAACCAGGACACACCTGGCCAAGGAACAGCCTCACCACAATAGTAGATTATCTGAGCGTAGGTTACTTTTGCACTTGGAGCTCAGTCTGCAGCAAGCGAAGTAACCCGAGGATGGAGGGGGAGACTGCCAGGAGGAGAGAGAAACCTGGGCATTTTAAAAGCCGCTGGGGAAGTGGGATGGCACAGGGTTAACCCAGACTTTCTCTGCCAAATTGGGTCTGTTGGAGGAATGGCAAAGTGGAAAGCGTGAAGCAGCAGCATCTCTTTTCCTCCCCCTTGCATTGTATTTGATTTTGTCAGCTCCAGCAGCTCGAGCGCAACCTTGGCTTCGGTGCCCAGGGCTCCTCCGTCGTCTCTCTCCCCCAAAGATGACTCATGCGCTGAGCCTGGCTGGCCAAGCCTGACTCCTCCTGGGGAGGCCAAGCAGCCATATTTTAACCCAGAGAACTGCGCCCTTGCCATGTACTTGGGATGTGACAGGCTTCCAGTGGATATATGTGTCTGTTTGTCTGGAAAATCTGGAAAATTCCAAATGCTTCCAAGCTAAAGCTTCCCCAAATGGCCAAAGACCACCCAATGGCTCCTGTGTTATTCAAGGTGGTAGATCAATGGGAAAAGAGGATGATGCAAAGGGGGGAAAGGGAAGAAGGCAGGAGGAAAAGAGAGGAAACCTGCCCTGACTTTGCAAGGCCTGAGCAAGGCAGGTGATAAACAGGGTGGCTTGGAAGTTTCTCAGTCATGAAATGACAAGACCCATTAGAAAATATGATAAAGGTTGCTAAGGTGGAAGGCAGTAGGAAAAGAGGAAGACCATGCCCATCAGACACTTCTGATGCACATTATATTCTTTGGATGTGCTTTGGACTCTTCGGATGTGCGTTGTGCATTTCTGAGGCATGCCAGGCACTCCTGTTGTGTTCCTGTCCAGTGTCTGGATGTGGGCAGGGGAGCACCCCAATGCACCAGTCGCTCCACCATTGTGAAACAGGTGTCCATACAAAGTAACATGCCAGAAACCCCTGGATGAATCTGGACATGGCAAGATGACCCCGTTCTATTCTCTGCGCACGTGAGCCCATTTACAAAGACCCTGGCTCCCATAACTGAGTTCCAGCCAATGTTTCCAAGGCCTTGCTTTGCCAAGTCCACGCACCCCCAACGTTTCCTAACCTGAGCTTACTGGCCGATAACCGTAATGCCACTGTTGGACTTCCATGGCGTCACGGCTGCCCCACCAATGGCTCTTGCTTCTGGCTTTTCTGGCAAGCTCTGGTTTCCGCTCTCGCCGCCTCTTCCTTTGGTGGTGGACATGAAAGTTTGCAAAGTATTATGGCAGGATCCTTCCCTGTAATTAAGGAGGCAGGGACCCAAAAATAGCCCAGAGAGCCACTGGATGCGGGGAGAAAATTTCAGGGGAAAGAAGATGCCCCCCTCCTTTCTCTACAGTTGGGGAGGGCAGTGTCTTTGTCTGTTTTCCTCTTTGCTTTCAAAATGAGGTCTCCCATGGAGAAGGATACCGACCTTCCCACTATATTATAGGGCAAGGAGACCACAGTCAGGGACAGCTTCCTAAAATACTCGGCCCACATGGGCAACCCATCCCTGCCACATCTGGCCCCAAGTGGCCTCCCCTCCGATGAGTTCCTCCTCTGCCACCCAATTCCTCACGGAGTTTGGGCTCCTCCGAGGCTGGCAGCACATTGTTTGACAGATGGGTGACCAAGAGACCATATAAAAGTAAACAGATAATGCATTTGCAAAAGTGCAGGCTGAGTCCCACTTATTATCCAAAATGCTTGGGATCCAAAGGGCTTTGGATCTGGGATTTTTTCAGATTTTGGAATATTTGCGCCCATATATATATATATAAAATTTGTAAGGCAATATCTCAGAGATGGAACTGAAGTCTAAACATGACATTCATCTCTGTTTTGTGTTCACCTTCAAGCTATGTGTATTGAAGGTAATGTTTATACATAACATTTTGCAGAATGGTGTGCATGAAACCAAGTTTGCATATCCTGAACCATCAGAAAGCAAAGGCATCACTATCTCAGCCACCTGTTATGATGATACTCCACCTGTGATCATAACCAATCCATCGGTAGTGATAATGTGGTCTGATCCAAGCAGCGTCTCTTCTAAAACTATGCTCTTGTGGCCCTACCTATGGACCCAGAGCGCCTTTCAGCACCGGAGCCAGACTCATTGTCACGGCTGTTGTCGTTGTTGTTTCCACCTGCAGTTGACTGTGCTGAGACACACGGGTGTCCTCTTTCGGTTGCCAACTGGTGTGAATCTCCGCACTGGCCAGAACTGGCAGGGTTTTCCCGGATGACCCTTGGAGCCCCTTCCCGCTCTCTGTGACCCCTCTGGATCCCGGGGGTCCTGTCCTTGTCTCCCCTGCAGCACCCAAGTTAAAGCGCTTAGATGCGGCATTGCATAACCAGGGAGATGTTAATCAGGCCAGGAAATTATGGCTCCCGGCCAGTGTTTGGCATTAAGCGGGTGCAAAGGATTGGGATTGTGTTTGTGTGTGTGTGTGTATACGATGATCACACATTGACAAAAGGGAGGCAGCTGGTCCGAGGGTGGGGTTGGGCCGCCTGGACAAGGAAGGGCTTAAAAGAGGAAGCGGATTCTGCAAACACACCGAGAGGGGACTTGGGTGCGAGGCCTTGCGACAGCGACCTCTTTCTTTCTCCGGGCAAATATCAAGCAAAAGACTCCTATGACGGTCTCTGCTCTCTCCCTTTAGTCAGTTTGGACAGCCTGAAGCAAGAGTAAGAAGAACATTTAAGCAGGCTAAAAGAGAATATTTGAAACAATCGGGCAAGCTAAAACAAACCAGTTAAAACCATTTCGGACCACAGAAGGCCAGATCCACATTTGTGGGTTTGGATGAAATCAGTCAGGCCCCAAAGGTCTCCTTAGTCCTCTTTGAGACCAGGTTGCAAGGAAACTAATTTCCAAAAGGAACCAAAGGAGCCAAGTTGCTTTGCTGGCAACGTTTTCCTTGTTGGTTCTGCTCAAAAGTGACATATTAAGGCTGTTTTTAGTGGCTGTTTTGGAGTGCATTGCCACTGTCTTTCCAACCCCAAGGAATGTCCTCTCCAAAAGGGAAAGCGGCTGAAAAGTAATGATCAAACAATGGAGTTTGTTACTTTTCTAGCAGTGCAACAAAAGGCAGCAACAGTCTGCTTTTCTGAACACTGTAGCAAGTCATGGAGAACTTGTTAGCTTCCTAAAAAGTAGCCACCTTTTAAGGAAAAGTAACATTTTGAGGAAGGCCAAGCTCTGGATCAGTGAATTGTCTCCATTTCCTTCAGTGTTTCAGAGACGAGAACTGAAAGGAGGAGGCAAGATTTCCTCCATCTTCACTGGCTCCTTCTCCTCCTTTTGCTCTTCACTTCTCTCCCATGTTCCTCCCAGGAAAACTGGGATTTGAGATGCCATATTTATTTTTTTCTTTTCCTTGTAAAAATGATTTTTATTCTTCGTCTGAAGAGAGCTTCCTCTTCGGCAGGGGGATGCCGGACCGCTCTCCAGTTTTCAGAGAGCTTGGAATTTCTCCAAAGGAAAAGGGGAAGAATGAATGAGAAAAAGGAAGGAAGGAAGGAGAGTGTTGCTCACCAAAAAAGGCAAGCTTGCAGAGGCGGAGGTTGCAGGACGGAGGGAAGGAGCGTGTGAGGGTCCAGCGGCTGTGCATTTTTCCTCCGTGAGAGAGGGACTTTTTAAAAATCCATACACGAAACCATTCTTTTGCAGCCTCTGATAAGCACCGGCCCTCCTGGGACCCATCCTCCCCGGGAGGAAAAGTGTGGGAATGAGGGAACGAAGAAGCCAAGGAGGCGAAGGAGAGGCCAAAGGGCACCACCAAAGGGAGACCCTGGCCTGGGGTCAAGGCAGCAACATGGGATCCTTCCATGGGAAGGAACCGGGGGTCCTGACACGGCAAAGCTCCCTCCCAAGACCCAGACAGTGGGGTGACTTTCGTGTGGGAATGGTGCAAACTGGATGGATTGCAAGTCCCAGCATCCCAGCCTGGCGAGAGGGCTGACGGGAAGGGCTATACCACACTGTTCATTTATTGAAACAGGGCCTTAATGGAGGTTGCCTTTGAGGTAGCTGCATGGGACGGACCCACCGTCAGCATCCCCACCAGGATCTGGAAAGTTCCTTTTTTTTTGCACTGCAGCTCCCAGAATCCCCTGCCGACCACGGCCAATGCGCGTAGGAATGCTCTCTGTTGCATAACTGGCTGACGGATGGAATGGGCCTTTGCTGCATTGTGGCATGTGTATGTGTGCGCTTCCTTCTTGGACTACACGAGTTCCTTTTTCAGACTACAGCTCCCAGGTTCAGTCAGGAAGGCCGCTGACCGTGGACGCTGGGAGCGTTTGTCCAGAACCAAAGCAGACTCCTGCAAAGGTCTAGATTTCTGGATCTGGGAAGCAAAGTGCGGCCTCCTTGTGCAAAGGGCTCTTAGGAGCTGGAGAGGATTCAGTCCCCCCCCCCCCATATCTCTCTCTTCCTGTCCCCCAACTGCCTCCGCCTGTCCCTTTAAATCCCTCTCTCCCACGTGCCATGTCTGGTTGTGCTGGAGACGGTGACGCACTTGTGACGTCAATGGGGGCTGCGGGGGGGGGGGAATTTAGGCTGGGGGAGGGAGGGGGAGAGACGTAGTTTCATTTGCATTTAAAGGGCCAAGGTGTTTGGGGGGGGGAGCAGATTGCCTTGGAGGGGTGCATTTTGGAGGGTGCAAAGGAGGAAAAAGGGGGACCCCAGTTTGGGAAAAGTGTGTTGTGTGTGGGGTGCATCCCAGTTGGAGCCTTGCAAAAGTTGTTGGCCAGGCTCCCCATTTTTACAGCCACGGTCCACCGATGCCAGCAGTAAACAGGGTGTCCTTCCGCCAGCGTTGCCATCCCGAAATAGTCCCTCTTCCTCTCTTCTGGGGGGCATCTGAGCTGGAACAGAGGGATCAGGAAAGTGGGCTGCTTGCTTTGGCTCTGGCCTGGCCTACAAAAGCCGATGGCCCTCTTTCGCCCAGCCCCAGATGGAGCACTTGGAGGGCTTTCTCTTCTTCTTCCTCCTCCTCCTGCTGCTCCTGCCTCCAGACTTTCCTCTCCTTCTTCTAGCTCTGCCCAGAGAGCATCGTCTCCAGCACCCAAAAGGAATCAAACCCAAACAAATAAAACTGAACGCATGCACGTATACGCATTGCATGGGTTTCTAAGGTGGAACCCAAACTTTGATGAAGGGACCCGCTTCCAAACTTTGGCAAGCAGTTTATTCTTCAAGGTATGTCCAAAGGAAGAGGGCCAGTGACCTTTTGCATCCGTTGGAGCATCTCGAAATCCGAGGGCTCTTACAAGCACAGTCTTCTTCGCCGGCAGCCATTGCTGCTGTTGTTCTTTGCCATCAACTGATGTCCGCCCTTTGAATGAAAGATCTCCGGTATCCCATCGTCCACTGTCCTGCCGTTCAGGTCTTCCAAATTCCTGGCTCCACCTGTAATGCAAATACAAGCCTGATTGTTGATGCTTTGCTTTGGCTATGTGCAAAAATAAAAAGGCAGTTTCAACCCATGAGCTCGAACAACATCCAAAAACCATTAAAAAGCAATACAGCGGGTCCTTGTTATCTGCTGGGGTTTGGTCCCAGGACAACAAAATCGGTGGATGTTCAAGTTCTATTAAATATAATGGCATAGCAAAATGGTGTCCCTTACATAAAATGGAAAATGAAGGGTTGCTATTTGGAACGGATTATTTTATTTTTATTTTTTAATATTTTAAATCCATGGATGCTTGCATGCTTCCGGTCCTCACTGAAAGATCACTGAGAAATGCTTCTTCCATGGCTTCGGCCATAAGGCTTCAAAGGCTTGGGGTGTGGATGAGGGATGGCAGCATTAAAACCAAATGTTGGTATGATTCAAATGCACCCATAAAACTAGGCCTGGGAAATTGGAAATAATTATTATTTTATGTATTGATATCCTGCCTTTCTTGTTGTATAGGGACTCAAGGAGCACCCTGAAGCAGGAAGGCTTCCTAAAGGGTGATTCCTTGTAAGTGGAGACTATAGACAATAAAACCATCAACTCCTAGAGTTGCAAGGTACCCCCAAGAGCCATCTAGTCCGACCTCCAGCCATGCATGAAGATGCAACTAAAACACCCCCAAACAATGTCTGTTAAAAGACCTCAAAAGACGGAGAGACCTTTCCTCCAAGGCAGTCTGAAATATTCCACCCTCAAAACAGCTCTGACAGTAAAGAAATTCTTCCTGATGTTTAGTTGCAATCTCTCTCCTTTTTGTCACTTGCGTTCAGTTGTTCTTGTCCGAGTCTCTGGGGCATGTCTTCTCCATGACATCCTTCCAGATATTTCAAGACAATAATGTTTGGAGTAGAAGGTAGTTGGGGGAAAGGCCGCACTGCAGGGGGATGGGAGCCAGTGGGGCTAGAATGGTGGACTGGAGGTACCTTGGCTAAGTCACACTCTCTCAGCCTCAGGGGGACACAATGGCAACCCTCCTCGGAACAAATTGCACCAAGAAAAGCCCATTCGAGGGTTGCCATCCATTGGGAACGACTCGAAGGCACCCACCAACAGACAGACAGTTGGAGGGCCTGCGCCAAGGGCCCCATGGCCGCTGCCTTGAGTTTGCAAGGCCTGTACCTCAGGGGTCCCTTGGAGGGATGTCTCTCATCCAAAGGGGTGCCATAAATCCCAGCCAGTATTAGCTCCCTTCACACAAACTCCGCTGCAAGGGTGGCAAGGAAGCGTGTCAGGAGTGCAACATTTGCAACATCTCTCTTTTTAGAAGGAAGCAATTGTTAAAAAGGAGGGGATGGACCCTACCTCTGCAAAGTGTCCCCCCCACCCCACACACCCCCAAAAGATATCCAGGCCAAAGCTTAGCTGGAGGACCCCTTGAACTCAGGCTTGCCTTGGCCAGAGAGCGGAAGGATATGGAGCAGCAGCAGCTGCCACTTGCAACCCAACAACATGGAGCCTCCTCCTGCTGCTGCTGTCTCTTTTTGTGGGTTGGGGGGGGGGGAGGACTTTGTAGGGGAGGGGCTGTGCTTGGCCCCACCCCTTGCCTGTCCCTGCCCTCCCATTGGTCCTCGTGCCCTCTTTCCCTGCCTCCCCCCCAAATGCCAGCTCCACCTTTGCCAGTTGCCCCATTGCATTTGCTTTGCTGCTTCTGGGCTGGGAACCTTGGAGCTTGACTGGTGGTGGCCCCTTTCCCTTGCCTTCTCCTGGAGGCCTGCCTTGTTTGGGGCAAAGGAGCTGCTGCTCCAGAGCAAGCCCTCCCTTCCTTTATTTGCAATTGTGGCCAGGAAGAAGAAAGAGAGAGACACAAGGAAAGAAGGAAGGAAGGAAAGAAGAAAGGAGGAGGGCAGAGGAGAAAGCCAAACACCTGGAGCTGGATTGCAACAATCTATCCCTTCTGTTTGCCAGAACTTTACGCACAGGCGGTGTGTTTGTGTATCTCCAAAGAGACACAGACTTTCTCTCGTTGGCTCTTTTCCCCCTTTCTTGGAAGCCAGGGGGGTGTGCAATGTTTTTGTGAAGGCCCCCAGGCCGATTGCACTCCTTTCTTTTCCCCCTTTTTTTCTGGGGGTGACTCTGTTGTTTGGGGCGCAGAGAGAGCCAGAGGAGAGGTGAGTGGCACTTGGAGCATCTTTGGGGATGGCAGTTTTGGGGGTGGTTTCCTTTTTTGGGGGGACAAGGGGGCTTTGTATTGAAAAGAGGGGCTCTTTTGGAAAATATTTTGGATGAGGAGATATATATATATACATATGTGACAGCCAGGATCTCTTGGAGAGAGGGAGGAGAAAATGGAGAAGGGCTCTTTCCAGTCCCTGGCAGAGATGCCTTTTCTTCTTCCTCCAAAACAAACCATCAAAATGGTGCAGACGAAGACAAGCAAAATATGGGGGGGAGTTATTGGAGGGGAAGGCGAATGGGGGTCTTTTGGAGGAAGAGGGTTTTTGGGGGGTCTTTTGGGGTGGAAGGAAAGGGATGGAGGGAGCAAGAGGAGGCTCTCTTTGCCAGAGATGAAGCTGAAGGACTGATCCATTTTGTGTTTATGGGAGGAGACTGGAGGTTGAAGGGGGGGGGGCAGAGAGACAAGGAAGCAAGGAAAGGGGGTGAAGAAGTTGGGGGCCTGGCCCCTCCAGGGCTGGAAAAAAGGCACAAGGATTAATAATAACAATAACAGCAACAACAATGATATATATGGATGGATGGCTGTTTTGGAGCATTTTGCAAGCATGGTGCTGGAAGGTTTGGGGTTTTTGTGTGTGTTGGGGGGGGGGGTTGTTTATAAAGTGTTATGATGCCCCCCAAAAGAGGGGAAAGGGTCCCCCAAAGTCTGGCAAGGACAGGAAAGCAACCCAAAGCCCAAGCCTTGCTGGAGGGCTTTGGGGGCCTCTTGCCATGGAGTCCTGGGGAGCTGCCAGAGAGGGGCCAAAGGCTGCCCCAAAGGAGCCTTAAAGGGCCAATGCTGAGGATGGGTTTTATTTTGGGGGGGGGGGGGAGATTGTGGCAAGTGGGGTGGGGATGGCTTCAGACCCTGCTCGGTGTTTACAAGAAGAAGAAGAGGGTTGGCTTCAGAGGAGGGTTTGGCCAGAGGAGGACAAGGAGGAGGACCAGGAAACTGGCTGGAGCCTTTGGAGGAGAAGTGGAGGAAGGGTCCAGATGGGAAGCCTGGGCCTTTTTTTTGGGGGGGGGGGGGAGGAATGCTGGAGGTAAAAGTTGGTGCAGCTCTGAAGGGCATCCAGAAGGGCCTTTGGGGAACTGGAAGCCAGGTGTTGACTTTCCATCTCTTGGTCTCCTGGAAGTGGGGGCCAGTCCCTAGAGTTGGATGGGACCCCCCTTGAGTCCCACCTTGGTCAACCCATTTCCAGGGAGGGAAAGCTGAGGCTTGGCAAGACAGTTTAAAGTGCCATCCTAAGCATGTTTGCCACCCCCCAAATGGGCTCTTGGCTTGTCCAAAGAGTGCCCTCTGAGTTGCCCAAAGCAGCACCTGCCCCTGACTCCCAGCCCTGGGCCCTTTGGATGGCTGGGAAGGTGGCGCCGGAGGGAGAGGAAGGGCAGGTGGATTGGGCCCCTGAGCTGGACTATGACTTGGAAGGCCAGGGTTCAAATCCCCGCTCAGACCTGAGAACAACTGGGTGACCTTGGGCGAGTCACACTCTCTCGGCCTCAGAAGGAGGCCGAGGCAAACCCAGTGAAAGGTTTGCCTTAGGGTCAGCCCAGGTTGGACTTGAAGGCACACAACAACAAGGAGAGACCCAGAGAGGGGATCCCAAAGGTCACCTAGTCCAAGCCTAGGTCCTACAGCAAATGCACCAGTAGCCATCCGGCCTCTGTTTAAATCCTCCTCCTCCTCCACAGTTTTTGGGGTCTAAACAGCTTCCGTGGTCACGCATGTAAAGAGTCTTTGAGTCTAATTCATGTCATGAATTTAGGCCCAATATTATTATTCAGGCTTAATTATTAATATTAGTAATAATACATTATTATTACTAGGAAGCAGAAGGAATTCAAGCTGTGCCGAGTCTCCGCTTGGGATGGTTCTTCTTCTTGGCCTGGGACTGTGCATTAAGACTCCTTTCAGGACACAGTTGGAAGCTTTCTGCATCACCTGGAAACTTCCTGGGTTTCTATGCTGTTCAGGACTGTCTTTGTCACAACTTCCTTCCTATATTTTGGTGGCCTTTTTGTGTGATGAACAGGAGTTGTGTTGATGTGGCCTGGCATCTTGTTGACTGCGTTGCTTTCTCCTCTTGCGCTGGCATTTAAAGTGGCCATAGTCAATGGGGTCTTGTACTATGGGAATGATGCCCATTGGAAAGGGAGGCATGGGTGCGAATTACGCACGTGGGACGCATGGGGACCAATCTTGTGTTGGAAAGACTGACAAATCTGGTTGTTTCTGTAACTAAAAAAGGCAGGGAGAAATGTTTTTGGAGAACTGTATCCTCTTTGTTGTTGTGTGCCTTCAAGGCATTTCCGACTTCTGGTGACCCTAACTTGCTTTCTAGGCAAGTTTCTTCAAAAGGGGTTTGCCATTGCCGTCCTCTGAGGCTGAGAGAGAGTGACTCTCCCAAGGTCACCCAGTGGGCTTTGTGGCTAAGCCAGGATTTGAACCTTGGCCTTCCTTCTTTTTTGCGACCTCTTTCAGTTCATGCATTTGCAATTATATGCGCAACCTTGTGGCTGTTGTCTGGTTTTGGATGTTGGTTTTTCGCTTTGTGGTGTTCTCTCTCATCCCTTCCTTTGTGTTGGTGGTGTTTCTGGGTGTGACTTTGGGGGACACATGCCATCCATGCACACCCCTTTTCGCTCTCGCATCCTGTTTCTCCTTCAGTCCCTTTCCTTCTGACCTTCCTTGCCCTTTAGAAAGAAAACATTGTCTGTTAGGGGCCTTGAGGTGAGGATGAAAACCTGAATACATGAATACAAATATTTAAGACACAGTTAAAATAAATCAATAATTAAAAATGATTTAAAAGTGTACATCTTGACCCCTTTCTGTGGGTCTTGTTTCCTTGTGAAGTCTTTTACAAATCTTGAGCCTCATGCAATGCTGAGTAGATGGATACAGGATCATTTCATCAGGTTGGTGTCCAGCCTTCCAAGCTGAGCTGTTAAGATTTGATCTTTAGAAATCTTTACTAAAAGGGACGTCTACTTCTAAGGATGTCTCTGCACCATAGATTTGTACTACATTCCAGCTTTCTGGGCAGCCTGCACCGCCGTCACCATTTGTGGGACATCGGCCTCAATCCTGTTGTTAATCCGGAGTAGCATCATAGACTCCGAGGGGTTTGCATTTGGGTTGACTCACCATCCAACGATGGAGTCAGGATGAATCCATCCGACTGATGCCTGTGTCTTCTGGCTCTAGTTTCTAGTACTGCAGGAACTTCAAGTATTCAATCCTCCTGTTAACCTGCTTTGAATGTGTACTCAAGTCTTTGCTCTCGCCTTTATCTCGCCTTCTGCCCACATTGATGCCAGTGGGCTCAACTTTTATGCCATTGGGCAACCGTAGCATTTGGTTCAAGCTTGAGAAAGGCGGAGTTCTGCATGTGTGGTGCCTTTGGACATGGTCAGCTGTTGTGCATTGTTGTGTACGCAGTGTTGTGGTGCATAATAATGGGCAAGGAGCATTCAGTTGCTTACCATCACCGTACTCCCAACAAGGTATAATGCAACCAAGGTTTGATTTTGTGAACACAACGTTACCTTATGCCTCGTTGTTGTTGCTATATTCATTTATATTCCCCAATAATGAGTTTCAAGGTGGCTAATAATATACTTAGGGTTAGGGTTCCTTGTGTCCCATGGCTGGACACGGTCCAGAGCGCTGGTTGTTGATATGCCCTGAATAGTTTGAATTTGGGGTACATGGAAGGCCCCCAATACTGTCCTGCTCACGAGTCTCTCTATCCCCCAAAAGAAAAACTTGGCCTACTTTCTGGCATAATCTAGGGCTCCAGACGTTGTGCGACTGCAATGCCTACCCGTCCCAGACTGTGGTGGGGAATGTGGGGCTTGCAGTCCCTCCAACATCCCGGACGCTGCAAGATTTCCCAGCCCTGGTTTGTTAGCATTTCCAGGTCTTTCCGTTGAGTCTGGCTATGAAGATGAGCCACTGGATCTCTCTGAGTGACCCCCTTAGCAACAGCAGCTTCATTTATATACCACTTCATATTTCACAACTAAGTGTCCCCAACAAGCTGTGGACTCGTTTTAGCAATGTATGGAAGGATGCCAGGTTGAGTCGACTCTGAGCCCCTGACTGGAGTTGAACTCGCAACCTTGTGGTTTGTGAGCGAGGGGCTGCTGGACAGGCATTGAACCCGTGCACCACCTTCTCCCTCGTAGACCCACTTGGTCCTCCTGAAGGTTGTCCGGAAAGGGTTTCCAAGGTCTGCTCCTTGGTTGTTTGAGTCTTAAGAAGCATGGCCCCCACAATGCAAGCGTTGCCCCCCTCCTCAAATGTTTAAGGTGCCTCATCCTCAAAGTAACTTGAAAGCAGGCGAGTGACTTTGCTTTGGCTCCAAGATTGCGGTTGGGATTCTACCAACTGATTAGAATTAAGCCGGGCGGAGGAACGGCTAAGCTGCCGGGGCCAAATACCTTGCCAGACCTCAGCTGCTTTGCACGCACCTAAAGAGGCATCGCTGAAGCTGAACTGCCAAGCATGAAGAGATGTTCAGCAGGAAGATGTGGAGCCCCTATATTGGGAGAAAGGCAGGATATATAAGTAAATAAAGATTTTTGTGCTAAACATAGTGGATGGAAAAGACACAATTGGCCACTCCGTCCTTTGTCATCTGGCGTCTCCAGCTGATATTATGGGACTCCATTTCCCAACAGCCAAAGCCTGAGGTGCAGAGTCCTGGGAGTCGGAGTCCATCCACATTTTGGAGGGCGGCTCTTTTTCCATCCCGGCTCAGGACAAATCTCTCCTTTCCTTTGCAAAGCCGTTTTCTTTGTGGCCCTCTTTGCTTTTTGAATGCTCCTTTTATTGGATGGGCAGCTTTTTGTCTTCCGTGTTGACATTTGAGAATCCAGACCATGGTTAGGCTCCACACTGATGCTTCGGGCAAACCATGGTTTGGCGTTACACCACAACTGCTGTTTCCAAGAGTACCTTTGGATTTCCCCTTTTTAATTTTCTGTGTCAAGTGGGGGAAAAAAGCTCAAGTGGAAACTGTCCTCTTCTGTCTGTCTTTTAGGAATCGACTGCTGTTAATGGTGTCTCACTGTGTTGATTTTTAATCTTTGTTGTTGTTGTGTGTGCTCACATTGATTCAAGCTGGTGGCAACCATTTCCTAGGCTTTTCTTGGCAAGATTTCCTTAGAGGAGGTTTGCCGCATGGCCTTCCTCTGAGGCTGAGAGTGTGTGACCTGGTCAAGGTCATCCATGGCCAAACATAGATTTGAACCCCGGTCTCCCCGAGTAACTTTCCAACCATGACACCATGCTGACTCTCTTGATTTTTAATGTCATCTTTTAAAGAATTTTCAATGGCTTGAACTCTTAGAGATGACTTGTTTTCAAGAGCACACAAAAATGTATAATTGATGTGTTTGTATGGTTTTATTTTAATAATTTGTAAGTCACCATCAGCCCCCCCCCCCTTCCCAATATTGGAGGAAGAAGACGGGACATCAATGAATAAGAAGATTATTTTTAATTTGCTGATTTGGATTTGGTTTCATCTGGTGCTGTTTTTAATTGCCTTGTTTGAACAGCCCTGCGGAGTAGACGTCCACATTTTTAACTGCTCTGTTTTCTTTCGATTTCAAATTGAATCAAGGCCCATCGCTGAGTGTGTGACTTATTTCATGGCTTTGTGTGTCTGGAGAGGGCAGGACCTGAACTTGGACCTCTGTGTTGAGAAATTTGGGGCTGACTGATTCTTTTTTTAATTTTAAAGCTGCAAGCCATTTGGATGAAAGTTGCTCAGAAACGGTGAGCAAAGTTTTGGAGCAATGATAACCGCAGCAGGGCTGCCTCTTTGCCTACTTTTGCAATCGATTTGTTTTTTTCTAAAAAGGGCAATCCAACATTTTTGGGGGCTTAAGGCTGTTTCTTTCCCTTAAGTACAAGGGAACAGCTGTTGCCGGTGTGATTTTCACGGTGAAATAATGCACAGTTTCTCCAAAGCTTAGAACGCAGCTGCAGGTAAACACATTGCTGGGAATGTCAGGCAGTTTTTGGTGGCGATGGAGGAAGGTTTCCCCCCTTTTTAAATGTAAAAAGGTGCTTATTCCCAATTACATTTTCACAACAGTAAAGAATTAGCAAATTAAATGGTGGCAGTGTTGCACCGAGATTTCTGCCTTTTTGCTCACCATAATATTGGATTGGAGGAAGAGGGGAAATAACGTGATACAGGTTGGAGGAGAAGGTTAAGGAAATTGGGGCGAAATCCAGAGTCTACTCTGTTGAGGGTTAAACCGACTGCAGTTAAAACAAGCAGAGAGTCCAATGTTTTCTGGTCCTTCTGTACTTCCAGCATTCAAAATGATGTGCAAACCTGACGCCGTGCGGCTTTTTCTAGCTAAGCTTGGAATAACACTCCCATTTTACAGATGGGACACAGAAACCATTTCAGCGAGATGTTGTTTGAAATGTCGAGGTGTGAACCTGGGCTCTGGTTAAGTGGGAGTCAAGAGGAAAAGAGGATGGCTGCGTTGCAGGTGAATAGATGGGTTGCCCTGAGTTTGCAAGACCTGGGCAGCGCTCTGGTTGACCGAGGGGCTCTTGGAGGTCCCACATTTTCATAAGTCAACATCAACTTGATGAACAACAACAGCAGCGGTTCCTTGCAAAACAGTTAGCCCCCTGAACAGCTCAAATCTCATGCCTTTTCCAATGGGGCCTCTTGCTCCCATTCAGGGAAAGCGTTTCCACCTAAAGCTTAGGAGAAACACCTTGACTGCGAAGAGGAGTTCAATAGCAAGATATGGACTGCCTCTCCATCTTTTGGAGGTCTTGGACGTTGGATGGGAATCTCTCAGGAGTGCTTTTCCTGCATACTCTTGCATGGCTAGATGGCCCCTGGAGGACCCTTCCAAGGAGGTGGTTTGTGAATGGCAAGAAAATGCATCCCACCTAAATAATAGGAATATTTTTTCTGATCGTAAGAGCTGTTCAACAGTGGACTAGATTGTCTTAGAGCGTGGTGGGTTCTCCTTCCTTGGAGATCTTTCAACAGAGGTTGGATGGGTTTCTCAGTTGCATATTCCAGCATGGAAGAATAGGGCTGTGCTTTTAAGGCCCTTGGGGTCCCTTCTGACTCTTGGAATGGATAGGAGGGCAGGTAAAGACATTTTTGGGCTGTCAGGCCTTTTAGGCTGGTAAGGGCTGGGTTTTTAAATGTTGTCCTATATAAATGTTAATGGCTTGTTCTTTTAACCCATTACATTTTCATTTATGACTGTTTGAACTCTTAAAATTGTTTAATTGGTTTTTAAATTTGATATTTATATGTTTTAGTATTGTAATGTTTTTAAACTGTATTGTTCTATACTTGTTGTTCACCGCCTTGAGTCCCTATATTGGGAGAAAGGCGGGATATAAGAGGATAATAATAATAATAATAATAATAATAATGGGGAGATGTGCTACAGAGGAGCTACAACAACAATACTGTACAGACTGTATATAGTGTATATTGACTGTTTTTTTAATCATGTAAGCCACTTTGATTGCTCCTGTAGCAGAAAAGTGGGGTATAAATAAAAGTTTTATTTATTGTTATTATTATTTAAAAATCAGTTTCCCATTGACCTGGAAAGGGACGCTAGAGCCCCGGACCGGCTTTAAGGGAGAGTCCCCAGCGACGGCTGACTTTGGAGCCTTCCTCGTAGCCCCGGTTGGCTGCCTTTTCCCAGGTCAAGTCATCCATAGCCAACTACTCAGACCTTTTTATTGGCGGCACTCCTTCTGTGCGGCGTCTTGGAAAGGGCTGACGGAGGATCCTTGGGCTTAAACACCTCGGTCTTGAGGCCCTCCTGGTGAGGACGTCTTTGTTGGAGGCGTTCTCCGGCCTTTGCCTCCCCGTCTTTGCCGAAAAGCACCTCCTAATTGTGAATCTTAACTTTTTTTTATAGGTTGTAAAATGTTCCTCTGCCGCGAGGCACTTGGCTCCAGCTGCTTCCTACGGCTTTCGTCCAAACGGGAGGAAACTGATTTGATCTGAACCCCTGAAGAAAAAGTGCGAGGCAAGTTTCAAGGTAGGGTTTTTGGATCATGGCTGGCTCCTCTGCCATCTCTTCTTCTTGTTTTCCTGAGCAAGAATTACTGCAGAATTGACAAGGCCCAGATCATTTCCCCTTATAACGTAAAGTCCTAACTTTAGGATAACGCTGCAAGATTGATTGATTGATTGATTGATGGACATATTCCTGGGGTGTCTCTGTGTCTGTGCTTTCAAGTTGCCTATCAGTTTATGGTGACCCCATGATTTTCGTGGCATTTTCTTAGGCAAGGAATCCTCAGAGGTGGTTCTGCCACTTCCTTTCTCTGAAATAAAGCCTCCATGATTCCTTGGCGGTCTCCCTTCCAAGGACTAACCGGGACCCACTATGCTTAGCTCCCAGGATCAGATTCTGGTGCCTTTTTGGGCATTATTTTGAAAGGACTCAGAGATTGTGGTGGACAGACTGGGGTCCGCTGGGTGATCTCCAGCTGTCTCTGGGTTGTGGATCAACTTAAAGTTTCCTTCCAGAAAATGGTCAGCTTCTATGAGATCGTTCACGTTTTGTGGCTTTTCTTGTGAAAAATTTGTGGAGCAAAACAAGAATAGTTCTGAAAATGAGATTGAAGCAGGTGAAAATGTGCGTCCTCTTTTTCTCCATTTCTTAGCGGCTTCATAGGATTTGTTACCCTTCCCCTCCTTTGCATTAATTTTGGGGGGCATGGATGGGATTCCCCCGAATGAAAGCTGGACGTAGCTCCTGTCTCGTAATGTTTGCGCAGAAAAGGGCAATTTCAGTTGGTTTTCCTCCTAGTTGCATGACCAGCATCACCTTCCAAAATTTCCCTTTTCCACCCAACCCTTAAAGGCTCTGGTTTTTATCCTGGCCGCTCTATGGAGAGCCTGTGAAGCGCAATGGTTTGAATGTTGCATTATGACTCTGGAGACCAGAGTTCGAATCATTGCTCGGCCTTGGATAAATGCGCTTCACAAGTACTCACATCTCTTCCAAAAACGGCCCTGGGATCTTTGTGCTTTTAGGAGCCAAAGCCAGACAGGCCACCCAGTAGCCCAGGGATGGCAATGGGCCGGAGGATGCTGGGTTGTCATGGCAACCCAGTTTCCTCCCCCCCCCCCCCCGTCCACCAGCAGCCAAGAGGTTTTTATTGCTCTTTCCCAAATCTAGGCCAAGCGACGCATAAATGTGTATTTATAGACTTTGAGGGAAGCGATGAGTCTGTGTGTTTCTGTTTTATATGGAGATGTGTGTGTGGAAAGCAGGAGCCCTGGCTGGAGCACCCTCCTGACCTCCCTTCTCCTTCGGGGACTTAATATTTGGGGTGGTTGAAATGGGGAGGGAGGGAGGGAGGGAAGGAGGCCCCGAATGATGGACCCGGACGGCTTCCATGGCCTGGGGCTTGGGGACGGTCACTCCTGCGGCCGGAAGAGGGACGCTGCCCAGGAACCCTTGGCAGTCTCCTCTCTGGGACTGGTGGCGGTCTGTTGGCCAAAGATGTGTTTGTAAAACGTTTTCCTGTGACAAATGATACCTGGAGCAAGAATGCTTCTAGCTTCTTGGGTACAAGGAGAGCAAATGGCTTCCAGGTCACTGGATGGCCAATCTGCTTTCTACATTTTACTCCAAATTTTAGAGGAGCTGTCCAAGGTATTTGAGGGATGGAAGGCTACTTTGTCGTTCGTGCTAAAGCCAGGAGTGGAGTTGCTGCAGTCTTCTCTTGGTGGGACCTTTCTTGGCCGCATCCCAGCTGCATTGATTTTGCAACGTGGCCGCAGCCTGAGCCAAAGGTGGGATGGATGGACCCTCCAGATGTGGTTGGACTACACCTCCCAGCATGCCTCACTCTTGGCTCTCCTGCCTGGGGGGTTGCATTTATTCTGCTGGGAATCCTGTTCTGACAACCTCTGGAAGGGATGCATTCCTCTAGCCTAAAGCGAGGACAAGCTGCTCCGCCATTTCCATCAGTCCCCAGGGAACCCCAAGGAACTTAATGGCACCGGACTAAAATTTAGCAATGCTCCCCGAGACATATACTCAGCTTGCCTCGGGCGAGTGAAGATAATCTTCTTGGGGGAATAGATGGGAGTTCTCTGCAGCTTAAGGGGAGAGTTGGCCACAAGATTATCTGTTCAGAGGTGGTTTGCCTTTGCCTTTCTCTGAGGCTGAGAGAGTGTGACTTGCCCAAGGTCACCCAGTGGATCTCCGTGGCTGGGCAGGGATTCGAACCCTGACCTCCTGGAGTGCTGAAACCACTATGCCACACTGCCTCTCTTCCTGCTGTGTTGCCTTTTCTCCTTGGCAAACGCTGCCCCCGCTTCAGCCTCCCTCTGCCCCACTCCTGCGTTCCTCCTTTTCTTTTCTTCTTCTCCTCCTCCTCCGTTCCTGTCCTCAGAGCAGTTATTGCTTTCAGCCTCAAATGCCGCCAGTTGATTAATGAGATTAAAATCTTAAATTCTTAGTGATTGTGTTTTGCATCTGGCTTTCTCAAGATCCCCCCCCTTTTTTTTTCGGTGTTGTTTTTGTTGTTTGAGGGAGGAACAGACTGTTCTGGCTCCTGATTTGATTTTGATTTTGATTTTTTTTTTCAAAAAAAAAAGCAAAGTGAAGGATGGCTGCAGAGGGAGAGGAGAAAAAACCCCTCTGATTCCTTCAGGATGATTATTTCTGGGCCCGTTTGCGTCACCAGTAAACAGCTGGGCTGCCTCCAGACATTTGAGCTGGATTCGCTCTTTCGGGCAGATGTTTCTAGTCCTCATCCTTGGTCTGTTTTGGAGGCGCCACAGAAATGGGAGCCCCGAATATTACCCTTTGCAAAGGGCCAGGGTGACTGCATGCAACACACACACATATATACACTTTAGGCTTTGCATCTGGATTTCCCCACAATAGTCCTCTCTGTGCAGGAAGGCCAAAGTTCCAGTTGTGTTTTGTGGACATAAACCTGGAGGGACAGCCACACTTCAGTCAGCAAAGAAGGGGATTCTCCTGTGTGTGATCCTACTGTAGCTGTGTGTAGTTACACACCGCAGGCGAGTTAAACAGCAGCTTCGCTTTGTACTCTCTGGAGACAAAAGTGGCTCCATCTTCTCCATGCTGTCCCTTCAGATTTTTAAAGGTGGCTCTATTGTGTCACCCCTTAGTCCTCTCCAAGCTAAATTCTCCCAACTCCTTGGTCTCCAGAGCCTTAGTCCAACATCGGTGCCATTGAAAGAGAGCTGCAGGAAGAGACTTTTCCATGCGGTCCCTCTTGACGGTCCATTCCTTTGCTTCTTCATTATCTCGAAGCGCAGCCCTGCTGCCTCCTTCCTTTCTGACTCAGAAAGTTTTGGTATGTTGCGAGGACCGGGGTGTGTGTGTGTGTAAGTAAGTGTGTTTTGCACAAAGTCTGACCCGGTTTCCAGGCCTGTACAGTATAGGATGGCAGGAAGCCAAGGCTAATTATAGGACGGGAGGAAGCGGGATGTGGGAAAAAGAAAGGAGAGGCCTTTGGAAAGCCAAGGCAACGCCTGGCCCAGGGGGCCGGATACGGAGGACGAAGAGTGTCGCCTCAGGCCTCGGTCTGTATTCGACACACAAACATATATATACGGGACGGCTTTGCCGCCCCCCCAGTAAGGATGCGCTTTTCCAGTCAAATAGCATTTCCGTAAATAAATGGCTGGGATTCGTAGTAGGGTACGGACCACACCAAGGGACACCTCAGAGCTAGCTTGCCTTCCAGGGAGGATGCTCCATCCGTCTCTATGGATAGACCAGGGAAGGTCCTGGGAAGGTTCTGGTCCAACTGCATGGAGATATCAAAAGAGAAAGAGTGGAAGTCCTGGTTCTCTAGAAGGTCTCTAGACCAGTTCTCAGCCTCTGGTCCTCCAGATGTTTTTGACTTCATCCCTCATCTTTGTCCATGCTGGCAAAGGCTTCTGGGCACTGAAGTCCAAAACAGCTGGAGAACCTCTGCTCTACTAGACCATGACTCTGGAAAGCTAAGAGGATCAGGCCCATCCTGCCAATAATGATTTAAAAGGGGACTAGGCCTCTGGGAGGAAGGTCCTGGTCTTTTGGGTGGAAGGCTAGTGGCATGGAGAGGACCGCTGCCCTTCTCCGCAGGGAGACCAGGACTCCTAGAGAAGGAAGCCCTTGGTCCATACTCCCGGAGCCAAGCTTCCCAAGATGCCGTTGGCATTTGCACTGCACCATGATAGCCCTCGGGTCTTGCTTGAACCACACGCATGGCTCCGTCTTATGGAGTCCTGGGATTTGTACTTTGGAAAGGGCAACTTGGGCTGCATCCACACTGGAGAAATAACCTGGTTTGGCACCGCTTTAACTGCCCTGGCTCAAGGCTATGGAATTCTGGACCCCACAACAAACTCCAGCTCCCAGAATTCCATAGCAAGTGAGTCAGACAACAAGTTAAAGTGGGGCCAAACGGGGTTTATTTGGTCTCTCTGCCCAGGACTTCTGCCCCAAACTCCCCTCCCGTTTCCAAAGTGTTTTCCTCTGCTTTCCCTGGCTTTCTCTGTTTATATTTTTCTCCCTTTGGGCATTTGATGTATTAATGTGTGTTTCTGTGTACCTTTTGACTCCGCGTGTTGTGAACTGTGCTCGCCGCAATAAATCTCCTTAAATGTGCTTTGCGACAGCTGAACCGCCGGGATGGCGCTTGGCTCTTCGGGCGAAATGAATGCTGCAATGTCTTCTGGCGGTTCAAACGTCCCCAGAGCGTGAGGGGAAATGTTGCTTTCTGCAAACAACAGCAGCAGCACCCAGAATCCCCCTCCCCGGCCTGGCCTGGCCTGGCAGGAGGATTCTGGGAGCTGTAGTCCAAGGGCAGAGGCCTGCTGGTGCATGGCATGAGAAGGCTGTGCCATTTCCCAGAAGGAAAAGGAAGATGCCCCAAATCCGGTGGCTCCAATCAGTGTATTTCTCCCTTAAAGAAGTGACTTTCTCCGTGACCACTGCGTCCCATTCTTTCGTGCCATTGTAGCTTATGTTTAGCTTGGAGAAGCTGGAAAGGTGATTTGTACAGCCATCTCTAGATCTCCGATCGCACGCAGAAGATGGACCCAGCTTGTTTTCTGCTGCTCCAGCGACTAGGAAACGAACCAAGAAAAGGGATTCCTCCTAAAAACTACGAAGGCCCTCTTGACTCTTAGAGCTGTTTGAGACTGGAGTAGGGGCTTTCTCGGAGGTCGGTGGCGGCAGAGATGCTTCCTTTGGAGGCCTCTAAACAGAGATCAGATGGACATCTCTTAGGATGGCTTTGGCTGTGTATTCTGGCAGGGCTGGGTGCCCTTGAGATTCCACCTAAACGTTAGGAAGGACTTCTTTGTAGTGGAAGGGACTGTGTCATTGAGTAGAGGACTCTTTCCAGTGGCGGAATGGGCATCTTTTTGGAGTGCTGTACTTGTTTGGGAGCTGGCGTGGCGTAGGGCTTTGGGTGTTGGGCTATGACTCTTTAGACCAGGGTTCGAATCCCTGCTTGGCCATGGAAACCCATTGGGTGACCTTGGCCAAGTCCCACTCTCTCAGCCTCAGGGGAAGGCAATGGCAAACCCTCTCTGGCCTAGAAAAGCCTATGATAGGTTCAACTTAGGGGTCACCGTAAGTGGGAAAGGACTGGAGGTAGTTGTGTGTCCCTGCGTGGCTGAAGGGGTCGGCTAGGTGGCCCTTGGGGTCCCTTCCAGCCCTCCGATCCTATGGCTCTCCTGGAAGGTTCCCAGCTGGACTTCCCCTGACCATTTCTCTGCCATTTTGGGAAGAAGCTTTGCCCCCTGGCACTCCTCTGTTGTGGCCGAGTTGCGTTGCAGATGGGTTTCTGCCCTTCTCCGCGTGCATCCATGAATGTGTGTGTGTGTGTGTGTTTGGTTGCCATGGCAAGGATGACAGGCTGGGCTGTCACTCCACCTTGAGAGGGGTTGTGTGTGTGTGTGTTGTGTGGCTTTGTGTGTGTGTGTGTGTAGGAGGCGTGGGCCCTTCTTGCAAGCTGCTGACTCACGGGGAGAGCAAGTGTGGTGTGTGTGTGTGTGTGTTTGTGAGAAAGAGAGAGAGAGAAAGAGGAAGAGAGGAAGAGAGAAAGAGGGAACAATTTAGCCCTTTCTCCTCCAAATCCTCGAACCCCTTTCCAAGCATCCCAAGAAAGCAGCATCACCTCCTTAATCCTTTGCCTTTCCTGCCTCCAACCCAATGCAATTCTTTCCTTTCATAATATCAAAACCTGGCTTGCCTTTGGACCGGGGTGGGCCGCTGGTTTGGGCCAATTTTCCACCCTGGAGCCCTCTAAGAATTCCCAAAAAGGAAAGAAAAGCCAGGAAAATGGTTAGTCCCCTGCTGGTTTTGAAATCTGGCGCATAATAACAAAATTCTGAGAAGTGACAAGTTGTCAAAGGCATTGTCAACTAAAGCACACTTGCTGGTCAAACATAACGGACAACCAACAAAACTGTCCCAAAAAGGGGAGATCCAGGATCAGTTTGTGATTAAAAAATAAATTCCCCATATTGTGTGTACAAAAATTAGCAAGATTTGTCTGGCTAGAAAAGAGTTTGCCTGCATTAAAAAGGACGATGTTGACTGAGGTTGGCATTGACTTGTGTGAATGGTCTGTTTTTCCCCCTTGAGAAGAAAGAAGTTCTAACATGAGGCACCTTCCTTCCTAAAAGGCATCTTCTGTTTTTGGAAATTTGTTTTGCTTTGTTTAAATTTCATTTAAAGTTGTTTCCTAACCTGTGTAAGCTTTCCAAATTCATGAATTCATTGGATCTCAATGTACAGGAACCAAACAAGGTCCAATGCCTGGAGAGATCTCTGCAGCCCAAAGGGGACCAGGCTTTCCTTGCCAGCTGTGCTGTGGATGTGGGTTTGCATCATCCTTTCCGACCCTCCCAGGCCATGCAAACCCCGCTCTCAGTTTTCTGGTCCATTGGCCAAACTAAATAAAATGCAGAATGTTTTCTAGAGCCTGTGAAATCCACCTTCTTCCAGAGACGGGAGGGCACTCTGTGTGTTTTGATTTATCGTTCTGCTTGTGGGTATCTGGAAAGCCGAGCGTTTCTTGTTAAGGCTCCTGACCCCGAATGGCAGAGGACTGGCTTTCCCATGCGATCAACTCTCCTGGGATTTTAAAACAAGCAAATGGCCAGTAAGCTATTCCAAGAGCGAGATGCTGTGTGTGTGTGTTTGTGAGTGCTTTTGGGAAGGAGGGAGGCTGGCTGCGGGGGCGACGTGAGAAGCACCGTCTGGGATGGCGAACGTGGGAATTGGGCATCTGTGAAGCCAGGCCTGGTCCTGGCACCGGGTGCCCAAGGCCTGCCAACCGAGCGGGCACCAGAGAGCAATCCTCCTCCTCCTCCTGGGCTTGAAGGTGCCGCCGGGTGGCAGAGAGAAGCGGCCGGATTATATAACACTGCAGCCTTACCTTGGCATGCGATTAGCCAGCGGCTCCTAAATCATTAATGCCTTTGCAATCTTGCGCTTAAGTAGGTCAGAAAGGAGGCGAGGGTTTGGAGGGCAACGAGAGAGAGAGGGAGAGAGACCGAGAGCAGGGCAGTTGGCGAGGCTCACCTCTGCATGTTTTTCCAGGTATAACAGAGCAG